>CM060920.1:415980415-416605415 GCA_030737875.1 Allium sativum | reverse complement strand
GTATTTTGGTTTAAATTACATATTTATGTTAATATAAGTTTTGATTGTCAAAATTTTGTATTAAATAAATAATACAGAATTAGTTATTATTTTATTATCTAATATATATATATATATTAAATAATAAATAACTCCTTTAATTTAAATTAATCCTTGAGAAGGACAAATTAAATTAAATCAAATTTCTTGACTAACATTAAAATTTGTGGATTGTCCTCAAACAAATTAAAATGTAACTGTTCTAACAAAAATAGAGGATCTAAAATAAAAGTTAAAATGTGACTTCAACTGAATAAGATATAAATGTTATAATAATCTACTTATACATTTCTAGTATTAGATACTAGATATAAATCACATAAATGTATGTTGATTTACAGAAATTCTAGAATAAGTAGAAATCTGATAAAAGGACAAGTGGACTTACGATTGGAAATGAAGCAACTGTTACTGGATTATCTATAGGAATTTGATTCTTGTTGAATTTACTGGCTTAATTATATAAATAAAATAATTGTTATTATGAAATTCCACTTAAAATAAATGCTATAATATATATCTTGTTCAGACAAGTTTAAATTTCATTTGTAATAAAAGAATAATTGTTATTCATTTTATTTAAATGAATTATCGTATGGAATTTCACAAATAATTAATGATGTTTGTAAATCCTTAACTATAATGTATTTGACATTAATAATGACTGGGTTAAATTTAGTGATTTAAATCCAATATACCTTTAGTATTACCAATTAGCACAGTAAACAAGAAATTAGATCAAAACTCCATAATGATGGAAATTTGAGATAATTTGATTTTGAATTATATGAAGAATACAGATCTTGTTTATTAAGCAAAATAACTGAATCACCTTTCACATGATACAGTGAATGAGTGATAAGTATTGGGTCTCATACATAATGATGTATATAGAGCAATGAATACATAAACTAGAGGTAGGTTTTATCATTTCATTAGATTTACTGATGATATCAGTAGATAAAGATACGTGTATCTTATGAAACACATATTAGAATCCTTTGAAAAGTTCAAGGAATTCAAAGTGGAGATAAAAACCAATTTTGATAGAAAATAAATTCTATTCGAACAGATCAAAGAGAATGTTTAAGCCAGTTAATTAATGACTGTCCATATAAGTTTGAAATTGTTTCATAACTTACTCCATCAAGAAGACCATATTGGAATGGTGTGTCTGAAAGGAGTAATCACACCTTATAAGATATGGTATGACCAAGATAAGTCATAAGTCATATTGATCTTCTAATTAATTAAATTTAGAACAATTGCGTTTGATCCTACTAAAATGATTTTAGAGACGCCATATAAGATATGGACTAGGAAATGTCCTAGTGTGTCTAATGCGAAGATTTGGGACGCAAAGACATTTATTAAACGTCCTTCTGTTAAGATTGTATCCAAATCAAATAATCATTTTGTGAAATATCCAAAAGAACCAAGTGGATATTATTTCTATATATCATCTGAGAGTAAAATGTTTATTGCTCGAATTGGTATCCTTAATAAAGGAGAGACAGTCTCTAAGATACCATGGGAATGAAATAGAATTCAAAACGTTTCGAAACCACAAAATGCCACTGAATCTTGTATAGAAAAGAAATTGAGTGGGAGTGATACACTAATTCAAATGTTATTTGATAACACATTAATTATTGCAAATAATGTTAGTTTAAAAACAAGAAATAAATACTGATTCTGAGAAAGAAAATGTTTGGATTAATAAGTTCATGATTGAACTTAATTCATTGTTGATCCAATGATATACATTGCGATAAGAATACGGCTGTTGCTCAGGCCTAAAACATTAAACTCATTACACATCCAAACATATACTTAAGAAATATAATTCCTATGTGAAGTTGTTCAGAGAAGGAAGGCACATATCTGCAAAAGTTACAAATGTTGTAATGTTACAGACCTACTGAATTAAACTCTGTCGCAGTAGAAGTTTAATAGTCACACTAGTTTCATGAGTATATGATACATGAATGATTGACTCTAGTGCAAATGGGAGATTGTTAGAGTTTATGGCCTAAAGGCAATCCATTTGATGTAATTAATAATGTTATCATTTTATTTGGAATCAAAATATTCTGTTATGTTATATTTACTGCGTAATATAAATAATAATTTAATAGAAGTCCTTAGAATAATAATACGGAATTATATAGTTTGAGTAAGACTGAACTTGAGATTATATAATGTGATAAGTATTATAATTCTTAAATGTCCCTAGTCGAGTTTTATTGTTTATATAGGACAACAATAAAGCGTTGAGACTAGTATGTTGATTGACTGATGATCACATCTCATTGATCATTAATATACGTGATATTAATGTCAAAACAAAAATATGTATTGGAGAATATCATATTGGGCTTACCCACCGTGAGATAACTCCATGGAATATAATTAACAGTATCATAAGTTATTCTAATAGTGACAGTGATGTAATGGTCCTCAGACCTGAAATCATTATAATTTTATTCAAGGATATTTGTGTTTTGATATCATCTAAAGTTATTTCGTAACAGAGTAACGATAACGGTGATTATTGGATACATCTCGAATCGAATGAAAATTATGAATGATCTAGATGGAATTTAACCCTATGATATATTTGTAGTGATATCCATGGGTCTCTTGATTGAGTGAGACTGTGAAATGCATGGCCGTGGTCAAATATTGATTTGTTTTAAACAGTCTACTCATCTATCAAGGAAAAGCAGATTAAATTATAACGAGGATGATACTATCCATGTCTCTAGTTTAATCCAGGATATATTGGTTAAAAGGATTATATTACATTGATACACTGGTCACAGAACAGGTTGTATCGAATCATTGATCTTATTACAGCTTGGGTAGCAGTGACGTATTGCTAGATGCCAGTCTCTATTTATGGTTTTAAATATGATTTAAAATCATTGCCAACGTTGTAATAACCTATAGGGTCACACATTAGATCGCTTGAAGGGGATGAGAACCATTCATAATAAAAGGAAATCAAAATGTTGACCTTTTCTTTAATTGTTTAATTGGTATAAGGGTTTTAATAGTGTTAGTTAATTTAGATTTTTGTGGGCCAAATGTTAAAAGGAAGGCCGACCCTTCTTATATATATATATTTCTATTTTATCATTCAATTGTTGATTGATCAGAGCCGCCACAAAAACCTAATCAACGAAACCCTAAAACCCAAAAATGGCTAGCACCATCCGTCCTTCCTCCTAATGACGTTTGAAATCTTGGAGAACATGCGTTCGTGGATTACTTATATTGGCTCAGCAATTGGTGAGCTCTTGGATTTGATGCATCAATTTCTTTTCGGTTTGAATTCGACCTGGCCTCTTATGGAAGAAATCAGCAGGTACGAACCCTAAACCAAATTTATACAAGTTTTAATTTGTTGTTCTTGCATAGATCCATCAGTTTAATGTGTTAAACTATGTAATTAGGTTTTTGATTAGATCGATTAAACCCAACAATCTGCTCTTCAAAAGGATGATCACTTCATTCAGAAGATTAGAGAGAGAATTCAGAAAGGCGAGTCCTCAAGTTTTCAGATCGATAACGATGGGATTCTGAGGTTAAAAGGCCGAATATATGTGCCAAACATTCCTGAACTCCGGAGAGAAGTATTAGATGAATGTCACAAAGCTAAGCTTAGTATCCATCCAGGGTTAAGCAAAATGCATAATGACATCAAACACACTTTCTAGTGGAAATCTATGAAAAGGGACATTTCTTTATACGTTAGTCGGTGTCCTACTTGTCAACAGGTCAAAAGCGATCAGCAGAAGCTCGCTGGATTGTTGCATCCGTTGGAAATTCCAAGTGGAAAGTGGGAATAGATTTATATGTACTTCATAGATGGTTTGCCTAGAACCAGGAAAGGAAATGATAGTATTTGGGTGATCGTAGATCGTTTCATGAAGACCGCCCATTTCATACCTGTCAAATCGAATAGAACTGCTCAGAGTCTGGCGCAAATTAATTTCAAGGAAATAGTTAGACTCCACGGAGTTCCCATGATCATCGTTAGTGATCGTGACCCAATTTTTTCTAGTAAATTCTGGGAAGCATTCCAAGCAGGATTGGGAAAGAAACTGAACTTGAGCACCGCATATCATCCCCAAACAGATGGTCAAACTAAGAGGGTGAACCGTATTCTTGAAGATTTATTGCGGGCTTGTATTATTGATTTTGGCGGATCATGGGAAGACCATTTGCATTTGGCCGAGTTCTCATATACAACAGCTACCAAGCGAGCCTGACAATGTCACCATTCGAAGCATTGTATGGTAGACCGTGCCGATCTCTTGCTTGTTGGGTAGAACCTGGTAATAGACTTGTGTTGGGAGCCGATATGATTCGCAAACCTGCGGACAAAGTCAATTTCGTTAAGAAACGATTACTCGCCGCTCAAAGCCGACAGAAAAGCTATGCAGATAAGAGAAGAAGAGAAATATCATTTGCCGTTGGCGACCACGTGTATCTGAAGGTTTCTCCGACGAGAGGAGTAATCCGGTTCGATAAAATAGGGAAATTGGCGCCCAAGTTTACTGGTCTATTTCCTATTCTGGAACAATTTGGAACTCTAGCTTATAGGGTTCAATTACTAGATTGGTTGCCTAGAAGTAACGACCCGGAAAATCTGAACCAATTTAAAGATTTTAAATTGGCTAAAATAGTGGATTTTAAATATTTAAAATAAATATTTTAAATATTGAAGATGAAAACTGAGTTTGAATCGACAATTGAAAAGGAATATAATTAATTCTAATTATAAACAAGGCCTGAAATGGCGCGGTAGTTTCAAATTTTGAATTCAAACTTTGACTGGCTGTACTGGGTGCAAAACAAAACGGATTTGAGTGAAACCAAAAAATTTAAATTTGTTAGTGAATACCTTTCTAACGAATCTGAAAAATCGAAGTTTAATAGCGGGATGCAAAAGTTATGGCCAAATGAATTTTCAGAAAGGTCGCTATGGAATTTATATAGCCCGTGAAAATGGCCATTTTGCAAACGACCTCGGAATTCGACGAAACCACTTTTGTTGGATCCGGGATGTGAAGTTATTGCTAGGTTTCAAACTTCATAATTTTTGAAGCTAGTATGTGAGCGTGGCGAAGGAAAATGTGTTTTGGTCAATTATAGTTAAATTGGATCGACCAGAAATGGGCCATATTTCAAACGGTCTCAGAATTCGACGAAACTAGTTTTGTTGCGACTGTATCGTCAAAACATAGCTAGATTTATTTTTCTGGAATTTTTTGAATCAGTTTGTGGCCCTGGAAAATTGAAATGTACGTTCAAATCAAATATTGAATGTTTTATATTTTAATTTGAGGGAAAACTGACTGAAACACTCGAATGGGCTACGAAACATATCCCATTGTGTTCGGAATGGGGGTAAAATGCTAGGGACGACAGTCGTTGGGTTTGGATAGGTGTTCGTGTGTGTAAGAGGGTATTTCAGAGATTTAAAAATTTATAAATTAATATAAAAAATCATTGGCTCAGAAACTTTTCTCTCTCCCCGTAACCTATCTGAATCGACGACGGCAACCCTTCTTCCCTTCTCTCCTCGATTTCTTCAAATCCATTCATCAAAATTCGGTGGTCTAGTGGAGGTTTTTGTAGGCCTTGTCGAGATCTTTGAATCCATGCCCGTTGCTCCACCCATCGTTGCGACATCAGGGACATCGACCTCTTCAATGTTGAGCATTTCATCGCACCGCCGCCGCCGATAGGAGCGATCGAATTAACCCCCTCCGCCACCGATCCCTGTGCCTCTCCTAGCCCTTCGACGCTGCAAAGGCCGATCGTCATATAGCTACACGGGTCGCGAAAATCGAAAACCTAGTTTCGAACCAAACTGTGAAGGTAGGGCTATGATAATTTTAAACTGATTTTAACATTTAAAAGCGTAGCGTTCTTCTAAAAATCATATCTTTTTCGTTTCTTGATGAAATTCAGTGAAACAAGAGACAGTGGACTCGTGTGGATGTCTTCTACATTCTAGAAGAGACCGCATATTTTTCTGAGCCTTCTGCTATTTTAGGTGGAGTGGAACCCAATGTGAGATTTCTAAATTATAAACGATATGGAAAACGACGATGTATAAATTATATAGTCGATGTATGAGTTATATAAGCGTTGTACGCCCCTTGTATAAGCATTGAATAAGTTGTACGTTCGATGTATAAGTTATATATGCATTGTAAAAATTATATATGTGTTGAAATAGAAGTGAAATGCTATATATATATACACACACTAACACGCCCCTCGTCCACAAACCATGGACGATATTTATTGGTTGTGATTGGTGTGAAAATTGATTGATAGCGAATGGTTGATTGAAATTGTTTGTGGTTGAAATTGATTGATTGTGGTTGAAAAATACCCGTTTGTGGTTGAGAAATATTTGGTTGAAACCACATAGGATTAGTTTGTGGAAATGAAAAAAATATACATGCCGCCTGCGTGCGAACTAGATGCATGATTCCCCATTGTCAAAAGCTGCGAGGCTTTAAGGTAAAGTGAGGAGCTGTACTAGGGACGGTCCCGGTTTTAACTACCCTGCCGTTATGTTGCCGAAATTTTGAATAATATTCATGTGTTAGAATTATTTTCCTGTGTTGAAACTATATTCATCTGTTGAATAGAAAACCTTCATGTGTTGAATTGAAATTCATTCGTTGAATCATATTCATGTGTTGAATGGCATTCGTGTTTTAAATTAATTGTTTTAACAATAAAACTCACATTTTTACCATATATATATAAACTATAGAAAACCTTCATGTGTTGAATCGATATTCATTCGTTGAATTGAAAATTCATGTGTTGAATGGTATTCGTGTTTTAAATATAAAAATCACCTTTTTATCTATATTTATAAACTGTATAAAACCTTTATGTGTTGAATCGATATTCATTCGTTGAATTGAAATTCATGTGTTGAATGGTATTCGTGTTTTGAATTAATTGTTTTAACAATAAAATCACCTTTTTATCTATATATATAAACTATAGAAAACCTTCATGTGTTGAATCGAAATTCATTCGTTGAATAGAAATTCATGTGTTGAATGGTATTCGTGTTTTAAATATAAATATCACCTTTTTATCTATATATATAAACTATCGAAAACCTTCATGTGTTGAATCGAAATTCATTCGTTGAATTGAAATTCATGTGTTGAATGGTATTCATATTTTGAAAGAAATTGTCTTATAATAAAAATCCTATTTTTATCATCAATATGAACTATATAAAATAATCTTGTTTTGAAATAAATTGTTTTATAATAAAAATCCTATTTTGATCACCTATATTAACAATATAAAATAGTCATGTTTTGAAATAAATCGTTTTACAATAAAAATCACATTTTTACTATATACATGAATTGTTAAAAATAGTGGAGTGTCGAATTGAATGTATGTTGGATAAAAACATTATTTTTATCAAATGTATGAAAAGAATATAGCTTTGAAATCAAAGAATCGATATATATACACATATATATATATATAAATAGAATTGAAATATATCGAATAACGAAGCTGCAGTTCGTGTTTTGAAACCATGATTTCAAACGATTAGTGCGGGAGATCCAACCATCGGATTTTCCCGAAACCAAAACCGTTGGGTTCGCTTTGGAAATACCTTTCCAACGACACCAACTTTGTAAAGATCCAACGGTTGGATTTTCTGGAATGTTTAATTCAAATCTGAAGAAAAACAGCGCCAGAATCAATTTTATATATATATATATAATTAAATTAAATCGAATAACGACGCTGTAGTTTGTATTTTGAAATTGAGACTTGAAACGATTATACCGGGAGACCCGACCGTCGGATTTTCCGGAAACTGGAACCTTTGGATTCGTTTCGAAAAGATATTTCTATTGATGTAAATTTTGTGAAGATCGAACGGTTAGATTTTCAGATATGTTTAAATCAAATCTGAAGAAAAACAGTGCCACGGTCACGTTGTGGCCTGAAGCGTCGTTTTGAATAAATTGGCTATTTTAAAATAAATTAAAATAGCGATAAATCATTATAAAATATTATGAATGATATGGATGTGAAATTTAGAAACTAACTGAAGGTTGGCTAAGTCGAATGGTTTCTTGGGTGTTGATCTGATGTTGGTTTCGGCCTTCGGGGTTAATATTTAGGAAATCGTTCTCTTACTGATTGACGGTTAGTGACTAATGAATTGAAATGATGCATATGTATGTTAGTGTTGCACTTGTTTATTATATACGCGAGTTGCTCAAAAATATCGGGTTTATCCCATTCTGAATAACTGAATCGACAATAAGAAATCGAAGATGAAGACGGTGGTTGAAGACCGGAAATCTTCACCTCGTTTGGAAGGTAACTGATGTCCTGATTGGGAGGCATCCCGAAATATGGGTAATGAGTGATGATCGTCCAGACGTACGTGGAGGTCGATGGGTTTGCGAGGTATATAGTGCCTCCGGTTTCATTCAGAACCAGGACGGACTTGTAAATGGACTGTGTGTCTGACATTGGAATTTATTCTGTGTGATTGATAGCCATCAGTTGCATGGTGTGAATTGCCTGTGTGGCATGATAAGATGCAGTGATCAAGGCTTCTGTTGAAAAGCAAAGTCTTGCGGTGATGATCAAAGCACCGCCTGTGTGGCATAGCTTTGTGTACAACGTGAATTCGCGAACCTCACACCTCGGTATGTACCAGAAGCGGGAGAGGACCTCAGGGGGGACATGCGTTTCTTCCTAGCTAGAAGTGGCATCAGTGGTTTTACACGCCCTAACAAGTTTGACTTATGAGGTTGTTACTGTTGCGAGGCGCCTCAGATATATCGGTCGATCCAGGACCGATGGAGTCATTCGTTGGCACACTTACGCCCCAAAGTGTGGGGAAACGTAGTGTTCAGGCATTTTAATCCACATTGGTGGACCGGCCCTGACGATCCAAGGGTCGATGCGTTCTGATCCTGAGACTCGGGCTAGGCAGTCTCGAATTCGGTAAGGACTATCTTTTGCCTTGGTTCATGGCGGAAATCCAATTTCCAAATACGTGACTGTGCGGTTTTGATTGTATATATATGTGGCGACATGATATATGGTACCCACGCCGTCTATGATTGATAGTTATGATTGAAATTGTTTTCGAAACCTATAAACACTAGCAATAATACTAAATGCTTTTGTTTTATTCGTATCAAGCATATTTTGGCTATTATAAGGTAAAACTCTATCCTCCGTTTTGCGTTGCATTGTGTGATGGGAACTGAGTCTTATAATGGCTTCATTTTTATAAAAAGCATTGCAATGTTTAAAAGAATTGTTTGTTTTAAAGCATTGGCAATCCGATGGAGTAAACCCGTTCCACGAAAGTGGCGTGGTCCTGTGATTAGCCATATCATAAATATGTTAAGTAGATTTCTCATACCAGTCCCATCACTGACTCGTATTCACTTTCAAACTCGGGTGCCTCTTTTTCTACACGGGCAGCTGTAACAACCCGTATTTTGAATAACATGTTATAACATTAATCAAGGTAGAATTAAATGTTAAAATCTGAATCCAGGGAAACAGGCTGTGCCATTGCGTTCGTCTCGGAAAAATACGCGAAATAGAGTCTGAGTTTTCGAAAATTGGAGTCCGTATGACCTAGTTATGGCCCGTTGAAGTTTTTAGAAAATCCAGAGTTTAAAAACAGTTCGAAAATCAAATCTGGAGCCAAACAGACTGGGCGGGAAAATTTCCCACCCAGCCCCAAGTCAACTGGGGAGTCGACTTGGGAGTCGACTTGCCCCAGCTGGTGTCGACTGCCCAGTCGACACCCCTGTCGACCTGGGTGGTCGGGCCAGTTTGTCCTGGTGCACCTGTTTTGGCTCCTGGGTATTGTTTTGTTGGCTTGTGACGTGATTTGATGGCTCAGATCTGAATTAGGGTTAATCCTATGGCCTAAACTAACCTAAACTTCTATGTAAGCACCCTTAGACCTACCCTAAACCCTCATTAATCATTCCTACAACTAAATTCTGCAAAAATGCTCCCTAATCATGGCCTCCATCTTCATCTTGAGAGCTTCTAAGGCAAAAAGGAGCCATCTTTCTTCATCTAATCAAAGGAGCTACTTATTCTCAAGGCTATTTTGTTGCTACATCATTCCTAGAGCTTCTACAACATCTCTATCTTTTTTTATTTGGTTTCTAGATCTCATAGCCGCGATTTGTAAGCCCCACTCTACATGTAGCAAGTTGAAATGGGACTTTTGGGTATAATACTTGCCTTGGGCTATATTTGTACGCATAGATCCATTTATGACTCTTTTGATCTATGATTGTGGCACTATCATGAACCTAGTATCATTTACCTTGATTTTTGGCTAGAAAGCTATGAGCTTTATTTGGTGGTTATGCATAATGCAACATAGAACTTGGTAGTTATGCATAATGCAACATAGATCCTCTCATAACCTTGATGTTAACTTACATATGATGTTGAACTACATGCTACCCACAAGTTTATTTGCTAAGTATGCTATCATACATGTTTGAGGCCAAATCACCCTTATGCTATTTGACATGATTGAGGCCAAATCACCTTTATGTTATTGTCATGTTTGAGGCCAAATCACCCTTATGCTATTTGACAAGTTTGAGGCCAAATCACCTTTATGTTATTGTCATGTTTGAGGCCAAATCACCCTTATGCTATTTGACATGTTTGAGGCCAAATCACCTTTATGTTATTGTCATGTTTGAGGCCAAGTCACCTTTTATGCTATCATACATGTTGAGATCATATGCTAGTATGTTGAACCCCTTTTGCCTCAAATATCACCATGTTTAACTTGTGATAGACTTTGCCATCTTATGCCCACCTTGTCATATTCTTATGTTCCCTCTTTGATCTATGTGTGTTGACGCGAATTTACATGCGACGGGAATACGTTATGGGTAGTTAGGCAAACTTAGATGACATGAAAACATGACTTGAAAATATGACATGAAAGTTTGACATGTGTTTATGCTTGAAAACATTAACATGGACATGACACTTAGAAAACATGAAAGTGGCCAACTCGAGGTTGGGTTGAGTTTGTAGCATAAATCTACCCTGAACCGCCCGGCTTAACTTGTAGCTACAAACAATAGGACCCAATGTGAGTAGTTGGTCATGTCGCGCTTAAAACCCGAGGTTAGACTAGGTTGTGGTGTAAAGCTACCCGGACCCGCCCGGCTTAACTAGTAACCACAACAAAGTCTAATGTGAGAGGTTGGGGTGCATTAAGTTAATTAATACCACATGGTAGGGTTAAATCATGGACCACTTGAATATACTTAACCAGTTGAACATGATGTATTGATAGGGTTAAGTCATGAATTTCTTGGACACACTTAACCAACTCGATACATGGTTAGGATAGGGTTAACCACACTTAACCCATTTGAAATCCTAGTTACGTGGTCCTTTTCAGCAGTAACCCTCTTGGATGTATCAAAGATACCCTAGGGACTAGGCTAGGGTGGGGCACGATTACTGGGCTGATCGTAAGAGACCAAAAAGAGATGGCTGAATGAGTGCACCAGTTAAGTTCAGGCGGAACATGGTCGTGCACATGATTCCGGCGTTGAACATGGGCACCAGTAGGTTTAGACTGTGCGTGCTTGTTTTGTGTCAGTGGTTAACACCTTAGGGCTGGATACACCCTAGGGTGGACCTTGCACAGTTAACTACATTTCATGATTAAGCCATATGACACCGATACACGATGAGTTAGGCTTATAGGGAGTCGATCAACTAGATCGTACAGTTAGATCTTGATTTAGGTCATCGCATGATATTGGGCCAGGGGATCATTTCTTGTTTATACTTGACATGGGTTAGAATACTTGTACACTTGGTGCAACTTAACCTTGTATATGCGATGCCACACTTGATCTATCTTGTTAACTATTTACCATGCCAGTTTAGTTACCATCCTTATGTTTCATCTCAGTTTCTCATGTCTAGTTAATTTTACTACTTTTTATACTAATAGTAGTTAGGACTTACCAGTCTTTATGACTGACCTGTTTTCCTTTCGCCTCTTTTCTTCCGTTTCCCCCCCTCCAGGTTCTCAGGGTGGGAACACTAGCACCTAGCTTGGATCTTTGGCTTGCTTTTCTGACAGCTCATGTACGGTTTGGACTTGAGCTTTGCTATGGCCACACCACTGTTATATTTGGGGAATAATTTACTTATGTATTTTTCAGTTTATGTTTTCTAGACTTGTAGTACCTGGAAAAATGATGACTAAGTACTTTGATATAGCTTGACTATGGTTTTGAAATAGTAATTTTATCCGCTGCTTTATTTACTCTGTTTTACTCATATGTTCTCTCTTGTTATATCTTCATGCATGTTTACCTTGTCCAACACCCCTCCAAAGCTAGTGTACTCGAATGAGTGACCCTGGTGGAGGTGGGGTGTTACATTGGTATCTGAGCATAAGGTTTACGATATGGAGCAAAAGTATTTTTAAAGAAAAGTTTTTAAAACTTACCTTTTGAGAAACTATTTTCAAAACTGATTATAAAGAAGTATTTTTCCAAGAAAGTCTAGTTTATTTTAAAAGGCTATTCCCCAAAAGCCATTAGCACTATCCTTTATTTCCTCATTCTCAATCTATCTTTTTCTTCGTTTCAGTATGGCCGATAATTTTGCCATTCTGGATAGCGTACCAGTACCTATTTGGTTTAGAAGGTACATGGAGGTAAGGGCGAATGAAGCCGGCCCCACGAACATTCCTCCTCCTTCCGCAGCTGAGGTTCCTCCTCCTCCTCCTCAGCATCCGCAAGCAGATTTCGCGAAGATTTGCAATGACTCTAAGGCGATAGGTGGCAAGAATTTTGTTGGGACGGAGACTTTTGTTGAGGCAAGGAATTGGTTGAAGGAAACTGAAGACCTCTTTATTATCTTTGATGTAGAGGATCGTAGGGAAGTTCTGTTGGTGGTATGGTTGTTGAAAGAGGAAGCTGCATATTGGTGGGTAGTCACCACCACTACTAGGCCAATTGAGACTTGGGATGACTTTAGGAGAAGGTTTGGACTGAGGTTTCTATCATCGACAGAGGAGAACCTTCAGATGGAAAGGTTCCTATCACTAAAGCAAGGGGACAAGACCGTTAGGGAATACGTGGATAAGTTTAATCAACTTGCTCAATTCGGTCTAGACTTGGTTAACACAGCTCAGAAGAAGGCCCTACACTTTGCTCTAGGATTGAATGAGCCATTGCACGGTTTGGCCATGTCTCATATACCCATGGGGGCGACCTTCGAGATTCTGGTAAGTATGGCCCTGCTTCAAGACGAAAATAAGAGTGGCAAGAAGGAGGTCAAAGCTAATGCCGAGAAAGGAGACAAGAACAACAACAACAAGGCAAAGAAGACAAGGAAATGCAACTTCTGTGGGATCACTGGACACATAGCCAAAGATTGTAGGAAGAAGAAGAGGAAGTTGGGAGAATGCTTTCATTGTGGAAAGTCTGGACACTTCAGTAAGGATTGCCCAAGTAAGCAAGGACAGGGGCAAGGACAGGCTCAGCGAGCAGGACCTTCTAGAGGGCAGATGCATGCTCTCAACACTACTCCAGCTCCGGACCGAGGTAGTATTTCTGTAGAAAGCCTTGTTTACATTTCTGGTTTTCCTGTTAGAACTTTATTTGATTCTGGCGCATCGCATATTTTTATTTCTTCTGGTCTTGTTGAAAGTTTGCACCTAAGTACTAGTCTTGTTGAGGATCCCGTTAGTGTTTCAAATCCAATTGGGGGTTCCGCCCAGTTATCTATGATTTGTGTGGATTTGAAAATCTCTATCTTGAGTGTAAAATTCATGTGTGATGCTTATGTTCTCGGGTTTATGGGATACGGGTTGATTTTGGGCATGGATTGGTTGTCCAGTTATGGAACCATTCTTGATTTCGAACATAGGGTTGCGAGGCTCATGACTCGCCACGGTAATACCCTCGAAATCTTGTGTGACCTTTAGGGTTCCGTCATGATTAGTTATCTAGAATCCTTTGGCACCTTTGTTGGAAATTTGTAATCCAATCGAGTAGTGTTCGCCACTAAGGCGGATAATCCATTTCGCTTAAGCATGGGTTATAGAAATCACCTTAGTAAGTACATTTGGCAACATGGATTGGCATTTGTTCTCAAGAGATAGTTTTTTTACGTGGAATATCGTATAGTATGAAAACGAGATCCAGGATTCACTAACGAATTTTGGAAAGCTTGCATGAAAACCATGAGCACGCAGTTATAGCCAAGTATTTTTGGGAAAAGAATAAGTGGAAGTGGAACGAGAGGCAACGGTGAAACAAGTTCCGACTCATATTTTGAAACTACGAAATTGTGAAGTTAAAAGACGGTCAAGGCACGATGGGATTAAGCACAAGAAAATGCGACTTAGAAGATTGAAGACTAGATACACGCATCATATCTCTTTTTAAGAGTATATCCTTGATCCCTATTATTCTGTAGAGCTTACTCGCATGCTATCTTTTAAGTATATCCTCTCGGTCCTATTTTCAATCTTAGTTCTGTTGCAAACCCCATAAGGAGTATGACTCGTCTGTTTGTGATATATAGTTGGGGTGAAGGTGTCCACTTAGTTGACCAAACTTTTTGGGCTTTATGGGATATGGGTCATAGTTGATAGACCCACGAAGAGCGCTCATTTCATTCCAGTAAAGAGCAAGAGGACCGCATCATGGCTAGCATTTGTTTATCTTCGAGAGATAGTGCGATTTCGTGGAGTTCCTTCTAGCATAGTTGGCGATCGTGACCCAATCTTCACTAGCTAATTTTGGAGTAGTTTGCAAGAAGCGATGGGTACGCGATTGAATCTAAGTACAACCTATCACCCACAGACGGATGGCTACATCGAAAGGGTGAATAGGGTACTAGAAGATCTGTTGAGGCTATGCATTCTTGACTTTGGTGGAACTTGGGAAGACCACCTTCCTCTCGTAGAGTTTGCTTATAATAACAGCTACCAAGTAAGCATAGGAATGGCACCATTCGAAGCTTTGTATGGGAGGCCATGCAAGTCACCAACATGTTGGTGGGAGACGACGGATAAGCTTATACTTGGGCCCGACATGATAAGGGAAACATACGAGAAGGTTGAGTTGATTCGAAGGTGAATGAAAACGGCCCAAGACAGACAGAAATCCTATGCAGACAAGCGAAGGACAGACTTAGAGTTTGAAGTTGGAGGTATGGTCTTTGTGGAAGTTTATCCCTTGCGTAGTGTGGTTCGTTTTGGAGCAGTTGGGAAGCTGGCACCAAGGTTCGTAGGATCCTTCCCTATCATAGAGAGGATTGGGAAGATGGCTTATAAGGTGGAATTGCCCGAGAAGCTGACCAGAGTGCACAATGTTTTTCATGTCTCGCATCTCCGAAAGTGCCTACATGAGTCAGCCGAGGTAGTTGGGCCTAGCATTCTTGAAGACGTGAGGGTAGAAAAAGAGGCAACTTTGAGGCGAGCTCTGATTCGTATCTTCGGAATGGAGATCAAGGAGCTGAGGAACCGAGAAGTCAAGTTGGTAAAGGTTCAGTGGAGTGAAGCCGATGAAGATGCAACTTGGGAAATTGAGGAGAAGATGCGTGGGCTTTATCCATTTCTTTTTTAAGGTACATTCTCGATCTCTTTTCCTAGCCAGCATATCTTTCTTTTACTATCCATGTTTATCTTGTTATCTCATTAACCTTGTCATGAGAACCTTAGGTAGAAACCCTTTGGATGAAACATGTATTTGAAACATGTTATGCTTGATGTTTGCAAGTGGTTGCAAGTGTTTGCAAGTGGATACTCGTGGATGCATGATACACATTAGGCACTAAGATTGGCCCACACACTTTCATACTGCATATGCATGAGTGCTTATACTTATTCATGGCTGAAACTTGTTATGCTATCGCGTGGATGTTGCATATGGATGAATGTTATGTGCACTCATGTAGAGATTATGAATTATGTTAGGAATTTTCATACATATGGACTCATTTCACTAACATACTTTGCATTAAGGAGGTTTACTGAATCAGTAACCGCCTGATTTTTACATTAGATAAGTACATATACACACACCTTTCGCATATGATCATACAGCATTTAGAATCTTTTAAGGACAATGACTGCTCGTGGATGATGTTTTGAGTAGATGGATGATGGATGGTAGGATACGTTCTTCCTAACTTGAAGATTTCGGGGAAGAAATCCTTTAAGGTAGGGAGAATGTAACAACCCGTATTTTGAATAACATGTTATAACATTAATCAAGGTAGAATTAAATGTTAAAATATGAATCAAGGGAAATGGGCTGTGCCATTGCGTTCGTCTCGGAAAAATACGCGAAATAGAGTCGGAGTTTTCGAAAATCGGAGTCCGTATGACCCTGTTATGGCCCGTCGAAGTTTTCAGAAAATCCAGAGTCTAAAAATAGTTCGAAAATCAAATCTGGAGCCAAGCAGACTGGGCGGGAAAATTTCCCGCCCAGCCCCAAGTCGACTTGGGAGTCGACTTGCCCCAGCTGGTGTCGACTGCCCAGTCGACACCCCTGTCGACCTGGGTGGTCCGGCCAGTTTGGCCTGGTGCACCTGTTTTGGCTCCTGGTTCTTGTTTTGTTGGCTTGTGACATTATTTGATGGCTCAGATCTGAATTAGGGTTAATCCTATGGCCTAATCTAACCTAAACTTCTATATAAGCACCCTTAGACCTACCCTAAATCCTCATTAATCATTCCTACAACTAAATTCTGCCAAAATGCTCCCTAATCATGGCCTCCATCTTCATCTTGAGAGCTTCTAAGGCAAAAAGGAGCCATCTTTCTTCATCAAATCAAAGGACCTACTTATTCTCAAGGCTATTTGTGTTGCTACATCATTCCTAGAGCTTCTACAACATCTCTATCATGTTCTATTTGGTTTCTAGATCTCATAGCCGCGATTTGTAATCCCCACTCTACTCTTAGATTTAAACTATGAAGTTAATATGATCATGTAGCAAGTTCAAATGGGACTTTTGGTTATAGTACTTGCCTTGGGCTATATTTGTATGCATAGATCCATTTATGACTCTTTTGATCCATGATTGTGGCACTATCATGAACCTAGTATCATTTACCTTTATTTTTGGGTAGAAAGCTATGAGCTTTATTTGGTGGTTATGCATAATGCAACATAGAACTTGGTAATTATGCATAATGCAACATAGAACCTCCCATAACCTTGATGTTAACTTGCATATGATGTTGAACTACATGCTACCCACAAGTTTATTTGCTAAGTATGCTATCATACATGTTTGAGGCCAAATCACCCTTATGCTATTTGACATGTTTGAGGCCAAATCACCTTTATGTTATTGTCATGTTTGAGGCCAAATCACCCTTATGCTATTTGACATGTTTGAGGCCAAATCACCTTTATGTTATTGTCATGTTTGAGGCCAAACCACCCTTATGCTATTTGACATGTTTGAGGCCAAATCACCTTTATTTTATTGTCATGTTTGAGGCCAAGTCACCTTTTATGCTATCATACATGTTGAGGTCATATGCTAGTATGTTGAACCCCTTTTGCCTCAAATATCACCATGTTTAACTTGTGATAGGCTTTGCCATCTTATGCCCACCTTGTCATATTCTTATGTTCCCTCTTTGATTTATGTGTGTTGATGCGAATTTACATGCGACGGGAATACGTTATGGGTAGTTAGGCAAACTTAGATGACATGAAAACATGACTTGAAAATATGACATGAAAGTTTGACATGTGTTTATGCTTGAAAACATGAACATGGACATGACACTTAGAAAACATGAAAGTGGCCAACTCGAGGTTGGGTTGAGTTTGTAGCATAAATCTACCTGGAACCGCCTGGCTTAACTAGTAGCTACAAACAATAGGACCCAATGTGAGTAGTTGGTCATGTCGCGCTTAAAACCCGAGGTTAGACTAGGTTGTGGTGTAAAGCTACCCGGACCCGCCCGGCTTAACTAGTAACCACAACAAAGTCTAATGTGAGAGGTTGGGGTGCATTAAGTTAATTAATACCACATGGTAGGGTTAAGTCATGGACCACTTGAATATACTTAACCAGTTGAACACGATGTATTGATAGGGTTAAGTCATGAATTTATTTGACACACTTAACCAACTCGATACATGGTTAGGATAGGGTTAACCACACTTAACCCATTTGAAATCCTAGTTACGTGGTCCTTTTCAGCAGTAACCCTCTTGGATGTATCAATGATACCCTAGGGACTAGGCTAGGGTGGGGCACGATTACTGGGATGATCGTAAGAGACCAAAAAGAGACGGCTGAATGAGTGCACCAGTTAAGTTCAGGCGGAACATGGTCGTGCACATGAGTCCGGGGTTGAACATGGGCACCAGTAGGTTTAGACTGTGCGTGCTTGTTTTGTGTCAGTGGTTATCACCTTAGGGCTGGATACACCCTAGGGTGGACCTTGCACAGTTAACTACATTTCATGATTAAGCCGTATGACACCGATACACGATGAGTTAGGCTTATAGGGAGCCGATCGACTGGATAGTATAGTTAGACCTTGATTTAGGTCATCGCATGATATTGGGCCAAGGGATCATTTCTTGTTTATACTTGACATGGGTTAGATCACTAGTACACTTAGTGCAACTTAATCTTGTATATGCGATGCCACACTTGATCTATCTTGTTAACTATTTACCATGCCAGTTTAGTTACCATCCTTATGTTTCATCTCAGTTTCTCATGTCCAGTTAATTTTACTAGTTTTTATACTAATAGTAGGTAGGATTTACCAGTCTTTATGACTGACCTGTTTTCCTTTCGCCTCTTTTCTTCCCCCCCCCGGTTCTTAGGGTGGGAACACTAGCACCTAGCTTGGATATTTGGCTTGCTTTTCTGACAGCTCATGTACGGTTTGGACTTGAGCTTTGCTATGGCCACACCACTATTATCTTTGGGGAATAATTTACTTATGTATTTTTCAGTTTATGTTTTCTAGACTTGTAGTAGCTGGAAAAATGATGACTAAGTACTTTGATGTAACTTGACTATGGTTTTGAAATAGTAATTTTATCCACTGCTTTATTTACTCTGTTTTACTCATATGTTCTGTCTTGTGATATCTTCATGCATGTTTACCTTGTCCAACACCCCTCGAAAGCTAGTGTACATGAATGAGTGACCCTGGCGGAGGTGGGGTGTTACAGCAGCCTTGTGTTCAGGTTTAGCAGGCTTTTTCTAGATAGCTGGAGCTGAAGATGGATTCTATCATTTATCTCTTTTTATGCTGTTCAGCTCCTATTGTACATATTATGTTTATTTCCGCTGTAGACATTCATGTATAGCTGAACTGTATTTGTACTAAGTATGATCTTGTATACTGTGTAACTCTAATGATTACGTTTATTCAGTGTATTATTTGTACATTATATGGTGTATTTATTTATTTTTGTTCTGCTGTTATCTGTTTATGTGTTATATTCCAAGGATTACCCTTGCCGCCATCAGTACGGGGTTGAGGGTCGTCTCATTTGGTATTACAGCTTTGGTTAAGCTTAGTTCTGGAATATAACATATTAACGAACTTGTCAGAAATAGAACCAGTAGTGTTCTAGGGCGAGTAACTCAGTACATATAGGATCAGCAATATCCTAGTATGAGTAAAGCAGAATGAAATACACCCCAGTAGACACATTTACATTAAAATATTTGTCTCTATATTTCTAAATATCTTTTCTGTTGACCTGCCACTTTGTCTGCTAATTGCAGACGCACTAGAAAATGAGTGACAGGAACAGAAGAAATAATCGTATGGCCCGACCAGCTAATGAGCCAGTTGTGCTCCCACAGCCAGAACTAGATATAGAAGTTCTATTCAAGAGATTTCGAAATCTGGGTGGATTGCCATTCTTAGGCAAAGAGTCCATTATGGAAACACAAGCTTGGATCTGTTCTGCAGAGAAAATCTTTGAGGGATTAAAGCTGAGAGATGATCAGAAAAGATTACTAGCGTCTTGGGCACTCAAAGAAGAAGCCTTGTTTTGGTGGGATTCAGTTATTAATGATAATCCAGAAGGTGATATCAACTGGGATAGATTCAAAGTGATTTTCTTAGAAAGATTTACTCCTCCCGAAGCAACTGAGCGGTTATGCGATGAATTCTCTTATCTGATACAGGGTGATATGACCGTCCCAGAATATCATAAGAAATTCAACGAACTTTCTCACTTTGCTCCTCATTTTATTCAAGATCCAAAGAGGAAAAATTTGAGGTTTATTCATGGCCTTCAAAGAAAATATCAGAACAGAGTAATGAGGAATGTGAAGCTCCCTTTTTCTGAAATGATATACATGGCTTAGTAATACGAGGATCTCGACAAGAAAGGTATGTTACAATACGAAAAAGAAGTCAGTTCTGGTAATAAAGGTGAGTCTGAAACTGCTCGTCCGGAGACCAGTAGGATGTCTGAGGTTAATAAGAAGCCCAGTGCTAATAGGAAAAGGGCTAAGTCTGAGAAAGAACCCATAACGACGGCCACAAGCTCTAACTGCAAGAAACCAAGGCATTTTACCAGGAATTGTAAAACCTCAAAGAAACGAAAGAAGAGGTTTAAACCCGATAACCAGTTTCGAGAGAACAGAAAATGCAGTCAATGCTGTCAGATTGGTCATCTTGAAAAGGATTGCCGGCTATTTAAGAAATCCAAAGCAGTACATATAAATGAAGTAGCAGAAACTTCTGAGCCCTCAACTATTCAAGAAAGGCCATATGTTTTATAAGGCACGCTAACTGTCAAAGATATTCCCGTTAAAGTACTGTTTGACACCGGCGCCTCGCGAAGGTTTGTTGCAAAGAATGCGGTTAAGAAACTGGATTTGAATTTGAAGAAGCTCAAAGAACCAATGGCTGTCCAAAATCCGGTCGGGGGTTCCATCGATCTCAGTTGGGTTTGTGGAGTGCCGGTTTCCTTTTCTCGTTATCGGTTCCCTACCATCGCGGTCGTCATGAATTTTGCAGAGTTTGATCTTATCTTGGGGTTAGGCTGGTTGACCAAATATGAAGCTGAGGTTAAATGTGCCGACAGAGTCATTAAGGCAAAGATAAAATCAGTTGATTATATAACCATTCCCTGTGAAGGCCAGAATTCAAATAGAAAAGACTTCTGTGCGGCTTTGGATGTTTCTCCTGCTTAAATTGAAAATACCCCATTAGTCACAGAGAATATTCCCAACCTCGTAAAAGATATTCCTGTCGTCAAAAATTATGCAGATGTGTTTGAAGAAGTTGTTCGCTTACATCCACAGAGAGAAATAGATTTCAAGATCGCTTTGATTCCGAATGCAAGGCCGGTAGTTCATGCTATTCGAAGAATGTCCTTGAAAGAGAAAGAGGAATTAGACAATCAAACACGACAGCTCGTATGGAAGGGTCTGATCAGGCCTAGTTTCTCTGATTGGGGTGCAACAGTGGTATTTGTGCAAAAATCTGACGGTACTCTACGGCTATGTGTGGATTATCGTGATTTGAACAAGCAGACAATAAAGAACAAATAATCATTGCCGCGAATCGATGATTTATTGGATCGTCTGAATGGAGCACAAGTATTTTCAAGGATGGACCTTGCTACTGGCTTCCATCAACTTCGAACTACCAAAGAGTGTGTTCCTATGACAGCATCTATGCATCCAGACTTATTCTATGAGTGGTTAGTAATGCCATTCGGCTTATGTAACGCTCCAGCATACTTCGTCGATTTGATGAATAGAGTGTTCAGAGGAGTCCTGAATAAGTTTTTTCTGGTTTTTATTGACGATATTCTAATCTTCTCTAAATCGAAGGCCGAACATGAAAAGCATTTGGAATAAGTTCTGGAAATCCTCAGAAGGAATGTATTAAAAGCCAAACTATCCAAATGTATATTCTGGCAAGATGAAGTGAAATTTCTAGGCCACGTCATATCAAAAGAAGGAATTGCTGTGGATCCAAGAAAAATCACAGCTATTCAAAACTGGAAACAGCCTAGTACTCCTACAGAGGTTCGCAGTTTTCTTGGATTGGCTAGTTATTACCGGAAGTTCGTTAAAACTTTTCGAAGATATCTGGTCACTTAACGAAGCTTACGAAGAAGCACGCTAAATTCAAATGGACTCCTGAATGTGAGGAGGCTTTTGAGGAGCTAAAGTTAAGATTAACGACTGCTCCAGTGTTAACCATTATTGACGGCAATCAGAATTTAAAAGTCTGGACAGATGCCTCTAAAGAGGGCCTTGGTGCAGTACTAATGCAAAGAGGTCAAGTGATCGGTTATGCTAGCCGTCAGCTGAAGCCGCACGAGAAAAACTACGTCACTCACGATCTTGAGTTATTGGCTATAGTATTCGCTTTGAAAATCCGGAGACAATATCTTCTGGGTGAGAGATTTGAACTGTTTACAGATCACCAGTCGCTAAAGTATTTGTTCACCCAGAAAGACTTGAATCTGAGGCAACAACGTTGGTAGGAGTTTCTTGCAGCATATGACTTTGAGATTCTATACACTCCCGGGAAAGCCAATGTTGTGGTCGATGCGTTAAGCCGAAAGAATGAAATGATCGCCAGTTTTATTATCACGACTTCATTGATAGATAAAATATCTGCTCTTCAGGAGGATGATCACTTCATTCAGAAGATCAAAGATGTAATTCAGAAAGGCGAGCCCTCGATTTTCAAGTTGATAATGATGGGATTCTAAGGCTAAAAGGTCGAATCTGTGTCCCTAACATTTCTGAGCTCCGAAAGGAAGTACTGGATGAGTGCCACAAGACAAAACTTAGTATCCATCCGGGAGTAAGCAAAATGTATAATGACATCAAACGCACTTTCTGGTGGAAGTCGATGAAGAGGGACATTTCTTTATATGTTAGCCGATGCCCTACTTGCCAGCTAGTCAAAAGCGACCAACAGAAACTTGCTGGATTGTTGCGACCGCCGGACGTTCCAGGCTGGAATTGGGAACATATTTCCATGGACTTCATAGATGGTTTGCCCAGAACCAGAAAAGGAAATGACAGTATTTGGGTGATCGTAGATCGCTTCACGAAGACCGCACATTTCATACCTGTCCGATCGAATAGAACCGCTCAGAGTCTGGCACAGATATATTTCAAGGAAATTGTTAGGCTACATGGAGTGCCGCTTAGTATAGTCAGTGATAGAGACCCAATATTTACTAGCAAATTCTGGGAGGCATTTCAAGTAGAGCTGGGAACAAAGCTGAACTTGAGCACCGCCTATCATCCTCAGAAAAATGGTCAGACTGAGATGGTGAATCGTATTTTAGAAGATCTATTGCGGGCTTGTGTTCTAGATTTCGGTGGATCATGGGAAGACCATCTGCATTTGGCTGAATTCTCATATAATAACCGCTACCAAGCGAGCCTGACAAAGTCGCCATTCGAAGCATTGTATGGTAGACCGTGTCGATCCCCTGCTTGTTGGGTCGAACCCGGTAATTGACTTGTGTTGGGGCCAGATATGATCCAAGAAGCTGCCGACAAAGTCGATTTTATCAAGAAATGATTACTCGCTGCTCAAAGCCGTCAAAAGAGCTATGCCGATAGGAGAAGAAGAGATATATCATTTTCGGTTGGCGACTATGTATATTTGAAAGTATCGCCGATGAGAGGAGTTATCCGGTTCGGTAAAACTAGGAAGTTGGCGCCCAAATTCATTGGTCCGTTTCCTATTCTTGAACGGATTGGAACTCTCGCTTATAGGGTACAATTGCCTGAATGGTTGCATGGAGTGCATGATGAATTCCACATATCTCAACTTCGAAAGCACGTTCATGATCCAGACTTGATCATGGAAGAAGCAGCTCAACAGGATATTGAAATTACTCCAGAATTAGCTGTGAGAAGAGAGCCGCTAAAGATCATTGGCAAGGAAACCAAAGAGTTGAGGAACCAGAAAGTTCACTTAGTCAAATTGCAATGGAGTGGAGATCCGCGAGATTATACTTGGGAAACTGAGGAGAGCATTAAGAAAGCCTATCCTAAGTGTCGAGTAGATATCTCTGATTGACTCCGGTGCAAGGTACATTTACCAAACTTTGCATTACCAATTAGTTCTCTACTTTGCTGTTATTTTCTTTCCATGGATGTGCACTTTTAATTCTATAGTCTGCTTAATTTAAAAAGAGTGTATGAATTAATTTGTATGATTTTGAAAAGTTAAAAACAAATTGACTGCTGTTTGTGTTGTGTGATAGTAGATTTGATTAATTAAATTATTAAAACGATGGTTAATTTAATCAATACTAGAATGAATGGTAGAATTTATTCGATTAACTCACGCATTGAACTGATTTAGAAATAAATAGAAATATATATACATGTGCATTATATATGTTTGAACAGGTTAATGGATAGCTGTTGAGTAAAGAAATTATTTGCTTGCCCGACAAATAGGTAAACCTTAATGAGTTGGATGCGAAATATTATTATATCAACTCCTGTGAATGCCATTGGATGCGGAGTGCTGGTTATTCTGTGTGTAACAATAAATGTCGCCATAGGATAGTAACAATTAATTTTGAACTACACTACATGGCATACTTCTTGAAGATAGGCATACTTCATCATATACTACATAAGCTTGTGTGACGAGGTGGAAGATTTACCGTACGAGCGAGAGGCTTGTATGGCGATGACTATATTACACAGGTTGAACTGATGACTAATACGGACCATATAAATTGTAAAAATAAATTGCCAGAATAATAAAAAAAACCCACACGGGTCTGGAGTTGACAATAATCACGTCTCTCTAGTCATTAGATACGGCACATGGATTATTTATTTCCAACACGGGACGAGGTGACGAGGATTTATCCTCTGGAGCAATTAAAATACACACTCCCTCAGGCTTTGACAGGGTGACGAGAATTTATTCTCTGGAGTTATTATCTGTACACACTCCCCTGTAAACACCAGATTATATCACTATAAATATGTGTGCTTTATAGGATTTATTGGGTACCTAATACGGCCCAATAAATTTCCAAATCTCTCCCCGTACAAAGGAGGTTATGGCGAAATTTTTCAAAAATTCCGGGTGTTAGCCAAATTTTTGAAGAATTTGAAAATTCTCAGAAACTGAAAAGTTGGAGAATGGAAGCCAGATTGAACGAAGAGTTGATTAATCAAACCACTTTCGACTTTGTTCCTTTTTGAGGACGAAAAGTTTTAAGTGGGGGAGAATGTAACGACCCGGAAAATCTAAACCAATTTTAAAATTTTAAATTGGCTAAAATAGTGGATTTTAAATATTTAAAATAAATATTTTAAATAATGAAGATGAAAACTGAGTTTGAATCGACAATTGAAAAGGAATATAATTAATTCTAATTATAAACAAGGCCTGAAATGGCGCGGTAGTTTCAAAATTTGAATTCAAACTTTGACTGGCTGTACCGGGTGCAAAACAAAACGGATTTGAGTGAAACCAAAATTATTTAAATCTGTTAGTGAATACCTTTCTAACGAATCTGAAAAATCGAGGTTTCATAGCGGGATGCAAAAGTTATGGCCAAATGAATTTTCAGAAAGGTCGCTATGGAATTTATATAGCCCGTGAAAATGGCCATTTTGCAAACGACCTCGGAATTCGACGAAACCACTTTTGTTGGATCCGAGATGTGAAGTTATTGCTAGGTTTCAAATTTAATAATTTTTTAAGCTAGCATGTGAGCGTGGCGAAGGAAAATGTGTTTTGGTCAATTATAGTTAAATTGGATCAACCAGAAATGGGCCATTTTTCAAACGGTCTCAGAATTCGACGAACTAGTTTTGTTGCGACCGTATCGTCAAAACATAGCCAGATTTATTTTTCTGGAATTTTTCGAATAAGTTTGTGCCCCTGGCAAATTGAAATATACATTCAAATCAAATATTGAATGTTTTATATTTTAATTTGAAGAAAAACTGATTGAAACAATCGAATGGGCCTACGAAACATATCCCATTGTGTTCGGAATGGGGTTAAAACACTACGGACGACAGTCGTTGGGTTTGGATAGGTGTTCGTGTGTGTAAGAGGGTATTTTAGAGATTTAAAAATTTATAAATTAATAAAAATAATCATTGGCCCAGAAACTTTTCTCTCTCCCCGTAACCTATCCGAATAGACGACGGCAACCCTTCTTCCCTTCTCTCCTCGATTTCTTCAAATCCGCTCATCGAAATTCGATGGTCCAGTGGAGGTTTTTGTAGGCCTTGTCGAGAGCTTCGAATCCATGCCCGTTGCTCCACCCATCGTTGCGCCATCAGGGAGATCGACCTCTTCAAAGTCGAGCATTTCATCGCGCCGCCGCCGCCGATAGGATCGATCGAGTTGACCCCCTCCGCCACCGATCCCTGCGCCTCTCCTAGCCCTTCGACGCTGCGAAGGCCGATCGTCATATAGCTACACGGATTTCGTGAAGATCGAAAACCTAGTTTCGAACCAAACTGTGAAGGTAGGGCTATGATAATTTTAAACTGATTTTAACATTTAAAAGCGTAGCAAACTTCTAAAAATCATATCTTTTTCGTTTCTTGACGAAATTCTGTGAAACAAGAGACAGTGGACTCGTGCAGACGTCTTCTACATTCTAGAAGAGACCGCATATTTTTCTGAGCCTTCTGCTATTTTTGGTGGAGTGGAACCCAATGTGAGATTTCTAAATTATAAACGATATGGAAAACGACGATGTATAAATTATATAGTCGATGTATGAGTTATTTAAGCTTTGTACACCTCTTGTATAAGCGTTGTATAAGTTGTACGTTCTATGTATAAGTTACATATGCGTTGTAAAAATTATATATGTGTTGAAATAGAAGTGAAATGCTACATATATATATATATATATATATATATATATATATATATACGCCCCTCGTCCACAAACCATGGACGATGTTTATTGGTTGTGATTGGTGTGAAAATTGATTGATAGCGAATGGTTGATTGAAATTGTTTGTGGTTGAAATTTATTGATTGTGGTTGAAAAATACCCGTTTGTGGTTGAGAAATATTTGGTTGAAACCACATAGGATTAGTTTTTGGAAATGAAAAAAATATACATGCCGCCTGCGTGCGAACTAGATGCATGATTCCCCATTGTCAAAAGCTACGAGGCTTTAAGGTAGAGCGAGGAGCCGTACTAGGGACGGTCCCGGTTTTAACTATCCTGCCGTTATGCTGCCGAAATTTTGAATAATATTCATGTGTTAGAATTATTTTCCTGTGTTGAAACTATATTCGTTTGTTGAATAGGAAACTTTCATGTGTTGAATAGAAATTCATTCGTTGAATCATATTCATGTGTTGAATGGCATTCATGTTTTAAATAAATTGTTTTAACAATAAAAATCACATTTTTACCCTATATATATAAACTATAGATAACCTTCTTGTATTGAATCGATATTCATTCGTTGAATTGAAAATTCATGTGTTGAAGGTATTCGTGTTTTAAATATAAAAATCACCTTTTTATCTATATATATAAATTATAGAAAACCTTCATGTGTTGAATCAATATTCATTCGTTGAATTGAAATTCGTGTGTTGAATGGTATTCGTGTTTTGAATAAATTGTTTTAACAATAAAATCACCTTTTTATCTATATATATAAACTATAGAAAACCATCATGTGTTGAATCGAAATTCATTCGTTGAATAGAAATTCATGTGTTGAATGGCATTCATGTTTTAAATATAAAAATCACCTTTTTATCTATATATATAAACTATAGAAAACCTTCATGTGTTGAATCGAAATTCATTCGTTGAATTGAAATTCATGTGTTGAATGGTATTCATATTTTGAAAGAAATTGTTTTATAATAAAAATCCTATTTTTATCATCAATGTGAACTATATAAAATAATCTTGTTTTGAAATAAATTGTTTTATAATAAAAATCCTATTTTTATCACCTATTTTAACTATATAAAATAGTCGTGTTTTTAAATAAATCGTTTTACAATAAAAATCACACTTTTACTATATACATGAATTGTTAAAAGTAGCGGAGTGTCGAACTGAATGTACGTTGAATAAAAACATCATTTTTATCAAATGTATGAAAAGAATATAGCTTTGAAATCAAAAAATCGATATATATATATATATAGAATTGAAATATATCAATTAACGAAGCTGCAGTTCGTTTTTTAAAACCGTGATTTCAAACGATTAGTGCGGGAGATCCGACCATCGGATTTTCCCGAAACCGAAACCGTTGGATTCGCTTTGGAAATACCTTTCCAACAACACCAACTTTGTAAAGATCCAACGGTTGGATTGTCTAAAATGTTTAATTCAAATCTGAAGAAAAACAGCGCTAGAATCGATTTTATTTATATATATATAAATATAATTAAATTAAATCGAATAACGACGTTGCAGTTCGTATTTTGAAATTGAAACTTCAAACGATTATACCGGGAGATCGGACCGTCGGACTTTCCCGAAACTGGAACCGTTGGATTCATTTTGAAAAGATCTTTCTAATGATGTAAATTTTGTGAAGATCCAACGGTTAGATTTTCTGATATGTGTAAATCAAATCTTAAGAAAAACAGCGCCACGGCTGCGTTATGGCCCGAAGCGTCGTTCTGAATAAATTGGCTATTTTAAAATAAATAAAAATAGTGATAAATCGTTATAAAATATTATAAACGATATGGATGTGAAATTTAGAAACTAACTTAAGGTTGGCTAAGTCGAATGGTTTCCTGGGTGTTGATCTGATGTTGGTTTCGGCCTTCGGGGTTAATATTTGGGAAATCGTTCTCTTACTGATTTACGGTGAGCGACTAATGAATTGAAATGATGCATATGTGTGTTTGTGTTGCACTTGTTTATTATATACGCGAGTCGCTCAGAAAGACCAGGTTTATCCCATTCTGAATAACTGAATCGACAATAAGAAATCGAAGATGAAGACGGTGGTTGAAGACAGGAAATCTTCACCACGTTTGGATGGTAACTAATGTCCTGATTGGGACGCATCCCAAAATATGGATAATGAGTGGTGATCGTCCAGACGTACGTGGAGGTCGATGGGTTTGCGTGGTATATAGTGGCTCCGGTTTCGTTCAGACCCAGGACGGACTTCTAAAAGGACTGTATGTCTGACATTGGAATTTATTCTGTGTGATTGATAGCCATCAGTTGCATGGTGTGAATTGCCTGTGTGGCATGCTAAGATGCAGTGATCAAGGCTTCTGTTGAAAAGCAAATTCTTGTGGTGATGATCAAAGCACTGCCTGTGTGGCGTAGCTTTGTGTACCACGTGAATTCGCGAACCTCACACCCCGGTATGAACCAAAAGCGGGAGAGGACCTCAGGGTGGACATACGTTTCTTCCTAGCTAGAAGTGGCGTCAGTGGTTTTACATGCCCTGACGAGTTTGACTTATGTGGTTGTTACTGTTGCGAGGTGCCTCGGATATATCGGTCGATCCGGGACCGATGGAGTCATTCGTTGGCTCACTTACGCCCCAAAGGGCGGGGAAACGTAGTGTTCAGGCATTTTAATCCACATCGGTGGACTGGCCCTGACGATCCAAGGGTCGATGCGTTCTAATCCTGAGACTCGGGCTAGGCAGTCTCAAATTAGGTAAGTACTATCTTTTGCCTTGGTTCATGGCGAAAATCCAATTTCCAAATACGTGACTGTGCAGTTTTGATTGTATATATATAGGGCGACATGATATATGGTACCCATGCCGTCTATGATTGATAGTTATGATTGAAATTGTTTTCGAAACCTATAAACACTAGTAATAATACCAAATGCTTTTGTTTTATTCGTATCAAGCATATTTTGGCCATTATAAGGTAAAACTCTATCCTCCGGTTTGCGTTGCATTGTGTGATGGGAATTGAGTCTTATAATGGCTTCATTTTTATAAAAAGCATTGCGATGTTTAAAAGAACTGTTTGTTTTAAAGCATTGGCAATCCGATGGAGTAAACCCATTCCACGAAAGTGACGTGGTCCTGTGATTAGCCATATTATAAATATGTTAAGTAGATTTCTCATACCAGTCCCATCACTGACTCGTAGTTTGTTTCACTTTCAAACTCGTGTGCCCCTTTTTCTACATGGGCAACCTTGTGTTCAGGTTTAGCAGGCTTTTTCTGGATAGCTGGAGCTGAAGATGGATTCTATCATTTATCTCTTTTTATGATGCTCAGCTCCTATTGTACATATTATGTTTATTTCCGCTGTAGACTTTCATGTATAGCTGAACTGTATTTGTACTAAGTATGGTCCTGTATACTGTGTAACTCTGATGATTACATTTATTCAGTGTATTATTTGTACATTATCTGGTATATTTATTTATTTCTATTTTGCTGTTATCTGTTTATGTGTTATATTCCAAGGATTACCCTTGCCGCCGTCAGTACGGGGTTCGGGGTCGTCTCACAGGATTACATAATGTGTTTCACGTATCTCAACTTCGAAAGCATGTGCATGATCCAGACTTGATCATGGAAGAAGCAGTGCAATGGGATATAGAAATTACTCCAGAATTGGCTGTGAGAAGAGAGACGCCAAATATTATTGGCAAAAGAAACCAAAGAACTGAGGAACGAGAAGGTTCACTTAGTCAAAATGCAGTGGAGTGGAGATCCGTGAGATTGTGCTTGGGAAGAGGAAAGCATTAAGAAAGCCTATCCTAAGTGCAGGGTGGATATCTCTGATTGACTCCGGTGCAAGGAACATTTACCATACTTTGCATTACCATTTTGTTCTCTACTTTGCTGTTGTTTTCTTTTCATGCATGTAAACTCTTTAATTATTTAGTCTGAATGTTTTCAAAAGAGTATATGAATTATTTGGTATATTTTTGAAAAGTTAAAAACAAATTGATTGTTGGTTGTGTTGTGTGATTGTGGATTCGATTAATTAAATTATTAGAACGATAGTTAATTTAATCAATAAGAGAATGAAGTTAAATGTATGCAAGTGAATCAAGTATTGAACTGATTTAGAAATAGATAGAAATATATACATGTGCATTATATATGTGTGAACAGGTTATGGATAAACTACTAAGCGGAGGAATAAAATTGTTTGCCCGACAAATAGGTACATGTTTATTGTATTTCTTGGGATTTGATGACTTTATGAGCCAATTGGCTAATCGCTTGGCTTTTCCTTTTTCTTTTGGATTGGCGAGGGCCATGGGAGGCTATTTGAAATATCCCGAAGCTCCCGGTACAAAGGAGGTTATGGCGAAATTTTTCGAAAATTTAGGGTGTTAGCCAAATTTTTAAAGAATTTGGAAATTCTTAGATACTGAAAAGTTAAAGAATGGAAGCCAGAATGAAAGTTGAGTTGGTTAATTAAACGACTTTCCACTTCGTTCCTTTTCGGGGACGAAAAGTTTTAAGTGGGGGAGATTGTAACAACCCGGAAATCTAAGCTAGTTTAAAATTTTTAATTTGGCTATTTTATTGGATTTTAAATATTTTAAATAATAACGACGAAAAGTATGTTTGAACCGATGTTTGAAAATAAATATAATTATTTTAAATTATAAACAAGGCCTGAAATGTCACGGTAGTTTAAAATTTGGAATTCAAACTTTGACTGACTGTAGCGGGTGCAAAATAAAACGAATTTTAGTGAAACTAAAAATATTTAAATCTATTTACGAATATCTTTCTAACGAATCCGAAAAATCAAAATTTCATAACGGGAATCAAAAGTTATGGCCAAATGAATTTTCAGAAAGGCCGTTATAGAGAATAAATAGCCCATGAAAATAGACATTTTGCAAATGACCTCAGAATTCAACGAAACCACTTCTATTGGATCCGGGATGTCAAATGATTGCTAGGATTCAAATTCCATAATTTTTGAAGTTAATATGTGAGCGTGGAGAAGGAAAATGTGTTTGGTCAATTTCTGTTAAATTGGATCGACCAAAAAAGGGCCATTTTTCAAACGGTTTCAGGATTCGACGAAACTAGTTTTGTTGGGACCGTATCGACAAAACACAGCTAGATTTATTTTTCTGGAATTGTTGGGATCAGTATGTGGCCCCGACAAATTGAAATGTACGTTCAAATCAAATATTGAATGTTTTATATTTTAATTTGAGGGAAAACAGACTGAAACAGTCGAATGGTCCTACGAAACATATCCCATTGTGTTCGGAATGGGGGTATTTAGCTAAGGGCGATAGTTGTTGGGTTTGGATTGGAGTCAGTATGTGAAGAGGGGTATTTTTGAGATTTTAAAAATATATAAATAAATAAAATCTCGGCCAATCACATTAATTTCTCTCTCCCCGATAAAAACCGCTCCACCCTCTCAATCGACGAAGACCATTCTTCAAACCTTCCCTCCTCCTTATCTCCCTCCACGCGCACCGATAGCCAACGCCTCAGTTTTAGGTTTTTGAAATACTCCTCCCACTCTTCAAATCCATACCTGGAGCACCTCATATAGTTGCGCTAGTCACGAGAATCACCTCCACGAAGTCCACCGGTTCGGACTGCCGCCGCCGCTTCGATCTGCCCCCGCACCGGACGCCACCTACCTCGTTTTGCGTGCCACTCCAAGCCCGTGGGCGCTGTAAAACCTGATCAACCTGAAATGCTACGAATTCGGCGAAAAATTTAATAATAGGTTTGAACAGAAAAAGGAAAGGTACGGGTTTATTAATTTAAACTGTTTTCAACTCATAAAAACCGTCGCAAGTCATGATTTCACTATAAAAATCGTATATTTTTCGTTTCTTGTCGAAATTCAGTGAAACAAGAGACAATGGACTCGTGCGGACGTCTTCTACATTCTAGAAGAGACCAGATATTCTTCTGATCCTTCTACAATTTTTGGTGGAGTGGAACCCAATGTAAGATTTCTGAATTATAAACGATATGGAAATGACGATGTATAAATTATATAGTCAATATATGAGTTATATAAGCATTGTACACCTCATGTATAAGCGTTGTATAAGTTTATGCGTTGAAATAAATTAAAATGAAAACAAAATATAGTTATATACATATATATATATATATATATAAACACTCCCCTCGTCCACAGACCATGGATGATATATATTGGTTGTGATATTGTTTGGATTATTGGTTGATGTGAGATTTGGTGAATAGTGAATGGTTGATTTGAAATGATTGTGGTTGAAATCCCAATAGGATTATTATATGGGAAAGTTCGTCTGCGTACGAACTAGATATTGAAAGTCCCCATTGTCAAAAGCTACGAGGCTTTAAGGTAGAGCGAGGAGACGTACTCGGGATGGTGCCGGTTTTAACTACCATGCCGTTATGCTAACGAAATTTTCAATAATACTCATGTGTTAGAATTATTTTCATGTGTTGAAACTATATTCATGTGTTGAATAGAAATTCATGTATTGAATAGAAATTCATGTGTTGAATAGAAATTCATTTGTTGAATAAATTCTTTGAAAGATAAAAATAACATTTTATCACATATGTAGATTATATAAATTATTCGCATTTTAAATAAATTATCTTAACAAAAAAAATCACATTTTTATTATATATATATAAACTATAGAATTATTTTCATGTGTTGAAACCAAATTCGTGTGTTGAATAGAAATTCATGTGTTGAATAGAAATTCATGTGTTGAATAAATTCTTCGAAAGATAAAAATAACTTTTTTACCTTAAGTACGAACGGTATGAAATAATTGTGTTTTGAAATAAATTATTTTACAATAAAAATCACATTTTTATTAGACATATGAATTGTTAAAAATAGTGATGTGTTGAAATAAATATCTACTGGATAAAAATATCATTTTTATCAAATATATGAGGTGAAAATGGTTTTGAAATCGAAGAATGAATTATCTATATATAGAATTATAATAAATCGAATAACGAAGCTGCAGTTCATATTTTGAAATCGTGATTTCAAACGATTAGTGCGGGAGATCCGATCATCAGATTTTCCCGAAACCGAAACCGTTGAGTTCGCTTTGGAAATATGATTCAAACGACACCAACTTTGTAAAGATCCAACGGTTGAATTGTCTGGAATGTTTAATTCAAATCTGAAGAACAAGGCCAGAATCGATTATATATATATATAATTAAATTAAATCGAATAATGATGCTGTAGTTCGTATTTTGAAATCATAACTTCAAACGATTAGTGCGGGAGATCCGACCGTCGAATTTTCCCAAATCTAAAACCGTTGGATTCATTTTGAAAAAATCTTTCTAATGATAGAAAATTTGTTAAGATCCAACGGTTAGATTTTCAGATATGTGTAAATCAAATCTGAAGAAAAACAGTGCCACGGCCGCGTTATGGACTGAAGCGTCGTTTGAATGAATTGGCTATTTTTAAATAAATAAAAATAGCGATAAATCGTGATAAAATATTATAAACGATATAGAATGGAAAAAAACTGAATTTTCTTGGTTTATTTGATATTTGATGGTTGAATGTGTTTGGCGTGAAATTACCTTAAAGAACAGAATTATTAGTATCGAATAATTTAACCATTAAAATGTATTGATTTGAAATTCTAAATATACGTGAATTATTTGAAAAGGCCGAGTTAATTCTCATTTCAAATAATTGATCGACGATTGAAAGTTGAAGATATGAAGATGGTGCAAGACCGATGATCTTCACGTCAAATGGAGGGGTGCTAATGATGCTCATGATAGGAGTAGCTACCTTGAGGGGGCTGAAGTAGTAGCCGCCCGGACGTACTTGTTGATTGTACGGATATGCGAGGTATTAAGGGCCTCCGGTTTCGTTCAGACCCAGAACGAACTTGTAAAAGGACTTTGTGTCTGACATTGGATTTTGTTCTGTGCTGATTGATCTCTATTAATATATAACTGTTTGGCGGGGGAGAGTTTATTCTCTTGCTCAACGCCCTTCTTTGAGACATACGAGCTCAGGGGTTATATATCGACGGAAATCAGTCGCACGGATTGAATTGCCTGTGTGGCACGCTTAAGTGGAAGATGATCAAGGCTTCTATTGAAAAGCAAAGTCTTTTTGTTGATGATCAAAGTGCGGCCTTTGTGGCATAGCTTTGTGTATAACGTTGATTCATGAGCCTCACATCCCGGTATGAACCAGAAACGAGAGAGGACTTCAGGGAGGGCATGCGTTTCCTTCTAGCTAGGGTGGTATCAGTGACCTACTAGCCCTGACACTTATATTACTTTCACCTGTGTGGTTGTTGGATCGCGAGGCGCCTCAGATATATCGGTGACTATGTGGAGTCGATGGAGCCGATGGAGTCATAGGACTCTTTGACGCCCCAAAGGGCGGAGAAACGTAGTGTTCAGGCATTTTAATCCACATCGGTGGACCGGCCTTGACGATCTAACAGTCACTCAAGCTCTGATCCTAAGACACGGGCTAGAGCATCTTGAATTCGGTAAGTACTATCTTTTTCCTTGGTTCATGATGGAAATCCAATTTCCAAATACGACACCGTGCGGTTTTGATTGTATGTATATATATATATGGCAACTTGATATATGGTACCCATGCCGTCTATGATTGATACTTATGATTTGTAATTGTTTTTGAAACATATAAACACTAGTAATAATATCAAATGCATTTTTTTTTATTCGTATCAAGCATATTTTGGCCATTATAAGGTAAAACTCTATCCTCCGGTTTGTGTTGCATTGTGTGATGGGAACTGAGTCTTATAATGGCTTCATTTTTATAAAAAGCATTGCGATGTTTAAAAGATTTACTAGTTTTGAAGCACTGGCAATCAAATGGAGCAAACCCGTTCGGCGAAAGTGGCGTGGTCCTGTGATTGGCCATATTATAAAGTAAGTTAAGTAGATTTCTCATACCAGTCCCATGACTGATTCGTAGTTTGTTTCACTTGCAACTCGGGTGCCCCTTTTTCTACACGGGCAGCCTTGTATCCAGGTTTTAGCAGGCTCTTTCTGGATAGCTAAAGATGGATTCTATCATTTATCTCTTTTTATGTTGTTCAGGTCCTATTGTATATATTATGTTCTGTTTTCCGCTGTAGAAATTTATGTATAGCTGAACTGTATTTGTACTAAGTATGATCCTGTATACTGTGTAACTCTGATGATTATGTTTATCTAGTGTATTTTATTGTACATTATCTGGTGTATTTATTTATTTATGTTCTGTTATTATCTGTTTATGTGTTATATTCCAAAGATTACCCTTGCCACTGTCGTACGGCGTTTGGGGTCGTCACACTTACGAAAGTGCTTACATGAGTCTGCGGAAGTGGTGGAACTAAGCATATTAGAGGACGTAGAAGTAGAACGAGAGGCGACTATGAGAAGAGTTCCAACCCGTATCTTGGGTACAGTAGTCAAAAAGCTAGGTAACCGCGAAGTCAAACTTGTAAAAGTTCAATGGAGGGACGCTATGGAAGACGCGACTTGGGAGACTGAGGCCAAAATACGCGCATCCTACCCTTTTCTTTTTAAGGGAACATCTTTGATCTCTTTTTCCTTAAGTTTGTTCATACTCGTATCTGTCTTTTTAGTATTTTCCACAGTGCCATTCTCGATCCTTAGGTAGAAACCAATGGATGTAAACATGCATTTGAAACATGTTATGATTGATGGTTGCAAGTGATTGCTAGTGGTTGCTCGTGGATGCGTATACACACACTTTAGGTATTAGATCGGCTCATTCACTTTCATATTGCATATGCATATATGTACTTATATATGGTTGAAACTTGATGTGTTATCATGTGGATGTTGCATTTGTATGAATGATTGTGCACTCATGTTGAAAGTATGATTAGGGAACATTGCATACATTATGGACGCACGACACCGACATAACTGGCATTAAGGAGGTCAACTAAATCAGTAGACTGCCTGATTTTGCATTAGATAAGGACATATACACACACTATGCATATGATCATGAAGCATTAGAAGTCTTTTAAGGACAATGGACGCCTTTGTTTGATGGTTTAGTAGATGGATGATTGGATGGTAGGATATACGTTCTTCTTGACTTGAAGATTTCGGGGACAAAATTCTTTAAGGAGGGGAGAATGTAACACCCCATGTTTTTGATAAACCTTAAAGTAACGAATTAAAGAATAATTAATTCTAAATGTGAGAATTAAGGGAAACAGATTATGCCATTGCGTTCGTCTTGGAATTCTGGTTGAGATAGAGTCCGAGTTTGCGTGAATTGGACTGCATATGAAGAAGTTATGGCCTTCGGAAGTTTCAAAAATTTAAATATCAAATTTAAACACAGAAGAGGGCAGGGCAGGAGAAATTTTCGCCCAGGCCAGGTCGACCAGGAGGTCGACCCTAGTGTCGACCTACCCTACAGGTCGACTTGGCGGTGGACCTACGCCCCCCCCCCCCCCGGGGAGATCTAGAAGGATGACGATTTCTTACTTGCTGCCGAGTCATTAGGGCTGAGGTGTTATCCTATCTTGACTGGATGGTCTTGATTACTTCTAAGGTTAATCTGACGGCTCTAAATTAATTAAACCTCTATAAAAGCAACCTAACTCTCAACCCTAAATCACAAATATTCATACCAAGAGCCTCCATGCCGTCAATGGTGAACCTAGAATAGCCGTCATCTCTTTCAACTCAAAGGCAAGATTGAAGCTATGTCAAAATTAAATCTAATCTAATTCAACTAAGAAAATTCAACGATCTACGTCAAAGACGAGCAATTCAATTTCAGAATACAGATCCCAGAACTCAAGAATTCCTTTTTGTTTGTAAGTGTGGTTATCTTTTAGATTGAATGAATTAAAGACATGGTTTGTAATGAATTGTAAAAAAGAATTGTATCAAGTTTTATGTGATGCTGATTTATGTTTATTCATGTCTATTCTGTCGTTTATGCCTATGAATAATGTGGTCTATCGAACCTATCATGTTATGTGGAAATTGGTGAATAAACCTATGGTGTTATGAAACTATCAAATATACGTTTGGTGATATTATGATACATACAAGTTTTAGGCTAAGTCACGTCATTTATGCCTAATTGTTTAGATCCATTATGCATACTTGTTTAGATCTACGACCTTGTATAATTTGGTGATTATATCTATATATTGTATGTCAATTTAGAAATTTGCCATGATTATGCAAGCTAAGTGATGCTATCATGTTATGAATACATGCAAGTTTATAGGTTAAAACATGATTATGTAAACCTATATGTTTAGATCTACAAATCTATATGTTAGAACCATATGCCTTTATGTTAGATAAATATTAGCATGATTCAATCCCTATGAAAGTTCACCACTACATGTCTTATTAGATTTTGGTAGTCTTTGTAAAACTATTATTTTATGACTCATGTTGCTTAGATCTAGTTTGCAAGTTCATAATTAAAAGTATATTATACCAAGTTCATGTGACACATCGATTGTTAGATCCATATTTTTGTATGATGTTGGAATGTTGCAAGTTCCTCTTTTTCCCCTTCTTAGTTTTTTAGTTAGGCAAAAATGTCGAGCCAAACATCCTATGTAACTTTGCGAACGTACAATGGGGGTAACGTTGGGGAAAACTTGAAACTATACGTAATTAACATATTTAGCTCATAACCATGTAAGTGGTATGGCATTGAAATGATATAATTTACTTACCAAAAATTATGAATTTGATTTAGAAAGAAAGTGGGCCATGATAATAAATTGTTGACAAATCTATACTAATATATTATTACAGAGTTACATTTCAAGGGCGCACAAGCCTCCCTAAAATTTTGCAAATGAAAAGTCTTTTTTTAAGTCTCTACTCTCTCCTAGCTTCCTCTTTCATTCTATTTCGTATCCTTAAATCGTTGTTTCTTATTATTCCTTCCTTTCTCATGCCCAACTCCACTTCCTTCTTATCCTAAATTTGACCTACATATTAACATCCTCATGTCATCCGGCGACGTTGAACTCCCTCCCACTGCCATCGCCGTCCTCTTTAATTCCAATCTTCAATCGAATCCGTGCTTCTCCATAGGCTAAGCATCTCCGAGAAATTCGAAACTCCATTGGCGTGGATAGGTCCTGCCGTTAAGGTATTTCGCTTTCAGTTCTTATAATTCTCCTCAATTTCTTCAAGAATATATTTCTATCAGATTTTTTTCCCCAATTGAGTTCGTTAAGCTTTTATTTATTTATGTGGTTCTTGAATTGAATAATGGGCGGCTACAAAGTGGACGATTGAGATGGAATGTGAATGTTTTAATAGAAAGTTAGTAGCTTGGTTTATCTACTGTTTAACTGTTGTTTTGCATTTAAGAGTCTCTTAACTATGTAGTTTTCGTTGAATTGGTTTTATCTGCTTTTAAGTTGAAAATTAAAAACGATTTTGGTAGCTTGCTTTTTGGATCAGAGATCTTAGTATTATAATATTGATGTCTAAAGTAATTGTAGTGCTGAATGCTAGATTGGTCTTAAAAAGTAATATTTGTGAGCACATCTGAGACGACCCCAAACCCCGTACTGACGGCGACGAGGGTAATCTTTGGAATATAACACAGAAACAGATAATAACAGAATAGAAATTAAATAAATACACCAGATAATGCATAATAGAATATACTGGATAAACTTAATCATCAGAGTTACATAGTATACAGGATCATACTTAGTACAAATACAGTTCAGCTATTGTAACAACCCGTATTTTCAATAACCTGTTATAACGTAAATCGAGGTAGAAATTAATTTATAAATCTGAATCAAGGCCCACTGGCTATGCCATTGCGTTCGTCTCGGAAAAATACGCGAAATAGAGTCCGAGTTTTCGAAAATCAGAGTCTGTATGACCCGATTAAGGCCCAACGAAGTTTTCAGAAAATTTCAAAGTAAAAACAGATTTCAAATTCAAGTTTGAATTTGGAAATTAGGGCATTTGGGCGTAGGTGGGAAATTTCCCGCCAGACCACCCATGTCGACAGCCCTGTCGACTGGGCAGTCGACATGGTTAGGCCAAGTCGACAGCCCTGTCGACTTGGGTGTCGACTTGGCTCAGCCGGGCAGTTTTGCCTGGTGCACCATTTTGGGAGTTGTGTTGAGTTTGGGGGCCAGATTCAGTTTTAAGGGCTGAGATTGGAATTAGGGTTTAATCCTAAGGTTGAAACTAATCCTAATCTCTATAAATAAGCCCCTAACCTAACCCTAAATCATCATTATTCTTTCAAGTAACTAAACTATGGCAAAATCATTCCTTTCATGGCCTCCACTCTCTTCATAAAATTCCTAAGTTATTTCTATGAGAGATTTTCAATGCATACAAGTGTTTTCAAGCTTGTATGAGCATCATTAGCTTGCATTCAAGTCAAGTTTCCATATTTGCATCATAAAGCAAGGGTTTTGATCATTTTGGCTCAAGGGTTTTTCTATTGGAGCTTGCATTTTGGGTTTATTTGATTGCATAAGGGCTTTGTCTCAATGTATATATATTTTTGTGTCTTCATAAGCATTGTAAGCCCTTTTCTACTTTCATATTTAAACTCTAAAGTTAAATGAATGATGCAAGTTTGGTTGACCATTATGATATGCAAGTTTATCATGTTATGTTATGCAAGTATGCCATGTTATGATATGCAAGTTTACCATGTTATGCTATGCAAGTTTTCCATGTTATGATATGCAAGTTTATCATGTTATGTTATGCAAGTTTTCCATGTTATGATATGCAAGTTTATCATGTTATGTTATGCAAGTTTGATATGCAAGTTCGTCATATGATATGCAAGTATGTTATGCAAGTTTGGGATGATCATTTTGTTCATGTTATCATGTTATGCAAGCTTATCTTGAGTATATGAACATAAAGCTTCAAGCTTTATGCTAAAGGTTGCATTTTGGCAACATGTAAGTTATCATATCTCTTATGATAACTTGCATGTGAGGCTAAATGCGAACTTATGGCCATTTCTACATGTCATTTATCACCATGTATCACCAATATGCTAAGTTTGGTTTTGTGCATGCTTTTGAGGCCTAAAAATGTAATATGCAAGTATATGAACATATGTACATTTCATATGCCACCATGTTAAACTTGTGGCTTCAACACCTTTATGTCATGATTATGCCAAGTTCCCTCTTTCTATCCTTTATGCGCTATTGCGATATGTAAGCGATGGGATTGCGTTTGGGGTTGGGTAAACTTAAAAGACATAAAAACATAAGATTGGGAATTTACCTATTAAGTTAGGTCTACCCATTGGGAATTTACCTATTAAGTTAGGTCTACCCAAATGCTTGAAAACTTGTAATATGTTTTGGAAACATGATGGACATGACACTTAGAAAATATAAGTGTGACCAACTCGAGGTTGGGTTGAGTTTGTAGCGTAAAACTACCCGGAACCGACCGGCTTAACTAGTTGCTACAAACAATAGGACCCAATGTGAGAAGTTGGTCATGTTGTACCTTGAACCCGAGGTTAGACCAAGTTGTGGTGTAAGGCTACCCGGACCCGCCCGGCTTAACTAGTAACCACAACAAGGTCTAATGTGAGAGGTTAAGGCACATTAAATTAATTAATGCCTCATGATTAGGGTTAAGTCATGGTCCACTTAATACTTAACCAATTTGGGCTTGGTGGATTAATCGGGGTTAAGTCGTGAACCCATCGTTACACTTAACCAAGTTAATCCATGATTAGTAAAAGGGTTAAACCGTACTTAACCCACTAGAAAAATCCTAGCAATGGGGGTCCACTCCAGCAGTAATCCCAAGTTTGTATCATTAAGACCCTAGGGACTAGGCTAGGGAGGGGGCACGATTACTGGACTTGAGGTAAGTGACCAAAAACGACGGCAGAGTGGTACGCCGGTGTTGTTCCGGGCGGACTATGGTCGTGCACATAGTCCGAAGCCGGGGAAAACATGCACGGGTACCAGTAGATCGAGACTGTGCACTTATGTTTATGGTGTCCAGGGGTTTACACCCTAGGGCTTGATACACCCGAAGGGTAGACCCGGCACAGTCTGACTACAATTATGTTTGGGCCGTATTGACACCAACACGTGACGAGTTAGGCTTATAGGGAGCCGATCGACTAGACCGTTTGGTTGGACCTCGTATTAGGGTCACTTCATGTTATTGGGCCAAAGCTTGGGCCAAGGGATCAATACTTGTTTATTCAAATCATGTTAGTTTGCTAGTACACCCGTGGTGCAAAAACCTTAAACCTGAGTATGCGATGACACCTTTATCTACCTTGTTAGTTAATCATCATGCTAGTATGTTGTTATCCTTATGTTCATCCCTGCTTCTCATGCCAGTTAACTTTATCAGTTTACATTGATTGTAGTAGGGCTTATTCAGTCTTTTTGACTGACCTGTTTTCCTTTCGCCTCTTTTCTTCCATTTCCCCCCCTCCCCCAGGTTCTCAGGGTGGGAATATTGGAGCTTAGCTTGGATTTCTGATCGCTTGCTTGTGGGATTTTAGCTCATGTACGGTCTTGACATGAAGCTAGCTATGGTTATCACTTATTTTGGGGATAGTACTTGTGTATTTCAGTTTTTCAGTGATGTTGTTTTTATCTAGACTTGTGTATTTGGAAAGTTGACATTATGTTGTACCAGACTTGTTTTGAAATAGTTTGAAATCTTCCGCTGTTTTACTTATCTTATTTACTCTGTTTACATATATACATATGTTCTTGTTCTGCCTTGATATATCATTATGCATGTTTACCTGATTCAAATGCCCCTCCAAAGTCAGAGTGCTTGCAAGAGCCACCCTGGCGGAGGTGGGGTGTTACAGCTATACATGAATGTCTGCAGCCGAAAACAAACATACTGTACAATAGGAGCTGAACAGCATAAAAAGAGATAAATAATAGAATCCATCTTCAGCTCCAGCTATCCAGAAAGAGCCAGCTAAAACCTGAATACAAGGCTGCCCATGTAGAAAAAGGGGCACCCGAGTTTGAAAGTGAAACAAACTACGAGTCCGTCATGGGACTGGTATGAGAAATCTACTCAACACATTTAAAATATGGCTAATCACCGGACCACGCCACTTTCATGGAACGGGTTTACTCCATTGGATTGCCAGTGCTTTAAAACAAATCATTCTTTTAAACATCGCAATGCCTTTTATAAAAATGAAGCCATTATAACACTCAGTTCCCATCACACAATGCAATGCAACGCAAACCGGAGGATATAGTTTTTACCTTATAACGGCCAAAATATGCTTGATACGAATAAAACAAAAGCATTTGATATTATTGCTAGTGTTATATGTTTTAAAAACAATTTCAAATCATAACTATCAATTATAGACGGCATTAATGCCCCATACCACTATGTCGCCATATATAGGTATACAATCAAAACTGCACAGTCACATATTTGGAAATTGGATTTCCGTCATGAACCAAGGCAAAAGATAGTCCTTACCGACTTCGAGACTGCCTAGCCCGAGTCTCAGGATCAGAACGCATCGACCCTTGGATCGTCAGGGCTGGTCCACACGGAGTGGATTAAAATGCCTGAACACTACGTTTCACCGCCCTTTGGGGCGTAAGTGAGTCAACGAATGACTCCATTGGTCCCGGATTGACCGACATATCTGAGGCGCCTCGCAACAGAAACAACCACATAAGTCAAACTCGTCAGGGCATGTAAAACCACTGACGCCACTTCTAGCTAGGAAGAAACGCAGGCCCTCCCTGATGTCCTCTCCCGTTTCTGGCTCATACCGGGGTGTGAGGCTTGCGAATTCACGTTATATACAAAGCTACGCCACACAGGCGGTGCTTTGATCATCACCACAAGACTTTACGTTTCAACAAAAGCCCTGATCACCGCATCTTAGCATGCCACACAGGCAATTCACACCGTGCAACTGATGGCTATCAATCACACAGAATAAATTCCAATGTCAGACACACTGTCCATTTGCAAGTCCGTTCTGGGTCTGAACGAAAACGGAGGCACTATATACCTCGCAAACCCATCGATCACCACGTACGTCTGGACGATCACCACTCATTATCCATATTTCGGGATGCCTCCCAATCAGGACCTCAGTTACCATCCAAATGAGGTGAAGATCTCCGGTCTTCGACCACCGTCTTCATCTTCGATTTCTTATCGTTGATTCAGTTATTCAGAATGGGATTAACCCGGTCTTTCTGAGCAACTCGCGTATATAATAAACAAGTGCTACACAAACACTACTACGCATCATTTCAATTCATTAGTCACTAACCGTCAATCAGTAAGAGAACGATTTCCCAAATATTAACCCCGAAGGCCGAAACCAACATCAGATCAACACCCGGGAAACCATTCGACTTAGCCAACCTTTAGTTAATTTCTAAATTTCACATCCATATCGTTTATAATATTTTATAACGATTTATCGCTATTTTTATTTATTTTAAAATAGCCAATTTAATCAAAACGACGCTTCGGGCCATAACGTGGCTGTGGCGCTGTTTTTCTTCAGATTTGATTTACACATATCTGAAAATCTAACCGTTGGATCTTCACAAAATTTACATCATTAGAAAGATCTTTTCAAAACGAATCCAACGGTTCCAGTTTCGGGAAAATCCGACTGACGGATCTCCCGGTATAATCGTTTGAAGTTTCGATTTCAAAATACGAACTGCAGCATCATTATTCGATTAAATATAATTATATATATATATATATATATATATATAAGTATAATCAATTTTGGTGCTGTTTTTCTTCATATTTGAATTAAACATTTCAAACAATCCAACGGTTGGATTTTTACAATGTTGGTGCCGTCGGAAAGATATTTCCATAGCGAACCCAACGGTTGCGGTTTTAGGAAAATCCGATGGTCGGATCTCCCGGTATAATCGTTTGAAATCACGGTTTCAAAATACGAACTGCAGCATCGTTTTTCGATATATTTCAATTCTATTTATATATATATATATATATATATATATATATATATATCGATTCTTCGATTTTAAAACCATTTGAATTTCATACATTTGATAAAATGATATTTTTATCCAACTGTCTTCTATTTCAACACTTCACTATTTTTAACAATTCATGTTTATAATAAAAATGTGTTTTTTAATGTAAAACAATTTATTTCAAAACTCGACTATTTTATATAGTTAACATAGGTGATAGAAATAGGATTTTTATTATAAAACAATTTATTTCAAAACAAGATTATTTTATATAGTTCATATTGATGATAAAAATAAGATTTTTATTATAAAACAATTTCTTTCAAAATATGAATACTGTTCAACACATGAATTTCAATTCAACGAATGAATATCGATTCAACACATGAAGGTTTTCTATAGTTTATATATATAGATAAAAAGGTGATTTTTAGATTTAAAACATGAATACCATTCAACACATGAATTTCTATTCAACGAATGAATTTCGATTCAACACGTGAAGGTTTTCTATAGTTTGTATATGTATAAAAAGGTGATTTTTATATTTAAAACACGAATACCATTCAGCACATAAATTTCAATTCAACGAATGAATTTCAATTCAACACATGAAGGTTTTCTATAGTTTGTGTATATATATATATATATATATATATATAATGGTGATTTTTATATTTAAAACACGAATACCATTCAACACATGAATTTCAATTCAACGAATGAATTTCGATTCAACACACGAAGGTTTTCTATTCAACGAATAAATATAGTTTCAACAAATGAAAATTATTCTAACACATAAATATTATTCAAAATTTCGGCAGCATAACGGCAGGGTAGTTAAAACCAGGACCGTCCCTAGTACGGCTCCTCGCTCTACCTTAAAACCTCGCGGTTTTTGACAATGGGGATTCATGCATCTAGTTCGCACGCAGGCGGCATGTATATTTATTTCATTTCCACAAACTAATCCTATGTGGTTTCAACCAAATATTTCTCAACCACAAACGGGTATTTTTCAACCACAATCAATCAATATCAACCACAAACAATTCCAATCAACCATTCGCTATTAATCAATTTTCACACCAATCACAACCAATAAATATATATATATAGCATTTCACTTCTATTTCAACACATATATAATTTTTACAATGCATATATAACTTATACATCAAACGTACAACTTATACAACGCTTATACAAGAGGTGTACAACGCTTATATAACTCATACATTGACTATATAATTTATACATCGTCGTTTTCCATATTGTTTATAAATTAGAAATCTCACATTGGGTTCCACTCCACCAAAAATAGCAGAAGGATCAGAAAAATATGCGGTCTCTACTAGAATGTAGAAGACGTCCACACGAGTCCACTGTCTCTTGTTTCACTGGATTTCGTCAAGAAACGAAAAATATATGATTTTTACAAGTTTGCAATGGTTTAAAAGTGTTAATTTCAGTTTAAATAAAACAAGCCGTACCTCAGCTAATTCATTCAAAACTAGGTTTTGAATTTTCGTGCAAACGGTGAAGTGGTTGGACGATCGGCCTTCGCAGCGGCGAAGAGGGACGAGAGGCGCGCTGGCGCCTAGAGCGAGGCCCCCACTTCGGTGGCCTAGAGGCGGTGCGACTGCGGTGAAAACATCCGAACTTCCCGAGCTCGATTCTCCCAAACCACTCAATGAAAAAATCCAAACTATATATGGATTTGAAGATCTTCTCGAGCCTTACAAATTTCCCAACTGAAGTGTTTGATTTTGGTGCATGGAACGATCAGAAAATGGACGGGAAGATTTGGAGGGTTTTCCGCCTTCGATCGTGTTACGGGGAGAGAGAAAATATCGGGGGGGGGGGGCTGACGTGGGGGAATGATATTTTTTTTATTTATAACTTTTAAAATTCCAAAAATACCCTCTTTAACACATGAACCCCAATCCAAACCCAACGACTGTCGTCCCTAGTGTTTTACCCCCATTCTGAACACAATGGGATATGTTTCGTAGGCCCATTCGACTGTTTCAGTCAGTTTTCCTTCAAATTAAAATATAAAACATTCAATATTTGATTCGAACGTACATTTCAATTTGCCAGGGCCACAAACTGATTCGAAAAATTCCAGAAAAATAAATCTGGCTATGTTTTGATGATACTGTCCCAACAAAACTAGTTTCGTCGAATTATGAGACCGTTTGCAAAAAGGCCCATTTCTGGTCGATCCAATTTAACTTTAATTGACCAAAACACATTTTCCTTTGCCACGCTCACATACTAGCTTCAAAAATTATGAAATTTGAAATCTAGCAATAACTTCACATCCTGGATCCAACAAAAGTGGTTTCGTCGAATTCCGAGGTCGTTTGCAAAAGGGACATTTTCACGGGCTATATAAATTGCATAGCGACCTTTCTGAAAATTCGTTTGGCTATAACTTTTGCTTTCCGCTATGAAACTTCGATTTTTCACATTTGTCAGAAAGGTATTCACTAACAGATTTAAATATTTTTGGTTTCACTCAAATCCGTTTTGTTTTGCACCCGGTACAGTCAGTTGAAGTTTGAATTCAAATTTTGAAACTATCGCGCCATTTCAGGCCTTGTTTATAATTAGAATTAATTATATTCGTTTTCAAACGTCGATTCAAACTCACTTTTCATTTCTATTATTTAAAATATTTATTTTAAATATTTAAAATCAACTATTTTAGCCAATTTAAATTTTTTAAATTGGTTCAGATTTTCCCGGGTCGTTACAACATCTCACTGTTTCAAAGATGTTTACCTACATAATATACATTTGGTTGTTATACTAGAAAAATAAATATAAGGTTGATATAATTGTTTTTCGTTTATTAATCATATAAGATAAGATGCACGGAACTAATATATACTTACCTATGTATATCAATTAATATTTACTAAACTTACTATTTATTTGTATGGAATTTAAGTTGTATTTTTATCCGTCATAGTTTTATGACTTTTCGTTTTAAATACCTTGGTTTCATTGCAGATTTTCTTCCTTTATGTAAGTGGCGTTTGTTTTTATCTATGTTTATATAAGTGAGAAAGGAATTTTTGGTTAGTTGAGTTAAATCATAGAAGAAAAGTTTTGTCGTTCAATTATTATGTGATTGATAGAATTTTTTGATGATTGTACAAGGAGATAACATGTTATTTACTAATTACACCTTTGTTTATTTCCAAGTAGTTTTAAGGATCTTTTCTTATATTGTCATAAATGTATTATTGTTCATTTTCAAATTAAAATTTCTCATATATTTCACACAATTTCTTTGGTCATCATTAAAAAAGAAACTGATAGGTTCATTGAATTTGAAGTAAATTTGATTACTTTGATCAAGTATTTTAGCAAACGAAGCTTCATCTATAGAGTATCAAGCAAATGATCTACAATTCTTACGGTTATGTTCATATTCTTATTCATTTGTTGTAATTGGTTTTCTAAATAATTTTGTCTCTTGATTTTATTTAAAGTTTGTTAGGAATAAATTCCAACCTATATAAAAGATATTTTCGTATTCTGATGACTATTGGTTTTTGTTTTAGATTATATAATATGTTGGAAAGCAATCTTTTAAACCTTTTCATCTTTTCTTTTTAATTCTTTTTCAATTATTCCCTCCATTTGGTTTTTAAGGGTTTGCGATTTACAAAAATCGTTGTAGGATAAAATAGATTTTACACACTCATGCTTAAAATTATGGTTTATCTTTGTATTGTTTTACAGACTATAATTTCGAATAATATTGTAGTCATGGCATGTCTGAGTAATTAATTCTCATGTAAGAAGAAAATATCATTTAGGTTACTCAACATTCTGTTTTCTTAGTGGTAGTTAGCTGCCATGAACTCATCCATGCATGGACAAAGTTTCCGTTGTCTTTAGCTCTTTGCACAATTTTTTTTACAGAAATATGCCTATATTAAGATAATTTGAATATGGTTTGCATGCATTGCAACAAAAATATCAAAACTGATCAAAATAGTTGGGCTTTTATAGTCGTAGGAAGAAAACAAATTATGATGTGTATATCAGACATCTTAAAGATTGAATGATAAGTAACTTTAAAATTGAACATCCACTATCAGGATGCAAGATCTGAAGGAAACCAGGGCGCTGCCCTATGAAAAGCAGAGGATGCGGTAAGCAACATGCTGGCAAACAGATTAGTCCCAGGCATAAACATTCGCCAAAGCAAAATATTTTGATGAAAAACACCAAACTACATACACAACGGCCTCAAAAATGGCATCCCATGGTTGTAAGTTTGGTTGTCAAAATGTCGAGATTTATTGTTATGCAAGTTACATGTAGGTATTAAGATTTATGTATGCTTCTAACTTTGATTAATCTAATCTTTGTATAATTAAGTTTTTTTTCCCTGTATCTACGAAATGTTCTCTGTTTGTGATTTATTTTGGATGAGTGGTCTTACTACATTTATTTTAATAGCTCCATATGAACAGTCAAATAGGATTATCCAACGGTGACACGAGAAGTGCAATGGTATTTGGACATAACACTGACTCTTCGTCAATGCTTCCATAGGTTTGACCTCTTACTACCTACCTTTTTAATACATCAAATTACATATGCCTTACTGTTACATATGCTTTATGAGTATATATCCCAAATTTAGACACCATGGTATTTATCTTTGTAACCTTCAGATGAAAATATTTACAAGATTCTCACAGTTATAATCTTTTACAGCATAATTTGATGTTTTACTTTTATTTTCTTATGCTAATATAGTTTAACAAATAAATTAATGTAATAAGTAACTTTTTAAAAGCATGTTTACAATACTTCAACATTTTACATAGCCAAATGTTATTTTTTACTAGATTCTACATGTTATAAAAGATATGTTTACTGCAACAACAACTAGATGTTCTGTACTTTCTTTCTTTCACCTCTTTGGTGAGGTTTCACCTCAATAATGTCAATCTCCAATAAACATAGATATTCATATATAGTTGTATATCTTCTTAGAATCAGAAGCTACAGTTTTCACCATCTATGAAGTATTTCATTCTATTTGAAATAATATTTTTCTTTCATATTTTATACTTCAAAGACTATATCTTTGATTTGATGATATACATTCCAAGTCTCTAATTATTTTCGTAATTCTAATTTACTTACATAACGAATGAAAATACCCTACATAATTTAGTTGCACATGTCTTTGTGTAAGTATGTTTGATAATGTATTGCCATCGTAAATCATAATGCTTTATAGACTTAACACTAACATAAAGTTATACATCAGGAAACACTATGCAATTTTGACAATCTTTCTCATTTTTACATATAATTTGGTACAGCAGTATATAGGACTCCTATATTTAAAAAGTGGGAAAAAATGCTTGGTGCATTGGTCAGATAATTTCATACTTTTTACTACAAACTTTGAATTATTAGAAGATTTTGCAAAATACATTTGATGTTGTAATGCATAATCTCATATGGAATTTGTTAGCTGAATTTCCCCTAAATTGCAGGCTTATTGGCTGCTTCTGTCATTTAAACATTATGTGATATAAACACTCGAATTATTATAGATTTCGAGCACTAAGCCTTGTCACCTTTAGGGATTTTGACGGCCATCTATTTCTAAGTCTAGATATATATTTTGGTGTTTCAAACCGATAGCATTATTTTGTTAAATATTGTTGAGTTTTGAAACTTTGATTTTTCTCCCTTTTTATATTGTTAAAATTATGAGTTTTGACAGTAGAATTTTTAAATTTAAATATTTAGAATCAATGTTCTCAATCTTACTTGGTTAAAGGGCTTTAAGCATTTTATATTTTGTTGTTTGTCGTATTAGCATGACTGCTACATTACTTAAAATTTTGGTGTGTTATTTAAAAATGTAGTAACAAATAGAAATATCATCTTAAACTTTCCTACGTTGTTACTACATTATTTTCGTCACAACAGTTATCTTCGATGGGTACAAATTTGCATAATTAAAATTTAAATCGTTACATTTGTATTATTTTTTGTCCATTCTTATGCATGGCTAAAATATTTCCTTTTCAAATTATTCTTTATGTAAATAATCAGTATTTACTGCATCTAACCTGCATGAATGACTTTATACAAAGTTTATGACCAACACTTGTTCTTTTATATAAATATATGCATAGCACATCTACGATCTAATTTGACATTCAGGCAATGATAAAATATACTACATCTGTGTAGCCAGTGGAGTTGAAAAGGAAGAGGAAAATTTTTTCAAGTAACTTTTGGTGTAAAATTCATAATATTTAATTTTCTCCCATAGGTATAATTTGTAGAAAATAATAATTGAATTGGTTATCTAAATAGTTTCCAAGATGACGTATATGTTTCAACTATTTGTGAGATGCTGATAACTGTAATTGTTAAATTTGTAATTTTAGCTGAGATGATTTGATTTTTGTATATTCAGTTGTACAGACAGTTTATTTGGTTAACCTATGGCTTTCTACTTCTACACCTACGCTATGGATGGAAACTAAATATGTATACGCTCGGTTGTTTGTATAATAAAAGTGTGTATTTAATATTATTAAGATAGAAAATATTCGATACTACTAGCCCAACTGCCCAAGAATGGTGATACATTTGTTAAATGTGGAGCAATTTTTATTTATAATTGACTAAGATTCTCTATCAAGTTGGCATATAAAAATTCTCATGAAACTAACTTCGAACTCGGAACCAAATTACCTTAAAGGTACCGTTTTACTAAGGATAAGTATCATACATAGATTCTACTTTTCATGAGCAATAACTTAGATTATATTTATATTTTCGCGCAATTGTTATTTATGTAATTACATATGAATATTTTGAAGTGAAACTGAATTCTACAAAATCATGACACGTCAATTTAGTGGTATTTGTTGGAATTTGTATTTAAGTGTAATAACATTGTAAAAATTGCAACAATGTGTAGGTTTTTTCATAAAAGCAAGATAACATGTAGGTTTTCCAAAACACAAAATGTAGAAACATGCAAGTCTTCCAAAGAAAAATAAAAAATGTAACAACATGTAGGCTCTTAAGGTTTTATCATGCAGGATATGTTTTATTGATTCAGAGATTTCTTAATGTAAAATACTTGATGTTATTTCATGTTTTTTTAATCCTTCACATTATGTTGTGTTTGTTTTATATACTTTGGGTTTTGTTGATGTGTACTTTGATGCAATTTAATAATTTTTTTATGTATATCCTTGATATTTTGTGGCGATCCTTAATGAAGCATTCTCAGTAGTAAAAAACTGATATTTACCTTTGATGGCCTATTTGTACAAAACCTGACACACACGTGTAATATAATGAATTTAATTTTATACTTTTGTTCGATTGTAAATATCTTGGCATTTAACATTATTTTCTTTGTGATGCTGCACTAATTTAAATGTGCATGTTGATGTGTAAACATACAATATATCTATTGTGGTAACCTCCTACAGGAACTTCACTTTCTTCTACATGAGCATTTTCGCTCCATTTTTTATGACAACCAACAATATACGCAAATTTTCCATCTTCCATTAGGATGGCATCAGCAACATGATGACATGTTCCAAGTGTGGGTTTGCTATTAATTTTGCAAAGAATAGTCAAGACATAACTGCTTTGGGTGCTCTATAAGGTGGGAGAAATTTGGTGGAACATATTGGTTCATTTTAGTAATATAATCATATTTCGACTACCCTGCATGTAATAGTTCTTCCCCATCATTGGCTACATTATTTGTCGTCTCACCTTTTTGAAATTCTCTAAAAATCACCTTATTTGCAATTTCTCTACTTCTATGTCACATCTTAGGATGATCATTATTTTATTATACACACAGTTAATCCAGATTTGCAATGTTCAAAGCATGATTATTTAGTCGATCAACTTCACTTCAGTACTATATCCCTTCAACTTTAGTTAGGATTGTGTATTTGTTAGGACTATCAAGTTTTCTGTAAGATTAAGACATCCTCTATGTGCACAAATCAATGCGTCTTTTATATAATGTCCACAGTTTTGAGGTTTCATCTGAAACGCTAAGATTGCGCTCGCTCCTGTTTGATTTTAATAGGAACCAAAACAAAATCAATGTGAAACTCCAATTCAATTTAAAATACCATATTTCAAATTTTACCGTAGAAACTCAATAACGAATTAATTTGAGTATCAAATGTATGAATGTTCAAAATTGAAATTTCAAACATAGAAATAAATTAGATCATAAAATTTAGAAATGAAACTAAAAAGGTTAAAAACACAGTAATGAATAAATATATTTGACGTTAAAAATGTTTATGGTTAATTAGTATTTTTCATTTATACGTTATTTTCCAGTAAAGGATAAGCGATACATTTATTTTAAAATAAATTAAGTATCTACATGTGCATATTTCGAGATGAAACTGAAAACAGAGTTCTTGAAATTTACAAATTAAATAAAAATTTCTTGAATTACAAAAGGTCAAAACCGAGACTGGAATCATGATCTTGAACCATGATAATGACTTTTTTCTCTCTTTTTTATCTAATGCATACTCATAAATGTGTAATCAAAACTAACTTTTAAGGAATGGTTAAACATTTGGATCAATTTTGGAGTAGAATATGCTTAAATTGATGAATTTGTATCAAGTCCTTCATGATTCTTGATTATAAATGGCATATTTTATCCATTTAATTTGGTCATTGTTATTCTCAATTTATGTCATGTGATATTAACTATTTATGTAAAAGAATAATCTATATATTATTTGAATAGTAATCCGACAACTATGAAAACAATTCACCATTTTTATTAACATATGATATGTATGTAAGTACTTTTTCTAGATAATCGTTGTTATTTAGAATAATTTCCCTAAATTCTATATTCGTAAATTTTGATAGCTTTGGTAGCTCTTGATATATCTGACTGTATTTGTAACAACCCGGAAAATCTGAGCAAATTTAAAATTTTTAATTTGGCTATTTTAGTGAATTTTAAATATTTAGAACAAATATTTTAAATAATAATGACAAAAATTATGTTTGAATCGATGTTTGAAAATGAATACAATTAATTTAAATTATAAACAAGGCCTGAAATGGCGAGGTAGTTTCAAAATATCAATTCAAACTTGGACTGACTGTACGGGTGCAAAACAGAACGGATTTTAGTGAAACCAAAAATATTCGAATCTATAAGTGAATATCTTTCTAATGAATCTGAAAAATCGAAATTTCATACCGGGAATCAAAAGTTATGACCAAATGAATTTTCAGAAAGGTCGCTATGGAGCTTTTATAGCCCGTGAAAATAGCCATTTTGCAAACGACCTTAGAATTCGATGAAACCACTTTTGTTGGATCCGGGATGTCAAATTATTGCTAGGTTTCAAATTTCATAATTTTTGAAGTTAGTATTTGAGCTTGGCGAAGGAAAATGTGTTTCGTCGATTTTTGTTAAATTGGATCGACCAGAAAAGGGCCCTTTTTCAAACAGTCTCAGAATTCAACGAAAATAGTTTTGTTGGGACCGTATCGTCAAAACATAGCTAGATTTATTTTTCGGGGATTTTTAGAATCAGTACGTGGCCCCAGCAAATTGAAATGTACGTTCAAATCGAATATTGAACGTTTTACATTTTAGTTTGAAAAGAAACTGATTGAAACAGTCGAATGGGCCTTAGAAACATACCCATTGTGTTCGGAATGGGGGTATTTAGCTAGGGACGACAGTCGTTGGGTTTGGATTGGATTTCGTGGGACATAAGGGGTATTTTCGAATTTTTAAAAATATATAAATAAAAGGAAAAATTCTATTGGCCAGTCAAACCCTCTCTCCCCCTGATCTTCTTCTGCTCGACGACGGAATGAGCTCCTGTGCTTCCCTCCTCCTTATCTCCCTCCACACGCACCGATAGCCAATGCCCCAGTTAAGGTTTTTGAAGTACTCTTCACGCTCTTCAAATCCATACCGGTCCCCCCTCCTCGTCTTGTATTTTGGCCGAATCGACCCCCTGAAGAACCGCCGTTCGAAGCCCTCCACCTCCTCCCAGTCGCCGTCGAGTTCATCAGAGGGGGGACCTGCCGGAGCGCCTCTCGGAGCTGGAGAACGTGGTGCAACATGATCGGCCTCACGTGCTACGCATCAGAAGTAATTTCAAAACCTAGTTTTGAAGGATTTAGAAAGGTACGGTTTAAATTATATTAAACTAATCTATTGCACTTCTAAGCGCTACGGTTTTTGATTTCACAATAAAAATAATATCTTTCTCATTTTTGACGAAATTTAGTGAAACAAGAGACAGTGGACTCGTGTGGACATCTTCTACATTCTAGAAAAGACCGGATGTTTTTCTGAGCCTTCTACAAAATTTGGTGGAGTGGAACCCAAAGTGAGATTTCTAAATTATAAACGATATGGAAAACAACGATGTATAAATTATATAGTCGAAGTATGAGTTATATAAGCGTTGTACACCACATGTATAAGCGTTGTATAAGTTGTATGTTCGATGTATAAGTTATATATACGTTGTATAAATGATATATGCGTTGAAATAAATTGAAATGATATTGAAATAAAATCGAAATATAGTGTTATATATATATACTCCCTCGTCCACAGACCATGGACGATATATATTTGTTGTGATATTGTTTGGATTATTGGTTGATGTGAAATTTGGTGAATATCATGAATGGTTGATTTGAAATGATTGATTGTGGTTGAAATCCCAATAGGATTACTATATGGGAAAATTCGTTTGCATACGAACTAGATATTGAAAATCCCCATTGTCAAAAGCTGCGAGGCTTTAAGGTAGAGCGAGGAGCCATACTAGGGACAGTCCCGGTTTTAACTACCCTTCCGTTATGTTGCTGAAATTTTCTGAAATATTTTTGTGTTTGAATTGAATTATGTGTTGAATGTTGAAATAAAATTCATGTGTTGAATGTTGAAATTAAATTCATGTGCTGAAGTAAATTCATGTGTGGAATGGAGTTCGTGTATTGAATAAATTGTTTTAACACCAAAAATAACATTTTTACCTTATGTATAAACTATATAAAATAATTGTGTTTTGGAATAAATTATTTTGCAATAATAATAACATTTTTACCTTATATATAAACTATATAAAATAATCGTGTTTTGAAATAAATGGTTTTGTAATAAAAATCGCATTTTTATTATATATAAAATAATCGTGTTTTGAAATAAATTGTTTTGCAATAAAAATCACATTTTTATTATATATATAAACTATAGAAAATACTCATGTGTTGAATGTTGAAATAAAATTCATGTGTTGAATAGAAATTCATGTGTTGAATAGAAATTCCTGTGTGTTAGACCAAAAAATGGTCCTAACACCCAAATCGTCGTATTTTGAGCATAGGATATGAAGAAATAACTGAAAAATAGAGAAAAAAGGAAGACAACGAGATTTTTATAGTGGTTCGGCGTTAACGAGCCTACGTCCACTTCATATTTTCTTATTTCACTCATGGATTACAATTACAATGAATATTGTCTTTCAATCACTTGAATTCAATGAATAATTCTCTCTGAATCCATTGAATTTATTGAAGAAGATGGTGGTTATTCATGGAGAAGTGTTGGCTATGGCAGCCATGGATGAGGAGATGCCAAAAGTCCCCTGAAAATGCCATCTGAAGGTGTATTTATAGCTGTAGGAAAGCTCCTGGGAGGACTGGGTCGTTGTAGGACACGTGGCAGGCGATCCATGAAAGTAGGAGCAGGAATAGCCTTAAGAATAGGTCAAAACAGTGCGCTTATCTGCAGGTTCGGTGGTCGGATCGTGGTAATGGGATTGGATCGTGGTCACGGTACGCACCACGAACGGGTCGTGGTCAGAGGGAGCGAGCAGGGTGGTGACGAGTCGGATCGTGACACGTGAGGGGCGATCCGAGGGGGGCGATCCGATCGAGGGCGAGCTGATGGGGGCGATCCGATGCGATGGCCTGAGTCTTCGATGCTAGATTACACCCATTCACGGAAACGGGCATAACTTTCAAATCGTAAGGCCGATTGAGCCAAACCAAAGCTCAAACTGAAGCTAATTCAAAGGGCTATGAGTATTTGAGGTGAATAGATCCAAATGAGGTCATTTGATAGGGGTTTCGGGCCAGTTTATACTGATGTTGTGATTTTGACCAAACTGCCTTGTGTCTTCTGATGATGCTTCCAATGCCAGAGAGCGATGTTATCCAGAGATTCCATAACAGACAGTATTTACCAAGAGGTGTGTCAACATGATCTTTGCTTTGGGTAGCCTGGTCACAAAGCAGGCTAACACTGTGTGGAAATAAAATAAATAAAATTCATGTGTTGAAATAAATATCTATTGGATAAACATATCGTTTTATCAAATATATGAAGTGAAAATGGTTTTGAAGTCGAAGAATCGATTATATATATATATATATATAATTAAAATATATCGAATAACGAAGCTGCAGTTCGTGTTTTGAAACCGTGATTTCAAACGATTAGTGCAGGAGATCCGACCATCGGATTTTCTTGAAACCGAAACCGTTGGGTTCGCCTTGGAAATATCTTTCCAACGACACCCACTTTGTGAAGATCTAACGGTTGGATTGTCTGGAATGTTTAATTCAAATCTGAAGAAAACCAGCGCCAGAATCGATTATATTTATATACATATAAAAATATAATTAAATTAAATCGAATATCAACGCTGTAGTTCTTATTTTGAAATCGTAACTTCAAATGATTGTACCGGGAGAACCGACCGTCGGATTTTCCCAAAACTGAAACCGTTGGATTTGTTTTGAAAAGATCTTTCTAATGATATAAAATTTGTGAGGATCCAACGGTTAGATTTTCAGATATATGTAAATCAAATCTGAAGAAAAACAGCGCCACGGTCGTGTTATGGCCTGGAGCGATGTTTGAATGAATTGGCTATTTTTAAATAAATAAGAATAGCGATAAATCGTGATAAAATAGTATAAACGATATAGAATGGAAATAAACTGAATTTGCTCGGTTGTGATATTTTATGGTTGAATGCGTTTGGCTTGAAAATTACATTAATGAATTTAATTATTGATGTTGAATAATTTAACCATTGAAATGAATTGATTTAAATTCTAAACATACGTGAATTATTTGGAAGGGCTAAGTTAAATCTCATTTCAAATAATTGATCGACGATATGAAATCGATGATGAAGATGGTGGTTAAAGACCGGAGATCTTCACCTCGGTTGGATGATAACTGATGTCTTGATTGGGAGGCATCCCGAAATATAGATAATGAGTGGTGATCGTCCAGACGTACTTGGAGATCGATGGATATGCGAGGTATATGGTGCCTCCGGTTTCGTTCAGACCCAGAACGAACTTGTAAATGGACTGTGTGTCTAACATTGGATTTTGTATAATGCTGATTGATCTCTATTAAATATATATCTGTTTGGCGGCGGAGAATTAATTCTTTTGCTTAACGCCCTTCTCTGAGACATACGAGCTCAGAGGTTATATATCGATAGAAATCGGTCGCATAGAGTGAATTGCCTGTGTGGCATGCCTAAGTGGCAGATGATCAAGGCTTCTGTTGAAAAGCAAAGTCTTGTGGTTGATGATCAAAGAACGACATGTGTGGCATAGCTTTGTGTATGACGTGAATTTGCGAGCCTCACACCCCGTTATGAACCAGAAACGGGAGAGGACCTCAGGGAGGGCATGCGTTTCCTTCTATCTAGGGTGGTGTCAGTGACCTACCAGCCCTGACATTTATATTATTTTCACCTGTGTGGTTGTTGATGTTGCGAGGCGCCTCGGATATGGAGCCATTGTGCTCATTTTCGCCCCATAGGGCGGGGGAACGCAGTGTCTAGGGTTTAAGTTTAATCCACATCAAGTGGACCAGCCCTGACGATCCAAGGTTCACTCGAGCTCTGATCCTGAGACATGGTAGGCTAGATTGTCTCGAAGCAGTGAGGACGATCCCTGGCCTTGGTTCATGAGGGAAATACAATTTCCAAATACGTGACTTTGCGGTTTTGATTGTATACCTATATAAGGCGACATAGTGGTATGGGGCATTAATGCCGTCTATGATTGATACTTATGATTTGAAATTGTTTTTGAAACATGTAAACACTAGTAATAATATCAAATGCTTTTGTTTTATTCGTATCAAGCATATTTTGGCCATTATAAGGTAAAAACTCCATCCTCCGGTTTGCATTGTATTATGTGATGGGAACTAAGTCTTATAATGGCTTCATTTTTATAAAAAGCGTTATGATGTTTAAAAGATTTACTTGTTTTAAAGCACTTGCAATCCAATGGAGTAAACCTGTTCCGCGAAAGTGGTGTGGTCCTGTGATTGGCCATATTATAAAATATGTTAAGTAGATTTCTCATACCAGTCCCATGACTGAGTCGTAGTTTGTTTCACTTGCAAACTCGTGTGCCCCTTTTCCTACATGGGCAGCCCTATATTCTAGTTTTATCAGGCTCTTTCTGGATAGCTGGAGCGGAAGATGAATTCTACCATTTATCTCTTTTTATGCTGTTCAGCTCCTATTGTACATATTATGTTTTGTTTTCCACTATAGACATTTATGTATAGCTGAACTGTATTTTGTACTAAGTATGATCCTGTATATTGTGTAACTCTAATGATTATGTTTATCTAGTGTATTCTATTGTACATTATCTGGTGTATTTATTTATTTATTTCTGTTCTGCTGTTTTCTGTTTATGTGCTATATTCCAAAGATTACCCTTGCCACCGTCCTAGGGGTTTTGGGGTTGTCACAGTATTTCCATCAATTCGACATCCTTAAAACCTAATTGCATCCATCCCATTATTGTATATAAAATTAAAATGGTATAAATTTATTTCCTTTTACACTTCAAGTTTGGAAATAATCTAAATTCAAACCAAACGGTGGACTTTCACTAACATCTATTATTCAATTTTAATATTAAATTTTCGTCTAATTTTGACTTTAGCTAATTTAATTTGAATACGATAACTGAAATTCAAATCAAAAAATCAGTGAGCTTAATTCAGAAATCCATTATTATTTTCTACCAGGTTTGATTCTTTCGGAGTTAAGAATCTAATTTAAATTTTTTTAGATTATTTTCTGTAAATAGATTAAAAAGTTACTATGCATCAGAAACTTATGAAGGTGGCTTTAGAGAGAAAATTTTAACACTAATAGTTTTGCAGTTAAAAGTTAGAACTAATGTGTGTGTATATGCATATTCATGTGTATGTATGTATGGAGACATATAGTGACCATATTTTTAGCGTGTGCCCACTATTATAGATTGATTCCCAATAGTTTGTTTATAAAAGATGAGCACAGGTTGTCCCTATCTAAATTTGTTTCACCAATGAACAACAAAAAACTAACTGTCTTTCCAGAGTGTCCATGAGCGTTATGTTCTTACTTATCGAGTTTTAACTATAATATGCTTCAACATATTAGGTAGAAGTTCACAAATATTCATTAGAATGTTTTCTAACATTTATTGTAAGCAATTTTCAACAAAAGCGTTATATCAGATGGCATTTACAAACAATTAAAAATATTCCCTTAAAATAAAGGCATCCTACATTTGTTCAACTGCTATTGTTAATAGTTTGTGACAAGTACATAATATTTATCTAATAAAGTTTTAACTAATTAATGAAGGTTCCTAGGTTATTATCAAATTGTTGGTTTTGTCAAGAAAAGTTATGACATTAAATGTGATTTAGGATCCTAGTTTGCTGACAAATTTGTTAGTTTTTCAAAAGACTATAGAGAATAAAATGGTTATGACGTTAAATGATATTAATGACAATGACATTAAATATCTAAGAATTTTTTTTAACACAATTTAGGGGTATAAATCCTGCAATAGCGTGGTAGAGAATATGTATGATTTTCATAATATATGTTAGTTTGAACTAAATAATAACAATGGGAATGTGATCGATAAAGGGTTTACTATAAATTTTTTATTGGTTCAGTTCAAATGAAAGGATAAATTCATTTTTTTTCTTCAGTTTAGACTCTTTAGAGCTTCAAATGGAAAAGTGAATGACAAATATGTTAGTTTCTCAAAATACTATGATGAATAAAATGGACATGACGTTAAATGATATTAAATATCTAAGAATTTTATTAACTCTATTTATGGGTATAAATCCTGCAATAGCGTGGTAGAGAATATTTATGATTTTCGTAATAAATTTTAGTTTGAACTAAATAATAACAATGGGAATGTGATTGATAAAGGGTTTACTACAAATTATTTATTGGTTCAGTTCAAAATGAAAAGATAAATTCATTTTTTTCTTCTGTTTAGAGCTTCAAATGGAAAAATGAATGATTATTGTGCTCTAACTAAAGAGTATAGGGCTTTAATTGCCAAATATTAGCCTAGCCAAGATAAAATAATGTCATGCTTAATATAATAGTTAAAAATTGTAGTCAACTATATCATTATTTTACATGACAGTTTGAGCTATTTGATAATGTATAAGGTAACATAACCATCTTTTAATAAATTAAAAAAAGTTAAAAATTTTATTATATGATTTCTATGGATGATGAAGGGATTGTGATAAAATTAAGTTTGGGTTTTTAGTTTGTTATTAAGTTATTTTTCCTTAAGAACTAGAAATTCCTTCCTGCATGTACATGCACTACGTCATTGTTGTGGAAATTACTAATGAGTTATTTTTTTCCCTTTATAGCAATTGAAACTCTGAATAACAATTAATGACACAACCAAAGACTCTACACGCATACATCAAGGAGCAAAATGCAGCAACCAACAAGGAGAAATCGTGTAATAACCCGGAAATCTGAGCCAATTTAAATTTTTTATTTTGGCGTTTTAATGGATTTTGATTATTTAAAATGAATTATTTTAAATAATAACGACGGAAAATTTATTTTTGACGAAGTTAAAACGAATAATTTTATCTTAATTATATAACGAGCCTGAAATGGCACGGTAATTTGAAATTTCGATTTCGAATTTCAAATGAATATACAGAATTCAATATAAGTCAGAATTGAACGAAATAAGAAATATGTGTGTAACAACCCGGAAAATCTGAGCCAATTTAAAAAATTTATTTTGGCGATTTTAGTGAATTTTGAATATTTAAAATGAATTATTTTAAATAATATCGACAAGAAATTTATTTTGAATAGAAATATAACGTATTATTTATATAGATCGCCGTTAGAATATAAATATTTATTTATAATTATAAAAGGAATTGAAAATGGTGTGGTAGTTCGATAATTTGATTTCAAAATTCAAATGAATGTACCGGGTGCAAAATAAACCGGATTTTTGCGAAACCATTAATATTTGAATCTAATTAAGAATATCTTTCCAACAAATCCGAAAAATTGAAATTTCATAGCGGGGATCAAAAGATATGTCCAGTTGAAAATTCAAAATAGTCGTTATGGAATTCTGGCCCTTAAAAACGGAAATTTTGAAAACGACCTCGGTTTTCGACGAAACCACTTTTGTTGGATCCGTGATGTCAAGTTATTGCTAGATTCCAAAATTTGTATTTTTTTGAATCAATATGTGAGCGTGGCGAAGCAAAACGCGTTTGACCAGTTTTAGTTGATTTTAATCGACTGGAAAATGGCCATTTTTCAAACGGTCTCAGAATTTGACGAAATTAATTTTGTTAGGACCTATCGTCGATACGAAGCTAGAAAATATTTTTTGGGAATTTTTCTAGTTAGTATGTGGCCCCGGTAAATTGAAATGCGCGTTCAAATTTAATATATAGAGTTCGATGTTGATTTTGACGAAAACTGATCGAAACGAGCGAATCAGCTTACGATGCATATCCCATTGGGTTCGGAATGGGGGTAAATAGCTATGGACGATAGGTGGTGGGTCTCATTTTGAGTTCGAAAATAAAAGTTGCTTTTTGGATAAGAAAATAAATAATATATATATATATATATATATATTCATACGCCTCCTTTCTCTCCTTACCGTCGACAGTCAAAAGAAAAAAAAGAAATTAAAAAAAACCTGCTCCCACTTTAGCCCTAAACCGTCACTACCACCAAATCTCCTCCGTCGATCTCAAGCGCCGCCACGCCAACCGAGCTCCGCCTCTCCTCGACCCCGGCGGCGACGCCCAGACCCCCTCCTTCTTCCTCTTGCGTGAGACCCAACTCGTGTCCCAATTCCGAGATCAACCGAGACGCCACCAACGGAGATCGGAACCTCCTGTTCCCCCTCTCGACCCCACCCCCTCAGTCGACCGGCGCCGATTGTAACCCCCCTACGACTAACGTGAACTCCACCCACACTGGAAAAACAACGGTGAGCTTATTTTATTTTATTTATCTATTTGTCTTCTAAGTAAATAGTTTTAAAATTTTAAAAATAGCTTAGGATTAAAAACAGAGTTTTTATTTATATATAGGATTAAAAAAATGATTTTTCTTTGAATATGAACTTGATTTTTCCTTGAATAAAAATATGAATTTCTTGAACCGGAAAATATGATATTTCTTTAGGTATAAAAAAATATGGTTAAATAAAACAACCTTGTTTTAAATCAAAGATGTGATTTTTATATGGAAAGTAGCTTTGTAAAAAAATATTTTTTATAAAATAGCATTGCAACATAAAAATATGATTTTTATATAATAGAGGATATAAAAATAGCATCTTTATATATGTAGCGAGATAAAAATATGATTTTTATCATATGTGAAATATTAAAATATAATTTTTATAAAGTAGAAGTATTAAAAATATAATTTTTATATAGAGAATAGCGTGATAAAAATATGATCTTTATTATATGAACATCGTTATAAAAATAGAATTTTTATCTATATAGTACGGTGTAAAAAAATAGAATTTTTATCCTTATAGTGTAGTTATAAAAATGTGATTTTTACATACATGGCAACAATATAAAAATGTGATTTTTATATATGTAGTGGCTACGGACAATGAAAGTGACAAAAGGCGAGCACGACGAAGATTTCTACAAAGAAGAGTCGTGGCGTTGGTTTAGCTAGTCGGTGAGAACTTCTCACTTTAAATCTTGTTTTCTACTTAAAAATATATACTAGGATGCAGACGGTGTTTAGTAGCACTCGACACCCGTCGTCCACAGACCATGGATGGCTTGTGTGTAACACCCCACCTCCGCCAGTGCCACTCTTGCAAGGGCACTGACTTTGGAGGGGCGTTTAAACAAGGTAATCATGCATGCAGATATCACAAGACAGAACATATAAGTAAAAACAGAGTAAGTATAGCAGCGGATAAAAACTAGCATATCAAAACCATAAGTTAAGTTACAACACAGTACTTAATTATTTTCCATAAACAAAGTCTACAAACATAAAACTTGTAACTGAAAAGGAAAACATGAAGTAGCTATCCCCAAGTAGAAAACCATAGCAAGCTCAAGTCCGAAGCATACATGAGCTATCCAAGAAAAGCAGCTAAGATCCAAGCTAAGTGCTGGTATTCCCGCCCTGTAAACCTAGGGGGGGGGGGAAACGAAAGAAAAGAGGCGAAAGAAAACGGGTCAGTCAAAAGACTGGTAAGTCCTACCTACAATTGTACAACAACTAATAAAGTTAACAGTATATGTAAACAAGGATGAGTCATAGGATGATAACTGGCATGGTAAAAAGTCAACAAGATAGATCAAGTGTGGTACCGCATAGACAAGGTTGAGGTTTGCACCAAGTGTACTAGTATCACAAGTCATGTCAAGTGTAAACAAGAAGTGATCCCCAGGCCCAAGTTTGGCCCAACATCATGAATGACCTAAATCAAGGTCCAACTAGCACGGTCTAGTCGATCGGCTCCCTAAAGCCTAACTCGTCAAGTGTCGGTGTCTTACGGCCCAACTACGAAGTGTAGCTAAACTGTGCTAGGTCCACCCTAGGGTGTATCAAGTCCTAGGGTGTCAACCACTGACACAAACCAAGCACGCACAGTTTAAACCTACTGGTGCCCATGCCTGCTTTTTCAACTCCGGACCATGTGCACGACCATGGCCCGCCTGAACCTACACCGGCGCACCTACACAGCCGTCGTTTTGGTCGCTTACATGTCATCCCAGTAATCGTGCCCCACCCTAGCCTAGTCCTTAGGGTATCATGATACATCCAAGAGGGTTACTGGTGCAAAGGACCACGTAACTAGGGTTTCCTTAATGGGTTAAACGTGGTTAACCCAACTCATCCAAGTACCAAGTTGGTTAAGTGTACCCAAGGTTCATGACTTAACCCTACCAACCCATCGTGTTTAATTGGTTAAGTATTCAAGCGGTCCATGACTTAACCCTACCATGTTGCATTAATTAATTTAATGCACCCAACCTCTCACATTAGACCTTGTTGTGGTTACTAGTTAGGCCGGGCGGGTCCGGGTAGGTTTACACCACAACTTAGTCTAACCTCGGGTCTCACGTGCAACATGACCAACTACTCACATTGGGTCCTATTGCTTGTAGCCACTAGTTAAGCCGGTCGGTTCCGGGTAGGTTTATGCTACAAGCTCAACCCAACCTCGAGTTGGCCATTCTCATGTTTTCTAAGTGTCATGTCCATCACATTACAAGTTTTCAAGCAATTGGGTAGACCTAACTTAATAGGTAAATTCCCAATGGGTAGACCTAACTTAATAGGTAAATTCCCAAGCTTATGTTTTTATGTCTTTTAAGTTTACCCAACCCCAAACGCAATCCCATCGCTCACATATCGCAATAGCGCATAAAGGATAGAAAGAGGGAACTTGGCATAATCATGACATAGAGGGGTTGGAGCCACAAGTTAAACATGGTGGCATGAGACAAAGATGTGATCATAAACTTGCATATCATGTTATCAACTTGCAAAATATTCATAAGCATGCATAACATCATTTTAACTTGCATAGTGTTCATATGCATGGATAACATCATTTTAACTTGCATAGTGTTCATATGCATGCATAACATCATTTTAACTTGCATAGTGTTCATATGCATGCATAACATCAAACTTGGCAAATAGGTGGAACATGGTCATAGATAGCATGAGATAAGGGCTAGTAACATGCATATAACATTATATTCATGTTAATGCAAGGGTTATGAGAGTTTCAAAGTTGGATTATGCAACATTTCCAACCAAAGATAATATCTTTCTATGCATAAAGCCAAGGTACTGACTTTACTAACATGCATAGAGTAATCTTATGCATAAAATCATAAGATCAAAGCACATATCATGATTAACCCCGAACCCAAACTTGAAACATAACATATTAACTTCATAGTTAAAATACAAGAGTAGAAATAGGCTTACAATGCTATGAAGACTCAAATGAGTATAGCAAATGTAAGAAACCCCCTTATGCAACTAATTAAAACCCCAAAATGCAAGCAAACTTGATCAAGACTCCTCTTTTATGATACCAATAGAGAAACAAGACTTTAATGCAAGCCAAAGAGGATCATACAAGCCTAAATACACTTGTATGCATGGAAATCTCTTAGAAAATTGTTTAGGAATTTGATGAAGAGAGTGGAGGCCATGAGAGGATTGATTTTGCCATAGTTTAGTTGTAGGATAGATTAATGATGATTTAGGTAGGTTAGGGTCTTATTTATAGATTAGGCTAGTGATTTAGACCATAGGATTAAACCCTAGTTCTCATCTCAACCCTCCAAATCGAATCTGGCCCCCCAAGCTCAACACAAACCCAAAGTGGTGCACCAGGCAGAACTGGGCGTCTGAACCAAGTCGACAGCCAAGTCGACAGGGCTGTCGACCTGGTCGGACCCAGTCGACTCCCAAGTCGACAGGGCTGTCGACTTGGGTACTGTGGCGGGAATTTTCCCGCCTTGGCCCAACTGGCCCAATTTCCAAGCTTAGATTTGAATTTAAAAATCTGTTTTTATTTAGAAATTTTCTGAAAACTTTGTTGGGCCTTAATCGGGTCATACGGACTCCGGTTTTCGAAAACTCGGACTCTATTTCGCGTATTTTTCCGAGACGAACGCAATGGCAGAGCCCGTTTCCCTTGATTCAGATTTATAAATTAAATTCTGCCTCGATTTCTGTTATAACAGGTTGTTGAAAATACGGGTTGTTACATTCTCCCCCCCTTAAAGGATTTCGTCCCCGAAATCCTCAAGTTAGGAAGAACGTATCCTACCATCCAACATCCATCTACTCAAAACATCATCCACGAGCAATCATTGTCCTTACAAGATTCTAAATGCTGTATGAACATATGCAAAGGTGTGTGTATATGTACTTTATCTAATGCAAATATCATCAATGCAGATTATGTTAGTGAAATGAATCCATATGTATGCAATTCCTAACATAATATATATCATCTATATGTGTGCACATCACATACATCCATATGCAACATCCATGTGATAACACAAAAAAATTTCATCCATGAATAAGCATAAACACTCATGCATATGCAATATGAGGAGTGTGTGAGCCGATCTAGTGCCTAATCGTGTATAATGCATCCACGAGTAACCACTTGCAACCACTTGCAGCCACTTGCAACCATCAAGCATAACATGTTTCAAACACATGTTTCATCCAAAGGGTTTCTACCTAAGGTTCTCATGATAAGATTAGCACGATAACTAGACAAACATGGATAGCAAAGAGAAAGATATGCTAACAAAGAAAGGAGATTGAGAGTGTACCCTCAAAAAGGAATGGATAAAGCCCACGCATCTTCTCCTCGGTTTCCCAAGTTGCGTCTTCTTCGGCTTCACCCCATTGAACCTTCACCAATTTGACCTCTCGATTCCTTAGCTTTCTGATCTCCGTTCCCAAGATACGAATCGGAGCTCTCCTCAAGGTTGCCTCTTTTTCTACTTCCACGTCTTCAAGAATGCTAGGTTCAACCACCTCAGCGGACTCATGTAGGCACTTTCGGAGATGCGAGACATGAAAGACATTATGCACTCCGGACAGCTTCTCGGGCAATTGCACTTTATAAGCCATCTTCCCAATTCTCTCTATGATAGGGAAGGGTCCTACGAATCTGGGTGCCAGCTTCCCAACTGCTCCGAAGCGAACCACATTACGCAAAGGAGAAACCTTCACGAAAACCATGTCTCCAACTTCGAACTCCAAATCTGTCCTTCGCTTATCAGCATAGGATTTCTGTCTATCTTGGGCCGCTTTCATCCGTCTTCTCACCAACTCAACTTTTTCAGATGTGTCCCGTATCATATCGGGCCCAAGTACAAGCTTATCTGTTGTCTCCCACCAACAAGATGGTGACCTACACGGCCTCCCATATAAAGCTTCAAATGGTGCCATCCCTATGCTAGCCTGATAGCTATTGTTGTAAGCAAACTCCACAAAAGGAAGGTGGTCTTCCCAAGTACCACCAAAATCAAGAACACAAAGCCTCAGAAGGTCTTCTAGCACTCTATTCACCCTTTCGGTTTGGCCATCCGTCTGGGGGTGATAGGCTGTACTTAGATTCAACTGTGTACCCATCGCTTCCTGCAAGCTATTCCAGAATTGGCTAGTGAAGATTGGGTCACGATCGCTGACTATGCTAGAAGGAACCCCATGCAATCTTACTATTTCTCGAAGATAAACAGACGCCAGCCAAGATGCGGTCCTCTTGCTCTTTACCGGAATGAAATGAGCACTCTTCGTAAGTCTGTCCACAATGACCCAAATGCTCGTATTCCCTTTCCTTGACCTTGGTAGCCCATCAATAAAATCCATGGAAATACTCTCCCACTTCCAAAGTGGAACGTCTAGAGGATGCAATAGCCCACCGGGCTTCTTTGACTCGGCCTTAACTTGCTGGCAAATGATACATCTAGAAACAAACTCTGCCACATCCTTCTTCATCCCAGGCCAAAAGAAAATACGCTTCATATCTTTATACATCTTATCTCCGCCTGGATGTATAGTCAACTTAGAGCGATGCGCTTCCTCAAGAACTTTTCTTACTAGATCTTCTACCACTGGAACACATAACCTTCCATCTCTCCTCAGCCAACCCTTGTCATTAATAGAATATCGAGCGAGATGACTAGACGTCTCTCCTCGAATCAGCTTATCCATAATCTCAACTATCTGAGGATCTTCTTTCTGCGAAGCCCCAACTTGATCAAGAAGGGTAGGTCTGAGTTCCAGAGATGCTAAAGAACCGGTCATCGACTCAATTGCCAAAGAGAAATCAAAGGTTGCCACATACTCTAAATTCTTCATCTCAACGAATAGAGGACTTAGGGTCAACCTCTTTCTGTTAGTGCATCAGCCACAACATTACCCTTGCCAGGGGTATAAGTTATCTCGAAGTCGTACGATGCCAAGAATTCCATCCACCTTTGCTGCCTAAGGTTCAGATCTTTCTGCGAGAAGAGGTACTTGAGTGATTTGTGATCAGTATACAACTCAAACCTTTCGCCTAAAAGATAGTGGCGCCAGGACTTGAGTGCAAAGACAATCGCCGCTAACTCCAAGTCATGAGTGGGATAGTTCTTCTCATGAACTTTAAGTTGTCTACCCCCATAACATATCACTCTTCCTACCTGCATTAGAACAGCGCCTAACCCTGTGCCACATGCATCGGTATACACGGTAAACATCTTACCGCCATCGGGTAATGCCAAAACTGGAGCTGTGGTAAGGGCCCTCTTGAGCCTTTGAAAAGCAAGCTCACACTCTAAGTCCCATGCAAAGACTAAGTTCTTCTTCGTCAATCTAGTGAGAGGGGCCGAAATTTTAGCGAAGTCTCTAATGAACTTCCTATAGTAGCCTGCCAGACCGAGAAAGCTTCGCACTTCGGTTGCATTCCTAGGAGTCTTCCAGTCTTGAACTGCAACCACTTTCCCGGGATCCACAGCTATACCCTGCTTAGAAACTATATGCCCAAGAAACCGGACTTCCTTTCTCCAAAAGTGGCATTTGGAGAACTTGGGTTTCAACTGATGGGCTCTAAGCGTATCCATCACTTCTCTGAGATGTCTAACATGCTCTTCCTCGTCTTTTGAGAAAATCAGAATATCATCCACAAAGACCACGACAAACTTGTTCAAGAACTCCCTGAACACCCTACTCATCAAGTCCACGAAATATGCGGGTGCATTAGTCAAGCCGAACGGCATGACAAGCCATTCGAAGAATCCATCTGGAGTCCTGAACGCAGTCTTGTCTATACTGTCTTCAGCTACCCTGAGCTGATGGAATCCAGTAGCAAGATCAAGCTGAGAGAAAACAGAAGCACCAACAAGCTGGTCGAAGAGGTCATTTATCCTCGGTAATGGATGCCTATTCTTCTTGGTCAGCTTGTTCAACTCTCGATAGTCAACACATAGACGAAGCGAGCTGTCCGCCTTAGTAGCGAACACCACAGGAGCACCCCATTCGGAAATGCTTCGCCTAATAAAATTCTTCTCAAGTAGCTCCTTGATTTGCTTACTGAGCTCTCTCCTTTCCCGCGGGGCCATGTGCCTAACTGGTAAGGAGACTGGCTTAGCATTATCAACCAGATAAATGCGGAAATCTATCTCTCGCTTAGGGGGTAACCCCTTAACTTCTTCAAAAACATCAGGGTATTCTCGAACCACCCTTACAGATTGCAGATCATCGATAGACGAGTCAAGAGATTCAAGATAACATAGCATGACGGGATCTAGCGGGTTGCAAGAAATCTCTAGGGTATTACCAAGGCGAGTCATGAGTCTCACCACCCTATGCTCACAATCGAGAATGGCTCCATAGCGGGATAACCAATCCATGCCCAAGATCAACCCGTATCCCGTGAACCCGAGAACATAAGCATCACACGAGAATTCTACGGTCAAGATAGAAATCCTCAAATCCATACAGATCATAGATAAATGGGCTGAACCCCCAATCGGATTCGAAACACAAACGGGATCCTCAACTAAGCTAGTACTTAGGTGCAAACCTTCAACAATGTCAGAAGAAATAAAACTATGCGATCCGCCAGAATCAAATAAGGTGCGAACAGGATAATCAGAAATATAAACAAGACTTTCTACAGAAATACTACCTCGATCCTGAACTGGAGCGGCGTTGAGAGCATGCACTTGCCCTCCGGATGAACCTGCACGTTGTGTCTGTCCATGCCCCGGCTTCTTAGGGCAATCCTTGCTAAAATGTCCTGTCTCTCCACAGTGAAAGCACCCACCCAATTTCATTCTCTTCTTCCTACAGTCCTTGGCTATGTGCCCAACAATCCCACAGAAGTTGCACCTTCTTGGGTCCTTTGCCTTGTTCTTGTTGCCCTTGTTGTTCTTGTTGTTCTTGTTACTCTGATTACTCTGATTAATCTGATTCCCTCCCCACTTGGAGTCTGTCTTCTTAGACTGAGTCTCATTGGGCTTGACTTCTTTCTTCCCATTCTTATCCTCTCCCTGCAGCAATGCCATGTCTACTAGGCTCTCGAAAGTGGCCCCCATGGGTATGTGTGACATGGCTAGACCTTGTAATGGCTCATTTAACCCTCGTGCAAAACGTAGAGCCTTCTTCTCGGGAGTATTGACCATGTCCAAACCGAATCGGGCAAGCTGGTTGAACTTATTCACATACTCTCTCACTGTCATGTCTCCTTGCTTCAAGGCTATGAACCTTTCTAGTTGCAAATTTGCCTCTGCAGACGATAGAAACTTAAGCCCAAACCTTGCCCTAAAGTCGGCCCAGGTTTCTACGGGCCTAGTAGCATTGGTGACCTCCCACCAATAAGAAGCTTCCTCCTTTAGTAGCCAAACCGCTAACAGAACCTTTCTACGCTCCTCTATATCAAAGATGGCAAAGAGATCTTCGGTCTCCTTCAACCAATTTCTTGCTTCCACGAAAGTCTCTATCCCAATAAATTTTTTGCCACCCATGGCCTTGAAGTCCTTGCAAACCTTGGCGAAATCGGCTTGCGGTTGCTGAGGAGGAGGAGGAGGTGGAACCTCAGTGATAGTGGGAGTGGTTGCTGGACCTGCATTATTGGCCCTAGCTTCCAAGTACCTCCGGAACCATCCGGGAATGGTGACTCCCTCAGGAAGATTGAGATCGGCCATGCTGAAAAAGGTAAAAGATAGATTTAGAACGAGGAAACGAAGGATAGTGCTTATGGCTCTTGGGGGATAGCCTTTCAAAATAAACTAGACTTTTCTTTGGAAAATACTTAATTGGTTTTGAAAATAGCTTTTAAAAGTAACTTTAAAACCCTTTTTGCTCCAATCTCGTAAACCTTATGCTCTGATACCAAATGTAACACCCCACCTCCGCCAGTGCCACTCTTGCAAGGGCACTGACTTTGGAGGGGCGTTTAAACAAGGTAATCATGCATGCAGATATCACAAGACAGAACATATAAGTAAAAACAGAGTAAGTATAGCAGTGGATAAAAACTAGCATATCAAAACCATAAGTTAAGTTACAACACAGTACTTAATTATTTTCCATAAACAAAGTCTAGAAACATAAAACTTGTAACTGAAAAGGAAAACATGAAGTAGCTATCCCCAAGTAGAAAACCATAGCAAGCTCAAGTCCGAAGCATACATGAGCTATCCAAGAAAAGCAGCTAAGATCCAAGCTAAGTGCTGGTATTCCCGCCCTGTAAACCTGGGGGGGGGGGGGAAACGAAAGAAAAGAGGCGAAAGAAAACGGGTCAGTCAAAAGACTGGTAAGTCCTACCTACAATTGTACAACAACTAATAAAGTTAACAGTATATGTAAACAAGGATGAGTCATAGGATGATAACTGGCATGGTAAAAAGTCAACAAGATAGATCAAGTGTGGTACCGCATAGACAAGGTTGAGGTTTGTACCAAGTGTACTAGTATCACAAGTCATGTCAAGTGTAAACAAGAAGTGATCCCCAGGCCCAAGTTTGGCCCAACATCATGAATGACCTAAATCAAGGTCCAACTAGCACGGTCTAGTCGATCGGCTCCCTAAAGCCTAACTCGTCAAGTGTCGGTGTCTTACGGCCCAACTACGAAGTGTAGCTAAACTGTGCTAGGTCCACCCTAGGGTGTATCAAGTCCTAGGGTGTCAACCACTGACATAAACCAAGCACGCACAGTTTAAACCTACTACTGCCCGTGCCTGCTTTTTCAACTCCGGACCATGTGCACGACCATGGCCCGCCTGAACCTACACCGGCGCACCTACACAGCCGTCGTTTTGGTCGCTTACATGTCATCCCAGTAATCGTGCCCCACCCTAGCCTAGTCCCTAGGGTATCATGATACATCCAAGAGGGTTACTGGTGCAAAGGACCACGTAACTAGGGTTTCCTTAATGGGTTAAACGTGGTTAACCCAACTCATCCAAGTACCAAGTTGGTTAAGTGTACCCAAGGTTCATGACTTAACCCTACCAACCCATCGTGTTTAATTGGTTAAGTATTCAAGCGGTCCATGACTTAACCCTACCATGTGGCATTAATTAATTTAATGCACCCAACCTCTCACATTAGACCTTGTTGTGGTTACTAGTTAGGCCGGGCGGGTCCGGGTAGGTTTACACCACAACTTAGTCTAACCTCGGGTCTCACGTGCAACATGACCAACTACTCACATTGGGTCCTATTGCTTGTAGCCACTAGTTAAGTCGGTCGGTTCCGGGTAGGTTTATGCTACAAGCTTAACCCAACCTCGAGTTGGACATTCTCATGTTTTCTAAGTGTCATGTCCATCACATTACAAGTTTTCAAGCAATTGGGTAGACCTAACTTAATAGGTAAATTCCCAATGGGTAGACCTAACTTAATAGGTAAATTCCCAAGCTTATGTTTTTATGTCTTTTAAGTTTACCCAACCCCAAACGCAATCCCATCGCTCACATATCGCAATAGCGCATAAAGGATAGAAAGAGGGAACTTGGCATAATCATGACATAGAGGGGTTGGAGCCACAAGTTAAACATGGTGGCATGAGACAAAGATGTGATCATAAACTTGCATATCATGTTATCAACTTGCAAAATATTCATAAGCATGCATAACATCATTTTAACTTGCATAGTGTTCATATGCATGCATAACATCATTTTAACTTGCATAGTGTTCATATGCATGCATAACATCAAACTTGGCAAATAGGTGGAACATGGTCATAGATAGCATGAGATAAGGGCTAGTAACATGCATATAACATTATATGCATGTTAATGCAAGGGTTATGAGAGTTTCAAAGTTGCATTATGCAACATTTCCAACCAAAGATCATATCTTCCTATGCATAAAGCCAAGGTAATGACTTTACTAACATGCATAGAGTAATCTTATGCATAAAATCATAAGATCAAAGCACATATCATGATTAACCCCAAACCCAAACTTGAAACATAACATATTAACTTCATAGTTAAAATACAAGAGTAGAAATATGCTTACAATGCTATGAAGACTCAAATGAGTATAGCAAATGTAAGAAACCCCCTTATGCAACTAATTAAAACCCCAAAATGCAAGCAAACTTGATCAAGACTCCTCTTTTATGATACCAATAGAGAAACAAGACTTTAATGCAAGCCAAAGAGGATCATACAAGCCTAAATACACTTGTATGCATGGAAATCTCTTAGAAAATTGTTTAGGAATTTGATGAAGAGAGTGGAGGCCATGAGAGGATTGATTTTGCCATAGTTTAGTTGTAGGATAGATTAATGATGATTTAGGGTAGGTTAGGGTCTTATTTATAGATTAGGCTAGTGATTTAGACCATAGGATTAAACCCTAGTTCTCATCTCAACCCTCCAAATCGAATCTGGCCCCCCAAGCTCAACACAAACCCAAAGTGGTGCACCAGGCAGAACTGGGCGTCTGAACCAAGTCGACAGCCAAGTCGACAGGGCTGTCGACCTGGTCGGACCCAGTCGACTCCCAAGTCGACAGGGCTGTCGACTTGGGTACTTTGGCGGGAATTTTCCCGCCTTGGCCCAACTGGCCCAATTTCCAAGCTTAGATTTGAATTTAAAAATCTGTTTTTATTTAGAAATTTTTTGAAAACTTTGTTGGGCCTTAATCGGGTCATACGGACTCCGATTTTCGAAAACTCGGACTCTATTTCGCGTATTTTTCCGATACGAACGCAATGGCATAGCCCAATTCCCTTGATTCAGAATTATAAATTAAATTCTGCCTCGATTTCTGTTATAACAGGTTGTTGAAAATACGGGTTGTTACATTGTGTGTTTGATTGTTTGATGTGATCAAAAGTGATTGTGTGATGTGAAATAAAATTTTATCGTTAAAGATATAATTTTTAACGTGAATGTGAAAAGAATAAATATTCATTTACAAATCATACGATTTGTTTATGTACACCTATTTGAAGGATATTGATTGGAACGATAAATTTTACACATTGCCCAACTGTACAAATAATATTCAGTGTTTGTTGATTGAAACCCCACATGGGTGTTGGGATGATATTTGGCGTACACTAATCCCAATTATTTAATTGTATATCGATCGATTGGTCGACAGACTGTATAAGTGTTAATTATTTATATTTAATGCTTATGCAGTAGTGTGGTGCACTTTGGATGATGGTTGATTATTTATCGTTGTTATTATATACATGTATTGTATGGAATCCATATAATTAACATTATATGGTAATTGATTGGGCCTCATTCCAATTGGGAAAATAAAGAATATTATAAAATAAAGATTCACGTGTTGACAGTACTCATTTGTTGAGATTAGTCTTGTGTTGAAAGGAATATAGATTCATGTGTTGAACGAAATATTTTAACAATAAAATTTACATTTTTATCATATATAAAATTAGAAACTAACTGAAAAATGGATAATATGAGTGGTCTCTTGGGTATTGATCTGATGTTGGTTTCGGCCTTCGGGGTTAATACTTAAGGAATCGTTCTCTTACTAATTTACGGTTGGAGTCTGATTAAAAATTAAATGATAGAAATCGTAATTTTATAAATATATTAAATAACAAAAATAGTCACGTGTTGACAGTACTTATTTGTTGAGATTAGTCATGTGTTGAAAGAAATATAGATTCATGTGTTGAATAGAATAAATATTCATTTGTTGAATAGAATAACGAAGTCATTAAAAGATAAAAAGCCGTGTTGATTAGAGATGCGCTATTTTGATGCGAACAATATTTATATCGATTATATTCGTTTTTATAATGAATATTGAAAAGAGACTTAAAATCAAATATTTATAAAATGAATTTGAATTGAATTGAATATAAAATGAATTCGAATTGAATTGAATATAAAATGAATTCGAATTGAATTGAATATAAAATGAATTCGAATTGAATTGAATTTAAAATGAATTCGAATTGAATTGAATATAAAATGAATTCGAATTGAAATGAATTCAAATCGAATTGTAATCAAATTGAAAACAAACTGAAATTGAATTGAAATCGATTTGAATTGAAATCAAATAGAAATGAATGTAAAAAGAATTTATAATGGAGAATTCAATTTTGATTTGAATTTGAAATGAAGGTTGAAACTATTTTTGAAAACAAATTTGAAACAATTTATAAAATTTGTTTTAAGAGGAAATCGACAAAATATATAATATATATATATATATATATATTATATAATGGCCTGAATAGAACGCGCCGCGCCGCGACAGTTCGTGAATTTCGACCATTGACTTCGAAAGGACATTATGGGAGATCCGACCGTCGGATTCTCCTAAAACCGGAACAGTTGGGTTCGTATCGAAAAGAGCTTTCTAACGAATATAAGAGATTTGAAATCTAATGGCTAGATTTGGAGATACGTCCAAATCAATTTTAGAAAAGGTCCCTGTAAGTGCAGTTCGATGGCCGTTATTGGAAATCGACTGTACGGGCCTTGATAAAACTATTAAAAATATTAGTAATTAGTGTAAAATTATAAGAAATGATTTGGAAAGAATTGGGCTGAAAAATCCCATATTTGAAAAGATAAAAATAGATTTTTATCGAAATGAACTAGTTAGTAACTAGAATAATAATTTATTTATTTTTAAATAAATAAATTGGATTTGAAATGGGTTCTAAATAACCAGAATTTCCAATATATGAATTGGAATGGATTTGAATCGAAATTGTCTTTGGAATATTTCGATATTAGATTCCGCGATTACACAGATATTTTTAGGAAATTTAGGAGATATATTTTATATCGTTATTTCCAAAGCAATATTTGTGGGTTTCAGAATTTGATATTGAATATAAGACAATATATTTTCTATTCAGAGCCTTGTATTTAATATCAAATGGGATTTGGGTTTATCATGAACGGTGATTTAAATAAAACTTGTTCTTTAACCTGATAATAAATAGAATGTGATTTGGGCTTATCGTGAACTGTGTTTTAAATGACATTATTTCTTTAACCCAGTAAAAGGAGTTTAATGAATCTGTAATTAGATTGAAATGTGAATTGATAATTTAAATTATCAAATTTGGAAAGTGAGCGAGAATGGAGTTTCACCGGTTTTGCTCCAAAGCGATAGTTAAATCTTTAATTAGATTTGAACATGAAATGGTAATTAATTTTACCAATAACGCCGTGGTGTTAGATACGGAGTATTACCAGTTTTGCTTCATGGGATGAATAGGTTGGGATTGGGAAATAAAATAAATAATTACTTCGGTGTGGTTCGCTAGTCCCGACTAGTTTGGAAAACCTTAAAATGGTTTGAAATGACATCCAAAGGAAGATTAAAGAATAAATTTAAAAGAGTATATCTTTGATAAAATTAATGGGAACCCTTCCCCAAGAATGTGAAATTTAGAAATTAGCTGTAGGTTACCTAAGAAGAATGGTTTCCTAGGTATTGGTCTGATGTTGGTTTCGGCCTTCGGGGTTAATATTTGGGGAATTGCTCTCTTACTAATTTACGGTTAGTGACTTATGGATTGGATTGAGGCATATGTTGTGTTTTCTGGCACTTGTTTATTATATACGCGAGTTATTCGGAAAGGCCGGGTCTATACCCATTCTGAATAACTGCTTCGACGATAACTCGAAGATGAAGACGGTGGTCGAAGACCGGAGGTCTTCACATCGTTTGGGTGATTACTGATGATCTTGATTGGGTTGTACACCCAAGATGTGGGAATCAGTTGGTGATCGTGCAGACGTACTTGGAGATCGATGGATATGCGAGGAAAGTGCCTCTGGTTTCATTCAGACCTAGAACGAACTTGTAAATGGACTTTGTGTCTGACATTGGATTTTATTCTGTGCGGATTGATCTCTGTTAAATATACATCTGTTTGGCGGCGGAGAATTTATTCTCTTGCTTAACGCCCTTCTCTGAGACGTACGAGCTCAGAGGTTGTATATCGATGGACATCAATCGCATGGAGTGAATTTTCTGTGTGGCATGCCTAAGTGGCAAATGATCAAGGCTTCTGTTGAAAAGTAAAGTCTTTTGGTTGATGATCAAAGCACGACCTATGTGGCATAACTTTGTGTATAGCGTGAATTCGCGAGCCTCACACCTCGGTGTGAGTCAAAAACGGGATAGTGACTGCAGGGAGAACATGACGTTTCTTTCTAGCTAAAGGTAGTGTCAGTGCTTAAACTGGTTGACATTTATATTATTTTTACCTATGTGGTTGTTGGAATGCGAGGCGCCTCGGATATAGGTCTGTTAGGACCGGGAAACGTGTGTTCAGGAATTGCCAATCCTCAAATGTAACGGAGGACCGACCCTGAAGATCCAGAGGCTACCCAGAGAGAAATGTCCTGAGACATTTCCTAGAGTGTCTCGAAGTGGAGAGGAGCTTGCCCCTTGCCTCGACTCATGACGGAAATCCAATTTCCAATACGAGATCTTTCAGTTTTATTTGTAGAACCTAGTATGGCGACATAGTAGATGGTAGCTATGCTGTCTATGATTGATACTTATGATTGAAATTGTTTTGACGCTATACACTTATAATAGTATCAGATGATTTGTTTTAAACGTACCCAACATGTTTGGCTATCATAAGGGAAAACCCTATCCTCTGGGTTGCGTTGCATTGTGTGATGGGACCTGGGTCTTATAATAGCTTCATTTTCCCAAAAAGCATTGCGCTGTCCTATTCTATGCACTGGTATTCTTGGGAGGAAACCCGTTCCGTGTTATACGGTGTGGTCCCTTGAATTACTCTCTTTTAAAGTAAAGTTTTAAATAACTGTTTTAGTTCTCACACCAATCACATGACTGACCTGGAGTTGATTGTTTTAACCTAAACTCTGGGTGCCCTTATTTTCGACACGGGCAGCTAATAGTTTTGGTTTTGCAGATTTTATATTCATAGGATCCTGGTTTACAGCTGGAACGATGCTCGGAAAGCTCTGTATCCGTGTATTACTTTCAGTTGTGTTTTATATTATTTTTCCGCTGGTTTGTAATTTATTGTAATCTATGATATTTATCGAATGTGTAATATTTATTCATACTCTGTATATTCTTGTATTCTGATGGAATTGTTGTAATAAACAATGAAATGTTCTTTTGTTTGTGTTCCGATGTGTGTTTGATCGTCGCTAGTCTATGAATTAGAAAAGCGCGACATTTGTAATAAATTCTGCAAGCATACAGGTGTGTAGCATACAGGTCGAACACAGGGAGGAAAGTTAAATTTTATTATTTATATGTTTCGTGGGCGTGTTAGACGAACTTTGGAGGTTGATTTTGAAAATAAAACAAAACAAAATTAAAACTGTAATTTGATTCAGAACAGATCTAACTGAACCGACGATCAAATCACAATTTCAATGGAAAAGCAATGAAACTATAAATCAGATTCAAATCTAATCAAATCCAATTTAACCTATGAACGCGATTAAAATACAGAAAATAAAAGTGCAGAATATAAATAACAACAGGAAATAAAATTAGGATTACCGCTGAATCTAATCAGACGGTCAATCACTAATGAAAAGAAATGCAAAATACAAATAGTGTTCTACCGAATCTAATCGTGTAGACAACACTAATTGCTAAGAAATAGAAAAAAAATGCAGAAAATAAAAAGAAGAAGAAGAACTAGAAACTTTATTAGAAATAGAAAATGGGATATAGGATGGTGGCTACAATGCCATTACAAGGGTATATATAGGGGATAACCAAACCCTAACCCTAATGATAACTGGGCCTTGTCATTACATCACTAATTAGTTTACAATGAGAAACATAAATGGGCCTTAGATAAATAAAGCAAATTTGGGCCTTTTCTCTTTTCCTCTTGCTTCCTTGACACTTCTTCATTGATTTGTGATGTGCAAAGCCTTGTTATCAATCCTTTTCTTGTCCAACAGCAACTAGATGTGATATCTTTATCTACAATTCTTCAAAATGCAAATACACAGCAAATTGAACTCTATTTCTCTACATTTCTGGTTGCATGCGGGCTGGGTTGGAATATCTGTAAAAATAACAAAACAATACCCAAGTAATATTTATTTATATACAAAAGATAAGATATAAGAGCATAAAATAAACACATTTCTATGTCAATCAGTGTTGTTCTCAAAGCAATCTCGGCTTTCCTACTGGGGAAGTTACGGGCTACTACAATGTGAATCTGTTTGATGATATCATTCCAACGGATGTACGAAACTGAGATTTCGTTTTAAAAGTTGAGAGTTACGTCCATTTTAAAATTCAGAAAAGTCGTTGTGGAATATATATATATATATATATATATATATATATATATAAAGGCCTTGAAAACAGCCATTTTGCAAACGACCTCGGTTTTCGACGAAACCGCTTTTGTTGGATTGGTGATGTCAAGTTATTGCTATATTTTAAAATTCGTAATTTTCTGAATCAATATGTGAGCGCGACACAGGATAACGCGTTCGACCAGTTTCATTTGATTTTAATCGACTGGAAAATGGCCATTTTTCAAACCGTCTCAGAATTTGATGAAATTAGTTTTGTTAGAACCGTATCGTCAATACGAAGCTAGAAAATATTTTTCGGGAATTTTTCTAGTTAGTATGGGGCCTCGGTAAATTGAAATGCGCGTTCTAATTCAATATATAGAGTTATATGTTGATTATGACAAAAACTAATCGAAACGATCGAATCAGCTTACGATACATATCCCATTGTGTTCGGAGTGGGGGTAATTAGCTATAACGACAGTCGGTGGGTCTCGTTTCAAGTTTGAAATAAAAAGTTGCTGTTTGAAAATTAAATATAATAAAATATATTAATTATAATTAAACCCCTATATCCTTTCCTACTCCCCCACGTTCTTCATTCAGAAAGAAAATATAAAAGAGAAAAAAACAAGGCCCGTCGAAGCAGCGCCGCCCACGCCACCCCCTTCCCTCGCTGGCCGCCGCCGCGACGGCGAGGCACCCCCAGGCCTCCCACCGCCCTTCGCTCCACCCTCGAACCCCCCGTTCTCTCTTCCTTCTACTTCAAATCGCTCCACCCTCCAAACCCGAAAAACCTAAGCCCCGATCCCGATCTGAAAACAGCCCTGCTCACCGCCCCGCCTCTGACCCCGCACCCACCTCCGATGAGCGCGTGCCTCCCCCTTGAAACCGCCACAGACCAGCGACGAACCCCCTCTCCTTTTCAAAGCGCAGAAACCCCCTCCTCTTTCCGGTCGACAACAACGTCATCCCCTTCCTCCGATAACCTAGTAAGTTATCTGATTTTAATTGCTTCTATAAACTGATTTATATAGAAATTAAACTGATTTATATAGGTAATAAAAACTGATTTTTATTTTCTTATAAAAAGAATTTGATTTTTAGAAAGGTTAAAAATATAATTTTTATATCATAGAAAGGTTAAAAATATAATTTTTATATCATAGAAAGGTAAAAAAATATAATTTTTATACTAGTGGCATAATAAAAATATGATTTTTATATCATAGGAAGAACAAAAATATTATTTTTATTTATGTAGATTAATTAAAAAAATATAATTTTTATTATATTACTAGCGGTATAAAAATAGAATTTTTATCTATATAGTAGCGATGTAAAAATAGAATTTTAATCCATATAGTAGCGGTGTAAAAATGTGATTTTTATATATGTAGTGGCTACGGAAAATGAAATTGACAAAGAGGCAAGCACGACGAAGATTTCTACGTATGTAGAATCGTGCCTTTTGGTTTAGCTAGTAGGTGAGAACTCCTCATCTTTAATTTAAATTTCTAGTCAAAAATATATACTAGGATGCAGACAGTGTTTAGTAGCACCAGACACCCGTCGTCCACAGACCATGGACGGCTTGTATGCTTGTTTGTTTGATTTTGATGTGTAGTTGATTGTGTGTTGTGAAATGAAATAAAATATTTATATAGTTAAAAATATTTTATAGTTGAAAATAGAAATTTTAATGTGTATCTAAAATGAAATAAATATAAACAAATCGGACGATTTGTTTATATACACACATTTGACTGATATTGATTGGGACGATAAATTTTACACATCGCCCAACTGCACAAATAAAATCTATGTTGGATTGTTGGAAACCTCACACATGTATTGGGATTATATATGACATACACTAGTCCCAATAATTAGCTGTATGTCGATCGATTGATTGACAGGCTGTAATAAGCGTTAAATATTTATATTTGATGCTTATACAGTGTAGAACGCACTTTGAATGATAGTTGGGTGTTTATCGTCATTGTTGTATATATGAATTTGATGAAATCCATATAACTGAAATTATATGGTAATTGACTGTGTCTGATTCCAGTTCAGAATTATTGAATAATTTAAAAATAATATTCTTTGAATATTGAAATTTGAAGCCGTGTTAAGTAGTTACACGCCATTTTAACATGAACGGGAATTTTGTCTATTTTATAATGAATATTGAAAGTGATTTCAAAATCGAATATTTTGAAATGAATTCGAATTGAATTGAAATGAATTCGAATTGAAATTGAATAGAAATGAATTTGAATTGAAATTCAATAGAAATTAATTCGAATTGAAATTAAATAGAAATGACTTCGAATTGAAATTGAACAGAATTTAATTCGAATTGAAATTAAATAGAAATGACTTCGAATTGAAATTGAATAGAAATGACTTGGAATTGAAATTAAAGAGAAATCGATTTGAAATGAAATTAAAACGAATTTATATTGAAAAATTCAATCTTGATTTGAATTTGAAAAGGAAGTTGAAATCGTTTTGAAAACGAATTTAAACGATTTATAAAATACGTTTTAAAAGGAAATTGATGAAAATATAATATATATATATATATATAATATTATATATATATTGTGGCCTGAATAGAATGCGTCGCGCCGCGGTAGTTCGTGAATTTCGACCATTAACTTCGAGTGGACATTACGGGAGATCCGACCATCGGATTCTCCTAAAACCGGAACCTTTTGGGTTCGTATCGAAAAGAGCTCTCTAATGAATATTAGGGATTTGAAATCTAACGGTTGGATTTGGAATTATGTCCAAATCAAATTTGGAAATGGTTGCTGTAACTGCAGTTCGATGGCCGTTGATGGAAATCGACTGTACGGGCCTTGATAAAATTCTTAAAAATAGTAATAATTTGTGTAAAATCATAAGAAATGATTTATGAAGAATTGGGATGAAAATCTCCATATTTGAAAAGATGAAAATATATTTTTATCAAAATGAACTAGTTTTGAACTAGAATTATAATTCTATTTATTTTTAAAATAAATAAAGTGGATTTGAAATGGTTTTGAAAATAACCAGAATTTCCAATAATTGAATTGGAATGGGTTTGAATCGATATTATCTTGGGAATATTTCGATGTTGGATTTCGTGATGATACAGATATTGTTATGGGAATTTGAAAGATATATTTATATCGTTATTTCCAATACGATATTTGTTGGTCATAGAATTTGATATTGAATATAAGCCGATATATTTTCTATTTAGAGCCTTGTATTTAATATCAAATGTGATTTGGGTTTGTCGTGAATGGTGTCTTCATTAACACTGTTCTTAAACCTAGTTGAGGAAAAGACTAAATCATTTTATTTAGATTTAATGAAGTGTACCAATTAAATAATATTTAATTGGAATTGAATTGGGATTGATTTTTGGGTTTATCGTGAACTGTGTTTTAAATAACACTGGTTCTTTAACCCGATAATTAATGGAATGTGATTTTGGGTTGTCCTGGACGGTATCTTCAATAATACTGTTCTTAGACCCAAAGGAGATAAAAAATCAGAAACTAACTGGAGATCAGTTAAATTGAATGGTTTCTTGGGTATTGATCTGATGTTGGTTTCGGCCTTCGAGGTTAATACTTAGGGAATTGCTCACTTGCTATTTTTCGGTTTAAGGCTGATAAAATGGAATGTGATTTTGGGTTTATCGTGAAACGTGTTTTAAATGACATTGATTCTTTAACCCAGTTAAAGATTAAAACTAAGTGGAGTTTTAATGAATCTTTAATTAGATTGAAATGATCGAGAATGGAGTATCACCAGTTTTGCTCCAGGCGATAGTTAAATCTTTAATTAGATTTGAACGTGAAATGGTAATTGAATTTACCAATAACACCGTGGTGTTAGATATGAAGTATTACCAGTTTAACTTCATAGGATAAATAGGTTGGGTTTGGGAAATTTAACAGTTGATTACTTCGGTAAGTTTCGTTAATCCCGACTAGTTTGGATAAACCAAAATTTGGTTTGAATTGATTTTCAAAGGAATATTAAAGAATAAATTTAAAGAATTTATCTTTGATAAAATTAATGGGAACCTCTCCCTAAGAATGTGAGCAACTAACTAAAGATTAGTCAAGATGAATGGTTTCCTGGGTATCGATCTGATGTTGGTTTCGGCCTTAGGGGTTAATATTTGGGGAGTTGTTCTCTTACTAATTTACGGTTAGTGACTGATGAATTGGAATGAGGCGTATGTTGTGTTTGTGTAACACTTGTTTATTATATAAGCGAGTTATTCGGAAAGACAGGATTTATCCCATTCTGAATAACTGATACGACGATAAGTTGAAGATGAAGACGAAGGTCGAAGATCGGAGGTCTTCACGTCGTTTGGGTGATTACTGATGATCTTGATTGGGCCGTACACCCAAGAGGAGAGAATCAGTTAGTGGTCATCCAGACGTACTTGGAGATTGATGGATATGCGAGGTACTAGGTGCCTCCGGTTTCGTTCAGACCCAGAACGGACTTGTAAATGGACTGTGTGTCTGACATTGGATATCATTCTGTGTGATTGATGGATATCGGTTATATGGAGTAGTTTGCCTGTGTGGCACGCTAATATGCAAATGATCAAGGCTTCTATTGAAAAGCAGAGTCTTGTGGTTGATGATCAAAGCACGGGCTGTGTGGCATAGCTTTGTGTAGCATTGATTCGCGAGCCTCACACCCCGGTTGTGAACCAGAAACGGGAGAGGACATCATGGAGGGCATGCATTTCCTTCTAGTTAGAAGTGGCATCAGTGGTTTGACACGCCCTAACGAGTTTGACTTATGTGGTTGTTGCTGTTGCGATGCGCTCGGATATATTGGTGACTATGTGAAGCCGATACAGTCATTCATTGATTCATTGACGCCCCAAAGGGCGGGGAAACGTAATGTTCAGGCATTTTAATCAACATCGGTGGACCGGCCCTGACGATCTAAGGGATGATTCGTTCTGTTCCTAAGACACGGGCTAGAGCATCTCGAATCGGTAGGGGACTATCTTTTACCTCGGTTCACAGATGGAAATTCAATTTCCAAATACGTGACTTTGCAGTTTTGATTGCAAAGCCTAGTATGGCGACATGATATATGGTGCCCGTGCCGCCTATGATTGATATTTATGATTTGAAGTTGTTTTATACACTATGCACTTATAATAGTATCAAATGATTTGTTTTAAACGTACTAAGCATGTTTGGCTATTATAAGGGAAAACCCTATCCGCCGGCTTGCGTTGCATTGTGTGATAGGACATGGGTCTTATAATAGCTTCATTTTTTCAAAGAGCATTGCGCTGTTTTGTTATATTCACTTGTATTCTTAGGAGGAAACCCATTCCGTGTTATACGGCGTGGTCCCTTGATATATCTGATTTAAAGTAAAGTTTTAAATAACTATTTTAGTTCTCACACCAGTCCCATGACTGACCTAGAGTTTATTGTTTTAACCTAAACTCTGGGTGCCCTTATTTTGACACAGGCAGCTAGTAGTTTTGGTTTTGCAGATTTATATTCACAGGATCCTGATTTACAACTGGAACGATACTAGGAAAGCTCTGTATCCGTGTATTACTTCTAGTTGTGTATTGTATTATTTTCCACTACTATGTAATGTATTATAATCTCTGATATTTTAGAATGTATTTTATTTGTTTATACTCTGTTTATTCTTGTATTCTGATGAATTGTTGTAATAAGCAATGAAATGTCCTTCTGTTTGCGTCCCGATGTGGCTTGTTCTCAACTCAATCTGTGATTTCTCGTAAGGTGGATTTCGGATCGTTTCATCGTGGTATCAGAGCTTTGGTTCACAAAGCTCAGAGAACAAGACACATTAGAACCGAACGAAAGAATTCATCAGAAATTGGATTAGTAATATCCAGTGGGAATGACTCGTTTGAGATAGGATCAGTAGTATCCTAGAACGAGTGTGAAGAGTAGTGTTTTTGAAATAAAAACGAAAATAATTTTTGTTTTGAAATTTAAATCGTTTTATACCTATTTGAATATTTATTTATATTAAATTAATTGGGACAATCCAATATATAAAGATTTTGCATATACGCCTTGCAAACGTGCATTCGAAGTTAATGTACTGGATAGTTATAGAATCACATTCTAGTTGCCCGGGGATAATTCCGGTGACAGGGAACCATCGCCAGTATTTATTTTTGAGTTTCGAAAGTGAGATTTCTATATATTTCCAGTTGACCGGTGTGAGAACTGAAACTAGATAGGGCTTATTGCTGTGATTTGGCAACAAAAATGTGATTTTTGACTATATATCAAAGTTATGAATTTGAAAAGATAATCAACTAATTGATTGCTGATTGTGTTGTTTAATTATTGGTTGATTAATTGAATGTTGAACCTTTAACCAAACTGAACCAAATAGTGAATTTTATTGAAAATTTGTCGCATTTGCATGCATATACATGTACTTACATTGAACAAGTCATAACAAGGAGGCTAGAGTAGAAGAATAAAATTGTTTGCCCAACAAATAGGTACATGTTTACCATAATTTAAAGTTTCGTTTGGGTGATGATGATTTTATGAGCCGATTGGCTAGCCGCTTGGCTTTTTCTTTTTCATTTTAGATTGAAGAAGGCCATGGTAGGCTATATGAAATATCCCAAAGTCCCCGGTGCAGGGGAGGTTATGGCGAAATTTTTCAAAAATTTAGGGTGTTAGCCAAATTTTTGAAATATTTGAAAAGTTCTTAGAAACTGAAAAGTTAAAGAACTTAAGCCGTAAAGAAAATAAAGAAAGTTGAGTTGATTTGTTAAACAACTTTTGGCTTCGTTCCTTTTCAGGGACGAAAAGTTTTAAGTGGGGGAGATTGTAATAACCCAGAAATCTGAGCCAATTTAAATTTTTTATTTTGGTTGTTTTAATGGATTTTATTTATTTAAAATGAATTATTTTAAATAATAACGACTGAAAATTTATTTTCGATGAAGTTAAAACGAATAATTTTATTTTAATTATATAACGAGCCTGAAATGGCGCGGTAGTTTGAAATTTCGATTTCGAATTTCAAATGAATATACAGAATTCAATATAAGTCAGAATTGAACGAAACAAGAAATATGTGAATCTGTTTCATGATATCTTTCCAACGGATATAAGAAAATGGGATTTCATTTTAAAAGTTGAGAGTTACATCTAGTTTAAAATTCAGAAAAGCCGCTGTGGAATTTATATATTTTAATATATATAAAGGCCTTGAAAATAGTCGTTTTGCAAACGACCTCGGTTTTCGTCGAAACCACTTTTGTTGGATCCGTGATGTCAAGTTATTGCTATAATTCAAAATTCGAAATTTTCTGAATCAATATGTGAGCGTGGCACAGGAAAACGCATTTGACTAGTTTTAGTTGATTTTAATTGACTGAAAAATAGCCATTTTTCAAACGGTCTCAGAATTTGATGAAATTTGTTATGTTAGAACTGTATCGTCAATACGAAGCTAGAAAATATTTTTCGGGAATTTTTCCAATTAGTATGGGGACCTGGTAAATTGAAATGCGCGTTCAAATTCAATATATAGAGTTATATGTTGATTTTGACAAATGCTGGTCGAAACGATCGAATAAGCTTATGATGCATATCCCATTGTGTTCGGAGTGGGGGTAATTAGCTATGGATGACAGTCGGTGGGTCTCGTTTCGAGTTTGAAATAAAAAGTTGCTTTTTGAAAATTAAATATAATAATTATAATTAAACCCCTATATCCTTCCCCCTCCCCCACGTTCTTCATTCAGAAAGAAAATATAAAAAAGAAAAAAAACAAGGCCCGTCGAAGCAGCGCCGCACACGCCACCCCCTCCCCTCGCAGGACGCGGCCGGCGGCGGCGAGGCACCCCCAGGCCTCCCACCGCCCTCCGCTACACCCTCAACCCCCCTCCCCCGTTCTCTCTTCCTTCTACTTCAAATCGCTCCACCCCCTAAACCCGAAAACCATAAGCCCCGATCCCGATCCGAAAACCGCCCTGCTCACCGCGCCGTCTCTGACCCCGCACCCACCTCCCGACGAGCGCGAGCCTCCCCCTTGAAACCGCCACAGACCAGAGACGAACCCCCCTCTCCTTTCCAAAGCGCAGAAACCCCCTCCCCTTTCCGGTCGACAGCAACGACATCCCCTTCCTCTGATAACCCAGTAAGTTTCTGATTTTAATTGCTTATATAAAACTGATTTATATAGAAATTAAACTGATTTATATAGGAAATAAAAACAGATTTGTATTTGCTTATAAAAAGGATTTGATTTTTAGAAAGGTTAAAATTATAATTTTTATATCATAGAAAGGTTAAAAATATAATTTTTATATCATAGAAAGGTTAAAAAAATAATTTTTATACTAGTGGCATAATAAAAATATGATTTTTATATCATAGAAAGAATAAAAATATGATTTGTTATTTATGTAGAGTAATAAAAAAATATAATTTTTATTATATTACTAGCGGTATAAAAAAAGAATTTTTATCTATATAGTAGCGGTGTAAAAATAGAATTTTTATCTGTATAGTAGTGGTGTAAAAATGTGATTTTTATATATGTAGTGGCTACGGACAATGAAATTGACAAAGAGGCGAGCATGGCGAAGATTTCTACATATGAAGAATCGTGGCGTTTGGTTTATCTAGTCGGTGAGAACTCCTCACCTTTAATTTAAATTTCTAGTCAAAAATATATACTAGGATGCAGACGGTGTTTAGTAGCACCCGACACCCGCCGTCCACAGACCATTGACGGCTTGTATGCTTGTTTGTTTGATTTTGATGTGTAGTTGATTGTGTGATGTGAAATGAAATAAAATATTTATATAATTAAAAATATTTTATAGTTGAAAATAGAATTTTTAACGTGTATCTAAAATGAAATAAATATAAACAAATTGGACGATTTGTTTATATACATACGTTTGACTGATATTGATTGGGATGATAAATTTTACATATCGCCCAACTGCATAAATAAAATCTGTGTTGGATTGTTTGAAACCCACATGGGTATTAGGATGATATATGACATACACTAGTCCCAATAATTAGTTGTATGTCGATCGATTGATTGACAGGCTGTAATAAGCGTTAAATACTTATATTTGATGCTTATATAGTGTAGAACGCACTTTGGATGATGGTTGGGTGTTTATCGTCATTGTTGCATATATGAATTTGATGAAATCCATATAACTGAAATTATATGGTAATTGACTGTGTCTGATTCCAGTCCAGAATAATCAAATAAATTAAAAATAGTATTCTTTGAATATTGAAATGTGAAGCCGTGTTAAATAGTTACACGCCATTTTAACACGAACGGGAATTTTTGTCGATTTTATAATGAATATTGAAAGTGATTTCAAAATCGAATATTTTGAAATGAATTTGAATTGAATTGAAATGAATTCGAATTGAAATTGAATAGAAATGAATTCAAATTGAAATTGAATAGAATTGAATTCAAATTGAAACTAAATAGAAATGACTTCGAATTGAAATTGAATACAATTGAATTCGAGTTGAAATTAAATAGAAATGACTTCGAATTGAAATTGAAAAGAAATGACTTCGAATTGAAATTGAAAAGAAATCGATTTTAAATGAAATTAAAACGAATTTATATTGAAAAATTCAATCTTGATTTGAATTTGAAAAGGAATTTGAAATCGTTTGGAAAACGAATTTAAACGATTTATAAAATACGTTTTAAATGGAAATCGATGAAATATATATATATATATATTATATATATATAGTGGCCTGAATAGAACGCGCCGCGCTGTGGCAGTTCGTGAATTTCGACCATTGACTTCGAGTGGACATTACGGGAGATCCGACCATCAGATTCTCCAAAAACCGAAACCATTAGGTTCATATCGAAAGGAGCTCTCTAATGAATATTACAGATTTAAAATCTAACAGTTGGATTTGGAATTATGTCCAAATCAAATTTGGAAAAGGTCGTTGTAAGTGCAGTTCGATGGCCGTTGATGGAAATCGACTGTACGGGCCTTGATAAAATTCTTAAAAATAGTAATAATTTGTGTAAAATCATAAGAAATGATTTGTGAAGAATTGGGATGAAAAACTCCATATTTGAAAAGATGGAAATAGATTTTTATCAAAATGAACTAGTTTTTAACTAGAATTATAATTCTATTTATTTTTAAAATAAATAAAGTGGATTTGAAATGGTTTTGAAAATAAGCAGAATTTCCAATACTTGAATTGGAATGCGTTTGAATCGAAATTGTCTTTGGAATATTTCAATGTTGGATTTCGTGATGATACAGATATTGTTACGGGAATTTGAAAGATATATGTATATCGTTATTTCCAATACGATATTTGTTGGTCGTAGAATTTGATATTGAATATAAGCCGATATATTTTCTATTCAGAGCCTTGTATTTAATATCAAATGTGATTTGGGTTTGCCGTGAATGGTGTCTTCATTAACACTGTTCTTAAACCCAGTTGACGGAAAGATAAAATCTTTTTATTTAGATTTAATGAAGTGTACCAATTAAATAATATTTAATTGGAATTGAGTTGGGATTGATTTTTGGGTTTATCGTGAACCGTGTTTTAATTAACACTGGTTCTTTAACCCGATAATTAATGGAATGTGATTTTGGGTTGTCGTGAACGATATCTTCAATAATACTGTTCTTAGACCCAAAGGAGTTAAGAAAATCATAAACTAACCGGTGATTAGTTAAACTGAATGGTTTCTTGGGTATGGATCTGATGTTGGTTTCGGCCTTCGGGGTTAATACTTAGGGAATTGCTCACTTGCTATTTTACGGTTAAAGGCTGATAGAATGGAATGTGATTTTGGGTTTATCGTGAACCATGTTTTAAATGACATTGATTCTTTAACCCAGTTAAAGATTAAAACTAAGTGGAGTTTTAATGAATCTTTAATTAGATTGAAATGATTGAGAATGGAGTATCACCAGTTTTGCTCCAGGCGATAGTTAAATCTTTAATTAGATTTGAACATGAAATGGTAGTTGAATTTACCGATAACACCATGGTGTTAGATATGAAGTATTACCAGTTTTACTTAATGGGATGAATAGGTTGGGGTTGGGAAATTTAACAATTGATTATTTCGGTAAGGTTCGTTAATCCCGACTAGTTTGGATAAACCAAAATTTGGTTTGAATTGATTTTCAAAGGAAGATTAAAGAATAAATTTAAATAATTTATCTTTGATAAAATTAATGGGAACCTCTCCCTAAGAACGTGAAATTCAGCAACTAATTGAAGATTAGTCAAGACGAATGGTTTCCTGGGTATTGATCTGATGTTGGTTTCTGCCTTCGGGGTTAATATTTGGGGAGTTGTTCTCTTACTAATTTACGGTTAGTGACTGAAGAATTGGAATGAGGCGTATGTTGTGTTTGTGTAATAATTGTTTATTATATACGCGATTTATTCGGAAAGACCGGGTTTATCCCATTCTGAATAACTGATACGACGATAATTCGAAGATGAAGACGGTGGTCGAAGACCGGAGGTCTTCACGTCGTTTGGTTGATTACTGATGATCTTGATTGGGCCGTACACCCAAGAGGAGGGAATCAGTTAGTGGTCATCCGGACGTACTTGGAGATCGATGGATATGTGAGGTACTAGGTGCCTGACATTGGATATCATTCTGTGTGATTGATGGATATCGGTTGCATGGAGTGGTTTGCCTGTGTGGCATGCTAATATGCAAATGATCAAGGCTTTTGTTGAAAAGCAGAGTCTTGTGGTTGATGATCAAAGCACGACCTGTGTGGCATAGCTTTGTGTAGCGTTGATTCACGAGCCTCACACCCCGGTTGTGAACCAGAAACAGGAGAGGACATCAGGGATGGCATGCGTTTCCTTCCAGTTAGAAGTGGCGTCAGTGGTTAGACATGCCCTGACGAGTTTGACTGTAACACCCTGTGTATTCTATAACAGTGAAATTCACAAATTAAATATAACTAATTTCAAATTAAAGAATTAAGGGAAACGGGATACGGCATTGCGTTCGTCTCGGAATTCTACTTGAGATAGAGTCCGAGTTTGCGTAAAACGGACTCCGTATGAAGAAGATATGGCCTCCGGAAATTTCAGAATTCAGTTTAAAATTCAAACAGACCAAAACAGCTCAAAAAAACCAATTCAAAATTCAAAATCGGGCCGGATTGGCCAGGGCAGGAATTTTCCCGCCAAAGTCACCCAGGTCGACTGGGTAGTCAACCTGGGTCACCCGTGTCGACTGCCAAGTCGACACGGTGTCGACTGGTGTGTCGACCGGGCCCCTGAGCCAAGTCGAACCCAGCCCCCTGGCTGGCCTGGTCTGTGTTTGGTCGATTTTCTGAGCCTTGCCTTGTCACTAGGGATAGGTGTCAGCTCCTGGTTGGTCTCTCCTTCAAACGAACGGCTATTATTACACCAAGCTCCATCGACGGTCCTAATCAACTCACAAACTCTATAAAAAGGACCTAAGACTCACCCTAATTCACATAAACAAAAATGGAGATGAGACCGCCATGCTGCTGAGGAAAGACTAGGAATAGCTGTCAGAAATTGAGAGACAATTAGGAGATAATTCGAGAGCTTAAAGCAACGTCAATTAAATCAAAACAACGCCTACAACAAAGGATAGCATCTCCAAATTCAGAATTCAGATTCCTGAATTGAAGATTCATCATACGTTGTAAGTAGAGTGCTATTCCGATGCGAATAAATAATTGTGTTTTGATTTGTGTAAAGTGAGAAATGGAATTGTGGCGATGATAATCTATATTTGTATGTTTCTTTGATTCTAAACGATTTGGAAATGTTATGGTATATGATTGGATATTTGCAAGTATATGATTTATGTTGGAAGTTAACAACCATATGTTGTGGTATTTTATTTGGGATTCATACAAGTATATGATTCATGTTAACAACCATATGTTGTGGTATTTTATTTGGGATTCATACAAGTATATGATTCATGTTAACAACCATATGTTGTGGTATTTTATTTTGGATTCATCCAAGTATATGATTCACTATTATGCCAATATGATGTACATACTTTTATGATCACTTTTAGTGTGTAATTGGACTCGACTAAGTACTATGGTTTGTATGAATCTATGTTGGAATTTGCAAATCATACTTTTGTATTAGAAACAAAAGTAAGCATTTTTATGAACATGACTAAACTATGTTTGGTGTTATGCCTAGTTGAAACCATGTTTAGGCCTATGTTGTTATAAAAATCCTATGGTGATATATGTAACACATAAATTAAGTTATATTTACATTCCACTTGCAAGTTTACATGAATAGATTAAAAACCATGGTTCATGTTTAGGTATGTCTATGCTATGATCATATGAATAGAATGATTCATGTTTAAGTATGTTTATGCCATGATTATATGCTGTTACCATGCAATTACGCATATGCCTAATTCATGTTAATTAGATCGTTACGTTGCAAGTTCATGCATTCACACTCCCCTTTTTATGTCACTTAGAATATATAAACACCATGTTATAAGCCTCCCCTTTTTCATGTGGCTAAGTTGGGTTTAAATGTTAAACCCAACATATGTTATATTTTAGTGAACGTATAAAACGGGGGTAATGACGATGGGGTTAAAACATAGAACATATGTGTGGCATGTCTAACGCATGCCAACAACCATGAAAAACAATTAAGTGGCATAAATAAATTTTACCCAATAAAGATGAATTTGAATAATGGGCCGCAAATATTTACATATAAAAAGGAAAGAGACAAAATATGTAAATGTAGAAAATACGATGTGTTTAACCCGAGGTTGGATTGAGTTGTGATGTAAACCTGCCCGGAACCGCCCGGCTGTCCAGTAGTTACAACAATATCTATCCAATGTGGGTGGTTAAACACGGAGCCCAATAAGGACCCGAGGTTAGACTGAGTTGTGGCGTAAGACTGTCCGGACCCAACCGGCAACAGGCAGCCACAACAATACCTGTCTAATGTGAGAGGTCGAGGCTTTAATAAGACTGTTAAGGCTGAGTCAGGATTGATAGGATTAAGTAAATTATATTAATACTTAATCAAAATGGAACATGCTAAACTATACAGACTGATTGGGGGTTAGGTTTACAAAAACACTTAACCAACTTAGCATGTTGTCTAGAAATAGAAAACCTAGTAGCGGTGGACCCTTTTCAGCAGTAACCCTACAAGGTGTATCAGGATACCCTGAACTAGGCAGGGTAGGGCACGATTACTGGGCTGACTATAAGAGGTCAAATCGACGGCGGTGGTGCAGCAGTGTAGGTTCTAACGGGGTGCGGGCGTGCACACACTCCGGCGCAGAAAAATAAGGCACTGGGAACCAGTTGCATACCTGTGCATTCCAGGATTGTGTCGGGCCGCCACCATGGGACTTGATACACCCCATGGTGGGACCAGCATAGGTAACTACAACATCGGGGGTCGTAAGACACATGTAACTATGTGAGTAGGAGCCGATCATCAGAAATGGATCACTTCACCCTAATTATGGGATGCCTGTTGGGAACTAGTTTATATGGGTACAGAGATTAATATGGGGTATGATAGTATATTCGACCCAAGACAACTTAACTTAGTTTATGGTGCTTTCCCATTTCCAGTTTATACTTGTCATACCCATTCATAGACTGAATAGTCCTAGACTTACTCAGGCTTTATGTCGGACTCTACTTTTCTTTCGTCTTCTTTTCTTTCGTTTCCCCCCCTCCCCCAGGTCCACAGGGAGGGAATACCGCAGCTTGACCAGTTTCCACATCCAGCTTGAAGAGAAGGAATGTATGATTTGGATCTTTTTCGTTTTGGACTATGGCTTTGGACAGCAATTATGGGACTTATGCAGTTTATTTATGTTTTCTTTATGCTTCTTTAAATAATGTAATCAAGACAGTTGTGAAGATGTTATGTTTTTGGAAGTATTGTAAGACAAATTATGACATGGTTTGTGTAACACGTATTTTGTTGAAATAAAAGTCGTTGTTGTTTTCCGCTGTTCAAAAATATGCGTTCTTATGTCTGTCTTGTATATCTGTGACTTATACTTATAAACCTCCACCAAAATTAGGGCATTCCCTTTGAGAGTGACCCTAACGGAGGTGGGGTGTTTCACTTGGTATCAGAGCATAGGTTTACCGGATAAGATAAAAGTTTTGAAATTTATTTTCAAAGGAAAATTTAAAGAAACATTTTTAAAGATAAAATATTATATTGTAAAAATGCAAAGTCCCCCAAAGCCATAGGTACTATATTTTATCCTTCGTTTTGAATCTATTCTTTTTGTTTCAGCATGTCCGAAGAACTTAACTTGACAGAGGGTATACCAATACCTGGTTGGTTTAGACGATTCTTAGAAGCAAGGGCCACTCAGCCAGATCCTACCGTTCCTCCTCCCCCAGCTGCAGGAAATCATCCAGCTGCAGCAGCACCTCTTCCTCCACCTCCTCCTCGGGGAAATACTTTTGCTAAGATATGTAAAGATTTTAAAGCTATGGGAGGAAAGGACTTTCATGGAACCGAGTCCTTCGTAGTAGCCAGGAATTGGCTGAAAGAAACCGAGGACTTATTCGTCATCTTTGAGGTAGAAGATAGACAGAAGGTACATCTGGCAGTGTGGCTACTTAAAGGCGAGGCTTCCTACTGGTGGGAAGTTACTAATGCAGAAAGACCAGTGGAAACATGGGAGGACTTTAGGGCAAGGTTCGAGGCTAAATTTCTCTCAGAAGGTGAAAGGAGTCTTAAGTTGGAAAAATTCTTATTTCTTAAGAAAGGGAATATGACAGTCAAAGAGTATGTTAACCAGTTTGATCAGCTGGCTAGGTTCGGACTGGACCTAGTCAACACCCCGCACAAGAAGGCTCTCCGCTTTGTCAAGGGGTTGAATGAGCCATTACACAGTTTGGCCATGACCCATATACACATGGGAGCTACGTATGAAAGGTTGGTGCAGATGGCATTTCTGAACGAAGAAGATAAGGGCAAGAAGGAGACGAAGGTAGAAAACTCTCAAGGGAAGAAAGAGGGTTTGCAACCTAAGAAGACAGACTTTAAGAAGGGCGGGAAAGACAACAAAGAGAAGAGGAAGTGTAATTTCTGTGGCAAAGTGGGGCACTTAGTGAAAGATTGCCGGAAAAAGAAGGCCAAGATGAATGGTGGGTGCTTTTCTTGCGGTGAGACAGGCCACATGGCTAAGGATTTCCCGAAGAAACGAGGACAGGGGCAGAGGGCTGGATCCACCTCAGGGGCACAGGTTCATGTGCTAGAGGCGCCACCTCTGCAAGAGCGAGGTATAAATACTTCTGTAGAAAGTGTAGTTTATCTTTATGATCACCCAGTTCGCACTTTATTTGATTCTGGCGCATCACACTCCTTTATCTCGTCTTCTTTAGTAGAATCTCTGCACCTGGAAACTAGTATGGTAGAGGACCCCTTAATTGTTTCAAATCCAATTGGGGGCCCAGCTTATTTATCTATGATCTGTGTGGGATTGAAAATTTATGTTCTAAGCGTAGAATTTAAATGTGGTGCCTTTGTTTTGGGCTTTTCGGGATATGTTTTGATTTTGGGCATGGATTGGCTATCCAGTAATGGGGACATCCTTGATTGTGAGAAAAGGGTTGTTAGGCTCCTGACCCAGCTCGGTAACACTTTGGAAATTACTTGTAATCCCTCGTATGCGGTTATGCTTAGTTATCATGAATCGCTAGATGCCTCTGTCGACAATTTGCAATCGGTTAGAGTGGTCCGGGAATATCCGGATGTCTTCGAAGAGGTGAAGGGCTTGCTTCCGAAGCGGGAGATAGACTTCCGCATATATCTTGTAGATAATGCAAAGCCCGTTGCGTTGCCCGTTAGACACATGGCTCCACGGGAAAGGAAGGAGCTCAGTAAACATATTAAAGAACTTCTAGAGAAGGGGTTCATTAGAAGGAGCATTTCAGAATGGGGCACTCCAGTGGTGTTCGCTACAAAGGCGGATGGTTCACTCCGTCTATGTGTTGACTATAGGGAGCTCAACAAACTAACGAAAAAGAATAGGCACCCTCTCCCCAGAATTGACGATCTGTTTGATCAGCTTGTAGGGGCGCCTGTTTTCTCCCAACTCGATTTAGCGACCGGATTTCATCAGTTAAGGGTAGCTGAAGATAGTATCGATAAGACAACATTCAGAACCCCAGATGGCTTCTTTGAATGGCTTGTCATGCCTTTCGGCTTGACAAACGCACCCTCTTACTTCGTGGACCTAATGAGTAGGGTTTTCAGGGATTTCCTCAATAAGTTCGTAGTGGTCTTCGTAGACGATATCTTGATCTTCTCGAAGAATGAGGAAGAGCATGCTCAGCACCTAAGGGCAATCATGGAAACTCTGCGAGTCCATCAACTAAAAGCCAAATTCTCCAAATGCCACTTTTGGAGAAAGGAAGTAAGATTTCTTGGGCACATAGTATCCAAAGAAGGGTTAGCAGTAGACCCGGCTAAGGTAGTAGCGGTGCAGGACTGGAAGACACCAAAGAACGCAACAGAAGTCCGAAGCTTTCTCGGGCTAGCAGGCTTCTATCGGAAATTCATCAGAGACTTTGCAAAGATATCAGCCCCACTCACAAAGCTGACCAAGAATAATCTAGTGTTCAATTGGGACTTGGATTGCGAGTTTGCTTTCCAACGACTAAAAAGGGCTCTTACAACAGCCCCAGTTCTGACGTTGCCAGATGGAAGCAAGATGTTCACAGTCTATACAGATGCATGTGGGACAGGGCTAGGCGCTGTCATAATGCAAGAAGGGAGGGTAGTAGCTTATGGCGGGAGAAAGTTGAAATTGCACGAAAAGAACTACCCGACCCACGATCTTGAGCTAGCCGCAATCATCTTTGCACTTAAGTCTTGGCGACACTATCTCCTAGGTGAGAAGTTCGAACTTTACACTGACCATATATCGTTGAAATATCTTTTCTCGCAGAAATATCTTAACTTGAGGCAACAGAGATGGATGGAGTTTCTTGCCTCGTACGATTTCGAGATCTCCTACACTCCGGGCAAAGGCAACGTAGTGGCAGACGCGTTGAGCCGAAAGAAACTGACCCTAAGCCCGCTGTTTGTTGAAAGGCAAAGCCTAGAGTTTATAGCCAGCTTTGACTTTAGGTCCTCCTCCGATTTTGTACCGGGCTTGCTAGCATCTCTCGAAGTACGCCCGACTTTAGTGGACTCAATAGGGACAGCACAACGCGAAGACCCTCAGCTTGTGGAGACGATTGATAGGCTAATTAGGGGTGATACTTCAAGTCGCCTCACCAGATACTCCATCGACGATAAGGGTTGGCTAAGGCGAGACAGAAGACTATGCGTCCCATAGACAAGAGATTTAGTAAAGAAGGTTCTCGAGGAAGCATATCACTCCAAGATGACGATACACCCAGGCGGGGATAAAATGTACAAGGACATAAAGAGAACTTTCTTTTGGAGCGGCATGAAGAAGGACGTAGTAGATTTCGTTTCTATGTGTATGGTGTGCCAACAGGTTAAGGCGGAACAGAAAAAGCCTGGCGGTCTGCTCCATCCTCTAGAGGTCCCGCAGTGGAAGTGGGATAGTATCTCAATGGACTTCATTGATGGGCTGCCAAGGTCTAGAAGAGGCAACACTAGCATTTGGGTAATAGTGGATAGGCTTACTAAAAGCGCCCACTTCTTACCTGTCAAGAGTAAAAGAACTGCCTCATCCCTAGCATCTCTTTACCTCAAGGAAATTGTCCGACTCCATGGAATACCCTCCAGCATAGTTAGTGACCGAGACCCTATATTCACAAGTGAGTTTTGGCGGAGTCTGCAAGAAGCGGTAGGCACACAGTTATGCTTAAGCACAGCCTATCATCCCCAAACCGACGGCCAGACAGAAAGAGTGAACAGAGTTTTGGAGGACCTTTTAAGACTGTGCGTCCTTGACTTTGGAGGGACCTGGGAAGACCATCTTCCTTTGGTGGAATTTGCCTACAACAACAGCTACCAAGCAACCATCGGAATGGCGCCCTTCGAAGCCTTATATGGAAAACCGTGCCGATCACCCACTTGTTGGTGGGAGTCTACTAACAAGCTCATACTTGGACCGGATATGATCCGAGAGACTTCAGAAAAAGTAGACTTAATACAGAGAAGGATGAAGACAGCCCAAGACAGACAAAAATCCTACGCCAGCAAGAGGAGGACCGACCTTGAATTTGAGGTTGGGGATAGAGTTTTTCTTAAGGTATCTCCGCTAAGGAACGTTGTTCGTTTTGGAACCACAGGAAAGCTAGCACCAAGGTTCGTAGGGCCATTTCCTATCATCGAGAAAATTGGGAAAATGGCCTATAGATTAGAGCTACCCGAAAAATTGGCCGGAGTTCACAACGTTTTCCATGTTTCGCACCTCCGAAAATGTCTACATGAATCTGCTGAAGTGGTATAGCCAAATATTCTAAAAGAAGCTGAAGTGGAACGCGAAGCAACCATGAGGAAAGTCCCAACCCGCATATTAGGAACGGAAGTGAAAAAGCTACGCAACCGCGAAGTCAAGCTCGTCAACGTTCAGTGGAGCGACGCCGAGGGAGACGCAACTTGGGAAACTAAAGCTAGAATACGCGCAGCCTACCCTTTTCTTTTCGAGGGTACATCTTTGATCTTTCTTTTTCCTTAAGTTGCGCTTTTATCTATCTTTGTATATCTCCTCGACCTTATCTTTTTGGTAGAAACTCTTTGGATGAAAACATGTAATTGAAACATTTTATGGATGATGGTTGCAAGTGGTTGCAAGTGATTGCTAGTGGTTGCTCGTGGTTGCATATACACACACAATTTAGGTTTTAGATCGGCTCAGTCACTTCATATTGCATATGCATATATATATATATATATATATGTGTGTGTTTGCAATTGTATATGGTTGAAGTTTAATGTGTTGTCATATGGATGTTGCATTTGTATGAATGATTGTGCACTCATGTAGAATCATGAATAGGAAAATTTGCATACATAATGGATTCATGGCACTTACATGATTCGCATTAAGGAGGTCAACTGAATCAGTAGACCGCTTGATTTTTGCATTACGTTAGTACATGTACACACACTTCGCATATGATCATGAAGCATTAGAAGTCTTTTAAGGACAATGGATGCTCGTATTTGATGAATGTGTAGATGGATGTTTGGATGTTAGGATGTACATTCTTCCTGAACTTGAAGATTTCGAGGACGAAATCCTTTTAAGTGGGGGAGAATGTAACACCCCGTGTATTCTATAACAGTGAAATTCACAAATTAAAGTATAAATCATTTCAAATTAAAGAATTAAGGGAAACGGGATACGCCATTGCGTTCGTCTCGGAATTCTGCTTGAGATAGAGTCCGAGTTTGCGTAAAACGGACTCCGTATGAAGAAGATATGGCCTCCGGAACTTTCAGAATTCAGTTTAAAATTCAAACAGACCAAAACAGCTCAGAAAAACCAATTCAAAATTAAAAATCGGGCCGGATTGGCCAAGGCGGGAATTTTCCCGCCCAAGGCACCCAGGTCGACTGGGTAGTCGACCTGGGGCTACCCAGGTCGACTGGGTAGTCGACCTGGGTCACCCATGTCGACTGCCAAGTCGACACGGTGTCGACTAGCGTGTCGACCTGGCACCTGAGCCAGGTCAAACCCAGCCCCCTGGCTGGCCTGGTCTGTGTTTGGTCGATTTTCTGAGCCTTGCCTTGTCACTAGGGCTAGGTGTCAGCTCTTGGTTGGTCTCTCCTTCAAACGAACGGCTATTATTACACCAAGCTCCATCAACAGTCCTAATCAACTCACAAACTCTATAAAAAGGACCTAAGACTCACCCTAATTCACACAAACAAAAATGGAGATGAGACCGTCATGCTGCCGAGGAAAGACTAGGAATAGCCGTCAAAAATTGAGAGACAATTAGGAGATAATTCAAGAGCTTAAAGCAATGTAAATTAAATCAAAACAACGCCCACAACAAAGGATAGCATCTCCAAATTCAGAATTCAGATTCTGGAATTGAAGATTCGTCATACGTTGTAAGTAGAGTGCTATTCCGATGCGAATAAATAGTTGTGTTTTGATTTGTGTAAAGTGAGAAATGGAATTGTGGCGATGATAATCTATATTTGTATGTTGCTTTGATTCTAAACGATTTGGAAATGTTATGGTATATGATTGGATATTTGCAAGTATGTGATTTATGTTGGAAGTTAACAACCATATGTTGTGGTATTTTATTTGGGATTCATACAAGTATATGATTCATGTTAACAACCATATGTTGTGGTATTTTATTTGGGATTCATACAAGTATATGATTCATGTTAACAACCATATGTTGTGGAGTATATGATTCATGTTAACAACCATATGTTGTGGTATTTTATTTTGGATTCATGCAAGTATATGATTCACTATTATGCCAATATGATGTACATACTTTTATGATCACTTTTAGTGTGTAATTGGACTCGACTAAGTACTATGGTTTATATGAATCTATGTTGGAATTGGCAAATCATACTTTTGTATTAGAAACAAAAGTAAGCATTTTTATGAACATGACTAAATTATGTTTGGTGTTATGCCTAGTTGAAACCATGTTTAGGCCTATGTTGTTACAAAAATCTTATGTTGATATATGTAACACATAAATTAAGTTAGATTTACATTCCAATTGCAAGTTTACATGAATAGATTAAAAACCATGATTCATGTTTAGGTATGTCTATGCTATGATCATATGAATAGAATGATTCATGTTTAAGTATGTTTATGCCATGATTATATGCTGTTACCATGCAAGTTCACATATGCCTAATTCATGTTAATTAGATCGTTATGTTGCAAGTTCATGCGTTCACACTCCCCTTTTTATGTCACTTAGAATATATAAACACCATGTTCTAAGCCTCCCCTTTTTCATGTGGCTAAGTTCGGTTTAAATGTTAAACCCAACATATGTTATATTTTAGTGAACGTATAAAACAGGGGTAATGACGATGGGGTTAAAACATATGTGTGGCATGTCTGACGCATGCCAACAACCATGAAAAACAATTAAGTGGCATAAATAAATTTTACCCAATAAAGATGAATTTGAATAATGGGCCGCAAATATTTACATATAAAAAGGAAAGAGACAAAATATGTAAATGTAGAAAATACGATGTGTTTAACCCGAGGTTGGATTGAGTTGTGATGTAAACCTGCCCGGAACCACCCGGCTGTCCAGTAGTCACAACGATACCTATCCAATGTGGGTGGTTAAACACAGATCCCAATAAGGACCCGAGGTTAGACTGAGTTGTGGCGTAAGACTGCCCGGACCCAACCGGCAACAGGCAGCCACAACAATACTTGTCTAATGTGAGAGTTCGAGGCTTTAATAAGACAGTTAAGGCTGAGTCAGGATTGATAGGATTAAGTAAATTATATTAATACTTAATCAAAATGGAACATGCTAAACTATACAGACCGATTGGGGGTTAGGTTTACAAAAACACTTAACCAACTTAGCATGTTGGCTAGAAATAGAAAACCTAGTAGCGAGGGACCCTTTTCAGCAGTAACCCTACAAGGTGTATCAGGATACCCTGAACTAGGCAGGGTGGGGCACGATTACTGGGCTGACTATAAGAGGTCAAATCGATGGCGGTGGTGCAGCAGTGTAGGTTCTAACGGGGTGCGGGCGTGCACACACTCCGGTGTAGAAAAATAAGGCACTGGGCACCAGTAGCATATCTATGCATTCTAGGATTGTGTCGGGCCGCCACCATGGGACTTGATACACCCCATGGTGGGACCAGCATAGGTAACTACAACATAGGGGGCCATAAGACACAGGTAACTATGTGAGTAGGAGCCGATCATCAAAAATGGATCACTTCACCCTGATTATGGGATGCCTGTTGGGAACTAGTTTATATGGGTACAGAGATTAATATGGGGTATGATGGTATATTCGACCCTAGACAACTTAACTTAGTTTATTGTGCTTTCCCATTTCCAGTTTATACTTGTCATACCCAATTCTTTATTCATAGACTGAATAGTCCTAGACTTACTCAGGCTTTCTGTCTGACTCTACTTTTCTTTCGTCTTCTTTTCGTTCGTTCCCCCCCCCCCCCCAAGTCCACAGGGAGGGAATACCGCAGCTTGACCAGTTTCCACATCCAGCTTGAAGAGAAGGAATGTATGGCTTGGATCTTTTTCGTTTTGGACTATGGCTTTGGACAGCAATTATGGGACTTATGCAGTTTATTTATGTTTTCTTTATGCTTCTTTAAATAATGTAATCAAGACAGTTATGAAGATGTTATGTTTTTGGAAGTATTGTAAGACAAATTATGACATGGTTTGTGTAACACGTATTTTGTTGAAATAAAAGTCGTTGTTGTTTTCCGCTGTTCAAAAATATGTGTTCTTATATCTGTCTTGTATATCTGTGACTTATACTTATAAACTTCCACCAAAATTAGGGCATTCCCTTTGAGAGTGACCCTAACGGAGGTGGGGTGTTTCACTGACTTATGTGGTTGTTGCTGTTGCGAGGCGCCTTGGATATATCGGTGACTATGTGAAGCCAATGGAGTCATTCGTTGACTCATTGACGCCCAAAGGGCGGGAAACGTAGTGTTCAGGCACTTTAATCCACATCAGTGGATCGGCCCTAACGATCCAAGGGACGATGCGTTCTGTTCCTGAGACACGGGCTAGTGCGTCTCGAATCGGTAGAGGACTATCTTTTGCCTCGTTTCGTAGATGGAAATCCAATTTCCAAATACGTGATTTTATGGTTTTGATTGTAGAGCCAAGTATGGCGACATGATATATGGTATCCATGCCGCTTATGATTGATATTTATGATTTGAAGTTGTTTTATACATTATGCACTTATAATAGTATCAAATGATTTGTTTTAAAAGTACTAAGCATGTTTGGCTATTATAAGGGAAAACCCTATCCCACGGCTTGCGTTGTAGTGTGATAGGACTTGGGTCTTATAATAGCTTCATTTTTTCAAAAAGAATTGCGCTGTTTTGTTATATGCACTGGTATTCTTGGGAGGAAACCCGTTCCGTGTTATACGGCGTGGTCCCTTGATATATCTGATTTAAAGTAAAGTTTTAAATAACTGTTTTAGTTCTCACACCAGTCCCATGACTGACCTTGAGTTTATTGTTTTAACCTAAACTCTGGGTGCCCTTATTTTGACACGGGCAGCTAGTAGTTTTGGTTTTGCAAATTTATATTCACAGGATCCTGATTTACAGCTGGAACGATACTCGGAAAGCTCTGTATCCGTGTATTACTTCTAGTTGTGTATTGTATTATTTTCCGCTGCTATGTAATGTACTGTAATCTCTGATATTTTAGAATGTATTTTATTTGTTTATACTCTGTATATTCTTGTATTTTGATGAATTGTTGTAATAAGCAATGAAATGTCCTTCTATTTGCGTCCCGATGTGGCTTGTACTCAACTCAATCCGTGATTTCCCGTAAGGGGGATTTCGGGTCGTTTCAAAACATGGACATCAAAAAACAACCACCAAAATCCATCCCAGGATAGAAAATGACATCACATGACCAAACACCATGGCTCACCACAAATATCCGGACCAGTCAGATATTAAATGGCAAGAGCACTGTCAACCTATACACAGATGCCTAAGCCATACTGGAAGGAAATAGAACTGCTACTCATACCATAATCCAAGCCACTCAATGCTGGTCACCAAAGAAAAAATCACCTGCAAAAAACGAGCACTACTTTGGGATATTGTAAATGCAGATGGTGGTTTTATCTCTATCTATGGAAGCTTGGGATATGGTGGATCTAATTATGATAAGAGAACTATTAAATCATTGAAAAAATAATATGAACTTTAGCATTTGCATTTTACCAAGTCAGCACTACATTGTTTCTTACATATATAATTTATAATGCTACTTTAATTTTTTATTATTTATTGGTCACATATTAAGCAAAATTTGTCAACTTTATTTTCATGTGGACAACTCTAGATTGGAACGTATATTCATTGTTATTTGTTTCTGGTTCACTACTGTCAGTGATTGCATGTGTCAGTTCACCTTTTTATTACTATTGTTCACTGTTTTCCAATTGAATTTCCATTCATACATGTGTAAGAAAGGTTGCTCAACTTTGACATGTTCAGTGTTGTGTACTATTGATAATATTTAAATTCAGATGTATTTTTGATATACTTTCTTTAGACAAGTTATATTATTCTTCCATGGTCATGGTATCATGTCCAGCATTTGTAATGTATGTTGATTTCCCCAGTTGAATAAAAAAGTTTTAGCTTTTTCTTAGTCGTAAGTTACAGATTCATTCAAGTAGAATGTCATGTGAATTTTGTGCAGTTTGAGATAAATTTGTTCATATAAAGGTAAACATTGTTGGTACTAGGTAATGCTAATTATTTTCATTCCTTATGCATAAATTTGCAATTGTATGTTAAAAATATACAAGGAGACACAGAAGAATGTTTACTGTCTTTGTAAATATGATTTTCCTTCAAGTTATCTAAGTTGTTTATTGTCTTTGTAAGTATGATTTTCCTTTAAGTTATCTAAGGTACACCAACGTTTGGGGGGTGTGCACACGCTCACTCAAAAATATTGGATTAATCTCATGTGCGAAGCACGGGTTCGCTCTAGTTTACATATAAGCATAGAAGGATAAATATGCAAATTTATAAAAGATAAATATGCCTAACCTGAGGTTAGACTGAGTTGTGGTGTAAAACTGCCCGGAACCGACCGACACATCCAGTGACCACAACAATACCTATCTAATGTGGGTGGTTAGTGCATTGAGCCCAAAAAGGACCCGAGGTTAGACTGAGTTGTGGTGTAAAACTGCCCGGAAATGACCAGCACATCCAGTGACCACAACAACACCTGTCTAATGTGAGTGGTTGGTGCTCTAATAAAGCTGAGGCAAGAGTGGTAGGGTTAAGTCAATTAAGGAAACACTTAACCAATTAAACATGTTAGCTAAACTAATTGGTAGAGTTAGGTAAATTTGGACACTTAACCAATTGAGCATGTTGGCTAGAAAACCCTATTAATGGGGACGCATTTCAGCAGTAACCCACATAGATGTATCATGGGACCCTGAACTAGGTAGGGTGGGGCACGATTACTGGGATGATTATAAGCGGTCAAAAACATCGGCGGTGGTGCATCAGTGTAGGTTCCCGCGGAGTACGGGCGTGCACGTACTCCGGAGTGGAAAAAGCAGGCACTGGGCATTAGTAGTCATGCACTGTGCATCTTAAATAATGTCGGGTTGCCACCATAGGATTTGATACACCACGTGGTGGGACCAGCATAGGTATCTATAGTCAAGCGGGGGCCGAATGACACACGTGATAAAAGCATGCGAGTAGGAGCCGATCGATATAAGAGGATCATTTCACCAAGAACACGTGGTGCTAGTTGGACAAATATAAGTAGGTGCAGAGAATTAAATATGGGTGTGATCTATATTCGGTTTATCCTGCCTTATATGGTTTTATGTTAGCTTGCTGTTCTGGTACTGTCCTATTTTCAGTTTATTCCTATCATGACATTTTTCTTATTCACACACTGAAAAGTCACTAGACTTACTCAGACTTATGTCTGACCCATTTTTCTTTCATCTTCTTTTCTTCTGTTCCCCCCTCAGGCAGCCAGGGAGGGAATAACTCAACTTAATTTGGACCGTTTATCTTTCCAAGCTTGAAGACTCTGTGATGTACGGCTTGGATTCTCTTATTTTTGGCTATGGCTTTGGACACACTAGACTTGGGGATTTATGCAGTTTTATTTATGCTTCATTCTTCTTTATATGATAATCAAGACAGAAATTATGATGTAATGATTTGAAAGTTGGCTTGAATAGTTTGTTGTAATGTTTTGTTATAAACATCATTTGAAATAAAGTTAGTTTTATTTTCCGCTGCTTATATATATATGTCTGTCTTGTAAAATTTCTGTGTCTTTTACCAACAATACTCCACCAAAGTTAAGGAACTCCCTTTGTGAGTGACCTTATCGTAGGTGAGCTGTTTCAGAAAATCCTACAAAGCTCGAAAGAAAATTAGCCGCAGGTGAAACTATTACGACTATGGATGGAGATTAGGCACTTCTTCTCCCTTTTGACAGGTGTTGTAGTCACATCAAGCCTACGGGACCATGCCGCGATGAGGTTACCTCCCAGAAAGCCCGGAGCCCCGGAGACTCAGGAAAGAAGGAAACAAGGATTCCAACAGACGATCAAAAAGATAGTGCATATGGCTTTGGGGAATATGCCTTCAAAAACACAACTTTTCTTTAGAAAATGCTTCTTTTAAAACCATTTTGAAAATAAATTTTCAAAACTTTTATCTGATCGGATAACCTTCAGATCTGATACCAAGTGAAACACCCTGCCCCCGTTAAGGTCACTCACAAAGGGAATGCCTTAACTTCGGTGGAGCATTATAGGTAAAAGATGCAGATAAATTACAAGACAGATAAATAAAGCAACGTAAAAATAAAGTCATTTTATAAACAACTTAATTCAGTCAAGCTTTTACAACAATTTTCTCAAATCATACCTAAAAGTAATACATAGAACTTCTGTCTTGATTTAATACGTCCAAGTATAAAAGAAGCACAAAATTAACAATGATATTCCCCAATAAAGCATTAACCATCCATAGCAGTGGAAGAGAGAGTCCAAAGCAAAACATAGACAATCTTCGAGCTTGAAAAGAAAACTGAGCTAAGTGGTAACATTTCCTCCCTGTGAACCTGGGGGGAGGGGGCGGAAGAAAAGAGGCGAAACAAAACTAGGCCAGACATAAGTCTGGTAAGTCCAGTGATTATTCAGCATATAAATTGGTAAGAGAACCATGACATGAATAAAATGGACGTAGGATAAAAACAAAGAAATAAGGTAACATATGATAAGCATAAGGTATGATAAGGCAAGATAAACTGAATGCGCTCCCACTCTTTCTCTGCTTCGCTACTACATTGTTATTCTGATTTTTATATCTATCTCTGCGCTACCTAACTGGTGTCCCAACTAGAAATCCATATAAAATGATAATGTGATCCCAATCCGCGTAATTGTGGTAGCCTTCAGGTGTACATCTATCATGAGGATTCTGCCTCAATCAGCCTAATTGCCGTGAACATGTTATATGTACCCTTACTACCCTATCGATTGGCTCCATACTTGTATTCATGTTCCATGTGTCTATGTCAATCGGCCCTCTCTTGCGTGTAGATACCCTGTGTTGGTCCCACCAGAAGGTGTATCAATCCTTATGACGGTGACCCGACACGATTTAAGATGCACGGTGTATAACTACTGGTACCCAGTGCCTGCTTTTTCCCACTCCGGAGTACGTGCACACCCGTAAACCGTTGAAACCTACACTGACGTACCCTCTGCCTCTGTTTTGACCGCTTATAATCATACCAGTAATCGTGCCACAACCTGCCTAGTTCTGGGTACCGTGATACATCTATGTGGGTTACTGCTGAAATGGGTCCCCGTTACTAGGGTTTCCTATTGGTTAAGTTTGTCGGCTTATATTTACTAATATTACCCACCTACACAAGATGTACTTAACCCTCCCATTGATTCAAGCATGTTTATTAAATGGTTAAGTCTTGTGGGCCTATATGTACTAATATTACCCACCTACACGAGATGTACTTAACCCTCCCATCGATTTAAGCATGTTTATTAAACGGTTAAGTTTTGTGGGCCTATTTGTACTAATATTACCCACCTACACGAGATGTACTTAACCCTCCCACACATTATGCCATACTGGTTAAGTGTCGCCCGTTCATGTTAACTTAACCCACCCATTAATCATGTCATGTTAATTAAGTATTTCTTATTAACTTAACCCTCCTCACTTATCATGTTGAATTGGTTAAGTGTTTCCTATTAACTTAACACCGTTCATCCATCAAGTTATATTGGTCAAGTGTTCTTTGTTAACTCAACCCCACATGTTCATCATGTTGTATTGGTTAAGTGTCATCAATCAATTCAAGTTAACTTAACCCCCATGTGTTCATCATGTTGTATTGGTTATGTTTATCAATCAATTCAAGTTAACTTAACCCACCTACTTGTCATATTACTTCGGTTCAGTGTTGCCTTCTTATGATAACTTAACCCTACCATAGATCAAGTTGTATTGGTTAAGTGTTGCCCTCTTGTTTGGACTCAACCTTACCACAAATAAAGTTGTATTGGTTAAGTGTTTCTTATTACTTAACCCTAACCATTCATCATGCTATACTGGTTAAGTGTTTCCTATCAACTTATCCCTAGTCATTCATCTTGTTATATTGGTTAAGTGTTACCTTAATTAACTTAACCCTACCATTACTGTCTTAGCTTTCATTCATTAAAGCACCAACCCTGTAATAACCCGGAATTCGGGGCAAATTTAAAATTTTCATTTTAGAGATTTTAGGGGTGTTTAAATATTTAGAATAAATTATTTCAAATAAAAATGAATGGAAATTTATTTTGAGCAAAGTTAATGCAAATATATTCAAATAAATTACATAAAGAATTAGAAATAGGATGGTAGTTTGAAAAGTCAAACTTGAACTTTGACTAACTACATAGGATGCAGAATAAACCGGATTTTGGTAAAATGAAAAATATTTAAATCTGTTAATGAATATCTTTCTAACGAATCTGAAAAATCAAAGTTTCATAGCGGGAATCAAAATTTATGGCGAAATGAATTTTCAGAAAGGTCGCTATAGAAAATATATCGCCCTTGAAAATCGACATTTTGCATACGACCTCGGAATTCGACGAAACCATTTTTGTTGGATCTGGGATGTAAAATTATTTCTAGGTTTCAAATTTCATGATTTTTGAAGCTAGTATGTGAGCATGGCAAAAGAAACTGTGTTTTGTCAATTTTGGTCAAAATTAATTGACTGAAAAATAGCCATTTTTCAAACAGTTTCAGAATTCGATGAAATAAATTTTGTTAGGATCGTATCGTCATAAGAAAGCCAAAAATAATTTTTTTGGATTTTTCTAACTTTGTATGTGACCCTAGTAAAATTAGAAAGTACGTTCGAATTAAAAATAAAAGAATTAATTTGAAAATAAAGAAAACACACTGTAAACTTCAGAATTGGACTTCGGCAATAGCGCCATTGCGTTCAGAAGGCGTCAAAACATATTGTTCGACAGTCGTTGAGCGCGAATTGGAGTTCGAACGAAAAAACCCTATTTTCTGAAATTAAATAAAATAGAAAACACGTGGAAAATACTAGTATATATACGGGCCGTACTTCTTCTTCCCCGATCGCAGAAACCCATAGCCGCCGCCCCTTCGAAACTTCCTCTCCATTTTCCCATCAATCCACACACAATTAGACTTAGTAGTTGAACTTTTTGAAGCTCTTCCCTTCCTCTCCAGTCTCCAACAAGTTTCATTCGATTTCACGCCCCGTAGCTCTAAGATTTCGAGCCCCAACCCACGCCATTCAAACCGCCGCCGCTCCCTACATAGGCCGCCACACCCCCTACTTTCCCGGCGTGGATGCGCCTCTCGTAGCTCTCCAATCTCCCGCAAACAGTTCGCAAAACCATCGACTACAGCTCCCGAAATCTGGATTCAAAGTTTTGAACTTTTCTGAAAATTCTAAGGTATGAATATTTCAGATTTTGCGACTCTTTTAAGTGTTACAGCGACATTTGTTAAAAGTCAGTTTTGATTTATTTGTATGAACTTTGAATTGAAATCTTTCAGATCCGAAACTGCCGTGACTTTGAACACGAGATCTGATTGAATCCGAACCTTCCTTCCAGTCCTGAGCAAGGTGAGAATTTGTTTTTATTTAAATTTAATTAATTTAATTATTATTATTACGTTATGTGAAATTGAAAATCAAACATGTAGATTTGTGATGAATGTTCTCATGGGATGGATTCAAATTGTTGTGATGTTATGATTTTAGATCCGTTATTTTTATTCATAGATCTGTTAATTAAAAACATAGATCGGTAGGAAAAATTAGATTTTTCCTCTTTTAAATTTGTTGAAGTATGCCTTATGGATATGTACCATGTATAAATCTATCATCATATACATCGTTATGTAATTCACATCATTTTAACGTGAATTAAAGTAGGAATTTACATCGTTATGAAATCCACATCATTGTGAAATTTACATCGTTATGAAATTTACATTTTTATATGTAAATTATAAAGTGAATTAATGTCGTATGTTAAAAATTACATTTTTCTTTGTAATTAACATGGAAATTCCATCGTATGCTAAAATTTACATTTTTATATGTAAATTATAAAGTGAATTTATGTTGTATGTTAAAAATGACATTTTTCTTTGTAATTAACATGTGAATTCCACTGTATGTTAAAATTTACATTTTTATATGTAAATTATATAGGAAATTATACGATATGTTAAAAATTACATTTTTCTTTGGGATTAACATGTGAATTTCATCGTATGTCAAAATTTACATTTTTATATGTAAATTATAAAGTGAATTAATGTCGTATGTTAAAAATTACATTTTTCTTTGTAATTAACATGGAAATTTCATCGTATGTAAAATTTACATTTTTTATATGTAAATTATAAAGTGAATTTATGCTGTATGTAAAAAATACATTTTTCTTTGTAATTAACATGGAAATTTCATCGTATGTTAAAATTTACAATTTTATATGTAAATTATATGGGGAATTACACCGTAGGATAAAATTACATTTTTATACGTAATTTAAACATGAATTTACATTGTGTGTTAAATATTACATTTTTATATGTAATGTCTATAGGAAATTATGCCGTAGGACAAAACTACATTTTTCTATGTAATTAAAGGATGCAATTTCATTGTATGATAGAATTTACATTGTTTTATATATATGTAACATAAAATGAGAATGAACATTAGAAATAAAATTTATTTATTTTATATGTAAATAAGATGTAGGAATGTGGCTTGAGATTAGAAATCATATTTTAACAATATGAATTAGAAGTAGTGTTTGCATTGTAATTGAAAATCATATTTTTACAATGTGAATTAGGAGTAGAGTTTGCATTATAATTAAAAATCATATTTTTACAATGTGAATTAGAAGTAGTGTTTGCATTGTAATTAAAAATCATATTTTTACAATGTGAATTAGAAGGAGTGTTTGCATTGTAATTAAAAATCATATTTTTACAATGTGAATTAGAAGTAGTGTTTGCATTGTAATTAAAAATCATATTTTTTCAATGTGAATTAGAAGTAGTGTTTGCATTGCAATTAAAAATCAAATTTTTACAATGTGAAGTAGAAGTAGTGTTTGCACTGTAATTAAAAATCATATTTTTACAATGTGAATTAGAAGTAGTGTTTACACTGTAATTAAAAATCATATTTTTACAATGTGAATTAGGAGTAGAGTTTGCATTGTAATTAAAAATCATGTTTTTACAATGTGAATTAGAAGTAGAGTTTGCATTGTAATTAAAAATTATATTTTTACTAGGTAAATTAAAAGTAGATTTTGCATTGTCATTAAAACTTACATTTTTATATGTAATTTAAAAGTAGGATTTTGAATCAAAATTTACATTATTACATGTTAAAAAAAAATAGGAATTAAATTTACATTTTTTTTATGTAAATAAAAAGGATGGAATTTACATTTTCAATGTAAGTAAAGAATGAATTTAAGATGCGATAATATTATTTTCATTTTGAAATGAATTAAAATTTAGTGAGTATCCATAATTGTGTAGAGCGTTGTTTTAATCAAACGACGTTATTGTGATTCAATGATTTTATATATATATATATATATATATATATATATAATTAAAATTAAACGAATAGGGCGTGGTAGTTCGCGTTTTGAAATCGTACCTTTAAATGAATATACAAGAAGATCCGACCGTCGGATTTTCTTGAAACTGAAACCGTTAGGACCGTCTTGGAAAAATCTTTCCAACGATATATACTACGTTAAGATCCAACGGTTAGATTCTGAGAAATGTAAAAATCAAAATTGGTTCAATGCAGCGCCATAGTCGCCTATGGACTTAAAGCGTCGTTATACAGAAATTTAATTATTTTAAATAATTAAAAATAGGAATGAATCGTTAATAAGAATAATCATTAATGTATAAGAAGGATTTTAAATATATATATATATACGAGGATTATTTGGAAAGTCCAAGTTCCCTCATTCTAAATAATCAAACGACGTTAATTGAATTATGAAGATGGCATATGAAGACCATAAATCTTCCCTCGAATGGACAACGATCGAGGCCCTGATTTGACTTTCTCCCAATTCAAGGGTCACGGTCATTGCCCAAACGTACGTGTTGATTTCACGGGTTTGGCTTTCGCTCAGACCCAGAGCATAAGCAATAAATGGATTGTGTGTCTGACATCATACTCTATCAAATATCATGTTATTGATCTTTTGTCGAATGTATGGATGTTTGGTGGCGGGGAATTTATTCTCTTGCTTAACACCCGTTCATATATTTCTTCAAAGGATTGGTTGTACGATATGGAGTGATGATGTGGCATGCTAAGATGCATAGGATCGAGGTTTTGTTGAAAAGTAGGCCTTGTGGGTAGCCTGTTTAGTCACAACTTTGTGTATAGCGTGACTTCGCGAGCCTCACACACCGGCGGAGTCTAAAATGGAAGAAGGAAATGCAGGGAGAGCAGCACGTTTCTTTCTAGCTAGAAGTGGTGATTGCGTTTTAACATGGGCCAACATTTTACTTATGTGGATGATGGAAGAGGCGCCTCGGATGATAGGTCCTATAGGACTGGGAAACGTGTGTTCAGGAATAACTAATCTGCAACTCGTATGGTGGACCGGCCCTGCAGCTTTCCAATGGTTCACTGCGGGGGATCCTGAGACATTAGCTAGAGTGTCTCGAATCGGTAGGAGCTCCTCCCTAGCCTTGACTCATGATGGAAACCAAAATCCAAATACGTCCCTACGAATTTGATTGTATTTCTAGTATGGAGGCATAGTATTATGGGATACTATTCTTCCTAGGATTTCTACATTTACTTTGAAATGTTTTAATATATACTAATAATAATATTAAACTCATATTTGCCGTATTTAGCATGTTTAATCACTATAAGGTAAAACCCTATCCTCTGGTTTGTGTTGCAATGTGTGATGGGACCTGGGTCTTATGGTGATTCCATTATTCTAAAAAGCATAACGTTGTTGTATGATTTACTCATTATTTATTCTGAAAATTTTATGCACGGAAATCCATTAGAGTAAACCTGTTCCGCGTTAGCGGTGTGGTTTTTGGATTTGCCTTATTAATAGTGATTAATTAGTTAAGAATTCTCACACCAGTCCCACGACTGACCCGTTGTTTGTTTCTACCTTTTTGCAAATTCGGGTGCCCTCCTTTCTACACGGGCAACCAAGTAAACAGGTTTATTCTTTGGTTGGAGTCTTTTCTTTGGAGCTACTTATTATCTTCCTTGGATTTGCTTTTGTGGAGAGGTGATGACTTGGAGTTGGAAGACATCTATCATTCGTTGCTTTTGCATTTTTCTTTTTATTCTAGACATTAAACTTGGTTTATTCCACGTTGTTTAAGTTGGAGTTGGAACTTATTTCTTTTTCTGCAAACTTGATGTAATAATTTGGAATTCTATGAATGTGGATTTTCTGTGGTAAATGACATTATATTTCCGCTGCTATGATGTTGTTACTCTTTGAATTTCCTATGCTATGATGTATCTGTGATATGTATTATTGTATTTATGTTGTATTCCAAATGATTATTCCTTACTTTCATTCCGTGGAAGTTTGGGGTTATCACAGTTGGTATCAGAGCTTTGGTTAAACATAGCTTTGGAATATAACATATTTATGATAATTCGTTTACATAGAATCACAATATTCTATGGCGAACATTTCATGTGAATACCTAATAGTCAGTCATTCTATCATTATCTTTTATCCGTCATTTTATCTTGATCAACTCCTCAAATCACCATTATAGTCGTTCTGACTCTTTCCTTGATCGTACAGAACTAACTAGAAATGAGTACTGCTGCCGCTAGAGCCGCTAGAGCTAGAGCAAGGAGGCAGAATGCTGCTGGAACTGAGGAGGCTACTATCCAACAACCACCACCACCGCAGCCCTTTGATTTGGATAAGATGGCAAAGAAATACAAGAACCTGGGAGGAGTGCCATTCAAGGGTACTGAGACTGTGACACAAGCTCAAGCTTGGCTGAGGAACTGTGAAAAGATTTTTGGGGGGTTAGAACTGGAGGATCCTAGGAAGAGATTAGTGGCTTCATGGCTGCTACAAGAGGAAGCTCAAAACTGGTGGGACACTGTCACGGTTGGACGGATTGCAGACAATATGACTTGGACAAGGTTTAAGGAGCTTTTCAATGACAAATACATTCCAAGACAGGAGGTAGAGAAACTATATGACGAGTTCACCAACCTGAAGCAAGGCGACAAGACCATTTCAGAATATGTACGAAGATTTGAAGACCTCTCCCGCTATGCCCCTGAATTGGTTCAGGATAACTTTCAGAAGAACAAGAGGTTCATAAATGGGCTTGCGAGGAAGTATATTGATAGAGCCACTGCCCACATCGACCTTTCTTTCAATAGGTTGGTGGAGTTTGCTTGCCGATATGAGGGGAATGATAGGAAGAATTCCCAACAAGACAGGGAAAGGAGCTTAGCCAACAATAAGAGGAAGCAAACAGAGAAGAAGACCGAGGGATACAATTCTGGAGCTGCTAAGGGGCACGATAAGTCAATGGTGCAATGCTACAACTACCAAAAGTTTGGGCACTACAGCAAGGACTGCAGAAATCCTAAGAAGGCCCGAAGCGACGATACCAAGGAATGCTACAATTGCCATAAAAAGGGTCATATTAAGCCAAACCGTCCATTGTTGAAAGGAGCGCAGGTTGGACATGTGTATGAGGGGGCAAGTGCACCATCTTCTTCCGCTTCTGCTTCTTCCGAAGGAGCAGGTAAGCCTGATGTTTTAGATGGTACCATTTCTATTAAAAATATCCCTGTTACTGCCTTATTTGATACGGGTGCATCGAGAAGCTTCATTTCTAGCAATGCGGTCCAGAAATTGAAACTAAAGCAAAGAAGTCTTAAAGAACCACTAAATGTTCACAACCCTGTAGGAGGTTCTACCTTTCTAGATTTATTTTGTAAAGTGCCTGTATCTTACTCCTATTTCAAATTTCCATTTAACTTGATCATTATGAATTTCTCCGAGTTTGATATCATCCTCGGTCTTGATTGGCTAACCCAATATGACGCTGAAATGTTATGTTCAGAAAGACTGGTTAAGGTGAAAACAGGTTTCGGAAACACTGTTGCTATAACTTGCCATGGCCCAAAATCTGACAGAAAGGCATTTTGGTCTTCCCTAGAGATCACTCCCATTTCCTTAGAAAATATTCCCGTGGTCAAAGATTACGCGGATGTATTTGAAGAAGTGGACAGCCTACCCCCGCGAAGAGAAATTGATTTTAGGATTGATCTTATTCCAAATGCAAGACCTATAGTTCATGCTATCAGAAGGATGACTCCTAAAGAAAAGGAAGAATTGCAAACCCAAACTAAGCAGCTCCTGTGGAAGGGACTCATCCGACCTAGCTTTTCAAATTAGGGTGCAGCTGTGGTGTTTGTCCCCAAATCGGACGGTACTCTGAGACTTTGTGTCGATTACCGCGATCTTAACAAACAAACATTGAAGAACAAATACCCCTTGCCCTGCATAGATGATTTGATGGACTAATTGAATGGAGCCAAGGTGTTTTCAAAGATGGACCAAGCCACAGGTTTCCACCAACTCCGCATAGCTGAAGAATGCATACCTTTGACCGCCTTCAGAGGTCCCGATATATTCTACGAATGGTTAGTGATGCCGTTCGGTTTATGCAATGCTCCAGCCTACTTTGTTGACTTGATGAATAGGGTCTTCCGTGAGGTCCTAAATAAATTCGTCCTAGTCTTCATTGATGATATTCTAATCTATTTTAAAACTAAGGAGGAGCATGAAGGGCATTTAAGGGAAGTGTTGGAAATTCTGCGATGAAATGTTCTAAAAGCAAAGTTTTCCAAATGCACATTTTGGCAAGAGGAAGTAAAATTCTTGGGCCATGTTGTGTCAAAAGAAGGAATCGCAGTTGATCCAAGTAAAATTGCCACCATTCGAGATTGGAAGCAGCCCAGTACACCTACTGAAGTAAGAAGCTTCCTAGGTTTGGCCGGATATTATAGGAAATTTGTCGAAGGTTTCGCCAAGCTGTCTAGCCAATTAACAAAGCTTACCAAGAAGCATGCCAAGTTCAATTGGACATCGGATTGTGAGGAGGCATTCCAAAATCTAAAGGTGAGTTTGACTACTGCTCCCGTACTCACCATCATCAATAGCAACCAAGATTTAAAGGTCTACACCGATGCTTCTCAAAGTGGTGGTCTTGGTGCGGTACTGATGCAAAGGGGCAGAGTTGTTGCATATGCAAGTCTTCAATTAAAGCCGCATGAGAAAAATTATCGTGTCCATGACTTAGAGTTATTGACGGTAGTCTTTGCTTTAAAATTTTGGAGACATTATCTTTTGGGCGAAAAATTTGAATTATACACAGACCATCAATCTTTGAAATATCTCTTCGATCAAAAGGATCTGAATTTAAGGCAGCAATGATGGCTAGAATTTCTGGCAGCATACGATCTTGACATCTTATATACGCCAGGAAAAGCCAATGTTGTGGCAGACGCACTTAGTAGAAAGGATGTCATTGTTGCAAGCCTCATCATCACCCCTTCTTTGATTGATAAGGTCGCCTCTCTTCAGAAAAGGGATGCTTTTATTCGGAAAATGATTGAAAGAATTCAAGGAGGTGAAAACACGAACTTCCAAATAGATGGTAAGGGAGTTCTCAGATTGCACGAGCGGATTTGTGTTCCAAGTATCCCCGAACTCATAAGAGAAGTTTTAGATGAGGGTCACAAATCAAAGCTTTGCATCCACCCCGGTGTGAGCAAAATGTATCAAGACTTAAAGCGCACATTTTGGTGGAGGTCTATGAAGAGGGATATATCCATTTATGTGAGTAGATGCCCCACATGCCAACAAGTGAAAAGTGATCAACAAAAGCTGGCAGGGTTGTTGCAGCCATTAGAAGTACCAGATTGGAAGTGGGACCAAATCTCCATGGATTTTATAGATGGTCTGCCTCGTACTAGGAAAGGAAATGACAGCATATGGGTGATCGTGGATCGCTTCACAAGGTCTGCTCATTTCATACCTGTCAAATTCAGTAGAACTGCTCAAAGTCTGGCGCAAATCTATTTCAAAGAAATCATCAGGCTACATGGGTAATAAAACTAAATCTTTCCTTTTCATCATAATTTGAATGAAATTTTTCTTTTTCAAAATTAAATAGTAATCTTTTCTTTTACACAGAGTTCCTAGTAGCATCATTAGCGACCGTGATCCTATCTTTGCTAGCAAATTTTGGGAAGCACTCCAAAATGAGTTGGGAACTAAGTTAAATCTCAGTACCGCGTATCACCCTCAGACTGACGGCCAGACTGAGCGAGTGAATCACATTCTTGAAGATCTATTGCAGGCATGCATACTCGATTTTAGAGGTTCTTGGGAAGATCACTTGCATTTAGTTGAATTCTCGTATAACAATAGCTATCAAGAAAGTTTGAAAATGTCTCCATTTGAAGCCTTATAAGGTAGGCCGTGTAGATCGCCATGATGTTGGGTTGAAAAAGGAAATCGGCTTGTGTTGGTTCCAGACAGGATCCAAGAAGCTTCGGACAAAGTTGACTTTATTAAGAAGCGACTATTGGCTGCCCAAAGTAGACTAGAAAAACTATGCAGATGTAAGAAGGCGAGAGCTAGCTTTTGAAGTGGGTGACTATGTTATCCATTTTGGGAAGACAGGAAAATTAGCACCTAGATTCATCAGTCCCTTCCCTATTCTTGAAAAGATTGGCACCCAAGCTTATAGAATTCAGATGCCAGACTGGTTGCCTGGAGTACACGATGTATTCCATGTATCTCATCTTCGAAGGCATGTCCATGATTCAGATCTGATTGTGGAAGAAGCAACACAACAAGATTTAGAGATTACCCCAAGCCTTGCAGTGAGAAGAGAGCCACTGAAAATTATTGGCAAGGAGACTAGGAAGCTGATAAATAAAAGTATCAACCTAGTCAAGGTGCAATGGAGCGGTGATCCTAGAGACTGCACTTGGGAAACCGAGGAGAGTATCAAAGAAGCCTATCCCAAATGCAGAGTGGATATCCCCGATTAGTCTTATTTTGAGGTACGCTTAAAATATTTTATATTCTTTATGTTGGTTCCTACCCTTATATTCTTCCCTTTTTCTTTTTGAGGACGAAAAGTCCTTAAGCGGGGGAGATTGTAACAACCCGGAATTCGGGGCCAATTTAAAATTTTCATTTTAGAGATTTTAGGGGTGTTTAAATATTTAGAATAAATTATTTCAAATAAAAATGAATGGAAATTTATTTTGAGCAAAGTTAATGCAAATATATTCAAATAAATTACATAAAGAATTAGAAATAGGATGGTAGTTTGAAAAGTCAAACTTGAACTTTGACTAACTACATAGGATGCAGAATAAACCGGATTTTGGTGAAACGAAAAACATTTAAATCTATTAATGAATATCTTTCTAACGAATCTTAAAAATCGAAGTTTCATAGCGGGAATCAAAAGTTATGGCCAAATGAATTTTCAGAAAGGTCGCTATAGAAAATATATCGCCCTTGAAAATCGACATTTTGCAAACGACCTCGGAATTTGACGAGACTAATTTTGTTGGATCCAGGATGTAAAATTATTGCTAGGTTTCAAATTTCATTATTTTTGAAGCTAGTATGTGAGCGTGGCAAAAGAAACTGTGTTTTGTCAATTTCGGTCAAAATTAATTGACTGAAAAATAGCCATTTTTCAACCAGTCTCAGAATTCGACGAAATAAATTTTGTTAGGATCGTATCGTCATAAGAAAGCCAAAAATAATTTTTCTAGATTTTTCTGACTTCGTATGTGACCCCAGTAAAATTAGAAAGTACGTTCGAATTAAAAATAAAAGAATTAATTTGAAATAAAGAAAACACACTGTAAACTTCAGAATTGGACTTCGGCAATAGCGCCATTGCGTTCAGAAGGCGTCAAAACCTATTGTTCGACAGTCGTTGAGCGCGAATTGGAGTTCGAACGAAAAAACGCTATTTTTCGAAATTAAATATATTAAATAAAATAGAAAATACGTGGAAAATACTAGTATATATACGGGCCGTACTTCTTCTTCCCTGATCGCAGAAACCCATAGCCGCCCCACCCCCCTTCGAAACGTCCTCTCCATTTTCCCATCAATCCACTCATAATTAGACTAAGCCGTAGTTGAAATTTTTGAAGCTCTTCCCTTTCTCTCCAATCTCAGACAAGTTTCATTCGATTTCACGCCCCGTAGCTCTCGGATTTCGAGCCCCAACCCACGCCATTCAAACTGCCGCCACTCCCTGCATAGGCCACCGCACCCCCCTATTTTTCCGGCATGGATGCACCTCTCGTAGCTCTCCAATCTCCCGCAAACCGTTCGCAAAACCATCGACTACAACTCCCGAAATCTGCATTCAAAGTTTTGAACTTTTCTGAAAATTCTAAGGTATGAATATTTCAGAATTTGCGACACTTTTAATCGTTACGGCGACAGTTGTTAAAAGTCAGTTCTGATTTATTTGTATGAACTTCGAATTGAAATCTTTCAGATCTGAAACTGCCGTGACTTTGAACACGAGATCTGATTGAATCCGAACCTTCCTTCCAGTCCTGAGCTAGGTGAGAATTTATTTTTATTTAAATTTAATTAATTTAATTATTATTATCATTGCGTTATGTGAAATTGAAAATCAAACAAGTAGATCTGTGATGAATGTTACCATGGGATGGATTCAAATTGTTGTGATGCTATGATTTTAGATCCGTTATTTTTATTCATAGATCTGTTAATTAAAAACATAGATCGGTAGGAAAAATTATATTTTTCCTCATTTAAATTTGTTGAAGTTTGCCTTATGGATATGTACCATGTATAAATCTATCATCATATACATCGTTATGTAATTCACATCATTTTACCGTGAATTAAAGTAGGAATTTACATCGTTATGAAATCCACATAGTTGTGAAATTTATATCGTTATGCAATTTACATTTTTATATGTAAATTATAAAGTGAATTAATGTCGTATGTTAAAAATTACATTTTTCTTTGTAATTAACATGGAAGTTCCATCGTATGTTAAAATTTACATTTTTATATGTAAATTATAAAGTGAATTTATGCTGTATGTTAAAAATTACATTTTTCTTTGTAATTAACATGTGAATTCCACTGTATGTTAAAATTTACATTTTTATATGTAAATTATATAGGAAATTATACGATATGTTAAAAATTACATTTTTCTTTGGGATTAACATGTGAATTTCATCGTATGTCAAAATTTACATTCTTATATGTAAATTATAAAGTGAATTAATGTCGTATGTTAAAAATTACATTTTTCTTTGTAATTAACATGGAAATTTCATCGTATGTAAAATTTACATTTTTTATATGTAAATTATAAAGTAAATTTATGCTATATGTTAAAAATTACATTTTTCTTTGTAATTAACATGGAAATTTCATCGTATTTTAAAATTTACAATTTTATATGTAAATTATATAGGAAATTACACCATAGGATAAAATTACATTTTTATATGTAATTAAAACATGAAATTACATTGTGTGTTAAATATTACATTTTTATATGTAATGCCTATAGGAAAGTATACCCTAGGACAAAACTACAATTTTCTATGTAATTAAAGGATGCAATTTCATTGTATGATAGAATTTACATTTTTTTATATATATGTAACGTAAAATGAGAATAAACATTAGACATAAAATTTATTTATTTTATATGTAAATAAGATTTAGGAATGTGGCTTGAGATTAAAAATCATATTTTTACAATGTGAATTAGAAGTAGTGTTTGCATTGTAATTAAAAATCATATTTTTACAATGTGAATTAGGAGTAGAGTTTGCATTGTAATTAAAAATCATATTTTTACAATGTGAATTAGAAGTAGTGTTTGCATTGTAATTAAAAATCATATTTTTACAATTTGAATTAGAAGTAGCGTTTGCATTGTAATTAAAAATCATATTTTTACAACGTGAATTAGAAGTAGTGTTTGCATTGTAATTAAAAATCATATTTTTACAATGTGAAGTAGAAGTAGTGTTTGCACTGTAAATAAAAATCATATTTTTACAATGTGAATTAGAAGTAGTGTTTGCATTGTAATTAAAAATCATATTTTTACAATGTGAATTGGGAGTAGAGTTTGCATTGTAATTAAAAATCATGTTTTTACAATGTGAATTAGAAGTAGAGTTTGCATTGTAATTAAAAATTATATTTTTACTAGGTAAATTAAAAGTAGAGTTTGCATTGTCATTAAAACTTACATTTTTATATGTAATTTAAAAGTAGGATTTTGAATCAAAATTTACATTATTACATGTAAAAAAATAAATAGGAATTTACAATAGGAATTAAATTTACATTTTTTTATGTAAATAAAAAGGATGGAATTTACATTTTCAATGTAAGTAAAGAATGAATTTAGGATGCGATAATATTATTTTCATTTTCAAATGAATGAAAATTTAGTGAGTATCGGTAATTGTGTAGAGCGTTGTTTTAATCAAACGACGTTATTGCGATTCGATGATTATATATATATATAATTAAAATTAAACGAATAGGGCGTGGTAGTTCGCGTTTTGAAATCGTACCTTTAAATGACTATACAAGAAGATCCGACCGTCAGATTTTCTTGAAACTGAGACCACTAGGACCGTCTTGGAAAAATCTTTCCAACGATATATACTACGTTAAGATCTAACGGTTAGATTCTGAGAAATGTAAAAATCAAAATTGGTTGAATGCAGCGCCATAGTCGCCCATGGACTTAAGGCGTCGTCATATAGAAATTTAATTATTTTAAATAATTAAAAATAGGAATGAATCGTTAATAAGAATAATTATTAATGTATAAGAAGGATTTTAAATATATATATATATATATACAATGATTATTTGGAAAGTCCGAGTTCCCTCATTCTAAATAATCAAACGACGTTAATTGAAGTATGAAGATGGTGTATGAAGACCGTAAATCTTCCCTCGAATGGACAACGATCGAGGCCCTGATTGGACTTGCTCCCAATTCAAGGGTCACGGTCATTGCCAAACGTACGTGTTGATTTCACGGGTTTGGCTTTCGCTCAGACCCAGAGCATAAGCAATAAATGGATTGTGTGTCTGACATCATACTCTATCAAATATCATGTTATTGATCTTTTGTCGAATGTATGGATGTTTGGTGGCGGGGAATTTATTCTCTTGCTTAACACCCGGTCATATATTTCTTCAAAGGATTGGTAGCACGATATGGAGTGATGATGTGGCATGCTAAGATGCATAGGATCAAGGTTTTGTTGAAAAGCAGGCCTTGTGTGACGATCAAAGCATAGCCTGTTTAGGCACAGGTTTGTGTATAGCGTGACTTCGCGAGCCTCACACACTGGCGGAGTCTAAAACGGGAGAAGGGAATGCAGGGAGAGCAGCACGTTTCTTTCTAGCTAGAAGTGGTGATTGGGTTTTAACACGGCCCAACATTTTACTTATGTGGATGATGGAAGAGGCGCCTCAGATGATAGGTCCTATAGGACTGGGAAACATGTGTTCAGGGATAACTAATCCGCAACTCATATGGTGGACCGGCCATGCAGCTTTCCAAGGGTTCACTACGGGGGATCCTGAGACATTAGCTAGAGTGTCTCGAATCGGTAGGAGCTCCTCCCTAGCTGTGACGGCAAGGAATCCCACTCGATAAATATCAGAGATTACAATAAATTACAAAGCAGTGGAAAAATAATATAAAACACAACTGAAAGTAATACACAGATACAGAGCTTTCCGAGCATCGTTCCAGCTGTAAATCAGGATGTGAATATAAATCTGCAAAACCAAAACAACTAGTAGCCCGTGTCGAAAATAGGGGCACCCAAAGTTTAGGTTAAAACAATAAACTCCAAGTTAGTCATGTGACTGGTGTGAGAACTAAAACAGTTATTTAAAGCTTTACTTTAGAAGAGAGTAATTCAAGGGACCATGCCGTATAACACGGAACGGGTTTCCTCCCAAGAATACTAGTGTATAGAATAAACAACGCAACGCTTTTTCGAAAAATGAAGCTATTATAAGACCCAGGTCCCATCACACAATGCAACGCAAGCCGGAGGATAGGGTTTTCCCTTATAATAGCCAAACATGCTTGGTACGTTTAAAACAAATCATTTGATACTATTATAAGTGTATAGTGTCAAAACAATTTCAATCATAAATATCAATCCTAGGCGGCATGGGTACCATCTATCATGTTGCCATACTAGGCCCTACAAATAAAACCGAAATATCTCGTATTGGAAATTTGATTTCCGTCATGAGTCGAGGCAATGGGAAAGCTCCTCTCCGCTTCGAGACACTCTAGCAAATGTCCCAGGACTACACACTCTGGGCAGCCACTTGGATCGGTTGGGCCGGTCCTCTCTTACGTTTGAGGATTGGCAATTCCTAAACACACGTTTCTCGGTCCTATCAGACCCAATATCGAGGCGCCTCATTCCAACAACCACAAAGGTGAAAAGTATATAAATGTCAGGGCTGGTAAGTCACTGACATCACCAAAGCTAGAAAGAAACGTCGTGTTCTCCCAACGGTCCGTATCCCGTTTTTGACTCATACCGAGGTGTGAGGCTCGCGAATCCATGCTATACACAAAGCTATGCCACGTAGGCCGTGCTTTGATTATCAACCACAAGACTTTGCTTTTCAACAGAAGCCTTGATCATTTGACACTCAGGCATGCCACACTGGAAATTCATGCCATGCGACTGATGTCCATCGATATACAACCTCTGAGCTCGTACGTCTCAGAGAAGGGCATTGAGCAAGAGAATAAATTCTCCGCCGCCAAACAGATGTATATTTAATAGAGATCAATCGACATAGAATAAAATCCAATGTCAGACACGCAATCCATTTACAAGTTCGTTCTGCTTCTGAACGAAACTGGAGGCACTATCCTCGCATATCCATCGATCTCCAAGTACGTCTGGACGACCACCAACCGATTCCCTCATCTTGGGTGTACAGCCTAATCAAGATCATCAGTAATCACCCAAACGATGTGAAGACTTCTGGTCTTCAATCACCGTCTTCATCTTCGACATATCGTCGAATCGGTTATTCAGAATGGGTATAAACCCGGCCTTTCTGAATTACCCGCGTATATAATAAACAATTGTTACACAAACACAACATACGCCTGTAATATCCCGAAAATCTGGGACAGTTTAAAATTTTTATTTTGGCAATTTTAGCGAATTTTGATTATTTAAAATGAATTATTTTAAATAATGACGACGAGAAATTTATTTTGAGTAGAATTCGAACGTATATATTATATAGTTCGTCGTCAGAATATAAATAGTGATTTATATTTATAAAAGGAATTGAAAATGGGGCGGTAGTTCGATAATTCGATTTGAAACTTCAATTGAATGTGTCGGGTGCAAAATAAACTGGATTTTAGTGAAACCAAAAATAATAGGATATATTTGATAATATCTTTCCAACAAATCCGAAAAATTGAAATTTCATAGCGGGATTCAAAAGATATGTCCAGTTGAAAATTCTGAATAGTCGCTATAGAATTCAAGCCCTTAAAAATGGAGATTTTGAAAACGACCTCGGATTTCGACGAAACCACTTTTTTTGGATCCGGGATGTCTAGTTTTTGCTAGGTTTCAAATTTCATAATTTTTCGAATTAATATGTGAGCGTGGCAAAGGAAAACGCGTTTGACCAGTTTCACTTGATGTTAATCGACGGGAAAATGGCCATTTTTCAAACGGCCTCAGAATTCGACGAAACTAGTTTTGTTACGACCGTATCGTCAATACGAAGCTAGAAATTATTTTTTTGGAATTTTCCGAGTTCGTATGCGACCCCGGTAAATTGAAATGCATGTTCAAATTCAATATATAGAGTTATATGTTGATTTTGACGAAAACTGATCGAAACGATCGAATCAGCTTACGATACATATCCCATTGTGTTCGGAATGGGGGTAATTAGCTATGGACGACAGTCGGTGGATTCGATTTAGGGTTCAAACGAAAGGTCAACATTTATAGAAGAAAAACATAAAAAAATAATAATAAAATAAATTATATATATCTTGCCCCCCCTTTCTCTTTAGTTCAGAACGAAAAAATAAAATATATGTCGCAGCCCGATCTCGTGCCCTAGACGCCATAGCCTCGCTTGGCCATCGACGCTCCATCAACCGCCGCCGTTCAGGCATCACCTCCCCCCCTTGCGCCGTCTTCCCTGATCTCGCGGACCCCCCCCCCTCGACCTCCTACCTCGCGAAGCCCGTCCCCCCGGAAATCGAAGACCGAACCCCAAACCCACTGAGCCCCTGAAATCCATCGCAGCACCTCAGAGCGCCCCCATCGAAGGTCCAGGCGCCCCCGTGGGCCACCGCGCCGCAGTGAAGACCCCCCTTCGCCCTTCTTCTTCGACTGAAAATCCGCCTCCTTCGAATGAGAAAAACAGTAAGCCCATTTTCAATTTTATTTATTCATTCATTTTCTATGTAATTAGTTTTGAAGTTTTAAAATAAATCAGTTTATATATATAAATGGCATTATTATTATTTTTAGAATAATAATAATATGAAGTTGAAGTCATAAAGAACCGATTTTTTTTATATAATCTAGCATGTTAAAAATCCAATTTTTATATGATGTATAGAATAAAAATATAATTTTTATATTACAAAAAGGTGAAAAATTCGATTTTTATATATTGAATAGCGAAGTAAAAATTCTATTTTTATATATTGAATAGCGAAGTAAAAATTCGATTTTTATATATTGAATAGCAAAGTAAAAATTCGATTTTTATATATTGAATAGCGAAGTAAAAATTCAATTTTTATATATTGAATACTGAAGTAAAAATTCGATTTTTATATATTGAATAGTGAAGTAAAAATTCGATTTTTATATATTGAATAGCGAAGTAAAAATTCGATTTTTATATATTGAATAGCGAAGTAAAAATTCGATTTTTATATATTGAATAGCGAAGTAAAAATTCGATTTTTATATATTGAATAGCGAAGTAAAAATTCGATTTTTATATATTGAATAGCGAAGTAAAAAATCGATTTTTATATATTGAATAGCAAAATAAAAAATTCGATTTTTATATATTGAATAGCGAAGTAAAAATTCGATTTTTATATATTGAATAGCAAAGTAAAAATTCGATTTTTATATATTGAATAGCGAAGTAAAAATGTGAGTTTTATATATGTTGTGACTACGGGCAAAGAAAGTGACAAGAGGCAAGAACGGCGAAGATTTCTACAAAAGAATAGTTGTGGGATCGGATTAGCTAATCGATGAGAACTTCTCACCTTTCAATTTTGTTTTCTAGTTAATATATATACTAGGATGCAGACGGTGTTTAGTAGCACCCGACACCCGTCGTCCACAGACCATGGACGGCTTGTATGCTTGTTTGTTTGATTTTGATGTGTAGTTGATTGTGTGATGTGATGTGAAATGAAATAAAATATTTATATAGTTGAAAATATTTTATAGTTAAAAATAGAATTTTTAACGTGTATATGAAATGAAATAAAAATAAACAGATCGGACGATTTGTTTATATACACACATTTGACTGATATTGATTGGGACGATAAATTTTACACATCGCCCAACTGCACAAAAAAAATCTGTGTTTGATTGTTTGAAACCCCACACGGGTATCGGGATGATATTTGACGTACACTAATCCCAATAATTAGTTGTATGTCGATCGATTGATTGACAGGCTGCTATAAGCGTTGAATATTTATATTTGATGCTTATACAGTGTAGAATGCACTTTGGATGATGGTTGATTATTCATCGTTGTTATTGTATACATGTGTTGTAGAAAATCTATATAATTAACATTATACGGTAATTGATTGGGCCTCATTCCAGTTTTGAAATAGAATATTTGAAAAAGAAATATTTGAAATAGAATATTTGAAAATAGAAATATATGAAGCCGTGTTGATTAGATTGACGCCATTTTGACGAGAACGATATTTATATCGATTTTATTCATTTTATAATGAATATCGAAATTGATTTCAAAATCTGATATTTTGAAAAGAATTGAAATTTGAACTGAAACTGAATAGAAATGAATTTGAATTGAAATCAATTTGAAATGAATTTAATCGAATTTATAATGAAAAATTCAATTTTGATTTGAATTTAAAAAGAAGTTGAAATCGTTTTGAAAACGAATTTTAAAACGATTTATAAAATACATTTTAAAAGGAAATCGACGAAATATATATTATATATATAATATAATGACCTGAATAGAACGCGCTGCGCCGCGGCAGTTCGCGAATTTCGACCATTGACTTCGAATGGATATTCCGGGAGATCTGACCGTCGAATTCTCCTAAAACCGGAACCGTTGGGTTCGTATCGAAAAGTGCTTTCTAACGAATACTAGAAATTTGAAATCTAACGGTTGGATTTGGAATTATGTCCAAATCAAATTTGAAAAAGGTCGCTGTAAGTGCAGTTCGACGACCGTTGATAGAAATCAACTGTGCGGGCCTTGATAAAATTATTAAAAATAGTAATAATTTATGTAAAATCATAAGAAATGATTTGTGAAGAACTGGGATGAAAAACTCCATGTTTGAAAAGATAAAAATAGATTTTTATCGAAATGAACTAGTTTTGAACTAGAATTAAAATTCTATTTATTTTTAAATAAATAAATTGGATTTGAAAAGGGTTTTAAAAATAACCAGAATTTCTAATGATTGCATTGGAATGGATTTGAATCGAAATTGTCTTTGGAATATTTCGATGTTGGATTGCGTGACTATACAGATGTTGTTATGGAAATTTGAAAGAGATATATATATATATCGTTATTTCCAGTACGATATTTGTTGGTCGTAGAATTTGTTATTGAATATAAGCCGATATATTTTCTATTCTGAGCCTTGTGTTTATATTAAATGTGATTTGGGTTTGTTGTGAATGGTGTCTTCATTAACACTGTTCTTAAGCCCAGTTGAGAAAAGATTAAATCTTTTTATTTAGATTTGATGAAGTGTACCAATTAAATAATATTTAATTGGAATTGAATTGGTATTGATTTTTGGGTTTATCGTGAATAGTGTTTTAAATAACACTTGTTCTTTAACCCGATAATTAATGGAATGCGATTTTGGGTTTATCGTGAACCGAGTTTTAAATGACACTGATTCTTTATCCCAGTTAAAGATTAAAACTAAGTGGAGTTTTAATGAATCTTTAATTAGATTGAAAAGATCGAGAATGGAGTATCACCAGTTTTGCTCCAGGCGATAGTTAAATCTTTAATTAGATTTGAACGTGAAATGGTAATTGAATTTACCGATAACACCGTGGTGTTAAATATGAAGTATTATCAGTTTTACTTCATGGGATAAATAGGTTGGGATTGGGAAATAAAATAAATGATTACTTCGGTGTGGTTCGCTAAACATGACTAGTTTGAATTGATATTCAAAAGAAGATTGAAGAATAAATTTAAAGAATTTATCTTTGATAAAATTAATGGGAACCTTTCCCAAAATATAAGAATATTTGAATAAAAGAATATTCTGAATTGGAATTAGACATATGTTGTGTTTGTGTAACACGTGTTTATTATATATATACGCGAGTTGTTCAGAAAGACCGGGTTTATCCCATTCTGAATAACTGATTCGATGTGGTGTCGAAGATGAAGACGGTGGTTGAAGACCGGAGGACTTCACGTCGTTTGGGTAATTACTGATGATCTTGATTGGGCTGTACACCCAAGAAGATGGAAACAGTTGGTGATCATCCAGACGTACTTGGAGATCGATGGATATGCGGGGTACTAGGTGCCTCCGGTTTCGTTCACACCCAGAACGGACTTGTAAACGGACTGTGTGTCTGACATTGGATTTTAGTCTGTGTGATTGATTTCTATTAAATATATATCTGTTTGGAGGCGGAGAATTTATTCTCTTGCCTAACGCCCTTCTCTGAGACGTACAAGCTCAGGGGTTATATATTGATGGATATTAAACGCATAGAGTGAATTGCCTATGCGGCATGCCTAAGTGACAAATGATCAAGGCTTCTTTTGAAAAGCAAAGTCTTGTGGTTGATGATCAAAGCACGGCCTGTGTGGCGTAGCTTTGTGTAACGTTGATTCGCGAGCTTCACACCCGGCATGAACCAAAAACGGGAGAAGGACCTCAGGGAGGGCATGCGTTTCTTTCTAGTTAGAAGTGGCGTCAGTGGTTTTACACGCCCTGACGAGTTTGACTTATGTGGTTATTGCTATTAAGAGGCGCCTTGGTTTGATCGGACGATCCGGGTCCGATGGAGTCATTTAGTTGGCTCACCTACACCCCATAGGGCGGGGAAACGCATGTTCAGGCATTTTAATCCACATCGGTGGACCGGCCCTGACGATCCAAGGGCCCACCTGAGTCTGGGTCCTGAGGTGCGGGCTAGAGCGTCTAGAATCGGTTGAGGACTATCTTTTCCCTCGGTTCATAGATGGAAATCCAATTTCCAAATACGTGATTTTGCAGTTTTGATTGTAGAGCCTAGTATGGCGACATGATATATGGTACCCATGCCGTCTATGATTGATACTTATGATTTGAAGTTGTTTTATACACTATGCCCTTATAATAGTATCAAATGATTTGTTTAAAACGTACTAAGCATGTTTGGCTATTATAAGGGAAAACCATACCCCCCGGCTTGCGTTGCATTGTGTGATAGGACCTGGGTCTTATAATAGCTTTATTTTTCCAAAAAGCATTGCGTTGTTTTGTTATATGCACTGGTATTCTTGGGAGGAAACTCGTTCCGTGTTATACGGCGTGGTCCCTTGATATATCTGATTTAAAGTAAAGTTTTAAATAACTATTTTAGTTCTCACACCAGTCCCATGACTGACCTGGAGTTTATTGTTTTAACCTAAACTCTGGGTGCCCCTATTTTGACACGGGCAGCTAGTAGTTTTGGTTTTGCAGATTTGTATTCACAGGATTCTGGTTTACAGCTGGAACGATATCCGGAAAGCTTTGTATCCGTATATCTCTTCTAGTTGTGTATTGTATTATTTTCCACTGCTATGTAATATATTTAAATCTCTGATATTTCTATGTAATATTTATTCATTTATACTCTGTATATTCTTGTATTCTGATGGAATTGTTGTAATGAACAATGAAATGTTCTTCCGTCTGCGTTCTTCTGTGGCTTGTTCTCGAACTATCCGCGCTTTCCTCACCGGGGAAGTTGCGGGTCTTTACAATGCCTCATTTCAATTCATTAGTCACTAACCGTAAATCAGTAAGAAAGCAATTCCCCAAAGATTAACCCCGAAGGCCGAAACCAACATCAGATCAATACCCAGGAAACCATTCTTCTTAACTAACCTACAGCTAGTTTCTAAATTTCAATTCTTAGGGAAAGATTCTCATAAATTTTATTAAAGATAAATTCTTTTAAATTTATTCTTTAATCTTCATTTGGATGTCATTTCAAACCAAATTATGGTTTTCCAAACTAGTCGGGATTAGCGAACCACACCGAAGTAATTATTTATTTTATTTCCCAATCCCAATCTATTCATCCCATGAAGCAAAACTGGTAATACTCCATATCTAACACCACGGTGTTATCGGTAAAATTAATTACCATTTCACATTCAAATCTAATTAAAGATTTAACTATCGCTTTGGAGAAAAACTTGTAATACTCCATTCTCGCTCACTTTCCAAATTTGATAATTTAAATTATCAATTCACATTTCAATCTAATTGCAGATTCATTAAAACTCCTTTTACTGGGTTAAAGAACTAATGTCATTTAAAACACAGTGCACGATACCCAAATCACATTCTATTTATTATCGGGTTAAAGAACAAGTGTTAATTAAAACACTGTTCACGATAAATCCACAAATCAATTCTATTTAAAACCCATTTCAAATCCAATTTATTTATTTAAAAATAAATGGGTTTTATTTCAGTTCTAAACTAGTTCATTTCAATAAAAATCTATTTTTATCTTTTTAAATATGGAGTTTTTCATCCCAATTTTTCCCAAATCATTTCTTATGATTCTACACAAATTATTACTATTTTTAATAATTTTACCAAGGCCCGTACAGTCGATTTCCATCCACGGCCATCGCACTGCACTTCCCACGACCTTTTCCAAATTTGATTTGGACATATCTCCAAATCCAACCGTTAGATTTCAAATTTCTAATATTTTTTAGAAAGCTCATTTCGATACGATCCCAACAGTTCCGGTTTTAGAAGAATCCGATGGTCGGATCTCCCGTAATGTCCGTTCGAAATCAATGGTCGAAATTCACGAACTGCCGCGGCGCGGCGCGTTCTATTCAGGCCATTATATTATATATATATAATATATATAATATATATTTCATCGATTTCTATTCAAAACGAATTTTATAAATAGTTTTAAATTCGTTTCAAAAACATTTCAACTTCCATTTCCAATTTAAATCAAAATTGAATTTTTCCTTATAAATTCGTTTTAAAATTCATTACAATTCAATTCAAATTTCGATTCAAATTGAATTCATTTCAAATCGATTTTTATTCTATTTCAATTCGTTTTCAATTCAATTCAAATTCGTTTTATATTCAATTCAATTCGAATTCGTTATATATTCAATTCGAATTCGTTATATATTCAATTGAATTCGAATTCGTTATATATTCAATTCAATTATAAAAACGAACATAATCGATATAAATATCGTTCGCATCAAAATAGCGTATCTCTAATCAACACGGCTTTATATATTTCAATAATTCCGTTATTCTATTCAACAAATGAATATTTATCCTATTCAATACATGAATCTATATTTTTTTCAACACATGACTAATCTCAACGAATGAGTACTGTCCACGTGTGACTATTTTTGTTGTTTAATATATTGTATAAAAATTATGGTATCTATCGTTTGATTTCAAATCAGACTCCAACCATAAATTAGTAAGAGAACGATTCCCTAAATGTTAACCCCGAAGGCCGAAACCAACATCAGATCAATATCAAGGAGACCACTCATCTTATCTATTTTCCAGTTAGTTTCTGATTTTATATATGATAAAGATGTAAATTTCATTGTTAAAATATTTCGTTCAACACATGACTAATCTCAACGAATGAGTACTGTCAACACATGAACCTTTATTTTATAATATTCTTTATTTTCTAAATTGGAATGAGGCCCAATCAATCACCATATTGCGTTAACTATATGGATTCCATACATCACATGTATATAATAGCAATGATAAATAATCAACCATCATCCAAAGTCCACTACACTGTATAAGCATCAAATATAGATATCTAACGCTTATAACAGCCTGTCAATCAATCGATCGACATACAACTAATTATTGGGATTAGTGTATGTCATATATTGTCCCAATACCCATGTGGGGTTTCAAATCAATAAACACAGATTTTTATTTGTGCAGTTGGGCGATGTGTAAAATTTATCGTCCCAATCAATGTCCTTCAAATAGGTGTACATAAACAAACCATCCGGTTTGTAAATGAATATTTATTTATTCATGTTCACGTTAAAAATTATATTTTTAACGACCAAATTATTTTATACAACCTATGAATATTCTATTCGGTTCATTTATTAAATAAAATGATATCTTTATTTTTCTAACTTATTTTAGAAAATTTCGGCGGCATAACGGCACGATACTAGAAACGGGACAATGCCTAGCCTTATCCCCGGTCTAATAATGGCCCACGCCATACACATATCAATCAAATCTATTCCATTTCACCAAACAATCAAATTCAAATCAAATAATCTAACCAACTACACAACCAAACAAACAAGTCCATGGTCTGTGGACGATGGTGTCGGGTGCTACTAAACACCGTCTGCATCCTAATATATATTTATATAACTAGAAAAGAAATTTAAAGTGAGCAGTTCTCACCGAGGGATCCACTCCTCCATTCTTTATTTCTGAACGGTCTAGATTTGTTTGAAATTCCAATGCAGTCCCTACCACTCTACTCATAATAAAAATTATATTTTTAATTCGCTACACATATAAAAATCATATCTTTATATTCACTATCTTATAAAAATAATATTTTTATAATCTCTATTATATAAAAAATCATATTTTTATTCTTTCTATAATATAAAAATTATATTTTTATTCTTTCTATAATATATAAAAATTATATTTATATTCTGTTGTTCATATGTTAAAAATCACATTCTGACGATGCTACAACATACATAAAAAACAAATTTTCTTCACCATGCCATATACATAAAATCAAATTTTTATGCCGTTAAAAATCCAATCTTTTTACATATTTTAAAAATCGAATTTTTCTCTATATCACTTCATATGAAAAGTACAATCTTTTCTATCGCTTCATATATTTAAAAACATAGTCTTTCATATTTTTATATTTACCATTTATATATAAAACAATATATTTTTATAACTATGTTCTATACCTTAAATATCATATTTTCATTTATGATATATTTATTCAAAATCCTATTTTTAATATCATGCTATTTTATTTTTACCGAACAACATTTTTAATCTATGCTATTATATTTAAAAACTGATTTTAAGCTTTGTTTTCTATACAGTGAAAAATCACATTTTTCTATACCATGAAAAATTACATTTTTTTCTTTACTCAATGAAAAATATTATTTTTAATCAATGAAAAATCTTATTTTTAATCAATGAAAAATATTATTGTTTCATTAACAAAGAAATCAATTTTTCAATCAAAGAAAACATTATTTTTCTTTTCAAAGAAATTAGTTAAATATATATATATATGTTAATTTCAGTTTTCCAAACAAGTTAGTAAGCATGTTTATGGCAGAAATCTATAGGGGAAATCGAAGAAAATCAGAAAAGCTCACATTTCAGGGTTGGATTTTTCTTCAAAATCGAAATGCCCGCTGATGATCGGACTAGTCCATAGCCTCGCCCTTCTAATGGGCTTTCCGGCGCTAGGCTCGAGGTCGATCTCGGAGCTTCGACGGTGGCGCAATTTTTAGCGAGGCGGGGGAGGGGGGTCCCTCTACGACTGGAGCGACGGTTTCTGTTCTAGAAGGAGGAGAGAGAGAAGAACGGAGGGGCGGAGGAGAGGGGGTGGCGAGGTCTGGCGCCGGCGGAGGCTGTGGTGAGCGGTGAAGGCGCAATCGAGAGTGCTGAGCGGGATTTGAATTTTTAATTTAGGTTAGGAAATAAGAAAAGGGAGCTGAGGTGCTATATAATTATATATATTAATAATTTAATATTATTTATTTTCCTATAAGAGTTGACTTTTCTCTCGAACTCGAAACGAGACCCAACGACTGTCATCTCTAGCTAATTACCCCCATTCCGAACGCAATGGGATATGTATCGTAAGCTGATTCGATCATTTCGCAGTTTTTGTCAAAATCAAAATATAACTCTATATATTAAATTTGAGCGCACATTTCAATTTACCGGGGACACATACTAACTCGAAAAATTCCAGAAAAATATTTTCTAGCTTCGTATTGACGATACAGTCCTAACAAAACTAATTTAGTCAAATTCTGAGACAGTTGGAAAAATGGCCATTATCCAGTCGATTAAAATCAACTGAAACTGGTCAACGCGTTTTCCTTTGCCACGCTCACATATTGATTCGAAAAATTATGAAATTTGGAATCTAGCAATAACTTGACATCACAGATCCAACAAAAGTGGTTTCGTAGAAATCCGAGATCGTTTGCAAAATGGCTATTTTTAAGGGCCTGAATTCCATAGCGATTATTCAGAATTTTCAACTGGACAAATCTTTTGATCCCCGCTATGAAATTTCAATTTTTCGGGTTCGTTCGAAAGATGGTCACAATTAGGTTCCATTATTTTTGGTTTCACTAAAATCCGGTTTATTTTGAATCATGTACATTCATTTGAAGTTTGAAATCGAATTTTCAAACTACCGCGCCATTTTCAATTCCTTTTATAATTATAAATAATTATTTATATTCTAACGACGACATATATAAATATATACGTTCGAATTCTATTCAAACTAAATTTTTTCGTCGATATTATTTAAAATAATTCTTTTTAAATATTCAAAATTCACTAAAATTACCCAAAATAAAAAATTTAAACTGGCTTGCATTTTCCGTGTTGTTACAATCTTCCCCACTTAAAACTTTTCATCCCCGGAAAGGAACGAAGCCGAAAGTTGTTTTACTAATCAACTCAAACTCCATTATTTTGATTACGGCTTAAGTTCTTCAACTCTTCAGTTTCTAAGAACTTTTCTATATCTTCAAAAATTTGGCTAACACCCTAAATTTTCGAAAAATTTCAGCATAACCTCCCCTGCACCGACAGCACCGGGAAAATCCCGAAATTGCCATACAGGCCCTCTGATCTCAAAAAGAAAAAGAAAAAACCAAGCGGCTAGCCAATCGGCTCATAAAATCATCATCACCCAAACAAAACAGTAAATTATAGTAAATATATACCTATTTGTCGGGCAAACAAATTTTATTCTCTGCTCTAGCCTCCTTGCTATAACCTGTTCAATGTAAGTACATGTATATGCATGCAAATGCGACCAATTTTCAATACAATTCAATATTCGGTTCAATTAGGCTAAATGTTTCAAAATTATCAAACAAATAACCAAACAACACAACCATCAATCTATTAGTGAATTAGAATTTCAAATTCATAATTTTGATACATATATACAGAAAATCATGTTTTTGATGCCAAATCACAATCAATAAATGTATCTATATAAGTTTTGGTTTTCATACTAGCCTGATGGGAATATATAGATATCACATCTTCGAAACACGAAAATAAATACTGGTGACGGTGCGCCATCATCAAAATCATGTCCGGGCGACTAGAGTGTGATTCTATATCTTTCCAGTATATTAAAACTTCGAGTTTACGTTCATGACGCGTATATACAAAACCTTTATATACTCGATTGTCCAAATTCAATATAAATAAAATATTCAAATACGTATAAAACGATTTAAATTTTAAAACAAAATTGTTTTCATTTGAAAAATATACTCTTCACACTCGTTCTAGGATACTACTGATCCTATCTCTAACGAGTAATTCTAATTGGATATTACTAATCCAATATCTGATGAATTCTTTCGTATGGTTCTAATGTGTCTTGGTCTCGAGCTCTGTAAACCAAAGCTCCGATACCAAATGTGACGGCAAGGATTCTCACTCGATAAATATCAGAGATTACAATAAATTACATAGCAGCGGAAAAGTAATATAACATACAATTGAAAGTAATACACGGATACAGAGCTTTCCGAGCATCGTTCCAGTTGTAAATCAAGATCCTGTGAATATAAATCTGCAAAACCAAAACTTCTAGCTGCCTGTGTTGAAAATAGGGGCACCCAGAGTTTAGGTCAAAACAATAAACTCCAGGTCAGTCATGTGACTGGTGTGAGAACTAAAACAGTTATTTAAAGCTTTACTTTAGAAGAGAGTAATTCAAGGGACCACGCCGTATAACACGGAACGGGTTTCCTCCCAAGAATACTAGTGTATAGAATAAACAACGCAATGCTTTTTCGAAAAATGAAGCTATTATAAGACCCATGTCCCATCACACAATGCAACGCAAGCCAGAGGATAGGATTTTCCCTTATAATAGCCAAACATGCTTGGTACGTTTAAAACAAATCATTTGATACTATTATAAGTGTATAGTGTCAAAACAATTTCAATCATAAATATCAATCCTAGGCGGCATGGGTACCATCTATCATGTCGCCATACTAGGCTCTACAAATAAAACCGAAAAATCTCGTATTGGAAATTGGATTTCCGTCATGAGTCGAGGCAAGGGGCAAGCTCCTCTCCGCTTCTAGACACTCTAGCAAATGTCCCAGGACTACACAATCTTGGCAGCCACTTGGATCGGTTGGGCCGGTCCTCTCTTACGTTTGAGGATTGGCAATTCCTGAACACACGTTTCCCGGTCCTATCAGACCTAATATCGAGGCGCCTTCTTCCAACAACCACAAAGGTGAAAAGTATATAAATGTCAGGGCTGGTAAGTCACTGACACCACCAAAGCTAGAAAGAAACGTCGTGTTCTCCCAATGGTCCTTATCCCGTTTTTGACTCATACTGAGGTGTGAGGCTCGCGAATCCACGCTATACACAAAGATATGCCACGTAGGCCGTGCTTTGATCATCAACCACAAGACTTTTCTTTTCAACAGAAGCCTTGATCATTTGCAACTCAGGCATGCCACACTGGCAATTCATGCCATGCGACTGATGTCCATCGATATACAACCTCTGAGCTCGTACGTCTCAGAGAAGGGCGTTAAGCAAGAGAATAAATTCTCCGCCGCCAAACAGATGTATATTTAATAGGGATCAATCGACATAGAATAAAATCCAATGTCAGACACGCAGTCCATTTACAAGTTTGTTCTGGGTCTAAATGAAACCGGAGGCACTTTCCTCGCATATCCATCGATCTCCAAGTACGTCTGGACGACCACCAACTGATTCCCTCATCTTGGGTGTACAGCCCAATCAAGATCATCAGTAATCGCCCAAACTATGTGAAGACTTCTGGTCTTCAATCACCGTCTTCATCTTCGACATATCGTCGAATCGGTTATTCGGAATGGGTATAAACCCGGCCTTTCTGAATGACCCGCGTATATAATAAACAAATGTTACACAAACACAACATATGCCTCATTCCAATTCACTAGTCACTAACCGTAATCAGTAAGAGAGCAATTCCCCAAAGATTAACCCCGAAGGCCAAAATCAACATCAGATCAATACCCCGGAAACCATTCTTCTTAACTAACCTACAGCTAGTTTCTAAATTTCAATTCTTAGGGAAAGGTTCTCATAAATTTTATCAAAGATAAATTCTTTTAAATTTATTCTTTAATCTTCCTTTGGATGTCATTTCAAACCAAATTATGGTTTTCCAAACTAGTCGGGATTAGCGAACGACACCGAAGTAATTATTTATTTTATTTCCCAATCCCAATCTATTCATCCCATGAAGCAAAACTGGTAATACTCCATATCTAACACTACGGTGTTATCGGTAAAATTAATTACCATTTCACGTTCAAATCTAATTAAAGATTTAACTATCGCTTTAGAGGAAAACTGGTAATACTCCATTCTCGCTCACTTTCCAAATTTGATAATTTAAATTATCAATTCACATTTCAATCTAATTGCAGATTCATTAAAACTCCTTTTACTGGGTTAAAGAAATAATGTCATTTAGAACACAGTTCACGATACCCAAATCACATTCTATTTATTATCGGGTTAAAGAACAAGTGTTATTTAAAACACTGTTCCCGATAAATCCACAAATCAATTCTATTTAAAATCCATTTCAAATCCAATTTATTTATTTAAAAATAAATGGGTTTTAATTTCAATTCAAAACTAGTTCATTTCGATAAAAATCTATTTTTATCTTTTTAAATATGGAGTTTTTCATCCCAATTTTTCCCAAATCATTTCTTATGATTTTACACAAATTATTACTATTTTTAATAATTTTATCATGGCCCGTACAGTCGATTTCCATCCACGACCATCGAACTACCCTTACAACGACATTTTCCAAATTTGATTTGGATGTATCTCCAAATCCAACTGTTAGATTTCAAATTTCTAATATTCGTTAGAAAGATCTTTTCGATACGAACCCAACGGTTCCAGTTTTAGGAGAATCCGACGGTCGGATCTCCCGAAATGTCCGTTCAAAATCAATGGTCGAAATTCACGAACTACCGCGGCGCGGCGCGCTCTATTCAGGCCATTATATTATATATATAATATATACTTCGTCGATTTCTATTCAAAACGAATTTTATAAATAGTTTTAAATTCGTTTAAAAAACATTTCAACTTTCATTTCCAATTTAAATCAAAATTGAATTTTTCCTTATAAATTCGTTTTAAAATTCATTTCAATTCAAATCAAATTTCGATTCAATTTGAATTCATTTCAAATCGATTTTTATTCTATTTCAATTCAATTCGAAATCGTTTTATATTAAATTCGAATTCGTTATATATTCAATTCAATTCGAATTCGTTATATATTCAATTCAATTCGAATTCGTTATATATTCAATTCAATTCGATTTCGTTATATATTCAATTCAATTATAAAAATGAATATAATCGATATAAATATCGTTCGCATCAAAATAGCGCATCTCTAATCAACACGGCTTTATGTATTTCAATAATTCCGCTATTCTATTCAACAAATGAATATTTATCCTATTCAATACATGAATCTATATTTTTTTCAACACATGACTAATCTCAACGAATGAGTACTGTCCACGTATGACTATTTTTGTTATTTAATATATTTTATAAAAATTATAGTATCTATCGTTTGATTTCAAATCAGACTCCAACCGTAAATTTGTAAGAGAACGATTCCCTAAATATTAACCCCGAAGGCCGAAACCAACATCAGATCAATATCCAGGAGACCACTCATCTTATCTATTTTCTAGTTAGTTTCTGATTTTATATATGATAAAGATGTAAATTTCATTGTTAAAATATTTCGTTCAATACATGACTAATCTCAACGAATGAGTACTGTCAACACATGAACCTTTATTTTATAATATTCTTTATTTTCTAAATTGGAATGAGGCCCAATCAATCACCATATAGCGTTAACTATATGGATTCCATACAACACATGTATATAATAGCAACGATAAATAATCAACCATCATCCAAAGTGCACTACACTGTATAAACATATTATATAGATATCTAACGCTTATAACAGCCTGTCAATCAATCGATCGACATACAACTAATTATCGGGATTAGTGTATGTCATATATTGGCCCAATACCCGTGTGGGGTTTCAAATCAACAAACACAGATATTTATTTGTGCAGTTGGGCGATGTGTAAAATTTATCTTCCCAATCAATGTCCTTCAAATAGGTGTACATAAACAAACCATCCGGTTTGTAAATGAATATTTATTTATTCATGTTCACATTAAAAATTATATTTTTAACGACCATATTATTTTATACAACTTATGAATATTCTATTCGGTTCATTTATTAAATAAAATGATATCTTTATTTTTCTAACTTATTTTAGAAAATATCGGCGGCATAACGACACGATACTAGAAACGGGACAAGGCCTAGCCATATCCCCGGTCTAATAATGGCCCACGCCATACACATATCAATCAAATCTATTCCATTTCACTAAACAATCAAATTCAAATCAAATAATCTAACCAACTACCCAACCAAACAAACAAGTCCATGGTCTGTGGACAACAGTGTCGGGTGCTACTAAACACCGTCTGCATCCTAGTATATATTTATATAACTAGAAAAGAAATTTAAAGTGAGAAGTTCTCACTGAGGGATCAACTCCTCCATTCTTTATTTATGAACGGTCTAGATTTGTTCGAAATTCCAATGCAGTCCCTACCATTCTGCTCATAATAAAAATTATATTTTTAATTCGCTACACATATAAAAATCGTATCTTAATATTCTCTATCTTATAAAAATAATATTTTTATAATCTCTACTATATAAAAATCATATTTTTATTCTTTCTATAATATAAAAATTATATTTTTATTCTTTTTATAATATATAAAAATTATATTTTTATTCTGTTGTTCATATGTTAAAAACCACATTCTGACGATGCTACAACATACATGAAAATCAAATTTTCTTCACCATGCTATATACATAAAATCAAATTTTTATGCCGTTAAAAATCCAATCTTTTTACATATTTTAAAAATCGAATTTTTCTCTATATCACTTCATATGAAAAGTTCAATCTTTTCTATTGCTTCTTATATTTAAAAACAAAGTCTTTCATATTTTTATATTTGCCATTCATATATTAAAGAATATATTTTTATAACTATGTTCTATACCTTAAAAATCATATTTTCATTTATGCTATATTTATTCAAAATTCTATTTTTAATATCATGCTATTTTATTTTTACCAAACAACATTTTTAATCTATGCTATTATATTTAAAAACTGATTTTAAACTTTGTTTTCTATACAGTGAAAAATCACATTTTTCTATACCATGAAAAATCACATTTTTTTTCTTTAATCAATGAAAAATCTTATTTTTAATCAATGAAAAATCTTATTTTTAATCAATGAAAAATCTTATTGTTTCATTAACAAAGAAATCAATTTTTCAATCAAAGAAAACAAATTTTTTCTTTTCAAAGAAATCAGTTAAATATAAATATATATATATATATATGTTAATTTCAATTTTCCAAACAAGTCAGTAAGCATGTTTATGGCACAAATCAATAGGGGAAATCGAAGAAAATCAGAAAAGCTCACATTTCAGGGTTGGATTTTTCTCCAAAATCGAAACGCCTGCTGATGATCGGACTAGTCTATGGCCTCGCCCTTCTTATTGGCTTTCCGGCGCTAGGCTCGAGGTCGAGCTCGGAGCTCCGACGGTGGCGCAATTTTCAGCGAGGCGAGGGGGGGTCCCTCTACGACTGGAGCGGCGGTTTCTGTTCTAGAAGGAGGAGAGAGAGAAGAAGGGAGGGGCGGAGGAGAGCGGGTGGCGAGGTCTGGCGCCGGCAGAGGCTATGGTGAGCGGTGGCGGCGCAATCGAGAGGGCTGAGCGGGATTTGAATTTTTAATTTAGGTTAGGAAATAAGAAAAGGGGGATGAGGTGTTATATAATTATATATATTAATAATTTAATATTATTTATTTTCCTATAAGAGTTGACTTTTCTCCTGGACTCGAAACGAGACCCAACGACTGTCGTCCCTAGCTAATTACCCCTATTCCGAACACAATGGGATATGTATCGTAAGCTGATTCGATCATTTCGATCAGTTTTCGTCAAAATCAACATATAACTCTATATATTGAATTTGAGCGTGCATTTCAATTTACCGGGGACACATACTAACTCGAAAAATTCCAAAAAAATATTTTCTAGCTTCGTATTGACGATACGGTCCAAACAAAACTAATTTCGTCAAATTCTGAGACCGTTGGAAAAACGGCCATTTTCCAGTCGATTAAAATCAACTGAAACTGGTCAAACGCGTTTTACTTTGCCACGCTCACGTATTGATTCGAAAAATCATGAAATTTGGAATCTAGCAATAACTTGACATCTCAGATCCAACAAAAGTGGTTCTTCGAAATCCGAGGTCATTTGCAAAATGGCTATTTTTAAGGGCCTGATTTCCATAGCGACTATTCAGAATTTTCAACTGGACATATCTTTTGATCCCCGCTATGAAATTTCAATTTTTCGGGTTCGTTGGAAAGATAGTCACAATTAGGTTCCATTATTTTTGGTTTCACTAAAATCCAGTTTATTTTGAACCCTGTACATTCATTTGAAGTTTGAAATCGAATTTTCAAACTACCGCGCCATTTTCAATTCCTTTTATAATTATAAATAATTATTTATATTCTAATGACGACGTATATATATACGTTCGAATTCTATTCAGAATAAATTTTCTCGTCGATATTATTTAAAATAATTCATTTTAAATATTCAAAATTCACTAAAATTTCCCAAACCTTTTTTTTTAAACTGGCTCGCATTTTCCGGGTTGTTACACTAACCTTGACTCATGATGGAAACCAAAATCCGAATACGACCCTACGAATTTAAATGTATTACGAGTATGGAGGCATAGTAGTATGGGATACTATTCTTCCTAGGATTTCTACATTTACTTTGAAATATTTTAATATATACTAATAATAATATTAAACTCGTATTTGCCGTATTTAGCATGTTTAATCACTATATGGTAAAACCCTATCCTCTGGTTTGTGTTGCATTGTGTGATGGGACCTGGGTCTTTTGGTGATTCCATTTTTCTAAAAAGCATAAAGTTGTCGTACGATTTACTCATTTTTTATTCTGACACTTTTATGCACGACAATCCATTAGAGTAAACCCGTTCCGCGTTAGCGGCGTGGTCTTTGGAATTGCCCTATTAATTAGTTAAGAATTCTCACACTAGTCCCACGACTGACCCGTTGTTTGTTTCCACCTTTTTGCAAACTCGGGTGTCCTCCTTTCTACACAGGCAACCAAGTAAACAGGTTTATTCTTCGCTTGGAGTCTTTTCTTTGGAGCTACTTATTATCTTCCTTGGATTTGCTTTTGTAGAGAGGTGATGACTTGGAGTTGGAAGGCATCTATCATTCGTTGCTTTTGCATTTTTCTTTATATTCTAGACATTAAACTTGGTTTATTCCACGTTGTTTAAGTTGGAGTTGGAACTTATTTCTTTTTCTGCAAACTTGATGTAATAATTTGGAATTCTATGACTGTGGATTTTCTGTGGTTGATGACATTATATTTCCGCTGCTATGATGTTGTTAGTCTATGAATTTCCTATGATATGTTGTATCTGTGATATGTATTATTGTATTTATGTTGTATTCCAAATGATTATTCCTTACTTTCATTCCGTGGAAGTTTGGGGTTATCACAAACCACTCACATTAGACAGGTATTGTTGCGGTTACTGGATGTGCTGGGCAGTTCTGGGCAGTTTTACACTGCAACTCAGTCTAACCTCGGGTTATTTTGAGCTTGATGCACTAACCTCTCACATTAGATATATATTTTTACGGTTGTTGGATGTGCCGGGCGGTTCAAGACAGTCTTACACCGTAACTCAATCTATCCTCGGGTTAGGCATATTTGTCTTTTCTAAATTTACATATTTACCTTCTCTATTTATATGTAAATTATTGTCATTCAAGTCATGCCCAATTTCTTTCTAAATCATGTTCATAATTTTAGGTATATAAATTATACCATTTCAATGCCACTAATCATTTAAAATATGCCAATGACATGTAACTTCATGTTTTTTCCAACGTTACCCCCGCTAAACGTTCGCATAAATTTCATAGAATGTTAGACTTCGCAATTTAGCCTAACTCAAAATCATGAGGGGAAAAGGAAGAGACACATATCATTCAAGACAAGCATAATATGGATCCAACATATGTCACATAAATTTGGCATAGAATAAATATATGTTTAATTATGAACTTGCAATTTTGGACCTAATCAACATGAACCATAAGCATATGGATGGGAGTTTACATAGAACTACACAATTCCAATTAGTCATATAAAGGTGAACTTGCATTTTTGGATCTAATTAACATCGGTTTTAAACATACGAAATTACCCAAACCCAACTAGGAATGTATAGGCAAACTTTTATTTTGGGTCCAACAAACATAAACCTTAAGCATATAGAATTGCACAAGTTCAACTAGACATGCGAATGTAAACTTTAATTTGGATCCAATAATCATGAATCTTAAACATATGGAATTGCACATGTTTAACAAGGCATGTAAATATGAACTTTTATCTTGGATCCAACAAACATGAATCTTAAGCATATAGTTTTACACATGTTTAAAAAGGCATGTAAATATGAGCTTTAATTTTTGAATCCAATTTTCATAGATCTAAATGTGTATCTAAACATAATACATGTCTTAGCCTAACAACTTGCATGATTCAATAAACATAGATCTAAACATAATACATGTCTTAGCATAATAACTTGCATGATTCAATAAACATAGATCTAAATGTAGATCTAAACATAATACATGTCTTAGCCAAACAACTTGCATAAACATAGCAAAATTCCCAAATTGACATACAGCATATAGGTGTCATCATGACATGTCATCGTAAAAATTATACAACATGGTATGTCATCGCCAAATTACACAACGTGATATGCCATTGCCAGATTATACAATAATATGTCATCGCCAATTTATTCAACATGATATGTCATTGCCAAAGTATTCAACATAATATTCATTGCTAAATTACACAACATATAAGTCTTTGCCAAATTACACAACATAAAGATTCACTGCCAATAATTTAACATTTATCATCAAATCACATACAACATGATCACAAACTTAATCATGATAAGAGTCATAGTCTTAATCAATTCATTTTAACAAAAAGGATAGACATAAATTAACATAGGGCGTTGTTCTACATCTAGTTATTTAGTAACAATTCTAATATCATTTAGGTCTAAATGATAACTGGACTTACAAAAAAGAGGCTCATCTTGAGTTTTGGGATCTGTATTCTGAAATTAAATAGCTCTCCTTTGTTGTAGACGTTGAATTCTCTTGTTGAAATAGATTTGATTTGTAATTCCTAACTTGCTTCCTAGTTGAGGGAGAATGGCGACTATTCTAGGCTAAGTACTGACAGCATGACGGTCTTAGGAATATTTTTGTGTGGCTTTAGTATTTGGATTTAGGTTGCTTATATAGAAGTTTGATTTAATAGGAGCCGTCAAATTAACCTAGAGAAAATCAAAGCCATTCAAACCTAAGAGAACCAACCAGAACGTGCCACACAAGCCCTAATGACACAACAGATCGTCACAGGAAGAAAAACGTCAGATTTCAGATCTGACCCGAGGGGTAGGTCAACCCCCAGGTCGACCTGTATATAGGGAAGTCGAACCCCTGGTCGACCTGGCCTGGGGTAGGTCGACCTCCCTTGGTATTTAATTTTATGAATTGTTTTATATAAATTTCTGAAAGTTCCAAAGGCCATAACTCCTTCATACAGAGTCCGATTTACGCAAACTTGGACTCTATCTCAAGCAGAATTCCGAGACGAACGCAATGGCGTAACCCGTTTCCCTTAATTATCACATTTTTAATTAAGCATTCTTTAATTCGTAACATTAACGTTCACAGAAAATACGGGGTGTTACAAAAATCCTCGACTCACCAGCCTTCTCCAAGACGAGAATGGTTTATTTTTGTCTTTGTAGGAACCAACTCTCATAAAGACGATCTACATCTCGGCCTTGTTCCCGATAGTTGTCGATTTTCTGGCCTTAATACGACCCAGTTCGATTGTCGGTTTTCTAGCCTTAATGCAACATCGAAGCCATTAGATTTCTGGCCTTAATATGGGCCGGCGCAACCATAGTTGCTCGAACAATTGTGATTCAATTCACATTTCAGAACACACCTCCATCTATCGAAGAAGATGCATTCTGAGGAGCAAAATGTTAGCCTTCTTTTTGGTAAAAGACCCAACGGGCCAAATCGATGCCCAAACACGCACCAATCAAGTTAGACATATCGCATTCCAGGAAGCCCAGCAGAAGCTTGGCCTGAAGTAACCGAGTATCAGGCCAATCAAGCTAATATCTCACTCCGAAAGACTCGCTCTCCCAGTCGACCGAGAGAATTGCTCTCGCACAGGGAGTATCAACTGAGTATTTCAGGTCTACATGAAATATCCAACTGAGCTGTTCAAATACTTGGCCCGACTCTTAAGGAAGAAAAGGTGGTCAACCACATCCGGACATAGATCTACTTTTGATACACCTCACTATGAATGCCACGTAAGCCACAATTGTAAAGGATACAATTTATGAATAGTGGAACCAGTATTCAAACCTCTATTCTGTCCAAGGGGTGAGCTCCACGCGTCCGAGTCTTCCCAGAAAGGTCGGGCCACATCACAATAACCCAAGCCGCCATCTCCACCTATAAATACCACAGAGATTAAGGATGAAAGGAACCAGATCCTTTTCGGCTGATACTTCATCTTCTTCCCAGAGAGGCATTATCTAGAAGAGAAAAAAGCCGTCTTCTTTCTTTTCTTAAAATAGAAAAAGCATTGTACTTGTAATCTAAAGCAGAAATAACATATAAGTGGATTGTGGGCATAATCTTTGCCAAGCCACTATAAAAAGACTATGTGTTTTCCCCGTTTCCTTTACTTATTCTGTATTTTATAATTGGTATTCGTGTGCTCTTCACACGATTGGGGGTTGAACGTCACTAGTGACCAACTTTTGACGTCAACATATCTTTTATAACATAGGTAGTGTAAAAGATATTAGACATAGACTTAAATTATTCTTCAACAAAGACTTATATTTATGATATAATAACATCTGATAAGTCAAGCTTTACAGATACATTATAATAATCTTATATATTATTAATTCGAAGTATGCGCATTTATAGATTATTTATGTTATTACTCTACATAGCACATCATCAAGAGTAACAAAATATTCAAGCATAATTATTCAAATAACAGACATAAAAATAAGCATATAAATCCTCTTTTTTTTGGCAAGGCAACACATAAGTCTTTTTATTTATTCACTAGATTTTTTCCACAATCATGATAATAAAAAATTTGGATATTCGAACAATAAATCCTTTGATGCATTCCAAAGTTGTTTTTTGCATTTCTCTTCGCACTCCTTCGCACAACTGTCAATACTTCCTTTCTTGTCACCTCCTTTCTTGTTAACTATTAAGAAATTAACAAAAGTCATCAATAAATATTCACAGTGGGCACAAAAAATTTACTACACATAGTTCTGTTTCAAATATTTTGTTGACATAGGAGTATGTTCCTAAATATAGTTTATTGTGTGGATAATTTATTAACATGTAATTTAATTAAGAAGAGAAACTATAATTTTGGACACTTTTTATCTATGAAGCAATAATGAGAAATAAATGGTTGTATAAAAGCAAATGGACACACATAGAAATAATAAATGCTTACCATTATATTTGAGGCATTTATCATGGACACAATTCAACTCGTACGGAATATGTTTCATACCAATTTCACAACCATATTTGCAAGCAGTGGAGCAAGCTTTGTTGTTATGTGTGATTTTTTTACACATTGAGCGCATATTGTTTCACAAACATTAGCCTGAGTAAAAGATACTAGGAAAAGTAGAGCAATAGAGAAAAGCAAAGTTTCCTAGAAAAGTGAGATTCTATCTTACTCTGAAATGTTGGTTCATTAAAATAAAGATTAAACCATTTTATAGGAGATCCACATGTAATATGGTAACTAAACATGAGAATAAGAGACATGAATGTAGTGTATTAATTTAATTAGTAATTTTAAAAGTATTAGATGACTAGTTGCTTATTATTAATTTTAATTTGGTCTTATCTATAAATCAAGCATCTTCAAGTTTTTAATAAATGAAATGATAAGGTTCATACCCCGAGACTAATGTGAATGAACAACAAGACTGTTGATAATGTACCTAAAGCTTAGTACATTATTAAATTCAATGAAATTAAATGAAATGCATTCTATAGTTAAAAGATAATGATCTAAGCCAAGTATCTTAGTACAATTTTTTATTTCCTAATTTGTCATAATGAACCAATATACATGTAACAACCAGTAATTTTGACCGTGCCGAATCGGCAAAACATGTCAACTCAAAACGTCCAAAACAACAGATTGTTATTAGCTTCTATGGTAAGTAGAATAAATCACAGAATCACAGATCACAGACATAGATAAAGAGTTATATAATATCTCACAGCGGAAAAATACAACATATAATAGCAGTTCGTGAAGCTACTAAATAAATTTTACATTAGAGTTTACATAAAATAATACAGCGGAAGTCTGATACAATAAATAAATGATAACAGAATGGGACAGAATAACAGAAATAATTGGATGACGGGAACAACTGATCAACAGGTAGATATAGGTGAGCAAAAATCCAATATAAGCTCCAAACTTCAAAGATGAATCTCGAACTGGAATACTTGATCTGACCCGAGCAATAATGCAAAACAAAACAACTTTGATTAGGACTAACATTCTCATGAAAGTAAATCAACTCAAATGAAATGTTCGATGAAATGCAGTAAGTAACTTAGAGGATGTTTGGGATCACCATCCTCTAAGGATCCGTCAAACTAATATTATATAGTATAATACTCTATATACAATAGTGTCTATCAGTAAGGTAAAATATCAAAATAGCATAAGCGGGATTACCATGTTTACCCTTACACCTTTTATATATTCCCATAGTATATATAGTAACCAAATTCCTCCGTAAACTGGAGGTTGATCAGAGGGCACTCCATATAAAACAGTACAAAACAAAATCGTAATGGTCTCGTATAAGGCATGTGACAAGGAACGCAAGGAATGCCAGTGGATTCACCGTTTGCAGAGCCGGACTGGTGGTAACGCATAGTAGCTACTACCGCCCACCCCGATACACACTCCCATAATCAAAAGAGCCTAAATCGAATCTCAATAGTAACAGAATAATATCGAAGAAGTGTGCTTGATAGGAGGTATGACCTCACATGGTCCATCAATAGCTCCTGTTTTAGCCACATCAAGCTGACTCAAGGTAGTCATGGTCTCGTAATTAATATGAAATACAAAAATGGAGTTGTTCGCCAAATCATACCCTTCATTCTAGAACTCCACCATGTACACATTTGTTAAAGTGGTTTCGATATTGGGAGAGAGTGTGACAATAGCCGATCCCGGTCTCTTTAACAACCAATTATTTACATTTTTCACACCGTGGTCCTTATTTTATAAATCACTTTGTAAAATAGTTTATACGAATTCTCATATTCGAATTTGAAATCAAATTTAAATATCTAACTTCGATTATATTCAATTTTGAAAACTTCTCATGGGAATCGCTCAAATCAAATTGATTTAAAACCATATCGAAAAAAATTCAAAATATAGTATAAGCAAATATTATACTATTTAACTTCGATTTTATATAAGTTTTTGGACAAAAATCGCATAACAACTTTCAAATCCCAAATCAACTAATATTTAAGTTATAAATTAAATATCTCAAATTCCATTTAATCGATATCAAAACCTTTAACTTCAGTTATAATTTTGGTTCGGCTTCTATTCGCAAAAATTCAAGCTTGGAACCATTCAAAGATTCAAAATTTTCCTTTATAAGAAATCATTTCAATTCGATTCATTTTAATCCAACACTTTGGTTCGAAATTCGAAATATGAGATTCAATTCAAAACTTACACTTCAATTTAAAACAAAACATATCGAGTTATGCAATTCAGGTCATATAATTCAAAATCGTTATTCATAAATATAAACAATTCATATAAATTGGTTTTACCCCCCTTAAAGCATTCATTTTAGTCGATTAATGAAATTCAACACTTAGGTTCAAATTTCCATTTCTATAATTCAAAATGAAATCTTAAACTCCAATATAAACCAAATCGTCTTATAACTTAAAATTCAAGTCATATAGCTCAAAACTATTACTTCTACATTTCAAATCAAAATCATTTATTTCCATTCAACCAAATTACGATTTAAAACCATTCTTATACATCGATTTAACAAATTCTTAATTCAAACCAAACGATATAAAAATCAATTCCGCATATAACATCTATATATTCCAATTCATAATTAATCACTAAAAATTGAATTTAATTCTTATCGATTATAAATTCAAAATAAATCAATTTTCCTAATTCACATTCATTTCTTATCAAGATTCATAATTTAAACCAAATCAAATTCAATTTCTTACTTTTACCAATTCAAGTTCATCTATACTAAAATTGTATCAGTTCCAATTCATAACTTAATATGAGTTCATTCGTTATTCAAATATCGTTATATAAATTTACATCTTTAAACTTCGAATTTAAATCGTGAAATCTAACCTAGCCATCTTGAGTCTATTAAAGTTTATAAAATATACATAAGAAAATTGATTTTTGAAAATAGATATGTATACATATAAGTTTATAAAATTGTAAAATAAAATTAGAAATAGATAAGTTTAAAATAATATAAAAATAGATTTAAAGAAATATTTATAATAATGTAAAAAGGTTAAAATACTTATAGGAATAAATTATATGGCTTAAAATAAATAAATTATAAGTAAAATCTTGAATAAACATTTAATTTCCTATTTACAAATAAAATAATTTAAAACACATAATTCAAAATATACTAAAAAATTTAAATTTAAATAAAATATAAATATAAAAATATAAGGTTTATTGGGATATGGAATTTATCATTTCACTTCGAAAACATAACTGATGTTGTCCATATATAGTTTTTTACCCTATGGTCAAGTGATATGGAATTTATCATTTCAACCCTTAGTGATTTTTCCAAAACTAGGGGTATCAACAATCATAGCATATATATCATCAGTGCAACTATGTGTCATATGAATATATCGTGTCACATATGAAATGTGTGTGTGTGTTTATATATATCAAATCAAACAATTTCTATCAGCAATCCTATACATTTCATATAAAAGTTCATTATTGATCTAACATCCATGAAAATATAAGTCAGGTGTGAGATAAACTCACCTTCCATGGCGCAGAAATGGAGACGACAGCGGATGAACACTGAATTAGACGATGATATCTAGGCATGAATCAAAATGATTTTAACTGATAATCAACTCAATATTTATTTTATTTTTATGAGGAGAGGCTAGTAGATTTCGAGTGGATCGGTACCGCTATTGACGTTGGGACGGTACGGTTATTTAGTTTTAGAAATGGGTTTCGAACTCACACTAAATTTAATTTAAAATAATCCCAATAAATATTTATAACATAATATATATATATATATATACACACACGTATATACATTGAAATTTTAGTATATACATATTTAAAAACAAATACGACACTAAACACACACACAAAACCATATTCACAAACACAAAAAATCACATAATAACACACACAGTAAACAACTTGACACAAATATAAATATGCTAAAGTAACCATACATTTAAATTCAATACACACCAAAACTTCAAAACTCAAATTATATAAAACATCTAAACCATGTTATATACTATACATTATATACATATATATAAACTCGACAAAGACAGAATCACGTATAAACAAACTCATTCACCCAAAATCACATAAGTATACACACACTTACGCATGGAAGAAAACACCGTCACATTCACACTCAGCATACACGCAAACAAAAGGATCTCACGCACACTAATATACACACAAATAGGACCAAACTGACACAAATAAACTCAGTATTCACGGTCGGCTTGGTTCGAGAGTGGGTGCAAATTGAACTGGAGGGTGAGGAATTCGGCATGGCGGCAGGAGGCTTGTCTACAGGTTTGGTAGGGATGTGCTGTTTCAGGTGAGCTCGGCTGATAGGGTTAACGCAGAGCTTCTGGGTGGAGCACAGCAAGGCGGTGCGATGAGGATCATCTAGACGGGCTTGGCAGAGGGGCGGAGCGCGCATGACACCAGGGGTCAGGCGGAGGTTCACAACAGGAGAGGCGGATCTCGGGAAGGACAAGGTTGGTGGGGTCGATTTCGGATCAGAGGTGGACAAACGAAGGCGTGGAGTGTTGTCGGTGGACTCGCGATGGGAAAAACAAGAGGTATAAGAAAATAAGAGGTGGAGTAGTTTTAATTACTCATGAATTGGTATACATATCAATGGTAATGGGAATAAAATGAAACTGGCGACGATGAAAAGAAGAGAAAATGGAAGCAAGGCAATGTGAATAAAAATGAAACTGGTCATGTGATAAGGATTTAAATAGCTTTTAGAAAATGGCAGGTGGCCCTTTGAACTGTTCTTCAGTTGTTTGGAAATGGACAACATGCTTGCATGACTTTTAAGGCGGTTTCGAATTCAAAACAAAAAGATGTACATGGATGGCATGGTGACGAATAAAATTGGTTAACCGACATATGATGGAACCGACTGCTTTTAAATCCAAATAGAACAAACGTTTTGTTTTAAAATTTAAAAGGTAAAAGGACACATTAAAATGAAAACAATAAAATTTTGAGGAAAATGGCAAACAACCATTGATAGAATAATGAATGAATTAATTTTTAGCGAACGTTCAATAATAAAAGGAAATGAATGGTTTTGTTTACAAATAAAATGAATAGTTTACCCCTCAAAATGTGACCGATATCAAGGAGATTTGTTTGAAATGTAATCAAAAATATAGTTTTATTAATATTGGAAACAATATATATAATACGAGTTTATTCTTCAAATTAAAACTTAGGAATAAAATCTTAAGAAATAAAGAGGATTTCAAATAAATAAACTCATTAAAAATTCATTTATTAAATATGCTTTGAAATTACAAATATTAATTTGTATAAACATGTAGATATTAAAGCCAAATTTATTTGCTATATAAAACCAAAATAAATTTAGTTTTAAATCATAAATCAAAGTAAAATAAAAAAAATTGAGTTTTAAACAAATAAAATAAAAATATAAATCAAAATATAAATTAACTTATAAAAAAAATGCGCTTAAAATTCAGGATGTTACAATCTCCCCTACTCAAACCTTTTCGTCCCCGAAAAGGAACGAGGCAAGGACATAATAATTAAATAATATATTTAAACCGAATGGCTCATAATTTTCCTCATACATATATATGATTTGAAATATATACATATATATCAGAATTTAAAATATTTTCAAACATATTTCAAAATAATTTTATGTATTCACTCAACGTCTTGATTGGTAGTATATATCTATCTCACTTTCGGAACCCGAAAATAGATATCGATGATGCCGCTGTCATCACCAGAATCATTTTCAAGCGACTAGAGTGTGACTCTATATCTATTTTGTACACATAAGATTTAACATATATGTTGATCAGATGTATATCCAAATCACTAGGTATTCGATAGGCCAATTTTAACGTCAAATAAATACTCGAAACATCTTTTTATATATATTTAAACAGAAATTATACCAAAATTTCAAATCAAGTGGTATAAGTAATATATATATATATATAGCAAATCACTAAAATTTAAAGTAGGGAAAATTATATCTCTCCCCCACTCATTTATTTATTAAAAATTCAAACCCAATTAATAATGAATAACTAACAATATTAGTATTATATCATATACATAGCAATAATATTCTATACTATATCTAAATATTTTCAAATCCATATTATCTATATTTAAACTTATAAAACTGGATAAATTCCATAATTTTAACATGTAAATATATCACAAATAAAAATCTTTATAAACCCAATTAAACTTATAAATACATATATATACATACATTTATAACTATATCATTATACAATTCACCCAGGATAAAATCATTTTCTTAGAAAATATAAATCTTTAAATCTTATATAAAATATAAAATCTCAAAATATAAACATAATTTTTTTTCACAATATTCGTATTACCAAAAGGTATTGTTATTTACAGATATATATATATATATATCAAAATTGCATCAAGAAAACTTATATTATGATACCTTTCAAAATATAAATTTCAGACCAATATATAAAAAGAATGAGCTCGATAGAAGACTTATACTTCCCTTCTACTTCTTACCTTATTATGGGTAAGGATAAGTTATAGAATTCAAGTTAAAAGCTGAATGAACGAAGGAACCTAATCAAAGAGGATCTATGAAGGAAGATGGATTCAAATGAAAAGAGAGATTTCAGAAAAGAATTAAATATTAAACTAATTTTATATTCGAAAATATTTGTTTAAACATTTTTAAATCATTTTAAAACAATTTATACTTTCAAAATACACTCTCTCAAGAAGGATTCTATGATAAATTCCACTCATTCTAGGGTATCACTACCCTATCCCTAATGAGCTTTTACCCCATTGGCTAAAGATTTGATAAACCAAAGCTCTGATACCACATCTAATGACCAGTCATTTTGACCGTGCCGAATCGACAAAACATGTCAGCTCGAAACGTCCAAAACAACAGATTGTTATTAGCTTATAGGGTAAACAGAATAAACCATAGAATCACAGATCACAGACACAGATACAGAGTAGTATAATATCTCACAGCGGAAAAATACAACATATAATAGTTGTTCATTAAGCTACTAAGTAAATTTTACATCAAAGTTTACATAAAATAATACAACGGAAGTATGACACAATAAATAAATGATAACAGTCTGGGACAGAATAACAGAAATAACTGGATGACGGGAACAACTGATCAACAGGTAGATATAGGTGAGCAAAAATCCAATATAAGCTCCAAACTTCAAAGATGAATCTCGAACTGGAATACTAGATCTGACCCGAGCAATAATGCAAAACAAAACAACTTGGATCAGGACTAACATTCTCATGAAAGTAAATCAACTCAAATGAAATGTTCGATGAAATGCAATCAGTAACTTAGAGGATATTTGGGAACACCATCCTCTAAGGATCCATCAACCTAATACTATATAGTATAATACTATATGTACAATAGTGTCTATCAGTAAAGTAAAATATCGAAATAGCATAAGCAGGATTACCATGATTACCCTTACACCGTTTATATATTCCCATAGTATACACAGTACCTTAATTCCTCCGTAAACTAGAGGTTGATCAAAGGGCACACCATATAAAATAGTACAAAACAAAATCGTAGTGGGTTCGTAAAAGGCATGTGACAAGGCATGCAAGGAATGCCAGGGTGGATTCACCATTTGTAGAGTCGGACTAGTGGTAACGCATAGTAGCTACTACCACCCACCTCTATACCAACTCCCATAATCAAAAGGGCCCAAATCGAATCTCAACAGTAATATAATAATATCGAAGAAGTGTGCTCGATAGGAGGTATAACCTCACTTGGTCCATGCATAGCTCCTGTTTTAGCCACATCAAGCTGACTCAAGGTAGTCAGGGTCTCGTAATTAATATGAAATACAAAAATGGAGTTGTTTGCCAAATCATCCCCGTCATTCTAGAACTCCACCGCATACACGGTTGTTAAAGTGTTTTTCGGTATTGGCAGAGAGTGTGACAATAGCCGATCCCGTACTCTTTAACAACCAATCGTTTACATTTTTCACATCGTGGTCCTTATTTCATAAATCACTTTATAAAATAGTTTATATGAATTCTCATATTCAAATTTGAAATCAAATTTAAATATCTAACTTCGATTATATTCAATTTTGAAAACTTCTCACGAGAATCGCTCAAATCAAATCGATTTAAAACCATATCAAAAAAAATTCAAAATATAGTATAAGCAAATATTATACTATTTAACTTCGATTTTATATAAGTTTTCCGACAAAAATCGCATAACAACTTTCAAATCCCAAATCGACTTATATTTAAGTTATACCTTAAATATCTCAATTTCCGTTTAATCGATATCAAAACCTTTAACTTCAATTATAATTTTGGTTCGGCTTCTATTAGCAAAAATTCAAGCTTGAAACCATTCAAATGATTCAAAATTTTCTTTTATAAGAAATCGTTTCAGGTCGATTCATTTTAATCCAACATTTTGGTTCGAAATTCGAAATATGAGATTCAATTTATAACTTACGATTCAATTTAGACAAAACATATCGAGTTATGCAATTCAAGTCATATAATTCAAAATCGTAATTAAAAAATATAAACAATTCAAATAATTTGGTTTTATCCCCTTAAAGCATTCATTTTAGTCGATTAATGAAATTCAACACTTAGGTTCAAATTTCCATTTCTATAATTCAAAACGAAATCTTAAACTCCAATATAAACCAAATCGTCTTATAACTTAAAATTCAAGTCATATACTCAAAACTGTTACTTCTACATTTCAAATCAAAATATTTTATTTCCATTCAACCAAATTACGCTTTAAAACCATTCTTATAAATGGATTTAACAAATTCTTAATTCAAACCAAATGATATAAAAATCATTTCCGCATATAGCATCTATATATTCCAATTCATAATTAATCACTTGAAATTGAATTTAATTCTTATCGATTATAAATTCAAAATAAATCAATTTTCCCAATTCACATTCATTTCTTATCAAGGTTCATAATTTGAACCAAATCAAATTCAATTTCTTACTTTTACCAATTGAGGTTCATCTCTACTAAAATTTGTGTCGGTTCCAATTCATAACTTAATATGAGTTCATTCATTATTCAAATATCGTTATATAAATTTACATCTTTAAACTACGAATTTAAATCACAAAATCTAACCTACCAATCTTGACTCTATTAAAGTTTATAAAAAATATATATAAGAAAATTGATTTTCGAAAATAAATATGTACATATATAAGTTTATAAAATTATAAAATAAATCTAGAAATAGATGTGTTTAAAATAATATAAAAATAGATTTAAAGAAATATTTATAATAATATAAAAAGGTTAAAATACTTATAGGAATAAATTATATGGTTTAAAATAAATAAATTTATAAGTGAAATCTTAAATAAACATTTAAATCCCTATTTACAAATAAAATCATTATAAAAAACATAATTTAAAATATAATAAATAATTTAAATTTAAATAAAATATAAATATAAAAATATATGGTCTTGAGTAAATATTTAAAATAAAACTCATTATACTTCGAAAACATGATTGACGGTGTCCGTATATAGTTTTCTACCATATGGTCAAGTGATACGGATATTTATCATTTCAACCCTTAGTTATTTTTTCTAAACTAGGGGCATCAACAATCACAGCATACATATCATTAGTGCAACTACGTGTCATGTGAATATATCGTGTCACATATGAAATGTGTGTGTGTATATATATATATAAATATATATGTCAAATCAAACAATTTCTATCAGCAATCCTATACATTTCATACAACAGTTCACAATTGATTTAAAATCCACGAAAATGTAAGTCAGATGTAATAACCCGGAAATCTGAGCCAATTTAAAATTTTAATTTTGGCAATTTTGATGAATTTTGATAATTTGAAATGATTTATTTTAAAAAATAATGACAAGAAATTTATTTTGAATAGAATTAGAATGAATATATTTATTTGAATCGTCGTTAGAATATAAATAATTTATTTTAATTATAAAAGGAATTGAAAAGGGCGTGGTAGTTCAAAAATTCGATTTCGAATTTCAAATGAATGTACAGGATTCAAAATAAACTAGATTTTAGCGAAACCAAAAATATTTGAATCTAATTGACAATATCTTTCCAACGAATCCGAAAAATCAAAATTTCATAGTGGGAATCAAAAGTTACGTCCAGTTGAAAATTCAGAATAGTCGCTATGGAATTTTGGCCCTTAAAAATGAAAATTTTGCGAACGACCTAGGTTTTCGATGAAACAACTTTTGTTGGATCCGGGATGTCAAGTTATTGCTAGATTCCAAAATTCATAATTTTCTGAGTATTTTCTGAGTCAATATGTTAGCATGGCAAAGTTAAACGTGTTTTGACAGTTTCAGTCAATTTCGATCGACCAGAAAATGGCCATTTTTGAAACGGTCCCAGAATTTGACTAAATTAGTTTTGTTAGGACCGTATTGTCAATACGAAGCTAGAAAATATTTTTTGGCAATTTTTAGATTCCGTCTATGGCCCTGGTAAATTGAAATGTGCGTTCAAATTCAATATTTTTAGTTGTATTTTGATTTTGACGAAAACTGATCGAAACGACCAAACTGGCTTACGATACATATCCCATTGTGTTCGGAATGAGGGTAATTAGCTAGGGACGACAGGCGGTGGGTTCAGTTTGGAGTTCGAATTTAAAAGTAACTTTTTTGTGGAATTTAAAAATTAAATAAATAAATAAAAAGTCAACCCTTATTTCCCTAAAGCCCCCCAAGTTGTCTCTCTTCCCAAACCCGACTCAGATTAAAAAAAAGAAGAAAAAAAAGAGAGTAGGGGAGAACGCGGGGCATCGCCGCCGCGATCCCCAGAGAGGGCGTCGCGCCTCCGGCGCCACCTCTTAGGTGAACCCCCTTCTTCTCTTACTCCTCCTCCCTCTAACTCGAGGACCTACGCCCTAGAACCTCCAAGCTGCAAAGCCATCTACTCCAGAGGCCACCGCCGACCACTGCATAACCCCACCGCACCTGCGCCCGCCTCCCTCCACCTCCCTGAACTCTGATGAAGCTAATCCCCCTCCTCCTCTTCCAAAAATCATTAAGTTTTTTTTCTTTTTATTGAATTTCTTTTTTTAGTTTTCCTTAGAGTAAAATCTGAATTATATATATAACATTAATTTTAGAAATCAGTTTTTTTATGAATAACATATAAAAGATTAGATTTTTCTATGTTAAAAGATTAGATTTTTCTATGTTAAAAGATTATATTTTCTATGATAAAAGATGAGATTTTTAAATGATAAAATATTAGATTTTTAATTGATAAAAGATGATATTTTTAAATGACAAAGGTTATATGTTAATAAAAGAAAAGACTGTATTTTTACGAAATAAAAATATGATTTTTAACGATATAAAATTTTGATTTTTTATATGTGTAGCGAAGCGATAAAAATTTGATCTTTATTATTTGAATAGTAGGATAAAATTTTTATTTTTATATGATCAAAGAAGTGATTTTTATACATATACTAGCGAAATAAAAATATAATTTTTATATATATAGTGAGGTAAAAATATAATTGTTATTATATAGCTAGCAAGATAAAAATATAATTTTTATCATGGAAGTAGCAGTGTAAAGTAGGGGTGGGCGCGGTTCGGTTCGGTGCGGTTTGGAGCTCAAACCGCTTCCACACCGCATCAAATAGTTAATCAAAAATACAAACCATTATACTAACCGTTCAAACGGTTCGGTTTCGGTTCGGTTTTGATGCAATATGGTCCGGTTTTGGTTCGGTTCGGTTTGAAGCCGTATTAAATATTTAACACGAGAATTACTTCCATCAGTAATCAATTTATGATTGTATGACGTTATGTAACCTGAAGGTTAAAACACATAGTGTTATCTTGAATTGATATAACTACAACATACGCTGAAGATAGAATATATATTGTTAAAATAAAAGTTAGAAAGGAATTTTTTAATTTTTTATCGTAACGTTACCGCTATAGCTATGCGGTTCGGTTCAGTTTAATATGGTTTGGTAACAGTTCAAACTGCAACCGAACCGTATCGTCGTGGGTCGGTTCGGTTTGGGTTGTTAGCTTTAGAGTGAGAATATGGTGCGGTTTTCCGCAACGTTTATGCAGTCCGGTCCAGGTGGTTTCCGCATTGCGGTGCGGGTTATGCCCACCCCTAGTGTAAAGGAGTGATTTTTACATATGTAGTAGAGATATAAAAATACGATCTATATATATAAAAATGTGATTTTTATATAGAGAATGGCGAGAGAAAAATATGATTTTTATTATATGAACATCGATATAAAATTTCGATTTATATATATGAAGTGGAAATAAAAATATGATTTTTATGTACATGTAGTGATGATAAAAATGTGATTTTTACTATGAACGGCGTGTAAAGGATTGCGTTGAATTTCGGGCAAATCCAAGCCATTCAAAAATTCAGAAATGAAACGGCGGAGTGGAACCCTAACGTGAGAACTCCTCACTTTTATTTTGTTTTCTAGTTGAAATATATACTAGGATGCAGACGGTGCTTAGCAGCACCCGACACCCGTCGTCCACAGACAATGGATGACTTGTTTGTTTGATTGATGTGTTGTGAAAAATGATTGTGTGTAGTGGAATGAAATTTATTATTTTATGGTTAAAAATATAATTTTTAACGTGTATATAAAATAAATAGTTATAAACAAATCGGACTATTTGTTTATATACAAACATTTGACTGATATGGATTGGAATGATAAATTTTACACATAACGCAACTGCACAAATAAAACCTGTGTTTGATTGTTTGAAAACCCCACACTGGTATTGGGGTGAAATTGGCCATAAACTAGTCCCAATAATTAGTTGTATGTCGATAGATTGATTGACAGGCTGTTGTAAGCATTAAATATTTATATTTGATGCTTATGCAGTGTAGAATGCATTTGTGGTGATGGTTGATTGTGTTTGACTGTTGTAGTGTACGTGTGTGTATGAAATCCATATCAATCACATTTTATGGTAATTGATTGGGCCTCATTCCAAGTTGGAAAATAAAGAAAATTCATGTGTTAAATAAAAAGAATATTCATGTGTTGAATAAAAGAAAATTCATGTATTGAATAAAATATATATTCATGTGTTGAATAAAAGAAAATTCATGTGTTGAAGAAAATATTCATTTGTTGAATAGAATAACGAAGTTGTTGAAAGATATAAAGCCGTGTTGGTTAGATTGACGCCATTTTGACGTGAACAATATTTATATCGATTTTATTCATTTTTATAATGAATATCGAAAAGGAATTGATTTCAAAATATAATATTTTGAAAATACTATCATTTATATATCGATGATATGGAATATTCGGTATTTAATTGAAATTGAATATGAAGTTGAAATCATTTTGAAAACAAATTTAAAATGATTTATAAAATACGTTTTGAAAGGAAATCGAAGAAATATATATAATATATATATTATGTATATAATGGCCTGAATAGAACGCGTCGCGTAGTTCGCGAATTTCGATCATTGACTTCGAATGGAAGTTACGGGAGATCCGACCGTCGGATTCTCCTAAAAACGGAACTGTTGGGTTCGTATCGAAAAGAGATTTCTAACGAATATTAGAGATTTGAAATCTAACAGTTGGATTTGGAATTATGTCCAAATCAAATTTGGAAAAGGTCGCTGTAAGTGCAGTTCGATGGCTGTTGATGGAAATCGACTGTACGAGCCTTGATAAAATTATTAAAAGTAGTAATAATTTGTGTAAAATCATAAGAAATGATTTGTGAAGAATTGGGATGAAAAATTCCAAACTTGAAAAGATAAAAATAGATTTTTATCGAAATGAACTAGTTTTGAGCTAGAATTATAATCCTATTTATTTTTAAAATAAATAAAGTGGATTTGAAATGGTTTTCAAAATAACCAGAATTTCCAATATTTAAAGTGGAAATGGATTTGAATCGAAATTGTCTTTGGAATATTTCGATGTTGGATTTCGTGATTATGCAGATATTGTTATGGAAATATATATTTATATCGTTATTTCCAATACGATATTTGTTGGTCGTAGAATTTGATATTGAATATAAGCCGATATATTTTCTATACAGAGCCTTGTATTTAATATCAAATGGGATTTGGGTTTGTTGTGAATGGTGTCTTCATTTACACTGTTCTTAAACCCAGTTGAGAAAAAGATTAAATCTTTTTATTTAGATTTAATGAAGTATACCAATTAAATGGTATTTAATTGGAATTGAAATTGATTTTTGGGTTTATCGTGAATGGTGTTTTATATAACACTTGTTCTTTAACCCGATCATGAATGGAATGTGATTTTGGGTTGTCGTGAATGGTATCTTCAATAATACTGTTCTTAGACCCAACAGAGTTAAGAAAATCAGAAACCAACTGAAGATTAGTTAAGTTGAATGGTTTCTTGGCTATTGATCTGATGTTAGTTTCGGCCTTCAGGGTTATTACTTAGGGAATTGTTTCACTTGCTAATTTACGGTTAAAGGCTGATAGAATGGAATGTGATTTTGGGTTTATCGTGAACTGTGTTTTAAATGACATTGGTTCTTTAACCCAGTTAAAGACAAGATACGATTTCCCAAATTAAATAATCATTAATAGTGATTTTTGGGAAGATTAAAACTAAGTGGAGTTTTACTAAATCTTTAATTAGATTGAAACGATCGAGAATGGAGTATCACCAGTCTTCTCTAGGCGATAGTTAAATCTTTAATTAGATTTGAATGTGAAATGGTAATTGAATTTACCGATAACACCGTGGTGTTAGATATGAAGTATGACCAGTTTTACTTCATGGGATGAATAGGTTGGGACTGGGAAATTAAAACAAATTATTACTTCGGTAAGGTTCGTTAATCCCGACTAGTTTGGATAAACCATAATTTGGTTTGAATTAATATTCAAAGGAATATTAAAGAATAAATTTAAAAAAATTATCTTTGATAAAATTAATGGGAACTTTGCCCAAAGTATAAGAATATTTGAATAAAAGAATATTCTGAATTGGAATGAGGCGTATGTTGTGTTTGTGTAACACTTGTTTATTATATACACAAGTTATTCAGAAAGACCGGGTTTATCCCATTCTTAATAACTGATTCGACGATGTGTCGAAGATGAAGACGGTGGTCGAAGACCGGAGGTCTTCACATCGTTTGGATTATTACCGATGATATTGATTGGGTTGTACACCCAAGAGGAGGGAATCAGTTGGTGATCGTCCAGACGTACTTAGAGATCGATGGATATGCGAGGTACAAGGTGCCTCTGGTTTCGTTCAGACCTAGAATGGACTTGTAAATGGACTGTGTGTCTGACATTGGATATCATTCTGTGTGATTGATGGATATCGGTTGCATGGAGTGGTTTTCCTGTGTGGCATGCTAAGATGCAAATAATCAAGGCTTCTGTTGAAAAGCAGAGACTTGTGGTTGATGATCAAAGCACGACCTTTATGGTGTAGCTTTGTGTAGCATTATTTCGTGAGCCTCACCCCTAAGTGTGAACCAGAAACGGGAGAGGACCTCAGGGAGGGCATGCGTTTCCTTCTAGCTAGAAGTGGCGTCAATGGTTTGACACGCCCTGACGAATTTGACTTATGTGGTTGTTGGGTTGCGAGGCGCCTCGGAAATACCAGTGACTATGTGGAGCCGATGGTGTCATTTGGCTCACTGACGCCGCAAAGGGCTGGGAAACGCAGTGTTCAGGCATTTTAATCCACATTGGTGGACCGGCCCTAACGATCCAACGCTTGACTGAGTACTTTCCTGACACACGGGCCAGAGCATCTCGAATTCGGTAGAGGACTGTCTTTTGCCTCGGTTCACAAACGGAAATCCAACTTCCAATACGCGACTTTGCGATTTTAGTTGTAACCCTATATATGGCAACATAGTGGTATAGGGCACTAATGTCGTCTATGATTGAAATTGTTTTGACACTATACACTTATAGTAATAATAAAACATGAAATTTAGCGTATGAAGCATGCTTTGGCTATTATAAGGTAAAACCCTATCCTCCGGCTTGTGTTGCATTGTGTGATGGGACCTGGGTCTTATAATAGCTTCATTGTTCTTTATTTAGCATTGCACTGTTGTTTTATGCACTGTTATTCTTGGGAGGAAACCCGTTCCGTCTGATACGGTGTCGTCCTTATGACTACTTTAGTTCTCACACCAATCATAAGATTGACCTGGAGTTTATTGTTTTAACCTAAAATCTGGGTGCCCTTATTTTGACACGGGCAGCTAGTAGTTTTGGTTTTGCAGATTTATATTCACAGGATCCTGGTATACAGATGGAACGATACTCGGAAAGCTCTGTATCCATGTATTACTTTCAGTTGTGTTTTGTATTGTTTTTCCACTGCAATGTAATTTATTGTAATCTCTGATATTTTTTTGTTGTATTATAATTATTCATACTCTGTATATTCTTGTATTCTAATGGTATTGTTGTAATAAGCAATGAAATGTTCTTTTGTTTGTGTTCCGATTTGTCGTGTTCTCGAAACAATCAAGGGTTTCAAACGGTCTTGGTCGGTTTAGCGATCGAATAGGATCGAGCGAAATTCCTTGTTGTTACATCAGCTGTGAGATAAACTCACCTTCCATGGCATAGAAATGGAGACGACAACGGATTAACACAGAATGAGACGACGATATCCAGGCATGACTCAAAATGATTTTAACTGAAAATCAACTCAATATTTATTTTATTTTTATGAGGGGAGGCTAGTAGATTTCGAATGGATCGGTATGGCTATTGACTTTAGGACGGTACGGTTATTTGGTTTTAGAAATGAGTTTCGAACTCACACCAAATTTAATTTAAAATAAACCCAATAAATATTTATAACATAATATATATACACACGTATATACATAGAAATTTTAGGATATACATATTTAAAAACCAATACGACACTAAACACACACACACAAAACCATATTCATGCACACCAAAAATCGCACAATAACACACACAGTAAATAACTTGACACAAATATAAATATGCTAAAGTAACCATACATTTAAAATTAACACACACCAAAACTTCAAAACTCAAATTATATAAAACATCTAAACCATGTTATATACTATACACTATATTCATATATATGAACTCGACATAGACAGAATCACGTATAAACAAACTCATTCACCCAAAATCACATAAGTATACACACACGCACGCATGTAAGAAACCGCACCGACACATTCACACTCAGCACACACGCAAACAAAAGGAACTCACGCACACTAATATACACACAAATAGGACTAAACTCACAAAAAAAAATTAGTATTCACGGTCGGCTTGGTTCAGGAGTGGGTGCAAATTGAACTGGAGGGTGAGGAAGTCGGCATGGCAGCAGGTGGCTTGTCTACAGGTTCGGCAGGGATGCACTGTTTCAGGTGAGCTCGGCTGATAGGGTTGACGCGGAGCTTCTGGGCGGAGCCCAGCATGGCAGTGCAATGAGGAGCAGCTGGACGGTCTTGGCAGAGGGGCGGAGCAGGCATGACACCTGGGGTTAGGTAGAGTTCATAGCAGGAGAGGCAGATCTCGGGAAGGACGAGGTTGGTGGGGTCGGTTTCAGACCAGAGGTGGACAACCGAAGGCGCGGAGGGTAGTCGATGGACTCACGATGGGAAAAACAAGAGGTAGAAGAAAATAAGAGGTGGAGCAGTTTTAATTACTCACAAATTGGCATACATGGAGATGGTACTGGGAATAAAATGAAACTGGCGACGATGAAAAGAAGAGAAAATGAAAGTAGGGCAACGTGAATAAAAATGAAACTGGTAATGGGATGAAAAATTTTAATAGCTTTTAGAATATGGCAAGTGGCACTTTGAATAGTTCTTCAGTTGTTTGGAAATGGACAACATGCTTGCATGACCTTTAAGGCGGTTTCAAATTCAAAACAAAAAGATGTAAAGGGATGGCATGGTGACGAATGAAATTGGTTAATCAACATATGACGGAACCGTCTGCTTTTAAATCCAAATAGAAAAAACGTTTTGTTTTAAATTTTAAAAGGTAAAAGGACACAATAAATGAAAACAATAAAATTTTGAGGAATATGGCAAACAACCGTTGATAGAAAAATAAACGAATTAATTTTGAGCAAACGTTCAATAATAAAAGGAAATGAATGGTTTTGTTTACAAATAAAATGAACAGTTTACACCTCAAAATGTGAACGATATCAACGAAATTTGTTTGAAATGTAATGAAAAATATAGTTTTTTTAATATTGGAAACAATATATAAATACGAGTTTATTCTTCGAATTTAAAACTTAGGAATAAAATCTTAAGAAATAAAGAGGAATTGAAATAAATAAACTCATTAAAATTTCATTTATTAAATAGGCTTTGAAATTACAAATTTTAATTTGTATAAATACGTACATATTAAAACCAAATTTATTTGCTATATAAAACCAAAATAAATTTAGTTTTAAATCATAAATCAAAGTAAAATAAAAAAATTGAGTTTTGAACAAATAAAATAAAAATAGAAATCAAAATATAAATTAACTTATAAAAAAATGCGCTTAAAATTCAGGATGTTATAATACATTCAAATAGTTATGTTATATTTGTTTGGTAGTTTCAAATATAATAAAAAAAATTGATCACTAACTAATTTAATGTATAATCTAGGTCATATGTATGTTGAAAACAAAACTGTTATGAGTGGGTTTTTCTCAATCTTACAAAAACGATGCATAAGAACATGTCATATATCCTAAACTTGAAAACCAACCGAAAGTCTGGGAAAAGATGGTAGAGGAAAGAAGAAAGAAAAGAAAGAATTTATTTGAAGAAGAAGATGACACAACAAAGACAAGAAAAAAACATAAATCTCGTAGTGGAATGAATAAAATATAATATAGCAATACACTTTACATAAAAGGAAAAACTGTGTGTATATATTTACTTATACATACATACATATACATATACATACATGTACTCCTAGATGAATCAGTCACAGTAAGAAACAATAAATCTAAGGACTGTTATTATAACATGTCCTTAGAATTGTTGATACAAATAGATACACAGTATAGTAGAAAAAAAACATAGCATAATGGAAAAATAGATAATATAAGTGTGTGAGAATACGTCTCGAGCAAGAGTTCCTTTCCCCACCCTCTAAGCTATTAAAATCAAATGTGCCAAACTCGTGCATTAGGGAAAAGAATGATCATATAAGTCTAGAATGAAAATGTAAGAAAAATCACATCACAAATAACTTTCTTAATTTTAGTAAATCCTTTGAAAGAATGGATATCTCATATGATAATAACAGACATAAATATATGCGAGTTTTAACGTTAGGATAGTCAAATACTTTTTATTAATCATGTGGTATTATTTCTAGCGACATGCGAGATAAAGCCATTAAAGTAAATCAAATAAAATATGCATAATTGTAATCATTGTTGAATTCCATGTATTTTAGCTTATACAAATAAATTTGTAGGTTTGAAGTGGGAGTGGAGTCTATATAATGACAGGGAAAGGGACTACCTTCTATACCATACTCACCTAGAGAAATGTACCAAGGCCGCCATATGAGAACCAAGTTCACATTTAATAGTTTAAAGATTAGTAAGGTATATTTTAAGCCTAATATGGTATATTTTTAGATTATATAGTTCATTTTTATAGTTTATTATTTTAAATTTGTGGTTTATTTATTGTTATTTTTAAATATATTTTACCAGTGTTAAGTAGGTTATAGTTCAGCACTTTTTAAACTTAAAAGTAGTTTTAAATTCCTTTATCCTAATGTGAAAATAGTAGAAAAGAGAGAAATTTCACCCAACACAAATATAATTCACAATTTATAGAAAAAATAAAAAACATGTAATTTATGAAAATTTGAAAATGGAAAAGAAATGAATATTTCTAAAATGTTGGTATAAGTAAACGAACTAGTTTTTGGAAATTTTATTTAATCTACAAAATTTTATATAAAAGAAGAAAAAGAGAAAAATATAGAATTATTATGATATTAGGTCATAATAAATAGATACTACCTTTTAAATATTGAATATCAAGAAATGGCAAAAGTCCAAATGAGATTAGAATGTTATAATAATAGAAAACAACATAGTTTTCGGTTCGTACTAAAGATGAACATAACGTTCGTCGACATGGCTAATAAGTGACCCATATTTTTAGCTAGCACATTTGGGGGCCTGTACTAATGGCTTACAGACGCGCATTCCAGTGAGGTAAATAAGTGGACAATTTTTTGATACTAAGTCATAATGCATGAGAAGGGAACACAACTGGATTATTATTTTCAAGGACGATACTAGCGATGAACGGACATGCATGCCGAAGCAGCAACTAAGTGGCTAATAAAGAAAAGTACCTAGAGGGAATGTATCCTATGGATGACCCGGCATGAAGTTATCGGGCCATGTAATAAGATTATGTGGATTTTTAGTGTTAATAGATAAATGGAAATTTGGACGGATATGCAGGCCACTTCGGAGTAGGAAATAAGAGACCACAACGGTTAGGTGGGCCCATCATAAAAATTAACATTCTGCTGGATTCCAAGTTGGTGTAAATGGCATCGACTATAAAGCTAGATTCGTGGTAGAAGCTAGTAGGTCAATCATAGGGAAGAATAAGGAATCATCCCTTAAGCGGTACTTTGCTTTTATTGTGTGAATTACAATGCAAACATTCATCCAAAGAAATCACTTTAGTTAATCATGGACAATAAATCCTTGTCACACTTAAAACTGCTCTTAAGACTTATTTATATCTTACCCATTTTCTTTTTCCTATTACCCCATTAGGTTTTCAAGGCAATGTTTGACTGGACAACTTGGAGTGCATCCTTAGACCTCCATGTTCCTCTATATATTCACTTCATCTTTTATTGGTTTATCTATATCTGCTGAAATTAGTTAGAAAGAGGATACATACTATGATATGGGTTTTCATGAAATTAAGACCGAAATACATTTTATATCTTTGATGGTTTTGAAATAATGGTACTCCTGGTCATGATTTTATAAAATGCTTTAGTTATTCTGAAATGTTTCCTTTGTAAATTATTTTATTAGTTATGATGTCAGTATTTGCAAGTTTTTTTGTTAGACGTGGAATACCTATATTCCTTGGCATGACTTGAAAGGTGAATGTTAAGGGGAATTGAAGGACCAGAAGAAAAAATTGAAGAACAAGAATAATATTGAGGAAGCAGAAGATTTTATTGATGAAATAATATATTTCTTGTACAAGGAGCAATGTAACAAAGACATGTATATATAGGAAAGCATTGCAACAGCTAATAGTAAATTACAAATCTTACTAAATATAACATAACGGCTAATTGTAAATTACAAATCATACTAAATATGACATAACGGCTAATTGTAAATTATAAACCATACTAAATATAACATAACGGCTAATTGTAAATTATAAATCATACTAAATATAACATAATGCCTCTTTTATCTTAATTATGCCCCCTCGGTTTGAACTAGGGTTTCCTATTTCATTTCAGCCTCCATCAACTACTTTTAGCTCCTCTCTTAATCTCAAAAAATTCTTGGTCGATAATGCTTTTGTAAGAGCACCATCTCGCTGATAGTAAGCAGGAATATGACAGACAATTATCTTTCCATTTTGTGTCTATTCTCTCACAAAATTAAGATCTATTTCAAAATGCTTTGTCCCTTAATGAGGATTGGATTGAGGTAAAGAGAAATCGTACTTTTATTATCGCACCAGATAACAGGTTTTTGTGTTTAATACAACCCTAATTCTTCCATCAACGTTTCAATCCATGCCACTTCTACAGTTGAACTTGTGAGAACTCTATATTCATCTTCTGTACTGGATCTGGATGTAGTATGTTGTTTCTTAGTGCACCAGGAAATTATGTTGTTGCCAAGGTAAACAAAGTATCTTGATACATATTATCTATCAAGAACATCATTTGCCCAATCAGCATCGCTAAAGCACTGTAAGGAAAATTTTCTCTCTGATTTTATAATTATTCCTAAATGCTTTGTCCCTTTCAAATATCTCAAAACCCTTTTTAAGGAAATCCAATGTTCTGACAATGGATTTTGCATAAACTGACAAAGCTTGTTAACACTGTAACAAATATCTGGGCGAGTAATTGTTGCATAATGCAGTGCTCCTATTAAACTCCTATACTATTTTGCATTAGTGATGTTTTCCCCTTTAAGTTTAGATAAGTGTAGATTACTTATCGTTGGCGTTGGTAGATGTTTGGCATATTGCATAGTGGCCCTATGAAAAATTTCAAAAATATTTTTTTCTTGGGATAAAATCAATTTTCCTTCATTGTACTTGATAATTTGAATCCCAAGAAAATATTTTAACTCTCCTAAATCTTTAATAGAAAAATGTTGATCCAATAATTGTATGACTTTGCTTATCTCTTGATCATTATCTCCTGTGATTAATATATCATCCACATATACTAAAATAAAGATAGTTCCTTGCCTACTCCTTTTCCTGTATAATGAGTTGTCAGACTTGACTTGAATAAAAGCTAAATTTAATAATGTCATTTTGAGTTTCTCATACCAAGCCCTTGAATCTTGCATGAGTCCATAGATTGCTTTACAAAGCTTACAAACCATTTTATCATCAGAATTGTATCCTTCGGGTTGTTGCATGTAGACTTCTTCAATTAATTCTCCATTCAAAAAAGCATTGTTCACATCAAATTGTTTTATATTCCACCCCTTACTTAAGGCAAAATATAAAATTATCCTAATTGTAACAACCCGGATTTTTAGAACTAATTTAAAATTTTATTTTAGCTATTTTAATGGATTTTGAATATATAAAATAATATATTTTAAATAATAATGACTAAAAATTTATTTAAATCGAGGTTAGAATGAATAAATTTATTTTAATTATAAAACAAGCTTGAAATGGTGCGTTAGTTTGAAAATTCGATTTTTAATTTCAATTGAATGTACATGATTCAAAATAATTCGGATTTCAGTAAAACCAGGAATATTTGAATCTATTTAATTATATCTTTCTAATGAATGTGAAAAACTGATATTTCATAATATAAATTGAAAGTTTTGTCCAGTTTGAATATTAGAATAGTCGCTATGGAATTTGTATATATATTAACATAATATATAGCCCTTAAAAATTGCCATTTTACAAACGACCTCCATTTTTGACGAAGCCACTTTTGTTGGATCCAGAATGTCAAATTAATTCTAGATTCCAATTTTCATAATTTTTGGAATTAATTTGTTAGTATGGCAAAAGAAAATGTGTTTTGTCAATTTATTCAAATTGGATCGACCAGAAAATGACCATTTTTCAAACAATCTCCAAATTCGATGAAATTAGGTTTGCTAGGATCATACCATCAAAACAAAGTCAGAAATAATTTTTATGTAATTTTCGAAGTCAGTATATGGCCCCGGTAATTTAAAATGTACGTTTAAATTAGATATATATTGATTTATATTTTAATTTTGATAAAAACTAATCAAAATAGTCGAATTGGCTTACGAAACATATCCCATCATGTCCGGAATGGGGGTAATTAGCTGGGGGTAGTAGTCGTTGGGTTCTAATCAGAGTTCGTATGTCAAATTCATTTTTTTCTGAACTAAAATTAAATTAAAAATAAAATCAATATTTTATTATAAATACCTCTCTCACACAAAACCCTAAACTAATAGGAACCGCCAATGTTCATTTTGAAATGCCAGAAATTTTCGATTCTTTTTCCCCCAAAATCCCTAAATTTGAATCGAATTAACTTATGGAATCAAAGCAAGAATTTGTAATAACCTGGAAATCCGAGCCAATTAAAATTTTTTATTTTGGCGATTCTAGCGAATTTTGACTATTTAAAATGAATTATTTTAAATAATAACGACGAGAAATTTATTTTGAATAGAATTAGAACGTATATATAAATTTGAATCGTCGTTAGAATATAAATAACTATTTATAATTATAAAAGGAATTGAAAATGGCGCGGTAGTTCAATAATTCAATTTCAAATTTCAAATGAATGTACCGGGTGCAAAATAAACCGGATTTTAGTGAAACCAAAAATACTTGAATCTATTTAAGAATATCTTTCCAACGAATTCGAAAAATCAAAATTTCATAGCGGGAATCAAAAGATATGCACAGTTGAAAATTTAGAATAGTCACTATGGAATTCTGGCCCTTAAAAATGGAAATTTTGCAAACGACCTCGGTTTTCGACGAAACCACTTTTGTTGGGTCCTTGATGTTAAGTTATTGCTAGATTCCAAAATTCATAATTTTTCGAATCAATATGTGAGCATGGCGAAGGAAAACGCATTCAACCAGTTTTAGTTGATTTTAATCGACTGGAAAATGGTCATTTTTCAAACGGTCTCAGAATTCGACGAAACTAGTTTTGTTAGGACTGTATCGTCAATACAAAGTTAGAAAATATTTTTGTAATTTTTAGAGTCCGTATGTGACCCCAGTGAATTGAAATGCGCGTTCAAATTCAGTATATAAAGTAATATTTTGATTTTAACGAAAATTGATCGGAACGATCGAATCAGCTTATGATACATATCCCATTGTGTTCGATATGGGGGTAATTGGCTATGGACGACAGGCGGTGGGTTCGATTCTGAGTTCGAAAGAAAAAATTACTTTTAGTGGATTAAAATAAATTAAATAATATAAACCTCTCCCTCCCTCCCTCCATAACCGAAGTCAACCCTCCTATACACGATCGATTTCAGATCGAAACAAATAAAAAATTAATAATTGAAAATGAAATCGAGATCGCCCCCCCCCCATGCCACCGCCGCCAACGCAAGGGTTCCCCCCACCCTTCGCCACCACCTTCCCTTCGATTCCTCCCTCCTCCGCAACAGACCCCCCTATCGCGCTCTCTCTCCTCCAAACCTCCTCTTCCTGAACGTACCCGCAACCCATAGCCGGAAGACAACCGAACTCCGGCGCCGACTCCCGCAACAGACCCCCCTCTCGATAGCAGCTCCGACCCCCTTCATTCGTGTATCGGTGCGTTTTCTTTCGCCTTTTTTTCTTATTCAATTTTATTTATTTTTAAACTGAAAATAACAAGATTTTAAAACTGAAGTTAGAATTGTTTTTAAATTATATAAGCTAAGATTTTTAATATAATTAAAGATAAGATTTTTATCATAGTAAAAACGATATTTTTATCATAGAAAGGCGATGTTTTTATATGTAGAAAGGCGGAATTTTTATATATGAATTGAAATAAAAAATTCGATCTTTTATAATATAGAAAAGTAAAAATATGATTTTTATATCATAGAGATCATAAAAATATAATTTTTATATGATGTGAACAATAAAAATACAATTTTTATATAGTAGAGACAATAAAAATATGATTTTTATATAAGTAATGGGTTAAAAATATGATCTTTATTATACGAACATCGTTATAAAAGTAGAATTTTTATCTAAATAGTAGCGGTATAAAAATAGAATTTTTATCTATATAGTAGCGGTATAAAAATAGAATTTTTATCTATATAGTAGTGGTATAAAAATAGAATTTTTATCTATATAGTTGCGGTATAAAAATAGAATTTTTATCTATATAGTAGCGGTATAAAAATAGAATTTTTATCTATATAGTTGCGGTATAAAAATAGAATTTTTATCTATATAGTAGCTGTATAAAAATGTGATTTTTATATACATAGCAACAATATAAAAATGCGATTTTTATATATGTAGTGGCTACAGGCAATGTAATTGACAAAAGGGCGAGCACGACGAAGATTTCTACCTAATAAGATTCATGGTGTTTGGTTTAGCTAGTCGCTGAGAACTCCTCACCTTTAATTTATTTCTAGTTTGAAATATATACTAGGATGCAGACGGTGTTTAGTAGCACCCGTCGTGCACAGACCATGGATGACTTGTTTGATTAATTGATGTGTTGTGAAATTTGATTGTGTGATGTGGAATAAAATATTTTATAGTGGAAAATATTTTATAGTTAAAAATATGATTTTCAACGTGTATATAAAATAAATAGTAATAAACAAATCGGACGACTTATTTATATACAATGATTTGACTGGTACTGATTAGGACGATAAATTTTACACATCGCCCAACTGCACAAATAAAATCTGTGTTCATTGATTTGAAACCCCACACAGGTATTGGGATGATATTTGACGTACACTAATCCCGATTGTTTAGTTGTATGTCAATGGATGGATTGACAGACTGTGTAAGCGTTAATTATTTATATTTAATGCTTATGCCGTTGTGTAGTGCACTCTGGATGATGGTTGATGATTTATCATTGCTATTATATACATGTGTTGTATGGAATCCATATAATTAACATTATATGGTAATTGATTGGGCCTCATTCCAATTGTGAAAATAAAATATATATTCATGCGTTGAAATAAAATATATATTCATGTGTTGAAATAAAATATATATTCATGTGTTGAAATAAAATATATATTCTTGTGTTGAAATAAATATAGATTCATGTGCTGAATAGAATAAATATTCATCTATGGAATAGAATGACGAAGTAATTGAAATATATAAGCTGTGTTGATTAGAGATGCGCCATTTTGACGCGAACGGTATTTATATCGAATATATTCGTTTTTTATAATGAATATAGAAATGGAAGTGATTTCAAAATATAACGTTTTGAAAATATTATCATTTGTATATCGATGTTATGGAATATTCAATTTCGATTTGAAATTGTATATGAAGTAGAAATAGTTTCGAAAACGAATTTAAAATGACTTATAAAATACATTTTAAAAGGAAATCGATGAAATATATATAATTTATATATAATGGCCTGAATAGAACGTGCAGCGCTGCGGCAGTTCGTGAATTTCGACCATTGACTTCGAATGGACTAACGGGAGATCTGACCGTCGGATTCTCCTGAAACCGTAACCGTTGGGTTCGTATCGAAAAGAGCTTTCCAATGAATATTAGAAATCTGAGATCTAACGGTTGGATTTGGAATTATGTCCAAATCAAATTTATAAAAGGTCGCTGTAAGTGCAGTTCAATGGCCGTTGATGGAATTCGACTGTACGAGCCTTGACAAAATTATTAAAAATAGTAATAATTTGTGTAAAATCATAAGATATGATTTGTGAAGAATTGGGATGAAAATTTCCATATTTGAAAAGATAAAAATAGATTTTTATCGAAATGAACTAGTTTTGAACCAGAATTATAATTCTATTTATTTTTAAAATAAATAAAGTGGATTTGAAATGGTTTTGAAAATAACCAGAATTTCCAATATATAAAGTGGAAATGGATTTGAATCGAAATTGTCTTTGGAATATTTCGATGTTGGATTTCGTGATTATACAAATATTGTTATGGAAATTTGAAAGATATATTTATATCGTTATTTCAAATATGATATTTGTTGGTCGTAGAATTTGATATTGACAATAAGCCGGTATCTTTTCTATTCAGAGCCTTCTATTTAATATCAAATGGGATTTGGGTTTGTCATGAATGGTGTCTCCATTAACACTGTTCTTAAACCTAGATGAGAGAAAGATTAAATGTAACACCCCGTAATTCTATAACACTAAGATTCACAAATTAAGGTATAATTATATGTTAGAGGAAAAATTAAGGAAAACGGGTTACGCCATTGCGATCGTCTCGAAATTCTGCTTGGAAACGAGTCCAAGTTTGCGAGAATCGGAGTCCGTATGAGGGAGATATGACCCTCCGAATTTTCAGGAATTTTCAGAATCGATAACAGCTCGAAATTCAAATTCGAAATTCGAATTCAAACCCAAAAGCGGGCTGGGCGGGAAAATTCCCGCACAGGACCCAGGTCGACTGGGGAGTCGACTGGGTAGTCGACCCCCCTGACCAGGTCGACTGGGCAGTCGACCTGGGTGTCGACCTGGGTGCAAAACCCACTTTTGGGCCTGGGTGCATTCTGATGTACCTGGTCTCATTTTCTGCCTAGATTCGTCCGCCTAATCCTATATAAACAGCCCCTAGTCTCCTTCACTACTCACAATTCTTCTCTAACATTATGCTGCAAAGATTCTTGGTGGACATGGCTTCTTCTCCTCCACTAAATTAAATAATAAATAAAATAATATATAAAATAAATCAAGATGAGGAAATGCTGCTCAGGACTTTCAAGAGGAGATTCAAAACAAGTTAGGATTCAAGTGAAGATTCAAACGAGTTCAACGACTGTTTTTCTACGAATCTAATATAATCTCTATAAGTCGGTTACTTTTTAGATTTGAACGTTTTCTCTATTCATGACATGAAATTAAAGGAATAAAAGAATATGCCAAATCTTTCTATTCCAATCCGTGCTTATATCTTTGGACCTAATTAAGAACTGTTATGATTCGATGACCAATAAGACTGTGACTATGAAACTAGGGACCTTAAAACCATATGCGTTTTTGACTATGAACATTGCCTATGACTGTGACTCATGACTGTGAGGATTATTTTCCTTTGACTATGAACATCGCCTATGACTGTGATTCATTAACTGCGAGGATTTATTGCCTATGACTATGGATATAAGATTATTATTTATGCCCATGACACTGTAGTTACAAAACCATGTTGTACCCCAAACTGGCATTATATTGGATCTAGGCTTGACTTTTTATTTCAATTTATATATATACAAAAGAAAGGTTTATTAATGACATCTCTTTTAATAATACATACACCAGAAAGTTCTAGGGTGACAGAGAGGATAATGTCTAGGCTTGAGTTTGGAAAATACAAGTTTCCTGCTCTCCCTGGCTATCCCTAACTGAACCGACGGACGAGATGGTTACTTTCAAAACCTGATTTGAAAATTAATCAAAATCCTTTGAACTTAGCAAACACGAATATGTCTAACCCAATGTTAGACTGAGTTGCGATATAAACCTGCCCGGAACCAACCGGCACATCCAGTAATCATAACAATATCTGTCTAATGTGAGTGGTCACGGCTTTAATTTATTAATTAAAGCTAGAGCAAGAATGGTAGGGTTAAGTTAACTAAAACACTTAACAAACTCAACATGTTAACTAAATCTGATGAGTGGGGTTAGGCTAATCTGGACACTTAACCACTTAACATGTTAACAAGACAAGACTTGTAGGGGTTAAGTAAATTTAATACACTTAGCCAATTTAACATGTTAACTAAGACTAGAAGGTGGGGTTAAGTAAACTTTGAACACTTAGCCATCATAGCAGGATAAATGAACAGGGTTAAGTTAAAAACATGAAAGAACAATACTTAACCATTAGAACATGTTAATTAAACAGATGTTAGGGTTAAGTTAGCTAAGGGAACACTTAACCACTATAACATGTCAGTTAAAACAGATGGGCAAGGTTAGGTTAAAGGGAACGTTTAACCAATACAAGATGAATGGGTAGGGTTAAGTAATAAGAAAATACTTAACCAATATAACTCGGTTTGTGGTAGGGGTTAAGTCAACATGAACTACTGATAACGCTTAACCAGTTTTATATGACAAACGAAAGTGTTAAGTTGACACGAATTGACTAATGACACTTAACCAACCCAATTTGACAAGAACAAGGACTAAGTAGTGAACCTTAGTTAATATGAACTAAGTCGTAAACCTTAGTTTAGAAAACGATGATTCAACAAACTAAGTGGAAAACCTTAGTTAGAGAAACTAAGTAGTAATCCTTAGTATATCACGAGTAGGAGCGAACGTCCATCTGATCTTAAAAAAGGCTCCAACGAATTGGGTTACGAAGCCTGAGGCTTCGAGGGGACGTGAGGATACTCTTGGTATCCCTCTGTGAGGTGGCAGATGATCCTTCTGGGCTCACAGAGGTTAAGGTCTGCGTTAGAAGAACCAAGGGTATGCCTTGGTTGCAATATAAGGCAACCTAAAGACTAGGATGGACCAGCGTGATTCGGCGAGACCAGTAGCCCTGTGATAGCAACTCATCGTCTACCTACCATCTTTAGTCAATCGTTGTAAGTATGCGGAAAGGCAGAGAAATCCCAACAGACCATATACTTGCTATCTAGTTATGGGTGAGGCTGGCCAATAGGAAAGTAGGGCATAGGGTGGAAAGAGTACAATTCTCGCGCTTGATTTTCTTGGATTGCCTTTCATTAGTTGAGGGAGGGGTCACGTGGGACCATAACCACTGGTAGAAAAACAGACCTTAGCATCTGCACCGGCAGATATCTGAAAAGCTCCCGACTGAGTTCCGTGTTTCTAGAGTAGCCCTGCCACGGGACTCGGGTCGCACATTTCAGGACATGTGCATCTAGACAGCGATAAACAATTCACGACACATACGTGGGGAAAGTCTAGGAACATATACCACTCTGGGTAGTGTGTCCTAGACTAGGGGCATCGTTCGACAGGTAGCGTAATCCCTAGTGGACCTTGGTGGCATAAACCCTGAATCTTCGAAGCATTAGATAAGTCGCGTAGACCCTAGTTGAATCTAGGAAGCACTCGATAGAAAACCCTAGATCAGATCTAGGTAATAAATAATAAATGTACACCTGCAAACAACCACAACTTAGGGGATTGGGACCACGTTATCATTTTATACCGATTTCTAGTTGGGACACTAGTTAGGTGGTGCAGGGACATAGAATCGAGAATAACAGGGTAATAGTGAAGCAGAGAAAACAGGGAAGCATATCTTATCTTGCCTTAGCATATCTTTCATAAATATTATGTTATCTTGTTAGCCCTATCATTATGGTATTATCTTATATTCAGTTAATTCATGTCGTGTTGCTTTTTCCTGTTCACATGCTGAAAGTTACTGAACTTACCAGACTTAATGTCTAACTCTGTTTTCTTTCGCTTTCTTGTCTTCCGTCTCCCCCCCCAAGGTCCGTAGGGAGGGAATGTTACTACTTAGGCTCAGTTCTCCTCCCAAGCTTGAATACTCTTGGATATATCGCTGCAGACTCTCTTTTCCGCTGCTATGGCTTATGTTACATTGGGGAATACAAATGTTATTTTTATGCTTCTTTATTTTGTAAGACAGATGATACTCTGATATTGTAAAGAAATCGTTGTAAAAACTTTTTCATCACTAAAGAAAAATTTCATTTCCCACTGTTTTAATTTTGTCTGTCTTGTAATTTATCTACATCTTTTACCTTAAATGCTCCACAGAAATTAGTGCATTCCCTTTGTGAGTGACACTAATGGAAGTGCGGTGTTACACGTGGTATCAGAGCTGAAGGTTACCGGATCAAATAAAAGATTTGAAAAAAATATTGTTTTCAAGCAGTTTTAAAACAAGCATTTTCAAAAGAAAAGTTTTGTTTTAAAGGCATATTCCCCAAAAGCCATACGCACTATCTTCTGATTCTCTGTTTGAATTCTTTTCCCCTTCTTTCTTGAGTCTCTGGGGATCTTGGCTTTCTGGGTGGTAACCTCATCGAAGGGCGAAGTAGTGCCCGACTTCCATCTATAACCATAGTAGTTTCACCTGCGGCTAGTTTTCTTTCAAGCTTAGTAGGGTTTTCTGTACGATGGAGGCAGCTTTTGAGAGATTTTTCAACATGATTACACACTAAAGAGGATGAGGAGTTTGGCTAAGGATCACAACCCAAGGATGAGGAATTCATAGATGTAGACTTGGCTCATGAAGGAGGAAGGGATTATAAAACCTAAGACAAAAGGAAGTATCTTTATTATGGCAGAATAGGGCATATAATTAAGAACAAAGGACAAGATTTTCAGAAGGGCAAGTACATGCTTTCACCATTAAGCGTACCTAGGAGAAATGTAGCAAAGTTCTGTTGGAAGAGTCTAGCTTTTCTGTTTGTACTCTTTCTTTTGGTTTTAGCACTTCGCATTTGTTCATATTTGCTTCCATAGTTGAGTCTTTGCACCTTAGTACTTGTATAGTAAAAGATCCCAACTAGTGCTCAAGTGTTTGGTTGTTTTTGCTTAGATCATCTCACGTAGATCGTCCAAATTCGGAGGAGACATTCCTCGGGTGCTAGTCTGATATTGATTTAGACCTTTGGGGCTCGTACTTGAGGGATGTCGAGTTCGACTAGGATGGTTTGCTTGAGAGATGAATAGTTGTGGCAGGCGCTCTATATAGAGAAGGACTAACCTTAAGAGAGGTAAAAAGTACGTAGTGACCTTTTGACCCTCATAGTTATGGCATTATGGATAAGCTAAGAGGTGAAACCTCTGATCATCCTAGTATATACACTCAGTATCATGGTTAACATTTGTTTATTTTGGAAATGGAGGTCAAGAAACTTCGCAATCGTGAAGTTGAATCTGTTAAGGTACAGTTGAGTAAAGCACAAGAAGACGTGATACGAGAGATTGAAGATAAGGCATACGCGCCTCATACCCTTTTTCTTAAGGGTACATCCTTGATTCCTTTTTCTAGGAATTCTATGCATACTAGTTTCTAGTTTTCAAGGTATATCCTCTAGGACGTATCCTCGATCCTTAGGTAGAAACCCTTTTGGATGTAAACATGTATTTGAAACATGTTATGGTTGATGGTTGCGAATGGTTGCTAGTGGTTGCTCGCGAATGCATATACACACGTATTAGGCACTAGATCAGCTCAGACGCCTTCATATTTCATTTACATATATGTATTTGTTTATGAATTGAACTTAATGTGTTATCTTATGGATGTCGCATTTGAGTGAATGATTGTGCACTCATATAGAAATATTATGTATCATTAGGATTTGCATACATATTGGACGCATGGCACTGACATGATTTGCATTAAGGAGGTCAACTGAATCAGTAGACCGCCTGATTTTGCATTAGATAAAGACATGTGTACACAATATGCATATGAACATACAAGCATTAGAAATCTTTTAAGGACAATGAATGCCTGTGATTGAATGGTTGAGTAGATGGGTGATTGGATGGTATTACACATTCTTCCTAACTTGAAGATTTCGGGGACGAAATCCTTATAAGTGGGGGAGAATGTAACACCCCGTAATTCTGTAACACTAAGATTCACAAATTAAGGTATAATTAAATGTTAGAGGAAAAACTAAGGGAAACGGGTTATGCCATTGTGTTCGCCTCGAAATTCTGCTTGGAAACGAGTCCAAGTTTGCGAGAATCGGAGTCCGTATGAGGGAGATATGACCCTCCGAATTTTCAAGAATTTTCAGAATCGAAAACAGCTCGAAATTCGAATTCGAAATTCGAATTCAAACCCAGAAGCGGGCCGGGTGGGAAATTTCCTGCCCCGGACCCATGTCGACTGGGGAGTCGACTGGGTAGTCGACCCCCCTGACCAGGTCGACTAGGCAGTCGACCTGGGTGTCGACCTGGGTGCAAAACCCACTTTTGGGCCTAGGTGCATTCTGATGTACCTGGTCTCGTTTTCTGCCTAGATTCATCCGCCTAATCCTATATAAACAGCCCCTAGTCTCCTTCACTATTCACAATTCTTCTCTAACCTTATGCTACAAAGATTCTTGGTGGACATGGCTTCTTCTCCTCCACTGAATTAAATAATAAATAAAATAATATATAAAATAAATCAAGATGAGGAAATGCTGCTCAAGACTTTCAAAAGGAGATTCAAAACAAGTTATGATTCAAGTGAAGATTCAAACGACTTCAACGACTGTTTTTCTACGAATCTAATATAATCTCTGTAAGTCGGTTACTTTTTAGATTTGAACGTTTTCTCTATTCGTGACATGAAATTAAAGGAATAAAAGAATATGCCAAATCTTTCTATTCGAATCAGTGCTTATATCTTTGGACCTAATTAAGAACTGTTATGATTCGATGACCAATAAGACTGTGACTATGAAACTAGGGACCTTAAAACCATATGCCTTTTTGACTATGAACATTGCCTATGAACATTGCCTATGACTGTGACTCATGACTGAGAGGATTATTTTCCTTTGACTATGAACATCGACTATGACTGTGATTCATTAACTGTGAGGATTTATTGCCTGTGGCTATGGATATAAGATTATTATTTATGCCCATGACACTGTAGTTACAAAACCATGTTGTACCCCAAACTGGCATTATATTGGATCTAGGCTTGACTTTTTATTTCAATTTATATATATACAAAAAAAAGGTTTATTAATGAAATCTCTTTTAATAATACATACACCAGAAAGTTCTAGGGTGACAGAGAGGATTGTGTCTAGGCTTGGGTTTGGAAAATACAAGATTCCTGCTCTCCCTGGCTATCCCTAACTGATCCGACGGATGGGATGGTTACTTTCAAAACCTGATTTGAAAATTAATCAAAACCCTTTGAACTTAGCAAACACGAATATGCCTAACCCGAGGTTAGACTGATTTGTGATATAAACCTGCCCGGAACCAACCGGCACATCCAGTAATCGCAACAATATCTGTCTAATGTGAGTGGTCGCAGCTTTAATTTACTAATTAAAGCTAGAACAAGAATGGTAGGGTTAATTTAACTAAAACACTTAACCAACTCAACATGTTAACTAAATCCGATGAGTGGGGTTAGGCTAATCTGGACACTTAACCACTTAACATGTTAACAAGAGAAGACTTGTAGGGGTTAAGTAAATTTAATACACTTAGCCAATTTAAATTGTTAACTAAGACTAGAAGGTGGGGTTAAGTAAACTTTGAACACTTAGCCATCATAGCAGGATAAATGAACATGGTTAAGTTAAAAACATGAAAGAACAATACTTAACCATTATAACATGTTAATTAAACAGATGTTAGGGTTAAGTTAGCTAAGGGAACACTTAACCACTATAACATGTCAGTTAAAACAGATGGGCAAGGTTAGGTTAAAGGGAACGTTTTACCAATACAAGATGAATGGATAGGGTTAAGTAATAAGAAAATACTTAACCAATATAACTCGGTATGTGGTAGGGGTTAAGTCAACATTAACTACTGATAACACTTAACCAGTTTTATATGACAAACGAATGGGTTAAGTTGACACGAATTGACTAATGACACTTAACCAACCCAATTTGACAAGAACAAGAACTAAGTAGTAAACCTTAGTTAATATGAACTAAGTCGTAAACCTTAGTTAAGAAAATGATGATTCAACAAACTAAGTAGTAAACCTTAGTTAGAGAAACTAAGTAGTAATCCTTAGTATATCACGAGTAGGATCGAACGTCCATCTGATCTTAAAGAAGGCTCCAACGAATTGGGTTACGAAGCCTGAGGCTTCGAGGGGACATGAGGATACTTTTGTTATCCCTCTGTGAGGTGGCAGATGATCCTCCTGGGCTCACAGAGGTTAAGGTCTGCGTTAGAGAACCAAGGGTATGCCTTGGTTGCAATATAAGGCAACCTAAAGACTAGGATGGACCAGCGTGATTCGGCGAGACCAGTAGCCCTGTGATAGCAACTCGTCGTCTACCTACCATATTTAGTCAATCGTTGTACGTACGCGGAAAGGCAAAGAACTCCCAACAGACCATATACTTGCTATCTAGTTATGGGTGAGGCTGGCCAATAGGAAAGTTGGGCATAGGGTGGCAAGAGTACAGTTCTCGCGCTTGATTTTCTTGGATTGCCTTTCATTAGTTGAGGGAGGGGTCACGTGGGACCATAACCACTAGTAGAAAAACAGACCTTAGCATATGCACCGGCAGATATCTGAAAAGCTCCCGACCGAGTTCCGTGTTTCTAGAGTAGCCCTACCACGGGACTCGGGTCACACATTTCAGGACATGTGCATCTAGACAGCGATAAATGATTCGCGACACATACATGGGGAAAGTCTAGGAACATATGCCACTCTGGGTAGTGTGTCCTAGACCAGGGGCATCGTTCGACAGGTAGCGTAATCCCTAGTGGACCTAGGTGGCATAAACCCTGAATCTGTGAAGCATTAGATAAGTAGCGTAAACCCTAGTTGAATCTAGGAAGCACTCGATAGAAAACCCTAGATCAGATCTTGGTAATAAATAATAAATGTACACCTGCAAACAACCACAATTTAAGGGATTGGGACCACGTTATCATTTTATACCGATTTCTAGTTGGGACACTAGTTAGGTGGTGCAGGGACATAGAATCCAGAATAACAGGGTAATAGCAAAGCAGAGAAAATAGGGAAGCATATCTTATCTTTCCTTAGCATATCTTGCATAAATCTTATGTTATCTTGTTAGCCCTATCATTATGGTATTATCTTATATTCAGTTAATTCATGTCGTGTTGCTTTTTTCTGTTCACATGCTGAAAGTTACTGAACTTGAAACACCCCCCCTCTGTTTGGGTCACTCTCAAAGGGAATGCCCTAATTTTGGTGGAGGTTTATAAGTATAAGTCACAGATACACAAGACAGATATAAATACACATATTTCTGAACAGCAGAAACAACAGCAACTTTTATTTCATCAAAAATATGTGTTACACAAACCATGCCATAATTGTCTTACAATATTTCCAAAAACATTACATTTCCATAAATGTCTTGATTTCATAATTTAAAGAAGCATAAAAACATAAGTAAACTGCATAAGTCCCCATAGTTGCTATCCAAAGCCATAGTCCAAAACGAAAGAGATCTAAGCAATACATTCTTTCTCTTCAAGCTGGATGTGAAAACTGGTCAAGCTGCGTTATTCCCTCCATGTGGACCTGGGGGGGAGGGGAACGAAAGAAAAGTAGAGTCAGACATAAAGCCTGAGTAAGTCTAGGACTATTCAGTCTGTGAATAAAGAATTGGGCATGATAAGTATAAACTGGAAATGGGAAAGCACCATAAACTAAGTTAAGTTGTGTAGAGTCGAATATACTTATCGTACCCCATGTTAATCTCTGCACCCCTATAAACTAGTTCCCAACCGGCACCCCATAATCAGGGTGAAGTGATCCATTTCTAATGATCGGCTCCTACTCGCATAGTTACATGTGTCTTACGGCCCCCGATGTTGTAGTTACCTATGCTGGTTCCACCATGGGGTGTATCAAGTCCCATGGTGGCGGCCCGACACAATTCTAGAATGCAAAAGTATACTACTAGTGCCCAGTGCCTAATTTTTCTACGCCGGAGTGTGTGCACGCCCGCACCCCGTTAGAACCTACACTGCTGCACCACCGCCGTCGATTTGACCTCTTACAGTCAGCCCGGTAATCGTGCCCCACCCTGCCTAGTTCAGGGTATCCCGATACACCTTGTAGGGTTACTGCTGAAAAGGGTCCCCTGCTACCAGGTTTTCTATTTCTAGCCAACATGCTAAGTTGGTTAAGTGTTCTGTAAACCTAACCCCCAATCAATCTGTATAGTTTAGCACGTTCAATTTGATTAAGTATTAATTCAATTTACTTAATCCTATCAATCCTGACTTAGCCTTAATTGTCTTATTAAAGCCTCGACCTCTCACATTAGACAGGTATTGTTGTGACTGCCTGTTGCCGGTTGGTTCTGGGCAGTCTTACGTCACAACTCAGTCTAACTTCGGGTCTTTATTGGGCTCAATGTTTAACCATCCACATTGGATAGGTATTGTTGTGACTACTGGACAGCCAGGCGGGTCCGGGCAGGTTTACGTCACAACTCAATCCAACCTCGGGTTAAACACATCGTATTTTCTAAGTTTACATATTTTGTCTCTCTTCTTTTTATATGTAAATATTTGCAGCCCATTATTCAAATTCATCTTTATTGGGTAAAATTAATTTATACCCCTTAAATGTTCTTAAGGTCATTGGCATGCGTCAGACATGCCAACACATATGTTTTATATTTTCAACCCAGCGTCATTACCCCCGTTTTATACATTCGCTATTACATAACATATGTTGGGCTTAACATTTAAGCCCAACTTAGCCACATGAAAAAGGGGAGGCTTAGAACATGGTGTTTATATGTCCTAAGTAACATCAGAAGGGGTATGTGAACGTATGAACTTGCAACATAGCGAACTAATTAACATAAATTAGGCACTTGTGAACTTGCATTGTAATAGCATATAATCATGACATAAAACATACCTAAACATGAATCATGGTTTTTAAACTATTCATGTAATCTTGCATTTAAAATGTAAATCTAACTTAATTATGTGTCGCATATATCATCATATGATTTTGATAACAACATAGGCCTAAAACATATTTTGTTTGGGCATAAAGTTAAACATAAACTAGCCATGTTCATAAAGTCAACACAAGTTCACAAAGATGCTTACTTTTGTCACTAATACAAAAGTATGGTTTTACACTTGAATCACGATGCCAATTCCAACATAAATTCATATGAATCATAATACCCAAATGGATCCAACTACGCTAAAAATGATTATAAAAATGTACATCATGTTGGCCTAATAGTGAATCACATACTTGCATGAATCTCAACTTTGTTGTAATAAACTACCACAAACGTATAGTCGTTAACTTTCAACATGAATCATATACTTGCAAATATCCAATAGGTGTTGTAATAAACTACCACAAACATATAGTCGTTAACTCCCAACATGAGTCATATACTTGCAAATATCCAATAGGTCTAACATCATTATACCACAACATCCCAAATCTATTCACAATTAGAATCATAGCAACATACGATTATGAATTATCATCACCACAAATTAAGTACAATTCCATTTCTCATTTTACACAAATCAAAACACAATTATTCATTCACATCGGAATAGCACTCAACTTACAACGTATGACGAATCTTCAATTTAGGTTTCTGAATTCTGAATTTGGAGATGCTATCCTTTGTTGTAGGCGTTGTTTTGATTTAGTTGTCGTTGCTTTAAGCTTTCGAATTGCCTCCTAATCATCTCTCAATTTTGACGGCTACTCCTAGTCTTTCTTCAGCAGCATGACGGTCTCATTCTCATTTTATTTATGTGAATTAGGTGGAGTCTTAAGTCCTTTTTATAGAGTTTGTGAATTGATTTGAGCCGTCGATGGAGCTTAGATTAATATTAGTCGTTCATTTGAAGGAGAGACCAATCAGGAGCTGACACCTAGCCCTAGTGATAAGGCAAGGCTCAGAAATTCGGCCAAGCATAGACCAGGCCAGCCAGGGGGGCTGGGTTCGACCTGGCTCAGGGGCCAGGTCGACTCCCAGTCGACCCCCAGGTCGACTATGTAGTCGACCTTGGTGCCCCAGGTCGACTACCCAGTCGACCTGGGTGGCCCAGGTCGACTACCCAGTCGACCTGGGTGCCTTGGGCGGGAAAATTCCCGCCCAGCCTAATCTGGTCCGATTTTTGAATTTCGAATTTGTTTTCTGAACTGTTTCTGTCTGTTTGAATTTTAAACTGAATTCTGAAACTTCCGAAGGTCATATCTCCCTCATACGGAGTCCGTTTTACGCAAACTCGGACTCTATCTCAAGAAGAATTCTGAGACGAACGCAATGGCGTATCCAGTTTCCCTTAATTCTTTGATTTGAAATTAATTATACTTTAATTTGTGAATTTCACTGTTATAGAATACACGGGGTGTTACATTCTCCCCCACTTAAAAGGATTTCGTCCCCGAAATCTTCAAGTTTAGGAAGGATGTATATCCTAATATCCGAATGTCCATCTACTCATCCATCAAACACGAGCATCCATTGTCCTTAAAAGACTTCTAATGCTTCATGATCATATGCGAAGTGTGTGTACATGTACTTATCTAATGCAAAATCAGGCGGCCTACTGATTCAGTTGACCTCCTTAATGCAAATTATGTAAGTGTTATTAATCCATTATGTATGCAAATTTTCCTATTCATGATTCTACATGAGTGCACAATCATTCATATATAAATGCAACATCCATATGACAACACATTAAACTTCAACCATATACGAATATAAATACATATATGCATATGCAATATGAAGTGACTGAGCCGATCCAAAACCTAGATTGTGTGTGTATATGCAACCACGAGCAATCACTAGCAATCACTTGCAACCACTTGCAACCATCATCCATATCATGTTTCAATTACATGATTTCATCCAAAGGGTTTCTACCTAAATGATAAGGTCGAGGAGATATACCTAAAAAGATAGATAAAATCATAACTTAGGGAAAAAGAGAGATCAAAGATGTACCCTCGAAAAGAAAAGGGTATGCTGCGCGCATTCTAGCCTCAGTTTCCCAAGTCGCGTCTTCCTCGGCATCGCTCCACTGAACTTTGACGATCTTGACTTCGCGGTTGCGTAGCTTTTTCACTTCAGTTCCTAAGATGCATGTTGGAACTTTCCTCACGGTTGCTTCGCGTTCCACTTCAGCTTCTTCCAGGACGTTTGGCTCTACCACTTCAGCAGATTCATGTAGACATTTTCGGAGGTGCGAAACATGAAAAATGTTGTGAACTCCGGCCAACTTTTCGGGTAGTTCTAATCTAAAGGCCATTTTCCCAATTTTCTCGATAATAGGAAACGGCCCTACGAACCTTGGTGCTAGCTTTCCTGTGGTTCCAAAACGAACAACGTTCCTTAGCGGAGATACCTTAAGAAAAACCCTATCTCCGACCTCAAATTCAAGGTCAGTCCTCCTTTTGTCTGCGTAGGATTTTTGTCTATCTTGGGTTGTCTTCATTCTTCTCCGTATCAAGTCTACTTTCTCTGAAGTCTCTCGGATCATATCTGGTCCAAGTATGAGCTTGTCAGTAGACTCCCACCAACAAGTGGGCGATCGGCACAGTCTTCCATATAAAGCTTCGAAGGGCGCCATTCCGATGGTGGCTTGGTAGCTGTTGTTGTAGGCAAATTCCACCAAAGGAAGATGGTCTTCCCACGTCCCTTCGAAGTCAAGGACGCACAGTCTTAAAAGGTCCTCCAAAACTCTGTTCACTCTTTCTGTCTGGCCCTCGGTTTGGGGGTGATAGGAAGTACTCAAGCATAACTGTGTGCCTAACGCTTCTTGTAGACTCCGCCAAAACTCACTCGTGAAGATAGGGTCTCGGTCACTAACAATGCTGGAGGGTATTCCATGGAGTCAAACAGTTTCCTTGAGATACAGAGATGCTTAGGATGAGGCGGTCCTTTTACTCTTGACAGGTAAAAAGTGGGCGCTTTTAGTAAGCCTATCCACTATTACCCAAATGCTAGTGTTGCCTCTTCTAGACCTAGGCAGCCCATCAATGAAGTCCATTGAGATGCTATCCCACTTCCACTGCGGGACCTCTAGAGGATGGAGCAGACCGCCAGGTTTCTTCTGTTCCGCCTTAACCTGTTGGCCAATCATACATCTAGAAACGAAATCTGCCACGTCCTTCTTCATGCCATTCCAAAAGAAAGTTCTCTTTATGTCCTTGTACATTTTATCTCCGCTTGGATGTATCGTCATCTTGGAGTGATGTGCTTCCTCGAGAACCGTCTTTACTAAATCCCTTGTTGTGGGACGCATAGTCTTCCGTCTCGCCTTAGCCAACCCTTATCGTTGATGGAGTATCTGTTGAGGCGACTTGAAGTCTCACCCCTAATTAGCCTATCAATTGTCTCCACAAGCTGAGGGTCTTCGCGTTTTGCTGTCCCTATTGAGTCCACTAAAGTCGGGCATACTTCGAGAGATGCTAGCAAGCCCGGTACAAAATCGGAGGAGGGCCTAAAGTCAAAGCTAGCTATAAACTCTAGGCTTTGCCTTTCAACAAACAGCGGGCTTAGGGTCAGTTTCTTTCGGCTCAACGCGTCTGCCACTACGTTGCCTTTGCCCGGAGTGTAGGAGATCTCAAAATCGTACGAGGCAAGAAAGTCCATCCATCTCTATTGCCTCAAGTTAAGATCTTTCTGCGAGAAAAGATATTTCAACGATTTATGGTTAGTGTAAAGTTCGAACTTCTCACCTAGGAGATAGTTTCGCCAAGACTTGAGTGCAAAGACGATGGCAGCTAACTCAAGATCGTGGGTCGGGTAGTTCTTTTCATGAACTTTCAATTGCCTTCCACCATAAGCTACTACCCTCCCTTCTTGCATTAAGACAACGCCTAGTCATGTCCTACATGCATCTGTATAAACTGTGAACATCTTGCTTCCATCTGGCAACGTCAGAACTGGGGCTGTTGTAAGAGCCCTTTTTAGTTGTTGGAAAGCAAACTCGCAATCCAAGTCCCAATTGAACACTAGATTCTTCTTTGTCAGCCTTGTGAGCGGAGCTGATATTTTTGCAAATCGCAGATGAATTTCCGATAGAAGCCTGCTAGCCCGAGAAAAATTCGGACTTCTGTTGCATTCCTTGGTGTCTTCCAATCCAGGACCGCTACTACTTTAGCAGGGTCCACAGCTAACCCTTCTTTGGATACTATGTGCCCAAGGAACCTCACTTCCTCTCTCCAAAAGTGGCATTTGGAGAATTTGACTTTCAGCTGATGCACTCCAAGAGTTTCCATGATTGCCCTTAAGTGTTGAGCATGTTCTTCTTCACTCTTTGAGAAGATCAAGATATCGTCTACGAAGACCACTACAAACTTGTTGAGGAATTCTCTGAACACCCTACTCATTAGGTCCACGAAGTAAGCGGGTGCATTTGTCAAGCCGAAGGGCATGACAAGCCATTCAAAGAAGCCGTCTGGGGTTCTGAATGCTGTCTTATCGATGGTATCTTCAGCCACCCTTAGCTGATGAAATCTGGTCGCCAAATCAAGTTGGGAGAAAACAGATGCTCCTACAAGCTGATCAAACAGATCATAAATTCTCGGGAGAGGGTGCCTATTCTTTTTCGTTAGCTTGTTGAGCTCCCTGTAGTCAACACACAGACGGAGTGAACCATCCGCCTTTGTAGCGAACACCACTGGAGCACCCCATTCTGAAATGCTCCTTCTAATGAACCCCTTCTCTAGAAGCTCTTTAACCTGTTTACTGAGCTCTTTCCTTTCCCATGGAGCCAGGTGTCTAACGGGCAACGCAACGGGCTTTGCATTATCTACAAGATATATGCGGAAGTCTATCTCCCGCTTTGGAGGTAAGCCATTCACCTCTTCGAAGACATCCGGATATTCACGGACCACTCTAACCGATTGTAAATTCTCAACAGAAGCATCTAGCGATTCGAGATAACTAAGCATAACCGCATACGAGGGATTTCAAGTAATTTCTAGAGTGTTACCGAGTTGGGTCAGAAGCCTAACCACCCTTTTTTCACAATCAAGGATGGCACCATTACTGGATAGCCAGTCCATGCCCAAAATCAAACCATATCCCAAGAAGCCCAAAACAAAGGCACTACATCTAAATTCTACGCTTAGAATAGAAATTTTCAATCCCACAAAGATCATAGACAAATGAGCTGGGCCCCGAATTGGATTTGAAACAATTAAGGGGTCCTCTTCCATACTAGTTTCTAGGTGCAAAGATTCCACTAAAGCAGATGAAATAAAGGAGTGTGATGCACCAGAATCAAATAAAGTGCGAACTGGGTGATCATAAAGATAAACTACACTTTCTACAGAAGTATTTATACCTCGCTGTTGCAGAGGTGGCGCGTCTATCACATGAACCTGTGCCCCTGAGGTGGATCCAGCCCTCTGCCCCTGCCCTCGCTTCTTTGGGCAAACCTTAGCCATGTGGCCTGTCTCACCGCAAGAAAAGCACCCACCATTCAACTTGGCCTTCTTTTTTCGGCAATCTTTCACTAAGTGCCCCACTTTACCACAAAAATTACACTTCCTCTTCTCTTTGTTGTCTTTCCCGCCCTTCTTACAGTCTGCCTTCTTAGGCTGTAAACCCTCTTTCTTCCCTTGAGAGCCTTCTGCCTTTGTCTCCTTCTTGCCCTTATCCTTTTCGTTCAGCAATGCCATCTGTACCAATCTTTCATACGTAGCTCCCATGGGTATATGGGTCATGGCCAAACTGTGTAATGGCTCATTCAACCATTTGACAAAACGGAGAGCCTTCTTGTGCGGAGTGTTGACTAGGTCCAGCCCGAACCTAGCCAGCTGATCGAACTGATTAACATACTCTTTGACTGTCATATTTCCTTGCTTAAGAAATAAGAATTTTTCCAATTGAAGACTCCTTTCAGCCTCTGAGAGAAATTTAGCCTTAAACCTTGCCCTAAAGTCCTCCCATGTTTCCACTGGTCCTTCTGCATTGGTGACTTCCCACCAGTAGGAAGCCTCGCCTTTAAGTAGCCATACTGCCAGTTGTACCTTCCGCCTATCTTCTACCTCAAAGATGACAAATAGGTCCTCGGTTTCCTTCAGCCAATTCCTGGCTGCCACGAAGGACTCGGTTCCATGAAAGTCCTTCCCTCCCATAGCTTTGAAATCTTTACATATCTTAGCAAAAGTATTACCACGTGGAGGAGGTGGAGGAAGAGGTGCTGCTGAAACTGGATGATTTCCTACAGCTGGGGGAGCAGGAACAGTGGGACCTGGCTGATTGGCCCTTGCCTCTAAGAATCGTCTGAACCAACCAGGTATTGGTACACCTTCTGGCAAGTTAAGTTCTTCGGACATGTTGAAACAAAAAGGATACATTCAAAATGAAGGATAAAAGATAGTACCTATGGCTTTGGGGGACTATGCCTTTTTAGAATAAAATAATATTTTATCTTTAAAAATGCTACTTTAAATTTTCTTTTGAAAATGAATTTTCAAAACTTTTTATCTTATCTGGTAAACCGATGCTCTGATACCAAGTGAAACACCCCACCTCCGTTATGGTCACTCTCAAAGGGAATGCCCTAATTTTGGTGGAGGTTTATAAGTATAAGTCACAGATACACAAGACAGATATAAATACACATATTTTTGAACAGCGGAAACAATAGCAACTTTTATTTCATCAAAAATACGTGTTACACAAACCATGCCATAATTGTCTTACAATATTTCCAAAAACATTACATTTCCATAACTGTCTTGATTTCATAATTTAAAGAAGCATAAAAACATAAGTAAACTGCATAAGTCCCTATAGTGGCTATCCAAAGCCATAGTCCAAGATGAAAGAGATCCAAGCAATACATTCTTTCTCTTCAAGCTGGATGTGAAAACTGGTCAAGCTGCGGTATTCCCTCCCTGTGGACTGGGGCGGGGGGGGGGGGGGGGGGGGGGGGAGGGAAGAAAGAAAAGAAGACGAAAGAAAAGTAGAGTCGGACATAAAGCCTGAGTAAGTCTAGGACTATTCAGTCTATGAATAAAGAATTGGGCATGATAAGTATAAACTGGAAATGGGAAAGCACCATAAACTAAGTTAAGTTGTCTAGAGTCGAATATACTTATCGTACCCCATATTAATCTCTGCACCCCTATAAACTAGTTCCCAACAGGCACCCCCTAATCAGGGTGAAGTGATCCATTTCTAATGATAGGCTCCTACTCGCATAGTTACATGTGTCTTACGGCCCCCGATGTTGTAGTTACCTATGCTGGTCCCACCATGGGGTGTATCAAGTTCCATGGTGGCGGCCCGACACAATTCTAGAATGCACGGGTATACTACTGGTGCCCAGTGCCTAATTTTTCTGCGCCGGAGTGTGTGCACGCCCGCACCCCGTTAGAACCTACACTTCTGCACCACCGCCGTCGATTTGACCTCTTACAGTCAGCCCAGTAATCGTGCCCCACCCTGCCTAGTTCAGGGTATCCCGATACACCTTGTAGGGTTACTGCCGAAAAGGGTCCCCTGCTACCAGGTTTTCTATTTCTAGCCAACATGCTAAGTTGGTTAAGTGTTCTGTAAATCTAACCCCCAATCAATCTGTATAGTTTAGCATGTTCAATTTGATTAAGTATTAATTCAATTTACTTAATCCTATCAATCCTGACTTAGCCTTAATTGTCTTATTAAAGCCTCGACCTCTCACATTAGACAGTTATTATTGTGACTGCCTGTTGCCGGTTGGTTCTGGGCAGTCTTACGTCACAACTCAGTCTAACCTCGGGTCTTTATTGGGCTCAATGTTTAACCACCCACATTGGGTAGGTATTGTTGTGACTACAGGACAGCCAGGCGGGTCCGGGCAGGTTTACGTCACAACTCAATCCAACCTCGGGTTAAACACATCGTATTTTCTAAGTTTACATATTTTGTCTCTCTTCTTTTTATATGTAAATATTTGCAGCCCATTATTTAAATTCATCTTTATTGGGTAAAATTAATTTATACCCCTTAAATGTTCTCAAGGTCATTGGCATGCGTCAGACATGCCAACACATATGTTTTATATTTTCAGCCCAGCGTCATTACCCCCGTTTTATACATTCGCTATAACATAACATATGTTGGGCTTAACATTTATGCCCAACTTAGCCACATGAAAAAGGGGAGGCTTAGAACATGGTGTTTATATGTCCTAAGTAACATCAAAAGGGGTGTGTGAACGCATGAACTTGCAACATAGCGAACTAATTAACATAAATTAGGCACTTGTGAACTTGCATTGTAATAGCATATAATCATGACATAAAACATACTTAAACATGAATCATGGTTTTTAATCTATTCATGTAATCTTGCATTTAAAATGTAAATCTAACTTAATTATGTGTCGCATATATTATCATATGATTTTGATAACAACATAGGCCTAAAACATATATTGTTTAGGCATAAAGTTAAACATAAACTAGTCATGTTCATAAAGTCAACACAAGTTCACAAAGATGCTTACTTTTGTCACTAATACAAAAGTATGGTTTTACACTTGAATTATGATGCCAATTCCAACATAAATTCATATGAATCATAGTACCCAAATGGATCCAGCTACGCTAGAAATGATCATAAAAATATACATCATGTTGGCCTAATAGTGAATCACATACTTGCATGAATCTCAACTTTGTTGTAATAAACTACCACAAACGTATAGTCGTTAACTTTCAACATGAATCACATACTTGCAAATATCCAATAGGTGTTGTAATAAACTACCACAAACATATAGTCATTAACTTCCAACATGAGTCATATACTTGCAAATATCCAATAGGTCTAAATATACCACAACATCCCAAATCTATTCACAATTAGAATCATAGCAACATACGATTATGAATTATCATCACCACAAATTAAGTACAATTCCATTTCTCATTTTACACAAATCAAAACACAATTATTCATTCACATCGGAATAGCACTCTACTTACAACGTATGACGAATCTTCAATTCAAGTTTCTGAATTCTGAATTTGGAGATGTTATCCTTTGTTGTAGGCATTGTTTTGATTTAGTTGTCATTGCTTTAAGCTTTCGAATTGCCTCCTAATCGTCTCTCAATTTTGACGGCTACTCCTAGTCTTTCTTCAACAGCATGACGGTTTCATTCTCATTTTATTTGTGTGAATTAGGTGGAGTCTTAGGTCCTTTTTATAGAGTTTGTGTATTGATTAGAGCCGTCGATGGAGCTTAGATTAATATTAGCCATTCGTTTGAAGGAGAGACCAATCAGGAGCTGACACCTAGCCCTAGTGACAAGGCAAGGCTTAGAAATTCGGCCAAGCATAGACCAGGCCAGCCAGGGGGGTTGGGTTCGACCTGGCTCTGGGGCCAGGTCGACTCCCCAGTCGACCCCCAGGTCGACTATGTAGTCGACCTGGGTGCCCCAGGTCGACTACCCAGTCGACCTGGGTGCCTTGGGCGGGAAAATTCCCACCCAGCCCAATCTGGTCAAATTTTTGAATTTCGAATTTGTTTTCTGAACTGTTTCTGTCTGTTTGGATTTTAAACTGAATTCTGAAACTTCCGGAGGTCATATCTCACTCATACGGAGTCCGTTTTACGCAAACTCGGACTCTATGTCAAGCAGAATTCCGAGACGAACGCAATGGCGTATCCCGTTTCCCTTAATTCTTTGATATGAAATTAATTATACTTTAATTTGTGAATTTCACTGTTATAGAATACTTGGGGTGTTACAGAACTTACCAGACTTAATGTCTGACTCTGTTTTCTTTCGCTTTCTTGTCTTCCGTCTCCCCCCCCCCCCAAGGTCCATAGGGAGGGAATGTTATTACTTAGGCTCAGTTCTCCTCTCAAGCTTGAAGACTCTTGGATATAACGCTGCAGACTCTCTTTTCCGCTGCTATGGCTTATGTTACATTGGGGAATACAAATGTTATTTTTATGCTTGTTTATTTTGTAAGACAAATGATACTCTGATATTGTAAAGAAATCGTTGTACAAACTATTTCATCAATAAAGAAAAGTTTCATTTCCCACTATTTTAATTTTGTCTGTCTTGTAATTTATCTGCATCTTTTAACTTAAATACTCCACAGAACTTAGTGCATTCCCTTTGTGAGTGACACTAACGGAAGTGGGGTGTTACATTAAATCTTTTTTATTTAGATTTAATGAAGTGTACCAATTAAATGGTATTTAATTGGAATTGAATTTGAATTGATTTTTGGGTTTATCGTGGATGGTGTTTTGGATAACACTTGTTCTTTAACCCGATAATTAATGGAATGTGATTTTGGGTTGTCGTGAACGGTATCTTCAATAATACTGTTCTTAGACCCAACTGAGTTAAGAAAATCAGAAACTAATTGGAGATTAGTAATGTTGAGTGGTTTCTTAGGTATTGATCTGATGTTAGTTTCGGCCTTCGGGGTTAATACTTAGGGAATTGCTCACTTGCTATTTTACGGTTAAAGGCTGATAGAATGGAATGTGATTTTGGGTTTATCGTGAATCGTGTTTTAAATGACATTGATTCATTAACCCAGTTAAAGATTAAAACTAAGCGGAGTTTTAATGAATCTTTAATTAGATTGAAAAGATCGAGAATGTAGTATCACCAGTTTTGCTCCAAGCGATAGTTAAATCTTTAATTAGATTTGAACGTGAAATGGTAATTAAATTTGCCGATAACACTGTGGTGTTAGATATGAAGTATGACCAGTTTTACTTCATGGGATGAATAGGTTGGGATTGGGAAATAAAATAAATAATTACTTCGGTGTGGTTCGCTAATCTCGACTAGTTTGAAGTGGTATTAAAAGGAAGACCAAAGAATAAATTTAAAATAATTTATCTTTGATAAAATTAATGGGAACCTTTCCCTAAGAATGCGAAATTTAGAAACTAACCGTGGTTAGCTAAGCAGAATTGTATCCTGGGTATTGATCTGATGATAGTTTGGCCTTCGGGGTTAATATTTGGGGAATTGTTCCCTTACTAATTTACGGTTAGTGACGGATGAATTGGAATGAGGCGTATGTTGTGTTTGTGTAACACTTGTTTATTATATACGCGAATTATTCGGAAAGACCTGGTTTATCCCATTCTGAATAACTGATACGACGATAAGTCGAATGTGAAGACGGTGGATGAAGACCGGAGGTCTTCACGTCGTTTGGGTGATTACTGATGATCTTGATTGGGCCGTACACCCAAGAGGAGGGAATCAGTTAGTGATCGTCATGGCGTACTTAGAGATCGATGGATATGCGGGGTACTAGGTGCCTCCGGTTTCGTTCAGACCCAGAACGAACTTGTAAATGGACTGTGTGTCTAACATTGGATTTTATTCTGTGTGATTGATTTCTATTAAATATATATCTTTTTGGCGGCGGAGAATTTATTCTCTTGCTTAACGTCCTTCTCTGAGATGTACGAGCTCAGGGGTAATACATTGATGGATATCAAACGCATGGAGTGAATTGCCTGTGTGGAATGCCTAAGTGGCAAATGATCAAGGCTTCTGTTGAAAAGCAAACTCTTGTAGGTGATGATCAAAGCACGACCTGTGTGGCATAGCTTTGTGTAGCATGGATTCGCGAGCTTCACACCCTGGTTGTGAACCAAAAACGGGAGAGGACCTCAGGGAGGACATTCGTTTCTTTCTAGTTTGAAGTGGCGTCAGTGGTTTTACACGCCCTGACGAGCTTGACTTATGTGGTTGTTGATGTTGCGAGGCACCTCGGATATATCGGTGACTATGTGGAGCCTGTGGAATCATTTGTTGGCTCATTTGCACCGCAAATGGTGGGGAAACGCAGTGTTCAGGCATTTTAATCCACATCAGTGGACTGGCCCTGTCGCTTCAAGGGCCCACCTAAGTCTGGGTCCTGAGGCTCGGGCAAGAGAGTCTTGAATCGGTAGAGGACTATCTTTTGCCTCGGTTCATAGATGGAAATCCAACTTCCAAAACGTGACTTTGCGGTTTTGATTGTAGAGCCTAGTATTGGCGACATGATATATGATACCCATGCCGTCTATGATTGATACTTATGATTGAAATTGTTTTGGCATCATACACTTATAGTAATAATAAAACATGAAATTTCACGTACCAAGCATTCTTGGCTATTATAAGGTAAAAACCCTATCCTCCGGATTGTGTTTCATTGTGTGATGGGACCTGGGTCTTATAATAGCTTCATTTTACTTTATTTAGCATTGCGCTGTTTGTTTTACGCACTGGTATTCTTGGGAGGAAACCCGTTCCGTGTTATATCGCGTGGTCCCTTGATTTACCTAACTTTAAAATAAAGATTAATAACTGTTTTAGTTCTCACACCAGTCACATGACTGACTTGGAGTTTATTGTTTTAACCTAAACTCTGGGTGCCCTTATTTTGATACGGGAAGCTAGTAGTTTTGGTTTTGCAGATTTATATTCGCAGGATCCTGGTTTACAACTGGAACGATACCGGAAACCTCTGTATCTGTGTATTACTTTCAGTTGTGTATTGTATTATTTTCTAATGCTATGTAATGTATTGCAATCTCTCGTGTTTATCGAATGTATAATATTTAATCATACTCTGTATATTCTTGTATTCTGATGGAATTGTTGTAATATACAATGAAATGTTCTTCTGTTTGCGTTCGAAATTTGTCGTGTTCTCAAAACAATCAGGGGTTTTGAACGGACTTGGTCAGTTTAGTGACTGATTCAGATCGAGCGAAATTCTTGGTTGTTACAGCTTGGTATCAGAGCTTTGGTTTACAGAGCTCGGAGAACAAGACACATTAGAACCATACGAAAGTATTCATCTAAAATTAGAGTAGTAATATCCAATAAGAATGACTCGTTAGAGAGGGGATCAGTAGTATCCTAGAACGAGTGTGAAGAGTCTATTTTCAAAATGAAAACAAGTATTGTTTTGAAAATTTAAATCAATTATTCGTATTTGATTATATATTTTATATTGAATTTGGACAATCAAGTATATAGAGATTTTACGTATACGTCTGATCCACGTGTATTTGAGGTTTTAATATACTGGATAGATATAGAATCACACTACAGTCGCCCAGGGAGGATACTGGTAATTGTGACCACATTACCCGTATTTATGCTCGAGTTTCGAAGGTGTGATGTTTATATGATTCCAATTGACTGGTGTGAGAACCAAAATTAGATAGGGATTATTTGTTGTGATTTGGCATCAAAAATCTGATTTTTTTTTACTATATATCAAAGATATGAATTTGAAATGATAATCAACTAATTGATTGATAGTTGTGTTGTTTGTTTATTGGTTTGATTTTTTGAACCATTTATGCCAAATTGAACCGAGTATTGAACTGTGTTGAAAATTGTTTGAAAGTGAATGCATATACAAGTACTTACATTGAACAGGTCATAGCAAGAAGGCTAAAGAAGAAGAATAAAATTGTTTGCCCGACAAATAGGTACATGTTTATTGGATTTCTTGGGTTTTGGATGATTTTATGAGCCGATTGGCTAGCCGCTTTGGCTTTTTCTTTTTCTTTTGGATTGAAGAAGGCCATGGGAGGCTATATGAAATATCCCGAAGACCCCAGTGTAGGGGAGGTTATGGCGAAAATTTTCGAAAATTTAGGGTGTTAGCCAAATTTGAAAAGTTCTTAGAAACTGAAAAGTTGAACTTAAGCCGTAATGAAAAGAATGAAAGTTGAGTTGATCAGTTAAACAACTTTCGGCTTTATTCCTTTTTGGGGATGAAAATTTTTAAGTGGGGAAGATTGTAATAACCCGGAAATCCGAGCCAATTTAAAATTTTTATTTTGGCGATTTTATCGAATTTTGATTATTTAAAATGAATTATTTTAAATAATAACGACGAGAAATTTATTTTGAATAGAATTAGAACATATATATAAATTTGAATCATCGTTAGAATATAAATAATTATTTATAATTGTAAAAGGAATTGAAAATGGCGCGGTAGTTCGATGATTCGATTTCAAATTTTAAATGAATGTACCGGGTGCAAAATAAATCGGATTTTAGTGAAACCAAAAATACTTGAATCTATTTGAGAATATCCTTCCAAAGAATCTGAAAAATCAAAATTTCATAGCGGGAATCAAAAGATATGCCCGGTTGAAAATTCAGAATAGTCGCTATGGAATTCTGGCCCTTAAAAATGGAAATTTTGCAAACGACCTCGGTTTTCGACGAAACCACTTTTGTTGGGTCCGTGATGTCAAGTTATTTCTAGATTCCCAAATTCGTAATTTTTCAAATCAATATGTGAGCGTGGCGAAGGAAAACACGTTCGACCAGTTTCAGTTGATTTTAATCGACTGGAAAATGGCCATTTTTCAAACGGTCTCAGAATTCGACGAAACTAGTTTTGTTAGGACCGTATCGTCAATACGAAGTTAAAAACTATTTTTCAGGAATTTTTAGAGTCCTTATGTGACCCCAGTGAATTGAAATACGCGTTCAAATTCAATATATAGATTTATATTTTGATTTTGACGAAAACTGATCGAAACGATCGAATCAGCTTACGATACATATCCCATTGTGTTCGTAATGGGGGTGTTTAGCTACGGACGACAGGCAGTGGGTTCGATTCTGAGTTTGAAAGAAAAAGTTACTTTTAGTGGATTAAAATAAATAATATAATCCACTCCCTCCCTCTCTCCATAACCGAAGTCAACCCCCCTTATACATGATCGATTTCAGATCGAAACAAATAAAAAAATTGAAAATGAAATCGAGACCGCGCGCCCCCCATACCGCCGCCGCCAACGCAAGGGTTCCCCCCTCCTTCGCCGCCACCTCCCCTTTGATTCCTCCCTCCTCCGCAACATACCCCCCTATCGCGCTCTCTCTCCTCCAAACCTCCTCCTCCTGAACGAACCCGCAACCCATAGCCGGAAGACCACTGAACTCCTGCGCCAACTCCCGCAACAGACCCTCCTCTCGACAGCAGCTCCGACCCCCTTCATTCGCGTATCAGTAAGTTTTCTTTCCCCTTTTTTCCTTGTTCAATTTTATTTATTTTTAAACAGAAAATAACAAGATTTTAAAACTGAAGTTAGAATTGTTTTTAAATTATATAAGCTAAGATTTTTAATATAATTAAAGATAAGATTTTTATCATAGTAAAAACGATATTTTTATCACAGAAAGGCGATGTTTTTATAGGTAGAAAGGCCGAATTTTTATATATGAAGTGAAATAAAAAATTCAATCTTTTTATAATATAGCAAAGTAAAAATATGATTTTTATATCATAGAGATCATAATAATATAATTTTTATATGATGTGAACAGTAAAAATATAATTTTTATACAGTAGAGACAATAAAAATATGATTTTTATATAAGTAGTGGGTTAAAAATATGATCTTTATTATACGAACACCGTTATAATAATAGAATTTTATCTATATAGTAGCGGTATAAGAATATAATTTTTATCTATATAGTAGCGGTATAAAAATAGAATTTTTATCTATATAGTAGCGGTATAAAAATAGAATTTTTATCTATATAGTAGCCGTATAAAAATGTGATTTTTGTATACATAGCAACAATATAAAAATGTGATTTTTATATATGTAATGGCTACGGGGAATGCAATTGACAAAAGGGCGAGCACGACGAAGATTTCGACCTAAGAAGAGTCGTGGTGTTTGGTTTAGCTAGTCGGTGAGAACTCCTCACCTTTAATTTATTTCTAGTTTGAAATATATACTAGGATGTAGACGGTGTTTAGTAGCACCCGACACCCATCGTCCATAGACCATGGATGACTTGTTTGTTTGATTGATGTGTTGTGAAATTTGATTGTGTGATGTGGAATAAAATATTTTATAGTGGAAAATATTTTATTGTTAAAAATATGATTTTCAATGTGTATATAAAATAAATAGTAATAAACAAATCGGACGATATGTTTATATACACTAATTTGACTGATATTGATTGGGACGATAAATTTTACACATCACCCAACTACATAAATAAAATCTGTGTTCGTTGATTTGAAACCCCATGCGGGTATTGGGATGATATTTGACGTAGACTAATCCCGATTGTTTAGTTGTATGTCAATCGATGGATTGACAGACTGTGTAAGCGTTAATTAATTATATTTAATGCTTATGCCGTTGTGTGGTGCACTCTGGATGATGGTTGATGATTTATCATTGCTATTATATACATGTGTTGGACGGAATCCATATAATTAACATTATATGGTAATTGATTGGGCCTCATTCCAATTGGGAAAATAAAATATATATTCATGTGTTGAAAAAAAAATATTCATGTGTTGTAATAGAATATATATTCTTGTGTTAAAATAAAATATATATTCATGTGTTGAAATAAAATATATATTCATGTGTTTAAATAAAATATATATTCCTGTGTTGAAAGAAATATAGATTTATGTGTTGAATAGAATAAATATTCATTTATTGAATAGAATAACGAAGTTATTGAAATATATAAAGCCGTGTTGAATAGAGATGCGCCATTTCGACGTGAACGATATTTATATCGAATATATTCATTTTTTATAATGAATATAGAAAAGGAAGTGATTTCAAAATATAACGTTTTGAAAATATTATCATTTGTATATCGATGATGTGGAATATTCAATTTTGATTTGAAATTGAATATGAAGTTGAAATCGTTTCGAAAACGAATTTAAAACGATTTATAAAATACGTTTTAAAAGGAATTCAATGAAATATATAATATATATATATAATATATATATAATGGCCTGAATAAAACGATTTATTGAAATGAACTAGCTTTGAACTAGAATTATAATTCTATTTATTTTTAAAATAAATAAAGTGGATTTGAAATGGTTTTGAAAATAACCAGAATTTCCAATATATAAAGTGGAAATAGATTTGAATTGAAATTGTCTTTGTAATATTTTGATGTTGGATTTCGTGATTATACATATATTGTTATGGAAATTTGAAAGATGTATTTATATCGTGTTATAAGATATGTTTTAGTTCCGTGTTATACGGTGCGGTGGCGGCTTGTTCAAGATGAGGGTGGTTCGGTTTTTACAGAAAGAAGAATGAAGGGGGGAAGATCATTAAAAAACTAACTAAGGATAATTATTTTAATTAATCACTTTATTTAATTATCAAACGATACTCGGAAAGCTCTGTATCCGTGTATTATTTTCAGTTGTGTATTATACTATTTTTCGCTGCTATGTAATGTATTGTAATCTCTGATATTTATCGAATGTGTAATATTTATTCATACTCTGTATATTCTTGTATTCTAATGGAATTGTTGTAATATACAATGAAATGTTCTTCTATTTGTGTTTGAATGTGTCGTGTTCTCAAAACAATCAGGGGTTTCGAACGGTCTTGGTCGGTTTAGCGACTGATTCGGATCGAGCGAAATTCTTGGTCGTTATAGAATTCATGAGCTTGGTGAGGGCGTTCTGATGATACGACTATGATCAGATTTCAGTTTGAGGGGTCTTTGATTTTTGAGAAAGAACCGACTGCTACTGAAGGTGTTTTCGGAGGACATTGCAGGAACGAGTTTCGAGCTGGTGGTGGTGGAGGCGGCGGACGTGAAAGCGGAGGGAGGAGTGATGTCCGATCGATCTCAATGTAATAACCCGGAAATTCTGAGCCAGTTTAAAAATTTTATTTTGGCAATTTTAACGAATTTTGAAGATTTAAAATAGATTATTTTAAATAAAATCGACGAAAAATTTATTTTGAATATAGATTAGAACGTATATATTATATACGCCGTCGTTAGAATATAAATAATTATATATAATTATAAATAGAATTGATAATGGCGCGGTAGTTCGATAATTCGATTTCAAACTTCAATTGAACATACCGGGTGCAAAACAATCCGGATTCTAGTGAAACCAAAAACATTGGGATCTAATTGATAATATCTTTCCAACGAATCCGAAAAATCGAGATTTCATAGCGGGAATCAAAAGATATGTTCAGTTGAAAATTCTGAATAGTCGCTATGGAATTCAGGCCCTTAAAAATGGAAATTTTGCAAGCGACCTCGGATTTCGACGAAACCACTTTTGTTGGGTCTGCAGCGTCAAATTATTGCTAGGTTTCAAATTTCATAATTTTTCGAATCAATATGTGAGCATGGCAAAGGAAAACGCGTTTGACCAGTTTCAGTTGATTTTAATCGACTGGAAAATGGCCATTTTTCTAACGGTCTCAGAATTCGATGAAACTAGTTTTGTTAGGTCCGTATCGTCAATACGAAGCTAGAAAATATTTTTTGGGAATTTTTCTGGTTAGTATGTGACCCCGGTAATTTGAAATGTACGTTTAAAATTCAATATAGTGATTTAAATGTAAATTTAACGGAAACTGATTGTAACAGCCAAATCAGCCTACGATACATATCCCATTGTGTTCGGAGTGGGGGTAAAACGCTATGGACGACAGGCGGTGGGCCTCGTTTCGAGGTTGTATGTAAAAGTCAACTTTTTGAAAATTAATTAATTAAATAAATAAAAAAAGAAAACCCTTTTCCCATATATCAGGCACCCCCCCCGCCCCCCCGTTAAAAACTAAAATTAGAAAAACGAAAAAGAAGAAAAAAAAAAAAGATCGCGCCAGGCGATCGACGCACCCCCCCCCCCCCTCAAGCGGCGGCGCCGCGACGCACACCCCCTCCCTTCTTCTTCCTCCTCCTCCCCTTCCCTTCCTCGACTGCGACGCCCGAACCCCCCTCCCTTCGCCTGCAACGCCCGAACCCCCCCCCCCCCCTCCCTTCGCCTGCGACCTCGAGCCCCCCCCCCCTCGTACGAGTCTTCGTTCGAAGGAAACCCGATAGCCACGAACCCCCTTCCCCTCGATTTGCACTGTAAGTTGCTTTTTATTTTACTTATTTATTTTATTTTTATTTTCATGCCATAATATTAAAAGATTTTTAAATCAGTTTTATATGAAAAGGAATAAAAATACGATTTTTCCTTATTTGAATGACGAATAAAAATTCGATTTTTAGTTGAATAGCGTATAAAATTTTGATTTTTATAAATATGAATTCGCTATGAAAGTTGGATCTTTATATTTGAAAATCTCACATTTTTCTAATGAAAAGAGCGATATATAAAAATACGATTTTTAGTATGAAATTGAAGTTATAAAAATACGATTTTTAATGAAGAAGATAATAGAAAAGACGAGATTTTTAAAATAGAAAAAACGAGATTTTTAAAATAGAAAAGACGTTATTTTTATAAAGGCGAAGTCTTTTTATATAGTATAGATATTAAAAATATAGTCTTTACTATATATAAGATGTAAAAATATGATTTTTGTTTATGTAGAGGATTAAAAATATAATTTTTACATGATAGGAATATTAGAAATATCATCTTTATATGTGTAGAAATATAAAAATGTGAGTTTTAAAATGTTATGAAATTGAAAAGGCGAAATCTATATTTTCATAAAGGCGAAATCTTTAAAATTGAAAAGGCGAAATCTTTATATAGAGAATAGCGAGGTAAAAATATAATTTTTATCTATACAGTAGCAATGTAAAAATAGAATTTTTATCCATATAGCGAAGTAAAAATTAGATATTTATATATTGAACAACGAAGTAAAAATTCGATTTTTATATATTGAACAGCGAAGTAAAAATTCGATTTTTATATATATGAAGTGATTATAAAAATATGATTTTTAAAATTGAAAGTAAACAAATAAAAATGTGAATTTTATTTTAAAAAAAGACAGCAATATAAAAATGTGTGATTTTTATATATGTAGAGAATACGGGCAACGAAAGCGGCAAAAGGCGGGAATGGCGAAGATTTCTATAAATGAAGTGTCGTGAAGTTGGATTGCTATCGGTGAGAATTTCTCACCTTTCAATTTCATTTTCTAATTATATATATACTAGGATGTAGACGGTGTTTAGTAGCACCCGACACAATTGTCCACAGACCATGGACTTGTTTGTTTGATTGCAAAAATTAGTTAGATTATTTGATTTGAATTTGGTTGTTTGGTGAATTTGATTGATGTGTGAATGGCGTGGGCATTCACTAGACCGGGGATAAGGCTAGGCCTCGTCCCGTTTCTGGTATCGTACCGTTATGCCGCCGAAATTTTCTAAAATAAGTTAGAAAAATGAAAATATCATTTTATTTAAAGAATGAACTGAATAGAAAGTCGTATCTTTATATTCACTATCTTATAAAAATAATATTTTTATAATCTCTATTATATAAAAAATCATATTTTTATTCTTTCTATAATATAAAAATTATATTTTTATTCTTTCTATAATATATAAAAATTATATTTTTATTCTGTTGTTCATATGTTAAAAATCACATTCTGACGATGCTACAACATACATAAAAAACAAATTTTCTTCACCATGCCATATACATAAAATCAAATTTTTATGCCGTTAAAAATCCAATCTTTTTACATATTTTAAAAATCGAATTTTTCTCTATATCACTTCATATGAAAAGTACAATCTTTTCTATTGCTTCATATATTTAAAAACAAAGTCTTTCATATTTTTATATTTACCATTTATATATAAAACAATATATTTTTATAACTATGTTCTATACCTTAAATATCATATTTTCATTTATGATATATTTATTCAAAATCCTATTTTTAATATCATGCTATTTTATTTTTACCGAACAACATTTTTAATCTATGCTATTATATTTAAAAACTGATTTTAAGCTTTGTTTTCTATACAGTGAAAAATCACAATTTTCTATACCATGAAAAATCACATTTTTTTCTTTACTCAATGAAAAATATTATTTTTAATCAATGAAAAATCTTATTTTTAATCAATGAAAAATCTTATTGTTTCATTAACAAAGAAATCAATTTTTCAATCAAAGAAAACATTTTTTTTCTTTTCAAAGAAATTAGTTAAATATATATATATATATATATGTTAATTTCAGTTTTCCAAACAAGTCAGTAAGCATGTTTATGGCAGAAATCTATAGGGGAAATCGAAGAAAATCAGAAAAGCTCACATTTCAGGGTTGGATTTTTCTCCAAAATCGAAATGCCCGCTGATGATCGGACTAGTCCATAGCCTCGCCCTTCTAATGGGCTTTCCGGCGCTAGGCTCGAGGTCGATCTCGGAGCTTCGACGGTGGCGCAATTTTTAGCGAGGCGGGGGAGGGGGGTCCCTCTACGACTGGAGCGACGGTTTCTGTTCTAGAAGGAGGAGAGAGAGAAGAACGGAGGGGCGGAGGAGAGGGGGGTGGCGAGGTCTGGCGCCGGCGGAGGCTGTGGTGAGCGGTGAAGGCGCAATCGAGAGGGCTGAGCGGGATTTGAATTTTTAATTTAGGTTAGGAAATAAGAAAAGGGGGCTGAGGTGTTATATAATTATATATATTAATAATTTAATATTATTTATTTTCCTATAAGAGTTGACTTTTCTCTCGAACTCGAAATGAGACCCAACGACTGTCATCTCTAGCTAATTACCCCCATTCCGAACGCAATGGGATATGTATCGTAAGCTGATTCGATCATTTCGATCAGTTTTCGTCAAAATCAAAACATAACTCTATATATTGAATTTGAGCGCACATTTCAATTTACCGGGGACACATACTAACTCGAAAAATTCCAGAAAAATATTTTCTAGCTTCGTATTGACGATACGGTCCTAACAAAACTAATTTAGTCAAATTGTGACGATCCCAAAACCCCGTGACACGGTGATAAGGATAATCATTGGAATATAACACATTAATCATCATTAGCAGATCACAGATAATAGCATAAACAGAAATTAGAATAATTTACACACATATGACAGCGGAATCATATAGATAACATCACATCAGAGAAGCACAGTACAGGATACCACTTAGTACATAATGATACATAATCAGTCACCATCGCCTGAGGCGGAATCATACATAAAGAGTACACAAAAGGAATATCAGTCTACATCGCCAGTGGCGGAATCATAATATAGATACAATAATGGCGGAGAAAATCCAAGTCAGCACGGTGTAGTCAAGCCTCGCCATGAGCCAAAAGGTGCGTCAGAAACCTGTAACTAGGCTGCCCGTGTGAAAATGAGGGCACCCGAGTTTGCAAGGTGAAACAAACTACGAGTCAGTCATGGGACTGGTATGAGAAATCTATTCAACTTATTAACAACAATAATAAGGCAAATCAAAGGACCACGCCACTTTCGCGGAACGGGTTTACTCCAATGAGTGCTAGTGCATGAAATAAAGTAAATGATTAAATCAACGCAATGCTTTTTCTAAAATGAAGCCATTATAAGACTCAGGTCCCATCACACAATGCAACGCAAACCGGAGGATAGAGTTTTTACCTTATAATGGCCAAAGATGCTTCATACGAATAAACAAAGGTGTTTGATATTATTACTAGTGCATATATGTTTCAAAAGCATATTCAATCATAAATATCAATCCTAGGCGGCATAGCTACCATCTACTATGTCGCCGTACTAGTAATACAATCACAACCGCACATATCGTATTGGAAATTGGATTCCTTCATGAGTCGAGGCAAGGGGCAAGCTCCTCTCCGTTCGAGACACTCTAGCAAATGTCCCAGGACCCCACTATGATCCTTGGATCTTCAGGGCCGGTCCTCTCTTACTTTTGAGGATTGGCAATTCCTGAACACACGTTTCCCGGTCCTTACAGACCTATAATCGAGGCGCCTCGCATTCCAACAACCACACAGGTGAAAAGTATATATAATGTCAGGGCTGGTAGGTCACTGACACCACCTTAGCTAGAAAGAAACGTCGTGCTCTCCCTGCAGTCACTCTCCCGTTTTTGACTCATCCCGAGGTGTGAGGCTCGCGAATTCACGTTATACACAAAGCTACGTCACACAGACCATGCTTTGATCATCAACCACAAGACTTTGCTTTGCAACAGAAGCCTTGATCACATGCCACTTAGGCGTGCCACACAGGCAATCCACTCCATGCGACTGATTTCTGTCAATACATAACCTCTAAGCTCGTACGTCTCAGAGAAGGGCGTTAAGCAAGAGAATAAATTCTCCGCCGCCAAACAGATATATATTTAACAGAGATCAATCAACACAGAACAAAATCCAATGTCAGACACACAGTCCATTTACAAGTCCGTTCTGGGTCTGAACGAAACCGGAGGCACCAATTCCTCGCATATCCGTACAATCAACACTATGTTTGGACGGTTACTACTTCAATTCCTTCATGGTAGCTACTCCAATCACGAGCATCAGTAGCGCCCATCCATCCAACGTGGAGATCGTCGGTCTTCAGTCGTCTTTGACTCTTCGACTTCTCAACGTCGATCGATTATTTGAAATGAGATAAACTCGGCCTTTTCAAATAACCCACGTATATTTAGATTTTCAAACCAATTAATCACAGGGTTGAACTATTCAATATTCACATTTCAGTTGTTTAGTTATAATTTTCACGTCAAATATATTCAACCATCACACTTCAAGCAAACACAACAAAATTGGTTTATTTTCACTCTATATCGTCTATAGCACTTAATAACGATATATCGCCATTTTAATTTAATTTAAAACGGCCATAATTAATTAAACAACGTTTCAGGTCGTATCGACGCACTGGCGCTGCTTTCCACTAATTTTGTTTTACACATATAGGAAAATCTAACCGTTGGATCTTCACAAATTTTACACCATTAGGAAGGTCTTTTCAAAACGAACCCAACGGTTCCAGTTTTAGGAAAATCCGACGGTCGGATCTTCCACACTAACCATTTGAAGTTACGATTTCAATTTTCGAACTGCAGCGTCGTTATTCGATTTAATTTAATTATATTTATATATATATAAATATAATCGTTTCTGGCGCTGTTTTTCCTTAATTTTGTTTTAAACATTCCAGACAATCCAACCGTCGGATCTTCACAAAGTTGGTGCCGTTGGAAAGATATTTCCAAGGCTAACCCAACGGTTGAGGTTTCGGGAAAATCCAATGGTCGGATCTTCCGCACTAGTCATTTGAAATCACGGTTTCAAAATATGAACTGCACGGCCACGTTTCGTTTTAATTATATTTATATTTATATATTTATATAAATATAGTCCATTCCATAATTCCTATATCGTTTTCACTTCAAATATTTTTCTAACACCCTAAAATTTTGGAAAATTTCGCCATAACCTCCCCTGTACCGGGGGCATCGGGAAATTGCAAATAGCGTTCCCGGTCCTTCTAATCTCAAAAAGAAAAAGCCAAGCGGCTAGCCAATAGGCTCATAAAATCATCACCCAAACAAATCTGTAAACGTGTACCTATTTGTCGGGCACAAAATTTTATTCCACTTCTCTAGCCCCTTTTGCTTTAACCTGTTCAATAGATATGCATGCACATATATACAATTTCTAACATTTATCATTTTCTACTCAACTTCATATTTGACTTGCTTTGGTCTAAAAATACCATTCATTCTAATGTCGCATGCATAGGCTAAAATCATATCATTAGCTAGTTAATGTATATTTCAGCTCATGCACGTTTATTTGAACAAATGGGTATTTTTAACACTTCATATTTCAAAGATGATAATTTTGGCGAACTAAAATAGATTTCAACACATGACTATTTTATTTAGTTCCTATGCATGTTAAAAATAATATTCCTATCACAAATATTTGTTTCAACGTCTGCATATTTTTAGCATATCACACATATGATAAAAATGATATTTTTATCATTTAAAATATTTATTCAACTAATGTATGGTTTCAACACTTCATAGTTTAAATAAAAATGTAATTTTTATTGTTCAATCTTTTTATTCAACACATGAATCTTTTCCACTACACACATTTCTCAACAAATGAGCATTTCCACACATGGACAATTTATTTATGTTGTTCATATTAGAAAGATGGGATTTTTATGATTGAAACTATTTATATAAGGCGAATATTTTTCATACTTCATATATATATAAAAATGTGATTTTTATTGGTTATACACTTCATTCATTCACAAATGAATTTTATTTTCACACAACACTTTTCAACACATGAATATTTCCACACATGGACATAGTTTCAATATATGGTTTTAATTTCAATGCATGTAAATAATTTCAACATATGAAAATAATTCTAACACACAAAGATTATTCAAAATTTCGGCAGCATAACGGCAGGGTAGTTAAACCGGCACCGTCCCTAGTACGGCTCCTCGCTCTACCTTAAAACCTCGCGGTTTTTGACAATGGGGATCATGCATCTAATTCGCACGCAGGCGGCATGTTTATATTTATTTCATTACCACAAACTAATCCTAAGTGGTTTCAACCAAATATTTTTCCAATCACAAACGGGTATTTTTCAACCTCAATCAATTCAATACCAACCACAAAACTATCCCAAACAACAATTTGCCATCAACCAATTTTCACCACAATTTCAACCAATAAATATCGTCCATGGTTTGTGGACGAGGGGGCGTATATATATATATATATATATAAATATTTATATATAGCAAATCACTTTTATTTTCCACACATAGACATATAAAGAAATGGAAGAGTGAGAATTTCTCACCAGTAGCTATCCAATAACACAACTCTTCCTTTATGGAAATCTTCGTCTATTTCGTCTTCTTGTCGCTTTCGTTTCCCGTATTCTCTACATAAGTAAAAATCGAATTTTTACTATGTTAATCAATATATAAAGATTATATTTTAAAAACAAAGATTATATTTTTAATATTCCTATGACGTAAAAATTATATTTTTATTGCTTTAAAAATATAAGAATCACATCTTACTTCTTCTACTTAACAAAATTCTGTCTTTTCTCTTTTTTTAAAAATATGATCTTTATTTTTAAAAGTTCGAATCTTTTTCTACTTCAAAGTTTAAAATAAAATCAGTTTTCTTTTCCTTTTCAAATCAGTTTTTATTTTTCTTTTCAAAACAGTTTTTAAATTATTTTCAAAACAGTTTTTGAAACTCTTTTATAAAAAATTTGTTTTCAAATCTTTTATTAAAAATGCAGTTTTTTCCTTCCTTTTAGAAAAATGCAGTTTTAAATTTCTTTTAGAAACAGTTTTTGTTTTCTTAAAATGCAGTTTTTAAAAATCCTTTTAAAAATGCAGTTTTTAAAATCTTTTATAAAATTTCAGTTTTAAAAATCTTAAAACAAAAATCAGTCTTCACTTTTTTTTCTTTCTGTTTTTATATCCTAAAAAAACAGTTTTAAAACCTTTAAAAACAAAACAGTTTTTAAATTCGAACAAATCAGTTTATATATTTTATAAAAATGCAGTTTTTGTTTCCTCCTCAAAAATGCAGTTTTTATAACTAAAAAAAAATACAGTTTTACTTTTAAATCGTTTTATAAATCAGAAATCATAAAACAAAAATGAAAATAAATATAAAGTAAATGCTTACCGTGGTATGCGAAGGGGAGGAGGGAAGTCGAGGGCGGCTCAGAGAGGCGTCGCGACGAGGTGTCTCGAGGGTTCGACGAGGGCTGCTTCGATTTGCGAGGGTGGTGGGGGCTCCGAGGTGTCGTTCGGTGGGAGGAGGTTGGTTGGCGGCTCGAGCGTCAGGGGCTTCGGCGAAGGGTTCGACGGTGGCTTCCAGGATCGGGCGGCGGCTTGTTTTAGTTCCTAGGTTTTTTTTTTTTTTTTTATTTCTCTGATAAATGATCGGGGGGGGCCAAGGCAGAAGAAAAGGGGAGAAGTTTATTATTTTTTTTTATTATTTTATTTTATTATTAAATTATTAAATTATGCACAAGGGTTGACTTTTACATATGACCTCGAAACGAGGTCCACCGCCTGTCGTCCATAGCGTTTTACCCCCATTCCGAACACAATGGGATATGTGTCGTAAGCTGGTTTGATCGTTACAATCAGTTTCCGTTGAATTTACATTTAAATCTTTATATTGAATTTTAAACGTACATTTCAAATTACCGGGGTCTCATACTAACTAGAAAAATTCCAGAAAAATATTTTCTAGTCTCGTATTGACGATACGGTCCTAACAAAACTAGTTTCGTCGAATTCTGAGACCGTTTGAAAAATGGCCAATTTCTAGTCGATTAAATTCAACAGAAACTGGTCAAACGCGTTTTCTTTTGCCACGCTCACATATTGATTCGAAAAATTATGAAACTTGAAACCTAGCAATAGTTTGACATCCCGGACCCGACAAAAGTGGTTTCGTCGAATTCCGAGGCCATATGCAAAATATCAATTTTCAAACTGACTTACTATTCTTAACTCACTAATTTATTGAAATATTCTATTTCAATGGTTCAAATTGCTTTGAAATAATCAATTTAAAATTTTTAAATTGGCTCGTATTTTCCGGGTTATTACAATCTCCCCTACTTAAAACTTTTCGTCCTCGAAAAGGAAACAACAGTAAAGTAGGAAATAAAATGTAAATGCAAAGTATGGTGAAGGTACCTTGCACCGGAGTTAGTCAGAGATATCCACTCTGCAGTTGGGGTAAGCTTGCTTAATGCTTTCCTCAGTTTCCCAAGTACAGTCTCTAGGATCACTGCACCACTGCACTTTGACTAGATGAATCTTTTTCCTCCTGAGTTCTCTAGTTTCTTTGCCAACTATTTTTAATGGCTCTCTTCTGAGTGCTAATTCTGGAGTTATCTCCACATCCTGTTGCGCTGCTTCTTCTACAACAAGATCCGGATCATGTACATGTCTCCTAAGTTGAGATACGTGAAATACATTGTGCACTCCAGGCAACCAATCTGGCAATTGAACCCTATAAGCAAGAGTTCCAATTCGTTCAAGTATAGGAAAGGGACCAATAAATCTCGGTGCCAACTTCCCAGTCTTACCAAATCTGATTACTCCCCTCATCGGAGAAACCTTTAAATAAACATGATCACCAACAGCAAATGTCAAATCCCTCCTTCTAGAGTCTGCATAACTTTTCTGTCGGCTTTGGGCGGTTTTCAATCGCTTCTTGATGAAGTCCACTTTATCAGATGCTTCCCTAATCATATCGGGTCCTAGTACCAGTCTGTTGCCAGGTTCTACCCAACATGCTGGAGATCTGCAGGGTCTGCCATATAATGCTTCAAATGGTGACATCTTCAAACTTGCTTGATAGCTATTGTTATATGAGAATTCTGCCAAATGCAAATGATCTTCCCATGACCCACCAAAATCGATTATACAAGCCCGCAATAAATCTTCTAGAATTCTATTCACCCGCTCAGTTTGGCCATCTGTTTGGGGGTGATAAGCGGTGCTCATATTCAGTTTTGTCCCCAATTCAGTCTGGAAAGCCTCCCAGAATTTGCTAGTAAATAGGGGATCTCTATCACTGACTATGCTGATGGGAATTCCATGCAGCTTAACAATTTCTTTGAAATATATCTGAGCTAGACTTTGGGCAGTTCGATTGGACCTGACAGGTATAAAATGGGCAGTCTTCGTGAAGCGATCTACGATTACCCAAATACTGTCATTACCTTTCTTGGTTCGCGGCAAACCATCTATGAAATCCATGGAAATCTGTTCCCATTTCCAGCCTGGGACTTCCAATGGTTGCAACAGTCCAGCTAGCTTTTGTTGGTCACTCTTGACCAATTGACAAGTAGGGCATCTACTGACATACAAAGAAATATCTCTTTTCATTGCCTTCCACCAGAAAGTGCGTTTGATATCGTTGTACATTTTACTCACCCCAGGATGGATGCAAAATTTGGATTTATGGCATTCATCTAGCACTTCTCTTCGAAGGCCTGGAATATTTGGGATGCAAATTCTATTATTCAACCTGAGAACCCCCTTATTGTCAATACGGAAGCTCGTGGTTTCACCTTCCTGGATTCTCTTGCTGATTCTCTGAATGAATTCATCTTCTTTCTGAAGGACTGAAATCCTATCAATCAATCCAGGTGTAATTATAAGATGGGCAACAATTGCGGTTTTTCTACTAAGCGCATCCGCTACTACGTTAGCTTTCCCCGGCGTATACAGGATATCAAGATCATACACTGCAAGAAATTCTAGCCAACGTTGCTGTCTCAGATTCAGATCTTTCTGGGTATATAAATACTTCAATGATTGGTGATCTGTGTACAGTATAAATTTCTCGCCCAATAAGTAATGCCTCCAGATTTTCAAGGCAAATACGATGGCTAGCAACTCAAGATCATGAGTCACATAATTCTTCTCATGTGGTTTCAATTGGCGGCTTGCATAAGCGACTACTTGGCCTCTCTGCATTAACACTGCACCAAGACCCCTAATAGAAGCATCTGTCCAAACCGTTAAATCTTGATTGCCATCAATAATAGTTAACACTGGAGCGGTGGTCAGCTTCGATTTCAATTCCTGGAAAGCTTCTTCACAGTCGGAAGTCCACTTAAACTTCTCATGTTTCTTTGTGAGCTTCATTAACGGACCGGATATCTTCGAAAAATCCTTAACGAACTTTCGATAATAACTAGCCAATCCCATAAAACTTCTAACTTCTGTGGGAGTAGTGGGTTGTTTCCAGTCTTGAATCGCTGTTATTTTGCTTGGGTCAACAGAAATTCCTTTCCCTGACACGACATGGCCAAGAAATTTAACTTCTTCTTGCCAGAAGACACATTTAGAGAATTTGGCTTTGAAGACGTTCTTCCTTAGAATCTCCAATACTTGTTCTAAGTGTTTTTCATGCTCGGGTTTTGATTTGGAGTAGATTAAAATATCATCGATGAATACGAGGACAAATTTATTCAGAACTCCCCTGAACACTCTATTCATTAGATCGACAAAGTATGCTGGAGCGTTGCAAAGGCCAAACGGCATTACTAACCATTCATAAAATATGTCTGGACCTCTGAAAGCGGTCAAAGGAACACACTCTTCTGCTATTCTCAATTGATGAAAACCTGTAGCTAGGTCCATTCGAGAAAATACTTTCGCCCCATTCAATTGGTCTAGCAAATCATCAATGCGGGGTAGTGGATATTTGTTTTTGAGCGTCTGTTTGTTGAGGTCTCGGTAATCAACACATAATCTAAGAGTACCGTCTGACTTCGGGACAAACACAACAGCTGCACCCCAATTAGAAAAACTAGGTCTGATTAGACCCTTCCACAACAGTTGACGAGTTTGATCGCCTAATTCTTCTTTTTCTTTCGGAGTCATTCTACGGATTGGATGTACCACGGGTTTGGCATTAGGAATTAGATCGATTCGGAATTCTATTTCTCTTTGCGGAGGTAAGTTTTCAACTTCTTCAAACACATCCGCATAGTTGCTAACAATCGGAATCTTTTCCATGGAGGTGGGGATAAGTTCTAATGCTGACCAAAATTCTTCTCTATTCGGATTCGAACCATGACAAGGAACTGTAATATATCCTAGCTTCGTTCGGATTTTAACAATTCTTTCCGCACAATTCACTTCAGCTTCATATTTCGTTAACCAATCTAACCCGAGAATAATATCGAATTCGGGAAAATCCATAACAATCAAATCAAAAGAAAATTTGTAGGAAGAATAAGAGATCGGCACTCTACAATATGAACCGAGAGTAATAGGACCCCCTATCGGGTTATGAACTTCAACCAATTCTTTAAGCTTTCGCTGTTTTAACTTTAGTTTGTGCACTGTGTTTTTAGCAATAAAACTACGCGATGCACCTGTGTCAAATAATACAGAAACAGGAATATTTTTAATTGTAAGGGTACCTCCCAAAACATCGGGTTTACCTGCTCCGTCGGAAGCAGCTGGCGGGCTAGACCCGTCATAGACATGAGCTACAGTAGCTTTCTTTAGCAAAGGACAGTCTTTGACTAGATGGCCGGTCTTGCGACAGTTGAAGCACGAGCGAGGGTTCTGAGAGCCTTGGCTCGAGCCTTGAGAATTTGTTCTCTGCCTCTTCGGAGCTGTGCAGACGTTTGAATAGTGCCCCGGCTTACCACAATTAAAGCAATTTCCTCGTGGCGGATTGCCAGTCTGAGGCTTTGAAGATGCTGCTTGGCTTGACTCGCCCTGATTTGCAGTAGGTTTGCGCTTGTTTCCTGCTTGACTTCTAGCGCGATCCTGATCCAGATGCCTTTGATCAAGGTCTTCATAGTTGCAGGTCATCTCCACTAGCTCGTTGAAATCCAGCTTGACATGGGCCATTGCTCTATCATGATATTGACGTTTCCGCCCAAAAATAAACCTCTTATTCTTGGATTTTGCGGTAGCAACAAGTTCGGGAGCATAGGGCGACAGCATTGTGAATTTGTTCAGATAATCTTGCACGGAAAGATCCCCTTGCTGGAGATTGGCGAAGTCATCGTGCATTCTTTCTAAAGCTTGTTCTAGGACGTACTTCTCCTTGAAGAGTTCTTTGAATCCGTCCCATGTTCTTCCGGCTTCTCTATTCCCGGCGGTAAGAGAGTCCCACCATAATTCGGCTTGTTCCTGCATAAGCCAGGCACCCATAGTAGCTTTGTCTTCGCTTCCTAGCCTTAGGCCTTCAAGAATTTTCTCGCATGTTTTGAGCCATGCAAGGGCCTCTATTACGGTGCCGGTCCCCGAGAAGGTCTTGCCTCCTAAGTTCTTATATCTCTTAGCTACACGGTCGAGCTCGAAGTATTGAGCTGCCGGAGGTTGAATCAAAGGTCCTTCTTGAGCTGGGATTTCTCCCCTTCCTCGGCCTCGGCCGGCACGGCCTCCTCTAGCAGCGGCTCCTCTGGTAGCCATTTGTCAAATTCTGTATAAGTAACGAAAAAGTCAGTTAACAGAAATAATAGTCTATTGCATAGTTAAGCAGAAATCCCTATGGAAAGATAACGATGGACTGATCAATTGTTTTTGCTATTCTGCTCAGCTCATTCTAGGACTTTACTAGTCCTATCTCTAATGAGCGACTCGCCTTAGAATACTACTGATTCTATCTTGACGAAGTGTTTAACGTGTTAGACTCCAGAACTAAGGTTAACCAAAGCTCTGATACCAGCTGTGACGATCCCAAAACCCCGTGACACGGTGTTAAGGATAATCATTGGAATATAACACATTAATCATCATTAGCAGATCACAGATAATAGCATAAACAGAAATTAGAATAATTTACACACATATGACAGCGGAATCATATAGATAACATCACATCAGAGAAGCACAGTACAGGATACCACTTAGTACATAATGATACATAATCAGTCACCATCGCCTGAGGCGGAATCATACATAAAGAGTACACAAAAGGAATATCAGTCTACATCGCCAGTGGCGGAATCATAATATAGATACAATAATGGCGGAGAAAATCCAAGTCAGCACGGTGTAGTCAAGCCTCGCCATGAGCCAAAAGGTGCGTCAGAAACCTGTAACTAGGCTGCCCGTGTGAAAATGAGGGCACCCGAGTTTGCAAGGTGAAACAAACTACGAGTCAGTCATGGGACTGGTATGAGAAATCTATTCAACTTATTAACAACAATAATAAGGCAAATCAAAGGACCACGCCACTTTCGCGGAACGGGTTTACTCCAATGAGTGCTAGTGCATGAAATAAAGTAAATGATTAAATCAACGCAATGCTTTTTCTAAAATGAAGCCATTATAAGACTCAGGTCCCATCACACAATGCAACGCAAACCGGAGGATAGAGTTTTTACCTTATAATGGCCAAAGATGCTTCATACGAATAAACAAAGGTGTTTGATATTATTACTAGTGCATATATGTTTCAAAAGCATATTCAATCATAAATATCAATCCTAGGCGGCATAGCTACCATCTACTATGTCGCCGTACTAGTAATACAATCACAACCGCACATATCGTATTGGAAATTGGATTCCTTCATGAGTCGAGGCAAGGGGCAAGCTCCTCTCCGTTCGAGACACTCTAGCAAATGTCCCAGGACCCCACTATGATCCTTGGATCTTCAGGGCCGGTCCTCTCTTACTTTTGAGGATTGGCAATTCCTGAACACACGTTTCCCGGTCCTTACAGACCTATAATCGAGGCGCCTCGCATTCCAACAACCACACAGGTGAAAAGTATATATAATGTCAGGGCTGGTAGGTCACTGACACCACCTTAGCTAGAAAGAAACGTCGTGCTCTCCCTGCAGTCACTCTCCCGTTTTTGACTCATCCCGAGGTGTGAGGCTCGCGAATTCACGTTATACACAAAGCTACGTCACACAGACCATGCTTTGATCATCAACCACAAGACTTTGCTTTGCAACAGAAGCCTTGATCACATGCCACTTAGGCGTGCCACACAGGCAATCCACTCCATGCGACTGATTTCTGTCAATACATAACCTCTAAGCTCGTACGTCTCAGAGAAGGGCGTTAAGCAAGAGAATAAATTCTCCGCCGCCAAACAGATATATATTTAACAGAGATCAATCAACACAGAACAAAATCCAATGTCAGACACACAGTCCATTTACAAGTCCGTTCTGGGTCTGAACGAAACCGGAGGCACCAATTCCTCGCATATCCGTACAATCAACACTATGTTTGGACGGTTACTACTTCAATTCCTTCATGGTAGCTACTCCAATCACGAGCATCAGTAGCGCCCATCCATCCAACGTGGAGATCGTCGGTCTTCAGTCGTCTTTGACTCTTCGACTTCTCAACGTCGATCGATTATTTGAAATGAGATAAACTCGGCCTTTTCAAATAACCCACGTATATTTAGATTTTCAAACCAATTAATCACAGGGTTGAACTATTCAATATTCACATTTCAGTTGTTTAGTTATAATTTTCACGTCAAATATATTCAACCATCACACTTCAAGCAAACACAACAAAATTGGTTTATTTTCACTCTATATCGTCTATAGCACTTAATAACGATATATCGCCATTTTAATTTAATTTAAAACGGCCATAATTAATTAAACAACGTTTCAGGTCGTATCGACGCACTGGCGCTGCTTTCCACTAATTTTGTTTTACACATATAGGAAAATCTAACCGTTGGATCTTCACAAATTTTACACCATTAGGAAGGTCTTTTCAAAACGAACCCAACGGTTCCAGTTTTAGGAAAATCCGACGGTCGGATCTTCCACACTAACCATTTGAAGTTACGATTTCAATTTTCGAACTGCAGCGTCGTTATTCGATTTAATTTAATTATATTTATATATATATATAAATATAATCGTTTCTGGCGCTGTTTTTCCTTAATTTTGTTTTAAACATTCCAGACAATCCAACCGTCGGATCTTCACAAAGTTGGTGCCGTTGGAAAGATATTTCCAAGGCTAACCCAACGGTTGAGGTTTCGGGAAAATCCAATGGTCGGATCTTCCGCACTAGTCATTTGAAATCACGGTTTCAAAATATGAACTGCACGGCCACGTTTCGTTTTAATTATATTTATATTTATATATTTATATAAATATAGTCCATTCCATAATTCCTATATCGTTTTCACTTCAAATATTTTTCTAACACCCTAAAATTTTGGAAAATTTCGCCATAACCTCCCCTGTACCGGGGGCATCGGGAAATTGCAAATAGCGTTCCCGGTCCTTCTAATCTCAAAAAGAAAAAGAAAAAGCCAATAGGCTCATAAAATCATCACCCAAACAAATCTGTAAACGTGTACCTATTTGTCGGGCACAAAATTTTATTCCACTTCTCTAGCCCCTTTTGCTTTAACCTGTTCAATAGATATGCATGCACATATATACAATTTCTAACATTTATCATTTTCTACTCAACTTCATATTTGACTTGCTTTGGTCTAAAAATACCATTCATTCTAATGTCGCATGCATAGGCTAAAATCATATCATTAGCTAGTTAATGTATATTTCAGCTCATGCACGTTTATTTGAACAAATGGGTATTTTTAACACTTCATATTTCAAAGATGATAATTTTGGCGAACTAAAATAGATTTCAACACATGACTATTTTATTTAGTTCCTATGCATGTTAAAAATAATATTCCTATCACAAATATTTGTTTCAACGTCTGCATATTTTTAGCATATCACACATATGATAAAAATGATATTTTTATCATTTAAAATATTTATTCAACCAATGTATGGTTTCAACACTTCATAGTTTAAATAAAAATGTAATTTTTATTGTTCAATCTTTTTATTCAACACATGAATCTTTTCCACTACACACATTTCTCAACAAATGAGCATTTCCACACATGGACAATTTATTTATGTTGTTCATATTAGAAAGATGGGATTTTTATGATTGAAACTATTTATATAAGGCGAATATTTTTCATACTTCATATATATATAAAAATGTGATTTTTATTGGTTATACACTTCATTCATTCACAAATGAATTTTATTTTCACACAACACTTTTCAACACATGAATATTTCCACACATGGACATAGTTTCAATATATGGTTTTAATTTCAATGCATGTAAATAATTTCAACATATGAAAATAATTCTAACACACAAAGATTATTCAAAATTTCGGCAGCATAACGGCAGGGTAGTTAAACCGGCACCGTCCCTAGTACGGCTCCTCGCTCTACCTTAAAACCTCGCGGTTTTTGACAATGGGGATCATGCATCTAATTCGCACGCAGGCGGCATGTTTATATTTATTTCATTACCACAAACTAATCCTAAGTGGTTTCAACCAAATATTTTTCCAATCACAAACGGGTATTTTTCAACCTCAATCAATTCAATACCAACCACAAAACTATCCCAAACAACAATTTGCCATCAACCAATTTTCACCACAATTTCAACCAATAAATATCGTCCATGGTTTGTGGACGAGGGGGCGTATATATATATATATATAAATATTTATATATAGCAATTCACTTTTATTTTCCACACATAGACATATAAAGAAATGGAAGAGTGAGAATTTCTCACCAGTAGCTATCCAATAACACAACTCTTCCTTTATGGAAATCTTCGTCTATTTCGTCTTCTTGTCGCTTTCGTTTCCCGTATTCTCTACATAAGTAAAAATCGAATTTTTACTATGTTAATCAATATATAAAGATTATATTTTAAAAACAAAGATTATATTTTTAATATTCCTATGACGTAAAAATTATATTTTTATTGCTTTAAAAATATAAGAATCACATCTTACTTCTTCTACTTAACAAAATTCTGTCTTTTCTCTTTTTTTAAAAATATGATCTTTATTTTTAAAAGTTCGAATCTTTTTCTACTTCAAAGTTTAAAATAAAATCAGTTTTCTTTTCCTTTTCAAATCAGTTTTTATTTTTCTTTTCAAAACAGTTTTTAAATTATTTTCAAAACAGTTTTTGAAACTCTTTTATAAAAAATCTGTTTTCAAATCTTTTATTAAAAATGCAGTTTTTTCCTTCCTTTTAGAAAAATGCAGTTTTAAATTTCTTTTAGAAACAGTTTTTGTTTTCTTAAAATGCAGTTTTTAAAAATCCTTTTAAAAATGCAGTTTTTAAAATCTTTTATAAAATTTCAGTTTTAAAAATCTTAAAACAAAAATCAGTCTTCACTTTTTTTTCTTTCTGTTTTTATATCCTAAAAAAACAGTTTTAAAACCTTTAAAAACAAAACAGTTTTTAAATTCGAACAAATCAGTTTATATATTTTATAAAAATGCAGTTTTTGTTTCCTCCTCAAAAATGCAGTTTTTATAACTAAAAAAAAAATACAGTTTTACTTTTAAATCGTTTTATAAATCAGAAATCATAAAACAAAAATGAAAATAAATATAAAGTAAATGCTTACCGTGGTATGCGAAGGGGAGGAGGGAAGTCGAGGGCGGCTCAGAGAGGCGTCGCGACGAGGTGTCTCGAGGGTTCGACGAGGGCTGCTTCGATTTGCGAGGGTGGTGGGGGCTCCGAGGTGTCGTTCGGTGGGAGGAAGTTGGTCGGCGGCTCGAGCGTCAGGGGCTTCGGCGAAGGGTTCGACGGTGGCTTCCAGGATCGGGCGGCGGCTTGTTTTAGTTCCTAGGTTTTCTTTTTTTTCTTTTTTTTTCACTGATAAATGATCGGGGGGGGCCAAGGCAGAAGAAAAGGGGAGAAGTTTATTATTATTTTATTTTATTATTAAATTATTAAATTATGCACAAGGGTTGACTTTTACATATGACCTCGAAACGAGGTCCACCGCCTGTCGTCCATAGCGTTTTACCCCCATTCCGAACACAATGGGATATGTGTCGTAAGCTGGTTTGATCGTTACAATCAGTTTCCGTTGAATTTACATTTAAATCTTTATATTGAATTTTAAACGTACATTTCAAATTACCGGGGTCACATACTAACTAGAAAAATTCCAGAAAAATATTTTCTAGTCTCGTATTGACGATACGGTCCTAACAAAACTAGTTTCGTCGAATTCTGAGACCGTTTGAAAAATGGCCAATTTCTAGTCGATTAAATTCAACAGAAACTGGTCAAACGCGTTTTCTTTTGCCACGCTCACATATTGATTCGAAAAATTATGAAACTTGAAACCTAGCAATAGTTTGACATCCCGGACCCGACAAAAGTGGTTTCGTCGAATTCCGAGGCCATATGCAAAATATCAATTTTCAAACTGACTTACTATTCTTAACTCACTAATTTATTGAAATATTCTATTTCAATGGTTCAAATTGCTTTGAAATAATCAATTTAAAAATTTTAAATTGGCTCGTATTTTCCGGGTTATTACACAAATTCTGAGACAGTTGGAAAAATGGCCATTATCCAGTCGATTAAAATCAACTGAAACTGGTCAACGCGTTTTCCTTTGCCACGCTCACATATTGATTCGAAAAATTATGAAATTTGGAATCTAGCAATAACTTGACATCACAGATCCAACAAAAGTGGTTTCGTCGAAATCCGAGATCGTTTGCAAAATGGCTATTTTTAAGGGCCTGAATTCCATAGCGATTATTCAGAATTTTCAACTGGACAAATCTTTTGATCCCCGCTATGAAATTTCAATTTTTCGGGTTCGTTCGAAAGATGGTCACAATTAGGTTCCATTATTTTTGGTTTCACTAAAATCCGGTTTATTTTGAATCCTGTACATTCATTTGAAGTTTGAAATCGAATTTTCAAACTACCGCGCCATTTTCAATTCCTTTTATAATTATAAATAATTATTTATATTCTAACGACGACATATATAAATATATACGTTCGAATTCTATTCAAACTAAATTTTCTCGTCGATATTATTTAAAATAATTCTTTTTAAATATTCAAAATTCACTAAAATTACCCAAAATAAAAAATTTAAACTGGCTCGCATTTTCCGTGTTGTTACAATCTTCCCCACTTAAAACTTTTCATCCCCGGAAAGGAACGAAGCCGAAAGTTGTTTTACTAATCAACTCAAACTCCATTATTTTGATTACGGCTTAAGTTCTTCAACTCTTCAGTTTCTAAGAACTTTTCTATATCTTCAAAAATTTGGCTAACACCCTAAATTTTCGAAAAATTTCAGCATAACCTCCCCTGCACCGACAGCACCGGGAAAATCCCGAAATTGCCATACAGGCCCTCTGATCTCAAAAAGAAAAAGAAAAAACCAAGCGGCTAGCCAATCGGCTCATAAAATCATCATCACCCAAACAAAACAGTAAATTATAGTAAATATATACCTATTTGTCGGGCAAACAAATTTTATTCTCTGCTATAACCTGTTCAATGTAAGTACATGTATATGCATGCAAATGCGACCAATTTTCAATACAATTCAATATTCAGTTCAATTAGGCTAAATGTTTCAAAATTATCAAACAAATAACCAAACAACACAACCATCAATCTATTAGTGAATTAGAATTCCAAATTCATAATTTTGATACATATATACAGAAAATCATGTTTTTGATGCCAAATCACAATCAATAAATGTATCTATATAAGTTTTGGTTTTCATACTAGCCTGATGGGAATATATAGATATCACATCTTCGAAACACGAAAATAAATACTGGTGACGGTGCGCCATCATCAAAATCATGTCCGGGCGACTAGAGTGTGATTCTATATCTTTCCAGTATATTAAAACTTCGAATTTACGTTCATGACGCGTATATACAAAACCTTTATATACTCGATTGTCCAAATTCAATATAAATAAAATATTCAAATACGTATAAAACGATTTAAATTTTAAAACAAAATTGTTTTCATTTGAAAAATATACTCTTCACACTCGTTCTAGGATACTACTGATCCTATCTCTAACGAGTAATTCTAATTGGATATTACTAATCCAATATCTGATGAATTCTTTCGTATGGTTCTAATGTGTCTTGGTCTCGGGCTCTGTAAACCAAAGCTCCGATACCAAATGTGACGGCAAGGATTCTCACTCGATAAATATCAGAGATTACAATAAATTACATAGCAGCGGAAAAGTAATATAACATACAATTGAAAGTAATACACGGATACAGAGCTTTCCGAGCATCGTTCCAGTTGTAAATCAAGATCCTGTGAATATAAATCTGCAAAACCAAAACTTCTAGCTGCCCGTGTTGAAAATAGGGACACCCAGAGTTTAGGTCAAAACAATAAACTCCAGGTCAGTCATGTGACTGGTGTGAGGACTAAAACAGTTATTTAAAGCTTTACTTTAGAAGAGAGTAATTCAAGGGACCACGCCGTATAACACGGAACGGGTTTCCTCCCAAGAATACTAGTGTATAGAATAAACAACGCAATGCTTTTTCGAAAAATGAAGCTATTATAAGACCCATGTCCCATCACACAATGCAACGCAAGCCAGAGGATAGGATTTTCCCTTATAATAGCCAAACATGCTTGGTACGTTTAAAACAAATCATTTGATACTATTATAAGTGTATAGTGTCAAAACAATTTCAATCATAAATATCAATCCTAGGCGGCATGGGTACCATCTATCATGTCGCCATACTAGGCTCTACAAATAAAACCGAAAAATCTCGTATTGGAAATTGGATTTCCGTCATGAGTCGAGGCAAGGGGCAAGCTCCTCTCCGCTTCTAGACACTCTAGCAAATGTCCGAGGACTACACAATCTTGGCAGCCACTTGGATCGGTTGGGCCGGTCCTCTCTTACGTTTGAGGATTGGCAATTCCTGAACACACGTTTCCCGGTCCTATCAGACCTAATATCGAGGCGCCTTCTACCAACAACCACAAAGGTGAAAAGTATATAAATGTCAGGGCTGGTAAGTCACTGACACCACCAAAGCTAGAAAGAAACGTCGTGTTCTCCCAATGGTCCTTATCCCGTTTTTGACTCATACTGAGGTGTGAGGCTCGCGAATCCACGCTATACACAAAGATATGCCACGTAGGCCGTGCTTTGATCATCAACTACAAGACTTTGCTTTTCAACAGAAGCCTTGATCATTTGCAACTCAGGCATGCCACACTGGCAATTCATGCCATGCGACTGATGTCCATCGATATACAACCTCTGAGCTCGTACGTCTCAGAGAAGGGTGTTAAGCAAGAGAATAAATTCTCCGCCGCCAAACAGATGTATATTTAATAGGGATCAATCGACATAGAATAAAATCCAATGTCAGACACGCAGTCCATTTACAAGTTTGTTCTGGGTCTAAATGAAACCGGAGGCACTTTCCTCGCATATCCATCGATCTCCAAGTACGTCTGGACGACCACCAACTGATTCCCTCATCTTGGGTGTACAGCCCAATCAAGATCATCAGTAATCGCCCAAACTATGTGAAGACTTCTGGTCTTCAATCACCGTCTTCATCTTCGACATATCGTCGAATCGGTTATTCGGAATGGGTATAAACCCGGCCTTTCTGAATGACCCGCGTATATAATAAACAAATGTTACACAAACACAACATACGCCTCATTCCAGTTCACTAGTCACTAACCGTAATCAGTAAGAGAGCAATTCCCCAAAGATTAACCCCGAAGGCCAAAATCAACATCAGATCAATACCCAGGAAACCATTCTTCTTAACTAACCTACAGCTAGTTTCTAAATTTCAATTCTTAGGGAAAGGTTCTCATAAATTTTATCAAAGATAAATTCTTTTAAATTTATTCTTTAATCTTCCTTTGGATGTCATTTCAAACCAAATTATGGTTTTCCAAACTAGTCGGGATTAGCGAACGACACCGAAGTAATTATTTATTTTATTTCCCAATCCCAATCTATTCATCCCATGAAGCAAAACTGGTAATACTCCATATCTAACACTACGGTGTTATCGGTAAAATTAATTACCATTTCACGTTCAAATCTAATTAAAGATTTAACTATCGCTTTAGAGGGAAACTGGTAATACTCCATTCTCGCTCACTTTCCAAATTTGATAATTTAAATTATCAATTCACATTTCAATCTAATTGCAGATTCATTAAAACTCCTTTTACTGGGTTAAAGAAATAATGTCATTTAGAACACAGTTCACGATACCCAAATCACATTCTATTTATTATCGGGTTAAAGAACAAGTGTTATTTAAAACACTGTTCCCGATAAATCCACAAATCAATTCTATTTAAAATCCATTTCAAATCCAATTTATTTATTTAAAAATAAATGGGTTTTAATTTCAATTCAAAACTAGTTCATTTCGATAAAAATCTATTTTTATCTTTTTAAATATGGAGTTTTTCATCCCAATTTTTCCCAAATCATTTCTTATGATTTTACACAAATTATTACTATTTTTAATAATTTTATCATGGCTCGTACAGTCGATTTCCATCCACGACCATCGAACTACCCTTACAACGACTTTTTCCAAATTTGATTTGGATGTATCTCCAAATCCAACCGTTAGATTTCAAATTTCTAATATTCGTTAGAAAGATCTTTTCGATACGAACCCAACGGTTCCAGTTTTAGGAGAATCCGACGGTCGGATCTCCCGTAATGTCCGTTCGAAATCAATGGTCGAAATTCACGAACTGCCGCGGCGCGGCGCGCTCTATTCAGGCCATTATATTATATATATAATATATACTTCGTCGATTTCTATTCAAAACGAATTTTATAAATAGTTTTAAATTCGTTTCAAAAACATTTCAACTTCCATTTCCAATTTAAATCAAAATTGAATTTTTCCTTATAAATTCGTTTTAAAATTCATTTCAATTCAAATCAAATTTCGATTCAATTTGAATTCATTTCAAATCGATTTTTATTCTATTTCAATTCAATTCGAAATCGTTTTATATTCAATTAGAATTCGTTATATATTCAATTCGAATTCGAATTCGTTATATATTCAATTCAATTCGAATTCGTTATATATTCAATTCAATTCGATTTCGTTATATATTCAATTCAATTATAAAAATGAATATAATCGATATAAATATCGTTCGCGTCAAAATAGCGCATCTCTAATCAACACGGCTTTATGTATTTCAATAATTCCGCTATTCTATTCAACAAATGAATATTTATCCTATTCAATACATGAATCTATATTTTTTTCAACACATGACTAATCTCAACGAATGAGTACTGTCCACATGTGACTATTTTTGTTATTTAATATATTTTATAAAAATTATAGTATCTATCGTTTGATTTCAAATCAGACTCCAACTGTAAATTTGTAAGAGAACGATTCCCTAAATATTAACCCCGAAGGCCGAAACCAACATCAGATCAATATCCAGGAGACCACTCATCTTATCTATTTTCCAGTTTGTTTCTGATTTTATATATGATAAAGATGTAAATTTCATTGTTAAAATATTTCGTTCAACACATGACTAATCTCAACGAATGAGTACTGTCAACACATGAACCTTTATTTTATAATATTCTTTATTTTCTAAATTGGAATGAGGCCCAATCAGTCACCATATAGCGTTAACTATATGGATTCCATACAACACATGTATATAATAGCAACGATAAATAATCAACCATCATCCAAAGTGCACTACACTGTATAAACATATTATATAGATATCTAACGCTTATAACAGCCTGTCAATCAATCGATCGACATACAACTAATTATCGGGATTAGTGTATGTCATATATTGGCCCAATACCCGTGTGGGGTTTCAAATCAACAAACACAGATATTTATTTGTGCAGTTGGGCGATGTGTAAAATTTATCTTCCCAATCAATGTCCTTCAAATAGGTGTACATAAACAAACCATCCGGTTTGTAAATGAATATTTATTTATTCATGTTCACATTAAAAATTATATTTTTAACGACCATATTATTTTATACAACTTATGAATATTCTATTCGGTTCATTTATTAAATAAAATGATATCTTTATTTTTCTAACTTATTTTAGAAAATTTCGGCGGCATAACGACACGATACTAGAAACGGGACAAGGCCTAGCCATATCCCCGGTCTAATAATGGCCCACGCAATACACATATCAATCAAATCTATTCCATTTAACTAAACAATCAAATTCAAATCAAATAATCTAACCAACTACCCAACCAAACAAACAAGTCCATGGTCTGTGGACAACGGTGTCGGGTGCTACTAAACACCGTCTGCATCCTAGTATATATTTATATAACTAGAAAAGAAATTTAAAGTGAGAAGTTCTCACTGAGGGATCAACTCCTCCATTCTTTATTTCTGAACGGTCTAGATTTGTTCGAAATTCCAATGCAGTCCCTACCATTCTGCTCATAATAAAAATTATATTTTTAATTCGCTACACATATAAAAATCGTATCTTAATATTCTCTATCTTATAAAAATAATATTTTTATAATCTCTACTATATAAAAATCATATTTTTATTCTTTCTATAATATAAAAATTATATTTTTATTCTTTTTATAATATATAAAAATTATATTTTTATTCTGTTGTTCATATGTTAAAAACCACATTCTGACGATGCTACAACATACATGAAAATCAAATTTTCTTCACCATGTTATATACATAAAATCAAATTTTTATGCCGTTAAAAATCCAATCTTTTTACATATTTTAAAATTCGAATTTTTCTCTATATCACTTCATATGAAAAGTTCAATCTTTTCTATTGCTTCATATATTTAAAAACAAAGTCTTTCATATTTTTATATTTGCCATTCATATATAAAAGAATATATTTTTATAACTATGTTCTATACCTTAAAAATCATATTTTCATTTATGCTATATTTATTCAAAATTCTATTTTTAATATCATGCTATTTTATTTTTACCAAACAACATTTTTAATCTATGCTATTATATTTAAAAATTGATTTTAAACTTTGTTTTCTATACAGTGAAAAATCACATTTTTCTATACCATGAAAAATCACATTTTTTTTCTTTAATCAATGAAAAATCTTATTTTTAATCAATGAAAAATCTTATTTTTAATCAATGAAAAATCTTATTGTTTCATTAACAAAGAAATCAATTTTTCAATCAAAGAAAACAAATTTTTTCTTTTCAAAGAAATCAGTTAAATAAATATATATATATATATATATATATATATATATATGTTAATTTCAATTTTCCAAACAAGTCAGTAAGCATGTTTATGGCACAAATCAATAGGGGAAATCGAAGAAAATCAGAAAAGCTCACATTTCAGGGTTGGATTTTTCTCCAAAATCGAAACGCCTGCTGATGATCGGACTAGTCTATGGCCTCGCCCTTCTTATTGGCTTTCCGGCGCTAGGCTCGAGGTCGAGCTCGGAGCTCCGACGGTGGCGCAATTTTCAACGAGGCGAGGGGGTGTCCCTCTACGAATGGAGCGGCGGTTTCTGTTCTAGAAAGAGGAGAGAGAGAAGAAGGGAGGGGCGGAGGAGAGGGGGTGGCGAGGTCTGGCGCCGGCAGAGGCTATGGTGAGCGGTGGCGGCGCAATCGAGAGGGCTGAGCGGGATTTGAATTTTTAATTTAGGTTAGGAAATAAGAAAAGGGGGATGAGGTGTTATATAATTATATATATATTAATAATTTAATATTATTTATTTTCCTATAAGAGTTTACTTTTCTCCTGGACTCGAAACGAGACCCAACGACTGTCGTCTCTAGCTAATTACCCCTATTCCGAACACAATGGGATATGTATCGTAAGCTGATTCGATCATTTCGATCAGTTTTCGTCAAAATCAACATATAACTCTATATATTGAATTTGAGCGTGCATTTCAATTTACCGGGGACACATACTAACTCGAAAAATTCCTAAAAAATATTTTCTAGCTTCGTATTGACGATACGGTCCAAACAAAACTAATTTCGTCAAATTCTGAGACCGTTGGAAAAACGGCCATTTTCTAGTCGATTAAAATCAACTGAAACTGGTCAAACGCGTTTTACTTTGCCACGCTCACGTATTGATTCGAAAAATCATGAAATTTGGAATCTAGCAATAACTTGACATCTCAGATCCAACAAAAGTGGTTCTTCGAAATCCGAGGTCATTTGCAAAATGGCTATTTTTAAGGGCCTGATTTCCATAGCGACTATTCAGAATTTTCAACTGGACATATCTTTTGATCCCCGTTATGAAATTTCAATTTTTCGGGTTCGTTGGAAAGATAGTCACAATTAGGTTCCATTATTTTTGGTTTCACTAAAATCCAGTTTATTTTGAACCCTGTACATTCATTTGAAGTTTGAAATCGAATTTTCAAACTACCGCGCCATTTTCAATTCCTTTTATAATTATAAATAATTATTTATATTCTAATGACGACGTATATATATACGTTCGAATTCTATTCAGAATAAATTTTCTCGTCGATATTATTTAAAATAATTCATTTTAAATATTCAAAATTCACTAAAATTGCCCAAACCTTTTTTTTTAAACTGGCTCGCATTTTCCGGGTTGTTACACTATCCTTGACTCATGATGGAAACCAAAATCCGAATACGACCCTACGAATTTAAATGTATTACGAGTATGGAGGCATAGTAGTATGGGATACTATTCTTCCTAGGATTTCTACATTTACTTTGAAATATTTTAATATATACTAATAATAATATTAAACTCGTATTTGCCGTATTTAGCATGTTTAATCACTATATGGTAAAACCCTATCCTCTGGGTTGTGTTGCATTGTGTGATGGGACCTGGGTCTTTTGGTGATTCCATTTTTCTAAAAAGCATAAAGTTGTCGTACGATTTACTCATTTTTTATTCTGACACTTTTATGCACGACAATCCATTAGAGTAAACCCGTTCCGCGTTAGCGGCGTGGTCTTTGGATTTGCCCTATTAATAATGATTAATTAGTTAAGAATTCTCACACTAGTCCCACGACTGACCCGTTGTTTGTTTCCACCTTTTTGCAAACTCGGGTGTCCTCCTTTCTACACAGGCAGCCAAGTAAACAGGTTTATTCTTCACTTGGAGTCTTTTCTTTGGAGCTACTTATTATCTTCCTTGGATTTGCTTTTGTGGAGAGGTGATGACTTGGAGTTGGAAGGCATCTATCATTCGTTGCTTTTGCATTTTTCTTTATATTCTAGACATTAAACTTGGTTTATTCCACGTTGTTTAAGTTGGAGTTGGAACTTATTTCTTTTTCTGCAAACTTGATGTAATAATTTGGAATTCTGTGACTGTGGATTTTCTGTGGTTGATGACATTATATTTCCGCTGCTATGATGTTGTTAGTCTATGAATTTCCTATGCTATGTTGTATCTGTGATATGTATTATTGTATTTATGTTGTATTCCAAATGATTATTCCTTACTTTCATTCCGTGGAAGTTTGGGGTTATCACAAACCACTCACATTAGACAGGTATTGTTGCGGTTACTGGATGTGCTGGGCAGTTTTACACCGCAACTCAGTCTAACCTCGGGTTATTTTGAGCTTGATGCACTAACCTCTCACATTAGATATATATTTTTACGGTTGTTGGATGTGCCGGGCGGTTCCAGACAGTCTTACACCGTAACTCAATCTATCCTCGGGTTAGGCATATTTGTCTTTTCTAAATTTACATATTTACCTTCTCTATTTATATGTAAATTATTGTCATTCAAGTCATGCCCAATTTCTTTCTAAATCATGTTCATAATTTTAGGTATATAAATTATACCATTTCAATGCCACTAATCATTTAAAATATGCCAATGACATGTAACTTCATGTTTTTTCCAACGTTACCCCCGCTAAACATTCGCATAAATTTCATAGAATGTTAGACTTCGCAATTTAGCCTAACTCAAAATCATGAGGGGAAAAGGAAGAGACACATATCATTCAAGACAAGCATAATATGGATCCAACATATGTCACATAAATTTGGCATAGAATAAATATATGTTTAATTATGAACTTGCAATTTTGGACCTAATCAACATGAACCATAAGCATATGGATGGGAGTTTACATAGAACTACACAATTCCAATTAGTCATATAAAGGTGAACTTGCATTTTTGGATCTAATTAACATGGGTTTTAAACATACGAAATTACCCAAACCCAACTAGGAATGTATAGGCAAACTTTTATTTTGGGTCCAACAAACATAAACCTTAAGCATATAGAATTGCACAAGTTCAACTAGACATGCGAATGTAAACTTTAATTTGGATCCAATAATCATGAATCTTAAACATATGGAATTGCACATGTTTAACAAGGCATGTAAATATGAACTTTTATCTTGGATCCAACAAACATGAATCTTAAGCATATAGTTTTACACATGTTTAAAAAGGCATGTAAATATGAGCTTTAATTTTTGAATCCAATTTTCATAGATCTAAATGTGAATCTAAACATAATACATGTCTTAGCCTAACAACTTGCATGATTCAATAAACATAGATCTAAACATAATACATGTCTTAGCATAACAACTTGCATGATTCAATAAACATAGATCTAAATGTAGATCTAAACATAATACATGTCTTAGCCAAACAACTTGCATAAACATAGAAAAATTCCCAAATTGACATACAGCATATAGGTGTCATCATGACATGTCATCGTAAAAATTATACAACATGGTATGTCATCGCCAAATTACACAACGTGATATGCCATTGCCAGATTATACAATAATATGTCATCGCCAATTTATTCAACATGATATGTCATTGCCAAAGTATTCAACATAATATTCATTGCTAAATTACACAACATATATGTCTTTGCCAAATTACACAACATAAAGATTCACTTCCAATAATTTAACATTTATCATCAAATCACATACAACATGATCACAAACTTAATCATGATAAGAGTCATAGTCTTAATCAATTCATTTTAACAAAAAGGATAGGCATAAATTAACATAGGGCGTTGTTCTACATCTAGTTATTTAGTAACAATTCTAATATCATTTAGGTCTAAATGATAACTGGACTTACAAAAAAGAGGCTCGTCTTGAGTTTTGGGATCTGTATTCTGAAATTAAATAGCTCTCCTTTGTTGTAGACGTTGAATTCTCTTAGTTGAAATAGATTTGATTTGTAATTCCTAACTTGCTTCCTAGTTGAGGGAGAATGGCGACTATTCTAGGCTAAGTACTGACAGCATGACGGTCTTAGGAATATTTTTGTGTGGCTTTAGTATTTGGATATAGGTTGCTTATATAGAAGTTTGATTTAATAGGAGCCGTCAAATTAACCTAGAGAAAATCAAAGCCATTCAAACCTAAGAGAACCAACCAGAACGTGCCACACAAGCCCTAATGACACAACAGATTGTCACAGGAAGAAAAACGTCAGATTTCAGATCTGACCCGAGGGGTAGGTCAACCCCCAGGTCGACCTGTATATAGGGAAGTCGAACCCCTAGTCGACCTGGCCTGGGGTAGGTCGACCCCCCTTGGTATTTAATTTTATGAATTGTTTTATATAAATTTCTGAAAGTTCCAAAGGCCATAACTCCTTCATACAGAGTCCGATTTACGCAAACTTGGACTCTATCTCAAGCAGAATTCCGAGACGAACGCAACGGCGTAACCCGTTTCCCTTAATTATCACATTTTTAATTAAGCATTCTTTAATTCGTAACATTAACGTTCACAGAAAATACGGGGTGTTACAAAAATCCTCGACTCACCAGCCTTCTCCAAGACGAGAATGGTTTATTTTTGTCTTTGTAGGAACCAACTCTCATAAAGACGATCTACATCTCGGCCTTGTTCCCGATAGTTGTCGATTTTCTGGCCTTAATACGACCCAGTTCGATTGTCGGTTTTCTAGCCTTAATGCAACATCGAAGCCATCAGATTTCTGGCCTTAATATGGGCCGGCGCAACCATAGTTGCTCGAACAATTGTGCTTCAATTCACATTTCAGAACACACCTCCATCTATCGAAGAAGATGCATTCTGAGGAGCAAAATGTTAGCCTTCTTTTTGGTAAAAGACCCAACGGGCCAAATCGATGCCCAAACACGCACCAATCAAGTTAGACATATCGCATTCCAGGAAGCCCAGCAGAAGCTTGGCCTGAAGTAACTGAGTATCAGGCCAATCAAGCTAATATCTCACTCCGAAAGACTCGCTCTCCCAGTCGACCGAGAGAATTGCTCTCGCACAGGGAGTATCAACTGAGTATTTCAGGTCTACATGAAATATCCAGTTGAGCTGTTCAAATACTTGGCCCGACTCTTAAGGAAGAAAAGGTGGTCAACCACATCCGGACAAAGATTTACTTTTGATACACCTCACTATGAATGCCACGTAAGCCACAATTTTAAAGGATACAATTTATGAATAGTGGAACCAGTATTCAAACCTCTATTCTGTCCAAGGGGTGAGCTCCACGCGTCCGAGTCTTCCCAGAAAGGTCGGGCCACATCACAATAACCCAAGCCGCCATCTCCACCTATAAATACCACAGAGATTAAGGATGAAAGGAACCAGATCCTTTTCGGCTAATACTTCATCTTCTTCCCAGAGAGGCATTATCTAGAAGAGAAAAAAGCCGTCTTCTTCCTTTTCTTAAAATAGAAAAAGCATTGTACTTGTAATCTAAAGCAGAAATAACATATAAGTGGATTGTGGGCATAATCTTTGCCAAGCCACTATAAAAAGACTATGTGTTTTCCCCGTTTCCTTTACTTTTTCTGTATTTTATAATTGGTATTCGTGTGCTCTTCACACGATTGGGGGTTGAACGTCACTAGTGACCAACTTTTGACGTCAACATATCTTTTATAACATAGGTAGTGTAAAAGATATTAGACATAGACTTAAATTATTCTTCAACAAAGACTTATATTTATGATATAATAACATCTGATAAGTCAAGCTTTAGAGATACATTATAATAATCTTATATATAATTAATTCGAAGTGTAATAACCCGCAAATTCTGAGCCAGTTTAAAATTTTTATTTTGGCAATTTTAGCGAATTTCGAACATTTAAAATGAATTATTTTAAATAATATCGACGAAAATTCATTTTGAATTTATATAGAGCGTATATATTATATAGACCGTCGTTAGAATATAAATAATTATATATAATTATAAAAAGAATTGAAAATGGCGCGGTAGTTCGATAATTCGATTTCAAACTTCAATTGAATGTACCGGGTGCAAAACAATCCGGATTTTAGTGAAACCAAAAACATTAGGATCTAATTGATAATATCTTTCCAACGAATCCGAAAAATCGAAATTTCATAGCGGGAATCAGAAGTTATGCCCAGTTGAAAATTCAGAATAGTCGCTATGTAAATTATACATGGCCCAAAAAGTCATATTTTGCATACGGATGAATTTGGACTCGAAACCACTTCCATTGAGTTCAAAATGCCGTTTAGAACTCCGAAAAGTATAAGCTTCGATATATTCCGATATCCGGAATAGTGGCTATGAGCTGGAGTTGTTCGGTTAACAATACATAGCCCTTAAAAAGTGAAATTTTGCATACGAGCTCAGAATTCGACGAGATAAATTTTTATGGATTCATAATGACAAATCATTGTTGAGTTCCAAATGGCGCGTCGAACGGAGTCAGTATGTGGCCGTGCGAGCTGAAACAGTTCAGGGTAAAGCGAGCAGTCATTTTACAAAGGAACATTATTGATACGACCTCGGAATTCAATTCTACTTTTTTTTTTAGATTCGTATCATCTAATAATGGTTAAATCCAAGAGGGCTTGATTTTTGAAGTTAGCATGTGAGCGTGCGAGAAGAAAAGGTGCGCCAAAATTGCATTTTTAGAGCTTATCTGAGCATTTTTGTGATTTTTTTTGAATGGTCAAACGAACTCGGAATTCGACGAAACTTGTTTTGTTGGACTCGTCTTCACGTCTACTATCTCATGTTCGAAATCCGCGGCCATCGGAGATCGCTAGCGTTCAGGCGATACGCGAGAAACTAGCATATAAACACTTTTACTTCCTTTTCTTCTTCACTTTCTTCCTCTTCCTCTTTTTGCATTTTTCCTCTTTAATGACGTCCACCCTCCCACCACCGTTGCCCCCTCCTCCACCAGCCACCACCGCCCTCCACCGCCCACCGCCGGCCGCCCGCACCACCTCCTCCTCCTCCTTCTCTCTCTCTCTCTCCAATTTGCAACCCTAGGCCCCAAATCACCAAACACCACCACCGCGGCCACCACGGGCCCCACCACCGCCACCCACACCCTCCCCCACGTCCATCAGGTCGGCGCCCCCCCTCCAGCCCCCTCAATTCCGGCCGTGGGCCCCGCTACACCCAAAACCCATTTTCACCAAAATCGCCCGTTTTGCAAATAAGTCCCTGATCGTATTTCGCGAATAACTCCCAAACCGTGCGTTTCTAGCCAAAGTTCCTCAAGACCAAAGTTGTAGAGCACGAAATTCTCTTCGATTTGGTATATGATAAGTCCTATTTTGCATTGCGGAGTTATCAGGAAAACGCGTCCGAAGTCTGCTGTTCAAACACTGTCAAAATGCTGTCTTTTCGCGATTTCCGGCGAAATGGCACATTTTCGGCAAGAAGACCACTAGGCAAAAGTTGTTCAGAATGGCGTGCTTGTGCTAGAAAAAAAGAAGGTGTGAAGATTGAAGCTCGTTTGCAAACTCTGGAACCCGAACAGTGAATCCGGGCGTTAGAAAAAAAGTGAGTTTTCTCCATTTTAAAGCTTCTATGATTTTTGACATATGAAGTTAATAAAAATATGATTTTTATGTTATGGAGATAATAAAAATATGATTTTTATATTAGTAGAAGATTAAAGATATGATTTTTACATTATAGAAGTATTAAAGATTTGATCTTTATTATGTAGAAGGAGCAAAGATGTGATTTTTATATAAGTGGCGATATAAAAATATAATCTTTATTATATGAACACCGTTGTAAAAATAGAATTTTTATCTATATAGTAGTAGTATAAAAATGTGATTTTTATATACATAGCAACAATATAAAAATGTGATTTTTATATACATAGCAATAATATAAAAATGTGATTTTTACATATGTAGTGACTACGGGCGGTGAAAGTGACAAAAGGCGAGAACGACGAAGATTTCTACATAAGAAGAGTCGTGGCGTTTGGTTTAGCTAGTCGGTGAGAACTTCTCACTCTTCAACTTCTTTTTCTAGTTATATATAAATATATACTAGGATGTAGACGGTGTTTAGTAGCACCCGACACCCGTCATCCACAGACCATGGATGGCTTGTTTGTTAAATTGTTTGGTTGTGTAGTTGGTTAGTCTAATTGGTTTGAATTGAATTGTTTGGTGAAATGGAATGGATTTGATTGATGTGTAAATGGTGTGGGCCTTCACTAGACCGGGGATAAGGCTAGGCCTCGTCCCGTTTCTAGTATCGTGCCGTTATGCCGCCGAAGTTTTCTAAAATATGTTAGAAAAATAAAAATATCATTTTTATTGTGTAAATGAAATGAATAGAAATTCATGTGTTAAAATAGAATATATTATCGTTAAAAATATAATTTTTAACGTGAATGTGAATAAATAAATATTCATTTACAAACCGGACGGTTTGTTTATGTACACCTATTTGAAGGACATTGATTGGGACGATAAATTTTACACATCGCCCAACTGCACAAATAAAATCTGTGTCTGATTGTTTGAAACCCCACATGGGTGTTGGGATGAAATTTGGAAGTTCACTCATCCTGATTGATTAAATATGTCGATCGATTGATTGACAGACTGTTATAAGCGTAAGATATCTATATTTGATGCTTATACAGTGTAGTGCACTTTGGTTGATGGTTGATTATTTTTCAATGCTATTATATACATGTGTTGTATGGAATCCATATAATTAACATTATATGGTGATTGATTGTGCCTCATTCCAATCGGGAAAATAAGGAATATTATAAAAGAAAATTCATGTGTTGAATATAAAAATAGTCATGTGTTGACGATGTTCATGTGTTGAGTGAAATATTTTATACAATGAAATTTACATCTTTATCATATTTAAAATTAGAACTACTTCCCAGTAGAAGTCTAATTAAAAAAATCAAACGATAGATACCATAGTTTTATAAAATATTTTACATAACAAAAATAGTGATGTGTTGACAGTACTCATGTGTTGAGATTAGTCAGGTGTTGGAAGAAATATAGATTCATGTGTTGAATGGAATAAATATTCATTTGTTGAATAGAATAACGGATTTATTGAAATATATAAAGCCGTGTTGATTAGAGTTGCGCTATTTTGACGTGAACGATATTTTTATCGATTATATTCGTTTTTATAATGAATATAGAAAAGAAGTGATTTCAAAATATAACATTTTGAAAATATTATCATTTATATAGTAATGATATGAAATATCCAATTTTGATTTGAAATTGAATATAGAGTTGAAGTGGTTTTGAAAACGAAGTTAAAACGATTTATAAAATACGTTTTAAAAGGAAATCGACGAAATATATAAAATATATATATATATATATATATATATTATATATATAATGGCTTGAATAGAACGCGCCGCGCCGCGGCAGTTCGTGAATTTAGACCATTGACTTCGAATTGACGTTGCGGGAGATCCGACCGTCGGATTCTCCTAAAACCGGAACCGTTGGGTTCGTATCGAAAAGAGCTTTCCAATGAATATTAGAAATTTGAAATCTAACGGTTGGATTTGGAATTATGTCCAAATCAAATTCGAAAAAGGTCGTTGTAAGTGCAGTTCGATGGCCGTTGATGGAAATCGACTGTACGGGCCTTGATAAAATTATTAAAAATAATCAATATTCCCAATATGTGAATTGTACTGGAGTTGAATCGAAATTATCTTCGGAATATTTCGATGTTGGATTTCGTGACAGTACAGATATTGTTATGGGAATTTGAAAGATATATTTTATATTGTTATTTCCAATACAATATTTGTTGGTTTCAGAATTTGATATTGAATATAAGCCGGTATATTTTCTATTCAGAGCCTTGTATTTAATATCAAATGTGATTTGGGTTTGTCGTGAATGGTGCCTTCATTAACACTGTTCTTAAGCCCAATAGGGAAAAAGATTAAATCTTTCTATTTAGATTTAATGAAGTGTATCAATTAAATAATATTTAATTGAATTTGAATTTGAATTGGTTTTTAGGTTTATCGTGAGCGGTGTTTTGAACAACACCTGTTCTTTAACCCAATTAACAATAGAATGTGATTTGGGTTTATCGTGAATCGTGTTTTAGATGACATTGGTTCTTTAACCCAGTTAAAGGCAAGATGTTGATTTTTGAAAAGATTAAAACTAAGTGGAGTTTTAATGAATCTTTAATTAGATTAAAAAAGGTGAATTGATAATTTAAATTATCAAATCTGAAAGGTGATCGAGAATGGAGTACCACCAGTTTTGCTCCAAAGCGATAGTTAAATCTTTAATTAGATTTGAACGTGAAATGGTAATTAATTTTACCGATAACACCGTGGTGTTAGATATGGAGTATTACCAGTTTCGCTCCATGGGATATATAGGTTGGGATTGGGAAATAAAATAAATAATTACTTCGGTGTGGTTCGCTAATCCCGACTAGTTTGAAATGATATCCAAAGGAAGATTACAGAATAAATTTAGAAGAATTTATCTTGGATAAAATTAATGGGAACATTTCCCTAAGAATGTGCTTTTGTGAATAAAAGAATATTCTGAATTGGAATGAGGCGTTTGTTGTGTTTGTGTAACATTCGTTTATTATATACGTGGGTTATTCAGAAAGGCCGGGTTTATACCCATTCTGAATAATCGATTCGACGAGATGTCGAAGATGAAGACGGTGGTTAAAGACCGGAAGTCTTCACATCGTTTGGGTGATTACTGATGATCTTGATTGGGCTGTACACCCAGGATGAGGGAATCAGTTGGTGATCGTCCAGACGTACTTGGAGATGGATGGATATGCGAGGAAAGTGCCTCCGGTTTCGTTCAGACCCAGAACGAACTTGTAAATGGATTGTGTGTCTGACATTGGATTTTATTCTGTGTTGATTGATCTCTATTAAATATACATCTGTTTGGCGGCGGAGAATTTATTCTCTTGCTTAACGCCCTTCTCTGAGACGTACGAGCTCAGGGGTTGTATATCGATGGACATCAGTCGCATGGAGTGAGTTGCCAGTGTGGCATGCGTAAGTGGCAATTGATCAAGGCTTCTGTTGAAAAGCAAAGTCTTGTGGTTGATGATCAAAGCACGGCCTGTGTGGCGTAGCTTTGTGTATAACGTGAATTCGCGAGCCTCACACCTCGGTATGAGTCAAAAACGGGAGATGGACCGCTGGGAGAGCACGACGTTTCTTTCTAGCTAGGGTGGTGTCAGTGACCTACCAGCCCTGACATTTATATACTTTTCACCTGTGTGGTTGTTGGATACGAGGCGCCTCGGATATAGGTCTGTAAGGACCGGGAAACGTGTGTTCAGGAATTGCCAATCCTCAAAAGTAAGAGAGGACCGGCCCAGCCGATTCCAAGGATCAAAGTGGGGTCCTGAGGCATTTGCTAGAGTGTCTCGAACGCGGAGAGGAGCTTGCCCCTTGCCTCGACTCATGATGGAATCCAATTTCCAATACGTGATATTGCGGTTTTAATTGTAGAACTAGTATGGCGACATGATATATGGTACCCATGCCGTCTATGATTGATATTTATGATTGAAAATTGTTTTGACACTATACACTTATAATAGTATCAAATGATTTGTTTTGACGTACCAAGCATGTTTGGCTATTATAAGGGAAAACCCTATCCTCCGGCTTGCGTTGCATTGTGTGATGGGACCTGGGTCTTATAATAGCTTCATTTTTCCAAAAAGCATTGCGTTGTTTTGTTATATGCACTAGTATTGTTGGGAGGAAACCCGTTCCGTGTCATACGGCGTGGTCCCTTAAATTACTCTTCTTTAAAGTTAAAATAATAACTGTTTTAGTTCTCACACCAGTCACATGACTGACCTGGAGTTTATTGTTTTAACCTAAACTCTGGGTGCCCCTATTTTCCACACGGGCAGCTAGTAGTTTTGGTTTTGCAGATTTATATTCACAGGGTCCTGATTAACAGCTGGAACGATGCTCGGAAAGCTCTGTATCCGTGTATCACTTCTAGTTGTGTTTTGTATATTTTTCCGCTGCTATGTAATTTATTGTAATCTCTGATATTTGTCGAATGTAATTTATTCATTTATACTCTGTATATTCTTGTATCTGTTGGAATTGTTGTAATAGCAATGAAATGTTCTTCCGTCTGCGTCCTTTTGTGTGTTGTTCTCAAAGTATTCGTGCTTTCCTTCACGGGGAAGTTACGGGTTCTTACAGTGGTATCAGAGCTTTGGTTTACAGAGCTTGAGAACAAGACACATTAGAACCCTACAAAAGAATTCATCAGATATTGGATTAGTAATATCCAATTAGAACGACTCGTTAGAGATAGGATCAGTATTATCCTAGAACGAGTGTAAAGAGTATATTTTTCAAATGAAAACAAATTTTGTTTTGAAATTTAAATCGTTTTAAACGTATTTGAATATTTATTTATTTTGAATTTGGAAAATCGAGTATATATAGATTTCGCGTATACGCGTCATGAACGTATATTCGAAGTTTTAATATACTGGATAGATATAGAATCACATTCTAGACACCCGGGGATGATTCTGATGATGGTGCATCATCATCAGTATTCATATTCGAGTTTCGAAGGTGTGATTTCTATATATTTCCATTAGACTGGTGTGAGAACCAAAACTTATATAGATAGATTTATTTGTTGTGAATTGGCATCAAAAACAAGATTTTCTGTATATATATCAAATTTATGAATTTGAAACTCTAATTCACTAATTGATTGATGTTTGTGTTGTTTGTTTATTTGTTTGATAATTTTGAACCATTATGCCTAATTGAACCAAATATTGAATCGTATTGAACATTGGTCGCATTTGCTTGCATACACAAATACTTACATTGAACAGGTCATAGCAAGGAGGCTAGAGCCGAAGAATAAAATTTGTTTGCCCGACAAATAGGTACATGTTTACTACATAATTTACTGTTTTGTTTGGGTGATGATGATTTTATGAGCCGATTGGCTAGCCGCTTGGCTTTTTCTTTTTCTTTTTGAGATCAGAAGGCCTATATGGCAATTTCGGGATTTTCCCGTGGCTCCCGGTGCAGGGGAGGTTATGGCGAAATTTTTCGGAAATTTAGGGTGTTAGCCAAATTTTTGAAAATTTGAAAATTCTCAGAAACTGAAAAGTTGGAGAATGGAAGCCAGATCGAATGTAGAGTTGAATAATCAAACCACTTACGACTTTGTTCCTTTTCGGGGACGAAAAGTTTTAAGTGGGGGAGATTGTAATAACCCGCAAATTCTGAGCCAGTTTAAAATTTTTATTTTGGCAATTTTAGCGAATTTCGAACATTTAAAATGAATTATTTTAAATAATATCGACGAAAATTCATTTTGAATTTATATAGAGCGTATATATTATATAGACCGTCGTTAGAATATAAATAATTATATATAATTATAAAAAGAATTGAAAATGGCGCGGTAGTTCGATAATTCGATTTCAAACTTCAATTGAATGTACCGGGTGCAAAACAATCCGGATTTTAGTGAAACCAAAAACATTAGGATCTAATTGATAATATCTTTCCAACGAATCCGAAAAATCGAAATTTCATAGCGGGAATCAGAAGTTATGCCCAGTTGAAAATTCAGAATAGTCGCTATGTAAATTATACATGGCCCAAAAAGTCATATTTTGCATACGGATGAATTTGGACTCGAAACCACTTCCATTGAGTTCAAAATGCCGTTTAGAACTCCGAAAAGTATAAGCTTCGATATATTCCGATATCCGGAATAGTGGCTATGGGCTGGAGTTGTTCGATTAACAATACATAGCCCTTAAAAAGTGAAATTTTGCATACGAGCTCAGAATTCGACGAGATAAATTTTTATGGATTCATAATGACAAATCATTGTTGAGTTCCAAATGGCGCGTCGAACGGAGTCAGTATGTGGCCGTGCGAGCTGAAACAGTTCAGGGTAAAGCGAGCAGTCATTTTACAAAGGAACATTATTGATACGACCTCGGAATTCAATTCTACTTTTTTTTTAGATTCGTATCATCTAATAATGGTTAAATCCAAGAGGGCTTGATTTTTGAAGTTAGCATGTGAGCGTGTGAGAAGAAAAGGTGCGCCAAAATTGCATTTTTAGAGCTTATCTGAGCATTTTTGTGATTTTTTTTGAATGGTCAAACGAACTCGGAATTCGACGAAACTTGTTTTGTTGGACTCGTCTTCACGTCTACTATCTCATGTTCGAAATCCGCGGCCATCGGAGATCGCTAGCGTTCAGGCGATACGCGAGAAACTAGCATATAAACACTTTTACTTCCTTTTCTTCTTCACTTTCTTCCTCTTCCTCTTTTTGCATTTTTCCTCTTTAATGGCGTCCACCCTCCCACCGCCGCTGCCCCCTCCTCCACCAGCCACCACCGCCCTCCACCGCCCACCGCCGGCCGCCCGCACCACCTCCTCCTCTCCTCCTCCTTCTCTCTCTCTCTCTCCAATTTGCAACCCTAGGCCCCAAATCACCAAACACCACCACCGCGGCCACCACGGGCCCCACCACCGCCACCCACACCCTCCCCCACGTCCATCAGGTCGGCGCCCCCCCTCCAGCCCCCTCAATTCCGGCCGTGGGCCCTGCTACACCCAAAAACCCATTTTCACCAAAATCGCCCGTTTTGCAAATAAGTCCCTAACCGTATTTCGCGAATAACTCCCAAACCGTGCGTTTTTAGCCAAAGTTCCTCAAGACCAAAGTTGTAGAGCACGAAATTCTCTTCGATTTGGTATATGATAAATCCTATTTTGCATTGCGGAGTTATCGGGAAAACGCGTCCGAAGTCTGCTGTTCAAACACAGTCAAAATGCTGTCTTTTCGCGATTTCCGGCGAAATGGCACATTTTCGGCAAGAAGACCACTAGGCAAAAGTTGTTCAGAATGGCGTGCTTGTGCTAGAAAAAAAGATGGTGTGAAGATTGAAGCTCGTTTGCAAACTCTGGAACCCGAACAGTGAATCCGGGCGTTAGAAAAAAAGTGAGTTTTCTCCATTTTAAAGCTTCTATGATTTTTGACATATGAAGTTAATAAAAATATGATTTTTATGTTATGGAGATAATAAAAATATGATTTTTATATTAGTAGAAGATTAAAGATATGATTTTTACATTATAGAAGTATTAAAGATTTGATCTTTATTATGTAGAAGGAGCAAAGATGTGATTTTTATATAAGTGGCGATATAAAAATATAATCTTTATTATATGAACACCGTTGTAAAAATAGAATTTTTATCTATATAGTAGTAGTATAAAAATGTGATTTTTATATACATAGCAACAATATAAAAATGTGATTTTTATATACATAGCAATAATATAAAAATGTGATTTTTACATATGTAGTGACTACGGGCGGTGAAAGTGACAAAAGGCGAGAACGACGAAGATTTCTACATAAGAAGAGTCGTGGCGTTTGGTTTAGCTAGTCGGTGAGAACTTCTCACTCTTCAACTTCTTTTTCTAGTTATATATAAATATATACTAGGATGTAGACGGTGTTTAGTAGCACCCGACACCCGTCATCCACAGACCATGGATGGCTTGTTTGTTAAATTGTTTGGTTGTGTAGTTGGTTAGTCTAATTGGTTTGAATTGAATTGTTTGGTGAAATGGAATGGATTTGATTGATGTGTAAATGGTGTGGGCCTTCACTAGACCGGGGATAAGGCTAGGCCTCGTCCCGTTTCTAGTATCGTGCCGTTATGCCGCCGAAGTTTTCTAAAATATGTTAGAAAAATAAAAATATCATTTTTATTGTGTAAATGAAATGAATAGAAATTCATGTGTTAAAATAGAATATATTATCGTTAAAAATATAATTTTTAACGTGAATGTGAATAAATAAATATTCATTTACAAACCGGACGGTTTGTTTATGTACACCTATTTGAAGGACATTGATTGGGACGATAAATTTTACACATCGCCCAACTGCACAAATAAAATCTGTGTCTGATTGTTTGAAACCCCACATGGGTGTTGGGATGAAATTTGGAAGTTCACTCATCCTGATTGATTAAATATGTCGATCGATTGATTGACAGACTGTTATAAGCGTAAGATATCTATATTTGATGCTTATACAGTGTAGTGCACTTTGGTTGATGGTTGATTATTTTTCAATGCTATTATATACATGTGTTGTATGGAATCCATATAATTAACATTATATGGTGATTGATTGTGCCTCATTCCAATCGGGAAAATAAGGAATATTATAAAAGAAAATTCATGTGTTGAATATAAAAATAGTCATGTGTTGACGATGTTCATGTGTTGAGTGAAATATTTTATACAATGAAATTTACATCTTTATCATATTTAAAATTAGAACTACTTCCCAGTAGAAGTCTAATTAAAAAAAATCAAACGATAGATACCATAGTTTTATAAAATATTTTACATAACAAAAATAGTGATGTGTTGACAGTACTCATGTGTTGAGATTAGTCAGGTGTTGGAAGAAATATAGATTCATGTGTTGAATGGAATAAATATTCATTTGTTGAATAGAATAACGGATTTATTGAAATATATAAAGCCGTGTTGATTAGAGTCGCGCTATTTTGACGTGAACGATATTTTTATCGATTATATTCGTTTTTATAATGAATATAGAAAAGAAGTGATTTCAAAATATAACATTTTGAAAATATTATCATTTATATAGTAATGATATGAAATATCCAATTTTGATTTGAAATTGAATATAGAGTTGAAGTGGTTTTGAAAACGAAGTTAAAACGATTTATAAAATACGTTTTAAAAGGAAATCGACGAAATATATAAAATATATATATATATATATATATATATATATATATATATTATATATATAATGGCTTGAATAGAACGCGCCGCGCCGCGGCAGTTCGTGAATTTAGACCATTGACTTCGAATTGACGTTGCGGGAGATCCGACCGTCGGATTCTCCTAAAACCGGAACCGTTGGGTTCGTATCGAAAAGAGCTTTCCAATGAATATTAGAAATTTGAAATCTAACGGTTGGATTTGGAATTATGTCCAAATCAAATTCGAAAAAGGTCGTTGTAAGTGCAGTTCGATGGCCGTTGATGGAAATCGACTGTACGGGCCTTGATAAAATTATTAAAAATAATCAATATTCCCAATATGTGAATTGTACTGGAGTTGAATCGAAATTATCTTCGGAATATTTCGATGTTGGATTTCGTGACAGTACAGATATTGTTATGGGAATTTGAAAGATATATTTTATATTGTTATTTCCAATACAATATTTGTTGGTTTCAGAATTTGATATTGAATATAAGCCGGTATATTTTCTATTCAGAGCCTTGTATTTAATATCAAATGTGATTTGGGTTTGTCGTGAATGGTGCCTTCATTAACACTGTTCTTAAGCCCAATAGGGAAAAAGATTAAATCTTTCTATTTAGATTTAATGAAGTGTATCAATTAAATAATATTTAATTGAATTTGAATTTGAATTGGTTTTTAGGTTTATCGTGAGCGGTGTTTTGAACAACACCTGTTCTTTAACCCAATTAACAATAGAATGTGATTTGGGTTTATCGTGAATCGTGTTTTAGATGACATTGGTTCTTTAACCCAGTTAAAGGCAAGATGTTGATTTTTGAAAAGATTAAAACTAAGTGGAGTTTTAATGAATCTTTAATTAGATTAAAAGAGGTGAATTGATAATTTAAATTATCAAATCTGAAAGGTGATCGAGAATGGAGTACCACCAGTTTTGCTCCAAAGCGATAGTTAAATCTTTAATTAGATTTGAACGTGAAATGGTAATTAATTTTACCGATAACACCGTGGTGTTAGATATGGAGTATTACCAGTTTCGCTCCATGGGATATATAGGTTGGGATTGGGAAATAAAATAAATAATTACTTCGGTGTGGTTCGCTAATCCCGACTAGTTTGAAATGATATCCAAAGGAAGATTACAGAATAAATTTAGAAGAATTTATCTTGGATAAAATTAATGGGAACATTTCCCTAAGAATGTGCTTTTGTGAATAAAAGAATATTCTGAATTGGAATGAGGCGTTTGTTGTGTTTGTGTAACATTCGTTTATTATATACGTGGGTTATTCAGAAAGGCCGGGTTTATACCCATTCTGAATAATCGATTCGATGAGATGTCGAAGATGAAGACGGTGGTTGAAGACCGGAAGTCTTCACATCGTTTGGGTGATTACTGATGATCTTGATTGGGCTGTACACCCAGGATGAGGGAATCAGTTGGTGATCGTCCAGACGTACTTGGAGATGGATGGATATGCGAGGAAAGTGCCTCCGGTTTCGTTCAGACCCAGAACGAACTTGTAAATGGATTGTGTGTCTAACATTGGATTTTATTCTGTGTTGATTGATCTCTATTAAATATACATCTGTTTGGCGGCGGAGAATTTATTCTCTTGCTTAACGCCCTTCTTTGAGACGTACGAGCTCAGGGGTTGTATATCGATGGACATCAGTCGCATGGAGTGAGTTGCCAGTGTGGCATGCGTAAGTGGCAATTGATCAAGGCTTCTGTTGAAAAGCAAAGTCTTGTGGTTGATGATCAAAGCACGGCCTGTGTGGCGTAGCTTTGTGTATAACTTGAATTCGCGAGCCTCACACCTCGGTATGAGTCAAAAACGGGAGATGGACCGCTGGGAGAGCACGACGTTTCTTTCTAGCTAGGGTGGTGTCAGTGACCTACCAGCCCTGACATTTATATACTTTTCACCTGTGTGGTTGTTGGATACGAGGCGCCTCGGATATAGGTCTGTAAGGACCGGGAAACGTGTGTTCAGGATTTGCCAATCCTCAAAAGTAAGAGAGGACCGGCCCAGCCGATTCCAAGGATCAAAGTGGGGTCCTGAGGCATTTGCTAGAGTGTCTCGAACGCGGAGAGGAGCTTGCCCCTTGCCTCGACTCATGATGGAATCCAATTTCCAATACGTGATATTGCGGTTTTAATTGTATAACTAGTATGGCGACATGATATATGGTACCCATGCCGTCTATGATTGATATTTATGATTGAAAATTGTTTTGACACTATACACTTATAATAGTATCAAATGATTTGTTTTGACGTACCAAGCATGTTTGGCTATTATAAGGGAAAACCCTATCCTCCGGCTTGCGTTGCATTGTGTGATGGGACCTGGGTCTTATAATAGCTTCATTTTTCCAAAAAGCATTGCGTTGTTTTGTTATATGCAATAGTATTGTTGGGAGGAAACCCGTTCCGTGTCATACGGCGTGGTCCCTTAAATTACTCTTCTTTAAAGTTAAAATAATAACTGTTTTAGTTCTCACACCAGTCACATGACTGACCTGGAGTTTATTGTTTTAACCTAAACTCTGGGTGCCCCTATTTTCCACACGGGCAGCTAGTAGTTTTGGTTTTGCAGATTTATATTCAGAGGGTCCTGATTAACAACTGGAACGATGCTCGGAAAGCTCTGTATCCGTGTATCACTTCTAGTTGTGTTTTGTATATTTTTCCGCTGCTATGTAATTTATTGTAATCTCTGATATTTGTCGAATGTAATTTATTCATTTATACTCTGTATATTCTTGTATCTGATGGAATTGTTGTAATAGCAATGAAATGTTCTTCCGTCTGCGTCCTTTTGTGTGTTGTTCTCAAAGTATTCGTGCTTTCCTTCACGGGGAAGTTACGGGTTCTTACACGAAGTATGCGCATTTATAGATTATTTATGTTATTACTCTACATAGCACATCATCAAGAGTAACAAAATATTCAAGCATAATTATTCAAATAACAGACATAAAAATAAGCATATAAATCCTCTTTTTTTTGGCAAGGCAACACATAAGTCTTTTTATTTATTCACTAGATTTTTTCCACAATCATGATAATAAAAAATTTGGATATTCGAACAATAAATCCTTTGATGCATTCCAAAGTTGTTTTTTGCATTTCTCTTCGCACTCCTTCGCACAACTGTCAATACTTCCTTTCTTGTCACCTCCTTTCTTGTTAACTATTAAGAAATTAACAAAAGTCATCAATAAATATTCACAGTGGGCACAAAAAATTTACTACACATAGTTCTGTTTCAAATATTTTGTTGACATAGGAGTATGTTCCTAAATATAGATTATTGTGTGGATAATTTATTAACATGTAATTTAATTAAGAAGAGAAACTATAATTTTGGACACTTTTTATCTATGAAGCAATAATGAGAAATAAATGGTTGTATAAAAGCAAATGGACACACATAGAAATAATAAATGCTTACCATTATATTTGAGGCATTTATCATGGACACAATTCAACTCGTACGGAATATGTTTCATACCAAATTCACAACCATATTTGCAAGCAGTGGAGCAAGCTTTGTTGTTATGTGTGATTTTTTTACACATTGAGCGCATATTGTTTCACAAACATTAGCCTGAGTAAAAGATACTAGGAAAAGTAGAGCAATAGAGAAAAGCAAAGTTTCCTAGAAAAGTGAGATTCTATCTTACTCTGAAATGTTGGTTCATTAAAATAAAGATTAAACCATTTTATAGGAGATCCACATGTAATATGGTAACTAAACATGAGAATAAGAGACATGAATGTAGTGTATTAATTTAATTAGTAATTTTAAAAGTATTAGATGACTAGTTGCTTATTATTAATTTTAATTTGGTCTTATCTATAAATCAAGCATCTTCAAGTTTTTAATAAATGAAATGATAAGGTTCATACCCCGAGACTAATATGAATGAACAACAAGACTGTTGATAATGTACCTAAAGCTTAGTACATTATTAAATTCAATGAAATTAAATGAAATGCATTCTATAGTTAAAAGATAATGATCTAAGCCAAGTATCTTAGTACAATTTTTTATTTCCTAATTTGTCATAATGAACCAATATACATGTAACAACCAGTAATTTTGACTGTGCCGAATCGGCAAAACATGTCAACTCAAAACGTCCAAAACAACAGATTGTTATTAGCTTCTACGGTAAACAGAATAAATCACAGAATCACAGATCACAGACATAGATAAAGAGTTATATAATATCTCACAACGGAAAAATACAACATATAATAGCAGTTCGTGAAGCTACTAAATAAATTTTACATTAGAGTTTACATAAAATAATACAGCGGAAGTCTGATACAATAAATAAATGATAACAGAATGGGACAGAATAACAGAAATAATTGGATGACGGGAACAACTGATCAACAGGTAGATATAGGTGAGCAAAAATCCAATATAAGCTCCAAACTTCAAAGATGAATCTCGAACTGGAATACTTGATCTGACCCGAGCAATAATGCAAAACAAAACAACTTTGATTAGGACTAACATTCTCATGAAAGTAAATCAACTCAAATGAAATGTTCGATGAAATGCAGTAAGTAACTTAGAGGATGTTTGGGATCACCATCCTCTAAGGATCCGTCAAACTAATATTATATAGTATAATACTCTATATACAATAGTGTCTATCAGTAAGGTAAAATATCAAAATAGCATAAGCGGGATTACCATGTTTACCCTTACACCTTTTATATATTCCCATAGTATATATAGTAACCAAATTCCTCCGTAAACTGGAGGTTGATCAGAGGGCACTCCATATAAAACAGTACAAAACAAAATCGTAATGGTCTCGTATAAGGCATGTGACAAGGAATGCCAGTGGATTCACCGTTTGCAGAGCCGGACTGGTGGTAACACATAGTAGCTACTACCGCCCACCCCGATACACACTCCCAAAATCAAAAGAGCCTAAATCGAATCTCAATAGTAACAGAATAATATCGAAGAAGTGTGCTTGATAGGAGGTATGACCTCACATGGTCCATCAATAGCTCCTGTTTTAGCCACATCAAGCTGACTCAAGGTAGTCAGGGTCTCGTAATTAATATGAAATACAAAAATGGAGTTGTTCGCCAAATCATACCCTTCATTCTAGAACTCCACCATGTACACATTTGTTAAAGTGGTTTCGATATTGGGAGAGAGTGTGACAATAGCCGATCCCGGTCTCTTTAACAACCAATTATTTACATTTTTCACACCGTGGTCCTTATTTTATAAATCACTTTGTAAAATAGTTTATACGAATTCTTATATTCGAATTTGAAATCAAATTTAAATATCTAACTTCGATTATATTCAATTTTGAAAACATCTCATGGGAATCGCTCAAATCAAATTGATTTAAAACCATATCGAAAAAAATTCAAAATATAGTATAAGCAAATACTATACTATTTAACTTCGATTTTATATAAGTTTTTGGAAAAAAATCGCATAACAACTTTCAAATCCCAAATCAACTAATATTTAAGTTATAAATTAAATATCTCAAATTCCATTTAATCGATATCAAAACCTTTAACTTCAGTTATAATTTTGGTTCGGCTTCTATTCGCAAAAATTCAAGCTTGGAACCATTCAAAGATTCAAAATTTTCCTTTATAAGAAATCATTTCAATTCGATTCATTTTAATCCAACACTTTGGTTCGAAATTCGAAATATGAGATTCAATTCAAAACTTACACTTCAATTTAAACAAAACATATCGAGTTATGCAATTCAGGTCATATAATTCAAAATCGTTATTCATAAATATAAACAATTCATATAAATTGGTTTTACCCCCCATAAAGCATTCATTTTAGTCGATTAATGAAATTCAACACTTAGGTTCAAATTTCCATTTCTATAATTCAAAATGAAATCTTAAACTCCAATATAAACCAAATCGTCTTATAACTTAAAATTCAAGTCATATAGCTCAAAACTATTACTTCTACATTTCAAATCAAAATCATTTATTTCCATTCAACCAAATTACGATTTAAAACCATTCTTATACATCGATTTAACAAATTCTTAATTCAAACCAAACGATATAAAAATCAATTCCGCATATAACATCTATATATTCCAATTCATAATTAATCACTTAAAATTGAATTTAATTCTTATCGATTATAAATTCAAAATAAATCAATTTTCCTAATTCACATTCATTTCTTATCAAGATTCATAATTTAAACCAAATCAAATTCAATTTCTTACTTTTACCAATTCAAGTTCATCTCTACTAAAATTGTATCAGTTCCAATTCATAACTTAATATGAGTTCATTCGTTATTCAAATATCGTTATATAAATTTACATCTTTAAACTTCGAATTTAAATCGTGAAATCTAACCTAGCCATCTTGAGTCTATTAAAGTTTATAAAATATACATAAGAAAATTGATTTTTGAAAATAGATATGTATACATATAAGTTTATAAAATTCTAAAATAAAATTAGAAATAGATAAGTTTAAAATAATATAAAAATAGATTTAAAGAAATATTTATAATAATGTAAAAAGGTTAAAATACTTATAGGAATAAATTATATGGCTTAAAATAAATAAATTATAAGTAAAATCTTGAATAAACATTTAATTTCCTATTTACAAATAAAATAATTTAAAACACATAATTCAAAATATACTAAAAAATTTAAATTTAAATAAAATATAAGGTTTATTGGGATATGGAATTTATCATTTCACTTCGAAAACATAACTGATGTTGTCCATATATAGTTTTTTACCCTATGGTCAAGTGATATGGAATTTATCATTTCAACCCTTAGTGATTTTTCCAAAACTAGGGGTATCAACAATCATAGCATATATATCATCAGTGCAACTACGTGTCATATGAATATATCGTGTCACATATGAAATGTGTGTGTGTGTTTATATATATCAAATCAAACAATTTCTATCAACAATCCTATACATTTCATATAAAAGTTCATTATTGATCTAACATCCATGAAAATATAAGTCAGGTGTGAGATAAACTCACCTTCCATGGCGCAGAAATGGAGACGACAGCGGATGAACACTGAATTAGACGATGATATCTAGGCATGAATCAAAATGATTTTAACTGATAATCAACTCAATATTTATTTTATTTTTATGAGGAGAGGCTAGTAGATTTCGAGTGGATCGGTACCGCTATTGACGTTGGGACGGTACGGTTATTTAGTTTTAGAAATGGGTTTCGAACTCACACTAAATTTAATTTAAAATAATCCCAATAAATATTTATAACATAATATATATATATACACACACGTATATACATTGAAATTTTAGTATATACATATTTAAAAACAAATACGACACTAAACACACACACAAAACCATATTCACAAACACAAAAAATCACATAATAACACACACAGTAAACAACTTGACACAAATATAAATATGCTAAAGTAACCATACATTTAAATTCAATACACACCAAAACTTCAAAACTCAAATTATATAAAACATCTAAACCATGTTATATACTATACATTATATACATATATATAAACTCGACAAAGACAGAATCACGTATAAACAAACTCATTCACCCAAAATCACATAAGTATACACACACTTACGCATGGAAGAAAACACCGTCACATTCACACTCAGCATACACGCAAACAAAAGGATCTCACGCACACTAATATACACACAAATAGGACCAAACTGACACAAATAAACTCAGTATTCACGGTCGGCTTGGTTCAAGAGTGGGTGCAAATTGAACTGGAGGGTGAGGAATTCGGCATGGCGGCAGGAGGCTTGTCTACAGGTTTGGTAGGGATGTGCTGTTTCAGGTGAGCTCGGCTGATAGGGTTAACGCAGAGCTTCTGGGTGGAGCACAGCAAGGCGGTGCGATGAGGATCATCTGGACGGGCTTGGCAGAGGGGCGGAGCGCGCATGACACCAGGGGTCAGGCGGAGGTTCACAACAGGAGAGGCGGATCTCGGGAAGGACAAGGTTGGTGGGGTCGATTTCGGATCAAAGGTGGACAAACGAAGGCGTGGAGTGTAGTCGGTGGACTCGCGATGGGAAAAACAAGAGGTATAAGAAAATAAGAGGTGGAGTAGTTTTAATTACTCATGAATTGGTATACATATCAATGGTAATGGGAATAAAATGAAACTGGCGACGATGAAAAGAAGAGAAAATGGAAGCAAGGCAATGTGAATAAAAATGAAACTGGTCATGGGATAAGGATTTAAATAGCTTTTAGAAAATGGCAGGTGGCCCTTTGAACTGTTCTTCAGTTGTTTGGAAATGGACAACATGCTTGCATGACTTTTAAGGCGGTTTCGAATTCAAAACAAAAAGATGTACATGGATGGCATGGTGACGAATAAAATTGGTTAACCGACATATGATGGAACCGACTGCTTTTAAATCCAAATAGAACAAACGTTTTGTTTTAAAATTTAAAAGGTAAAAGGACACATTAAAATGAAAACAATAAAATTTTGAGGAAAATGGAAAACAACCATTGATAGAATAATGAATGAATTAATTTTGAGCGAACGTTCAATAATGAAAGGAAATGAATGGTTTTGTTTACAAATAAAATGAATAGTTTACACCTCAAAATGTGACTGATATCAAGGAGATTTGTTTGAAATGTAATCAAAAATATAGTTTTATTAATATTGGAAACAATATATATAATACGAGTTTATTCTTCAAATTAAAACTTAGGAATAAAATCTTAAGAAATAAAGAGGATTTCAAATAAATAAACTCATTAAAATTTCATTTATTAAATATGCTTTGAAATTACAAATATTAATTTGTATAAACATGTAGATATTAAAGCCAAATTTATTTGCTATATAAAACCAAAATAAATTTAGTTTTAAATCATAAATCAAAGTAAAATAAAAAAAATTGAGTTTTAAACAAATAAAATAAAAATATAAATCAAAATATAAATTAACTTATAAAAAAATGCGCTTAAAATTCAGGATGTTACAATCTCCCCTACTCAAACCTTTTCGTCCCCGAAAAGGAACGAGGCAAGGACATAATAATTAAATAATATATTTAAACCAAATGGCTCATAATTTTCCTCATACATATATATGATTTGAAATATATACATATATATCAGAATTTAAAATATTTTCAAACATATTTCAAAATAATTTTATGTATTCACTCAACGTCTTGATTGGTAGTATATATCTATCTCACTTTCGGAACCCGAAAATAGATATCGATGATGCCGCTGTCATCACCAGAATCATTTTCAAGCGACTAGAGTGTGACTCTATATCTATTTTGTACACATAAGATTTAACATATATGTTGATCAGATGTATATCCAAATCACTAGGTATTCGATAGGCCAATTTTAACGTCAAATAAATACTCGAAACATCTTTTTATATATATTTAAACAGAAATTATACCAAAATTTCAAATCAAGTGGTATAAGTAATATATATATATATATATAGCAAATCACTAAAATTTAAAGTAGGGAAAATTATATCTCTCCCCCACTCATTTATTTATTAAAAATTCAAACCCAATTAATAATGAATAACTAACAATATTAGTATTATATCATATACATAGCAATAATATTCTATACTATATCTAAATATTTTCAAATCCATATTATCTATATTTAAACTTATAAAACTGGATAAATTCCATAATTTTAACATGTAAATATATCACAAATAAAAATCTTTATAAACCCAATTAAACTTATAAATACATATATATACATACATTTATAACTATATCATTATACAATTCACCCAGGATAAAATCATTTTCTTAGAAAATATAAATCTTTAAATCTTATATAAAATATAAAATCTCAAAATATAAACATAATTTTTTTCACAATATTCGTATTACCAAAAGGTATTGTTATTTACAGATATATATATATATATCAAAATTGCATCAAGAAAACTTATATTATGATACCTTTCAAAATATAAATTTCAGACCAATATATAAAAAGAATGAGCTCGATAGAAGACTTATACTTCCCTTCTACTTCTTACCTTATTATGGGTAAGGATAAGTTATAGAATTCAAGTTAAAAGCTGAATGAACGAAGGAACCTAATCAAAGAGGATCTATGAAGGAAGATGGATTCAAATGAAAAGAGAGATTTCAGAAAAGAATTAAATATTAAACTAATTTTATATTCGAAAATATTTGTTTAAACATTTTTAAATCATTTTAAAACAATTTATACTTTCAAAATACACTCTCTCAAGAAGGATTCTATGATAAATTCCACTCATTCTAGGGTATCACTACCCTATCCCTAATGAGCTTTTACCCCATTGGCTAAAGATTTGATAAGCCGAATCGACAAAACATGTCAGCTCGAAACGTCCAAAACAACAGATTGTTATTAGCTTATAGGGTAAACAGAATAAACCATAGAATCACAGATCACAGACACAGATACAGAGTAGTATAATATCTCACAGCGGAAAAATACAACATATAATAGTTGTTCATTAAGCTACTAAGTAAATTTTACATCAAAGTTTACATAAAATAATACAACGGAAGTATGACACAATAAATAAATGATAACAGTCTGGGACAGAATAACAGAAATAACTGGATGACGGGAACAACTGATCAACAGGTAGATATAGGTGAGCAAAAATCCAATATAAGCTCCAAACTTCAAAGATGAATCTCGAACTGGAATACTAGATCTGACCCGAGCAATAATGCAAAACAAAACAACTTGGATCAGGACTAACATTCTCATGAAAGTAAATCAACTCAAATGAAATGTTCGATGAAATGCAATCAGTAACTTAGAGGATATTTGGGAACACCATCCTCTAAGGATCCATCAACCTAATACTATATAGTATAATACTATATGTACAATAGTGTCTATCAGTAAAGTAAAATATCGAAATAGCATAAGCAGGATTACCATGATTACCCTTACACCGTTTATATATTCCCATAGTATACACAGTACCGTAATTCCTCCGTAAACTGGAGGTTGATCAAAGGGCACACCATATAAAATAGTACAAAACAAAATCGTAGTGGGTTCGTAAAAGGCATGTGACAAGGCATGCAAGGAATGCCAGGTGGATTCACCATTTGTAGAGTCGGACTAGTGGTAACGCATAGTAGCTACTACCACCCACCTCTATACAAACTCCCATAATCAAAAGGGCCCAAATCGAATCTCAACAGTAATATAATAATATCGAAGAAGTGTGCTCGATAGGAGGTATAACCTCACTTGGTCCATGCATAGCTCCTGTTTTAGCCACATCAAGCTGACTCAAGGTAGTCAGGGTCTCGTAATTAATATGAAATAAAATGGAGTTGTTTGCCAAATCATCCCCGTCATTCTAGAACTCCACCGCATACACGGTTGTTAAAGTGTTTTTCGGTATTGGCAGAGAGTGTGACAATAGCCGATCCCGGACTCTTTAACAACCAATCGTTTACATTTTTCACATCGTGGTCCTTATTTCATAAATCACTTTATAAAATAGTTTATACGAATTCTCATATTCAAATTTGAAATCAAATTTAAATATCTAACTTCGATTATATTCAATTTTGAAAACTTCTCACGAGAATCGCTCAAATCAAATCGATTTAAAACCATATCAAAAAAAATTCAAAATATAGTATAAGCAAATATTATACTATTTAACTTCGATTTTATATAAGTTTTCCGAAAAAAATCGCATAACAACTTTCATATCCCAAATCGACTTATATTTAAGTTATACCTTAAATATCTCAATTTCCGTTTAATCGATATCAAAACCTTTAACTTCAATTATAATTTTGGTTCGGCTTCTATTAGCAAAAATTCAAGCTTGAAACCATTCAAATGATTCAAAATTTTCTTTTATAAGAAATCGTTTCAGGTCGATTCATTTTAATCCAACATTTTGGTTCGAAATTCGAAATATGAGATTCAATTTATAACTTACGATTCAATTTAGACAAAACATATCGAGTTATGCAATTCAAGTCATATAATTCAAAATCGTAATTAAAAAATATAAACAATTCAAATAATTTGGTTTTATCCCCTTAAAGCATTCATTTTAGTCGATTAATGAAATTCAACACTTAGGTTCAAATTTCCATTTCTATAATTCAAAACGAAATCTTAAACTCCAATATAAACCAAATCGTCTTATAACTTAAAATTCAAGTCATATACTCAAAACTGTTACTTCTACATTTCAAATCAAAATATTTTATTTCCATTCAACCAAATTACGCTTTAAAACCATTCTTATAAATGGATTTAACAAATTCTTAATTCAAACCAAATGATATAAAAATCATTTCCGCATATAGCATCTATATATTCCAATTCATAATTAATCACTTAAAATTGAATTTAATTCTTATCGATTATAAATTCAAAATAAATCAATTTTCCCAATTCACATTCATTTCTTATCAAGGTTCATAATTTGAACCAAATCAAATTCAATTTCTTACTTTTACCAATTGAGGTTCATCTCTACTAAAATTTGTGTCGGTTCCAATTCATAACTTAATATGAGTTCATTCGTTATTCAAATATCGTTATATAAATTTACATCTTTAAACTACGAATTTAAATCACAAAATCTAACCTACCCATCTTGACTCTATTAAAGTTTATAAAAATATATATAAGAAAATTGATTTTTGAAAATAAATATGTACATATATAAGTTTATAAAATTATAAAATAAATCTAGAAATAGATGTGTTTAAAATAATATAAAAATAGATTTAAAGAAATATTTATAATAATATAAAAAGGTTAAAATACTTATAGGAATAAATTATATGGTTTAAAATAAATAAATTTATAAGTGAAATCTTAAATAAACATTTAAAACCCTATTTACAAATAAAATCATTATAAAAAACATAATTTAAAATATACTAAATAATTTAAATTTAAATAAAATATAAATATAAAAATATATGGTCTTGAGTAAATATTTAAAATAAAACTCATTATACTTCGAAAACGTGATTGACGGTCTCCGTATATAGTTTTCTACCATATGGTCAAGTGATACGGATATTTATCATTTCAACCCTTAGTTATTTTTTCTAAACTAGGGGCATCAACAATCACAGCATACATATCATTAGTGCAACTACGTGTCATGTGAATATATCGTGTCACATATGAAATGTGTGTGTGTGTGTGTATATATATAAATATATATGTCAAATCAAACAATTTCTATCAGCAATCCTATACATTTCATATAACAGTTCACAATTGATTTAAAATCCACGAAAATGTAAGTCAGATGTAATAACTCGGAAATCTGAGCCAATTTAAAATTTTAATTTTGGCAATTTTGATGAATTTTGAAAATTTGAAATGATTTATTTTAAAAAATAATGACAAGAAATTTATTTTGAATAGAATTAGAATGAATATATTTATTTGAATTGTCGTTAGAATATAAATAATTTATTTTAATTATAAAAGGAATTGAAAAGGGCGTGGTAGTTCGAAAATTCGATTTCAAATTTCAAATGAATGTACACGATTCAAAATAAACTAGATTTTAGCGAAACCAAAAATATTTGAATCTAATTGACAATATCTTTCCAACGAATCCGAAAAATCAAAATTTCATAGTGGGAATCAAAAGTTACGTCCAGTTGAAAATTCAGAATAGTCGCTATGGAATTTTGGCCCTTAAAAATGAAAATTTTCCGAACGACCTAAGTTTTCGATGAAACAACTTTTGTTGGATCCGGGATGTCAAGTTATTGCTAGATTCCAAAATTCATAATTTTCTGAGTATTTTCTGAGTCAATATGTTAGCATGGCAAAGTTAAACGTGTTTTGACAGTTTCAGTCAATTTCGATCGACCAGAAAATGGCCATTTTTGAAACGGTCCCAGAATTTGACTAAATTAGTTTTGTTAGGACCGTATTGTCAATACGAAGCTAGAAAATATTTTTTGGCAATTTTTAGATTCCGTCTATGGCCCTGGTAAATTGAAATGTGCGTTCAAATTCAATATTTTTAGTTGTATTTTGATTTTGACGAAAACTGATCGAAACGACCAAACTGGCTTACGATACATATACCATTGTGTTCGGAATGAGGGTAATTAGCTAGGGACGACAGGCGGTGGGTTCAGTTTGGAGTTCGAATTTAAAAGTAACTTTTTTGTGGAATTTAAAAAGTAAATTAAATAAATAAATAAAAAGTCAACCCTTATTTCCCTAAAGCCCCCCAAGTTGTCTCTCTTCCCTAACCCGACTCAGATTAAAAAAAAGAAGAAAAAAAAGAGAGTAGGGGAGAACGCGGGGCATCGCCGCCGCGATCCCCAGAGAGGGCGCCGCGCCTCCGGCGCCACCTCTTAGGTGAACCCCCTTCTTCTCTTACTCCTCCTCCCTCTAACTCGAGGACCTACGACCTAGAACCTCCAAGCTGCCAAGCCATCTACTCCAGAGGCCACCGCCGACCACTGTATAACCCCACCGCACCTGCGCCCGCCTCCCTCCACCTCCCTGACCTCTGATGAAGCTAATTCCCCTCCTCCTCTTCCAAAAATCATTAAGTTTTTTTTCTTTTTATTGAATTTCTTTTTTTAGTTTTCCTTAGAGTAAAATCTGAATTATATATATAACATTAATTTTAGAAATCAGTTTTTTTATGAATAACATATAAAAGATTAGATTTTCCTATGTTAAAAGATTAGATTTTTCTATGTTAAAAGATTATATCTTCTATGATAAAAGATGAGATTTTTAAATGATAAAATATTAGATTTTTAATTGATAAAAGATGATATTTTTAAATGACAAAGGTTATATGTTAATAAAAGAAAAGACTGTATTTTTACGAAATAAAAATATGATTTTTAACGATATAAAATTTTGATTTTTTATATGTGTAGCGAAGCGATAAAAATTTGATCTTTATTATTTGAATAGTAGGATAAATTTTTTATTTTTATATGATCAAAGGAGTGATTTTTATACATATACTAGCGAAATAAAAATATAATTTTTATATATATAGTGAGGTAAAAATATAATTGTTATTATATAGCTAGCAAGATAAAAATATAATTTTTATCATGGAAGTAGCAGTGTAAAGTAGGGGTGGGCGCGGTTCGGTTCGGTGCGGTTTGGAGCTCAAACCGCTTCCACACCGCATCAAATAGTTAATCAAAAATACAAACCATTATACTAACCGTTCAAACGGTTCGGTTTCGGTTCGGTTTTGATGCAATATGGTCCGGTTTTGGTTCGGTTCGGTTTGAAGCCGTATTAAATATTTAACACGAGAATTACTTCCATCAGTAATCAATTTATGATTGTATGACGTTATGTAACCTGAAGGTTAAAACACATAGTGTTATCTTGAATTGATATAACTACAACATACGCTGAAGATAGAATATATATTGTTAAAATAAAAGTTAGAAAGGAATTTTTTTAATTTTTTATCGTAACGTTACCGCTATAGCTATGCGGTTCGGTTCAGTTTAATATGGTTTGGTAACAGTTCAAACCGCAACCGAACCGTATCGTCGTGGGTCGGTTCGGTTTGGGTTGTTAGCTTTAGAGTGAGAATATTGTGAGGTTTTCCGCAACGTTTATGCAGTCCGGTCCAGGTGGTTTCCGCATTGCGGTGCGGGTTATGCCTACCCCTAGTGTAAAGGAGTGATTTTTACATATGTAGTAGAGATATAAAAATACGATCTATATATATAAAAATGTGATTTTTATATAGAGAATGGCGAGAGAAAAATATGATTTTTATTATATGAACATCGATATAAAATTTCGATTTATATATATGAAGTGGAAATAAAAATAATATTTTTATGTACATGTAGTGATGATAAAAATGTGATTTTTACTATGAACGGCGTGTAAAGGATTGCGTTGAATTTCGGGCAAATCCAAGCCATTCAAAAATTCAGAAATGAAACGGCGGAGTGGAACCCTAAGGTGAGAACTCCTCACTTTTATTTTGTTTTCTAGTTGAAATATATACTAGGATGCAGACGGTGCTTAGCAGCACCCGACACCCGTCGTCCACAGACAATGGATGACTTGTTTGTTTGATTGATGTGTTGTGAAAAATGATTGTGTGCAGTGGAATGAAATTTATTATTTTATGGTTAAAAATATAATTTTTAACGTGTATATAAAATAAATAGTTATAAACAAATCGGACTATTTGTTTATATACAAACATTTGACTGATATGGATTGGAATGATAAATTTTACACATCACCCAACTGCACAAATAAAACCTGTGTTTGATTGTTTGAAAACCCCATACGGGTATTGGGGTGAAATTGGCCATAAACTAGTCCCAATAATTAGTTGTATGTCGATAGATTGATTGACAGGCTGTTGTAAGCATTAAATATTTATATTTGATGCTTATGCAGTGTAGAATGCATTTGTGGTGATGGTTGATTGTGTTTGACTGTTGTAGTGTACGTGTGTGTATGAAATCCATATCAGTCACATTTTATGGTAATTGATTGGGCCTCATTCCAAGTTGGAAAATAAAGAAAATTCATGTGTTAAATAAAAAGAATATTCATGTGTTGAATAAAAGAAAATTCATGTATTGAATAAAATATATATTCATGTGTTGAATAAAAGAAAATTCATGTGTTGAAGAAAATATTCATTTGTTGAATAGAATAACGAAGTTGTTGAAAGATATAAAGCCGTGTTGGTTAGATTGACGCCATTTTGACGTGAACAATATTTATATCGATTTTATTCATTTTTATAATGAATATCGAAAAGGAATTGATTTCAAAATATAATATTTTGAAAATACTATCATTTATATATCGATGATATGGAATATTCGGTATTTAATTGAAATTGAATATGAAGTTGAAATCATTTTGAAAACAAATTTAAAATGATTTATAAAATACGTTTTGAAAGGAAATTGAAGAAATATATATAATATATATATTATGTATATAATGGCCTGAATAGAACGCGTCGCGTAGTTCGCGAATTTCGATCATTGACTTCGAATGGAAGTTACGGGAGATCCGACCGTCGGATTCTCCTAAAAACAGAACTGTTGGGTTCGTATCGAAAAGAGATTTCTAACGAATATTAGAGATTTGAAATCTAACAGTTGGATTTGGAATTATGTCCAAATCAAATTTGGAAAAGGTCGCTGTAAGTGCAGTTCGATGGCTGTTGATGGAAATCGACTGTACGAGCCTTGATAAAATTATTAAAAGTAGTAATAATTTGTGTAAAATCATAAGAAATGATTTGTGAAGAATTGGGATGAAAAATTCCAAACTTGAAAAGATAAAAATAGATTTTTATCGAAATGAACTAGTTTTGAGCTAGAATTATAATCCTATTTATTTTTAAAATAAATAAAGTGGATTTGAAATGGTTTTCAAAATAACCAGAATTTCCAATATTTAAAGTGGAAATGGATTTGAATCGAAATTGTCTTTGGAATATTTCGATGTTGGATTTCGTGATTATGCAGATATTGTTATGGAAATATATATTTATATTGTTATTTCCAATACGATATTTGTTGGTCGTAGAATTTGATATTGAATATAAGCCGATATATTTTCTATACAGAGCCTTGTATTTAATATCAAATGGGATTTGGGTTTGTTGTGAATGGTGTCTTCATTTACACTGTTCCTAAACCCAGTTGAGAAAAATATTAAATCTTTTTATTTAGATTTAATGAAGTATACCAATTAAATGGTATTTAATTGGAATTGAAATTGATTTTTGGGTTTATCGTGAATGGTGTTTTATATAACACTTGTTCTTTAACCCGATCATGAATGGAATGTGATTTTGGGTTGTCGTGAATGGTATCTTCAATAATACTGTTCTTAGACCCAACAGAGTTAAGAAAATCAGAAACCAACTGAAGATTAGTTAAGTTGAATGGTTTCTTGGCTATTGATCTGATGTTAGTTTCGGCCTTCAGGGTTATTACTTAGGGAATTGTTTCACTTGCTAATTTACGGTTAAAGGCTGATAGAATGGAATGTGATTTTGGGTTTATCGTGAACTGTGTTTTAAATGACATTGGTTCTTTAACCCAGTTAAAGACAAGATACGATTTGCCAAATTAAATAATCATTAATAGTGATTTTTGGGAAGATTAAAACTAAGTGGAGTTTTACTAAATCTTTAATTAGATTGAAACGATCGAGAATGGAGTATCACCAGTCTGCTCTAGGCGATAGTTAAATCTTTAATTAGATTTGAATGTGAAATGGTAATTGAATTTACCGATAACACCGTGGTGTTAGATATGAAGTATGACCAGTTTTACTTCATGGGATGAATAGGTTGGGACTGGGAAATTAAAACAAATTATTACTTCGGTAAGGTTCGTTAATCCCGACTAGTTTGGATAAACCATAATTTGGTTTGAATTAATATTCAAAGGAAGATTAAAGAATAAATTTAAAAAATTTATCTTTGATAAAATTAATGGGAACTTTGCCCAAAGTATAAGAATATTTGAATAAAAGAATATTCTGAATTGGAATGAGGCGTATGTTGTGTTTGTGTAACACTTGTTTATTATATACGCAAGTTATTCAGAAAGACCGGGTTTATCCCATTCTGAATAACTGATTCGACGATGTGTCGAAGATGAAGACGGTGGTCGAAGACCGGAGGTCTTCACATCGTTTGGATTATTACCGATGATATTGATTGGGTTGTACACCCAAGAGGAGGGAATCAGTTGGTGATCGTCTAGACGTACTTAGAGATCGATGGATATGCGAGGTACAAGGTGCCTCTGGTTTCGTTCAGACCCAGAATGGACTTGTAAATGGACTGTGTGTCTGACATTGGATATCATTCTGTGTGATTGATGGATATCGGTTGCATGGAGTGGTTTTCCTGTGTGGCATGCTAAGATGCAAATGATCAAGGCTTCTGTTGAAAAGCAGAGACTTGTGGTTGATGATCAAAGCACGACCTTTATGGTGTAGCTTTGTGTAGCATTATTTCGTGAGCCTCACACCCAAGTGTGAACCAGAAACGGGAGAGGACCTCAGGGAGGGCATGCGTTTCCTTCTAGCTAGAAGTGGCGTCAATGGTTTGACACGCCCTGACGAATTTGACTTATGTGGTTGTTGGGTTGCGAGGCGCCTCGGATATACCAGTGACTATGTGGAGCCGATGGTGTCATTTGGCTCACTGACGCCGCAAAGGGCTGGGAAACGCAGTGTTCAGGCATTTTAATCCACATTGGTGGACCGGCCCTAACGATCCAACGCTTGACTGAGTACTTTCCTGACACACGGGCCAGAGCATCTCGAATTCGGTAGAGGACTGTCTTTTGCCTCGGTTCACAAACGGAAATCCAACTTCCAATACGCGACTTTGCGATTTTAGTTGTAACCCTATATATGGCAACATAGTGGTATAGGGCACTAATGTCGTCTATGATTGAAATTGTTTTGACACTATACACTTATAGTAATAATAAAACATGAAATTTAGCGTATGAAGCATGCTTTGGCTATTATAAGGTAAAACCCTATCCTCCGGCTTGTGTTGCATTGTGTGATGGGACCTGGGTCTTATAATAGCTTCATTGTTCTTTATTTAGCATTGCGCTGTTGTTTTATGCACTGTTATTCTTGGGAGGAAACCCGTTCCGTCTGATACGGTGTCGTCCTTATGACTACTTTAGTTCTCACACCAGTCATATGATTGACCTGGAGTTTATTGTTTTAACCTAAAATCTGGGTGCCCTTATTTTGACACGGGCAGCTAGTAGTTTTGGTTTTGCAGATTTATATTCACAGGATCCTGGTATACAGCTGGAACGATACTCGGAAAGCTCTGTATCCATGTATTACTTTCAGTTGTGTTTTGTATTGTTTTTCCACTGCAATGTAATTTATTGTAATCTCTGATATTTTTTTGTTGTATTATAATTATTCATACTCTGTATATTCTTGTATTCTAATGGTACTGTTGTAATAAGCAATGAAATGTTCTTCTGTTTGTGTTCCGATTTGTCGTGTTCTCGAAACAATCAAGGGTTTCAAACGGTCTTGAACGGTTTAGCGATCGAATAGGATCGAGCGAAATTCCTTGTTGTTACATCAGCTGTGAGATAAACTCACCTTCCATGGCATAGAAATGGAGACGACAATGGATGAACACTGAATGAGACGACGATATCCAGGCATGACTCAAAATGATTTTAACTGAAAATCAACTCAATATTTATTTTATTTTTATGAGGGGAGGCTAGTAGATTTCGAATGGATCGGTATGGCTATTGACTTTAGGACGGTACGGTTATTTGGTTTTAGAAATGAGTTTCGAACTCACACCAAATTTAATTTAAAATAAACCCAATAAATATTTATAACATAATATATATACACACGTATATACATAGAAATTTTAGGATATACATATTTAAAAACCAATACGACACTAAACACACACACACACAAAACCATATTCATGCACACCAAAAATCAGACAATAACACACACAGTAAATAACTTGACACAAATATAAATATGCTAAAGTAACCATACATTTAAAATTAACACACACCAAAACTTCAAAACTCAAATTATATAAAACATCTAAACCATGTTATATACTATACACTATATTCATATATATGAACTCGACATAGACAGAATCACGTATAAACAAACTCATTCACCCAAAATCACATAAGTATACACACACGCACGCATGTAAGAAACCGCACCGACACATTCACACTCAGCACACACGCAAACAAAAGGAACTCACGCACACTAATATACACACAAATAGGACTAAACTCACAAAAAAAATTTAGTATTCACGGTCGGCTTGGTTCAGGAGTGGGTGCAAATTGAACTGGAGGGTGAGGAAGTCGGCATGGCGGCAGGTGGCTTGTCTACAGGTTCAGCAGGGATGCACTGTTTCAGGTGAGCTCGGCTGATAGGGTTGACGCGGAGCTTCTAGGCGGAGCCCAGCATGGCAGTGCAATGAGGAGCAGCTGGACGGTCTTGGCAGAGGGGCGGAGCAGGCATGACACCTGGGGTTAGGTAGAGTTTATAGCAGGAGAGGCGGATCTCGGGAAGGACGAGGTTGGTGGGGTCGGTTTCAGACCAGAGGTGGACAACCGAAGGCGCGGAGGGTAGTCGATGGACTCGCGATGGGAAAAACAAGAGGTAGAAGAAAATAAGAGGTGGAGCAGTTTTAATTACTCACAAATTGGCATACATGGCGATGGTACTGGGAATAAAATGAAACTGGCGACGATGAAAAGAAGAGAAAATGAAAGCAGGGCAACGTGAATAAAAATGAAACTGGTAATGGGATGAAAAATTTAAATAGCTTTTAGAAAATGGCAAGTGGCACTTTGAATAGTTCTTCAGTTGTTTGGAAATGGACAACATGCTTGCATGACCTTTAAGGCGGTTTCAAATTCAAAACAAAAAGATGTACAGGGATGGCATGGTGACGAATGAAATTGGTTAATCAACATATGACGGAACCGTCTGCTTTTAAATCCAAATAGAAAAAACGTTTTGTTTTAAATTTTAAAAGGTAAAAGGACACAATAAATGAAAACAATAAAATTTTGAGGAATATGGCAAACAACCGTTGATAGAAAAATAAACGAATTAATTTTGAGCGAACGTTCAATAATAAAAGGAAATGAATGGTTTTGTTTACAAATAAAATAAACAGTTTACACCTCAAAATGTGAACGATATCAACGAAATTTGTTTGAAATGTAATGAAAAATATAGTTTTTTTAATATTGGAAACAATATATAAATACGAGTTTATTCTTCGAATTTAAAACTTAGGAATAAAATCTTAAGAAATAAAGAGGAATTGAAATAAATAAACTCATTAAAATTTCATTTATTAAATAGGCTTTGAAATTACAAATTTTAATTTGTATAAATACGTACATATTAAAACCAAATTTATTTGCTATATAAAACCAAAATAAATTTAGTTTTAAATCATAAATCAAAGTAAAATAAAAAAATTGAGTTTTAAACAAATAAAATAAAAATAGAAATCAAAATATAAATTAACTTATAAAAAAATGCGCTTAAAATTCAGGATGTTATAATACATTCAAATAGTTATGTTATATTTGTTTGGTAGTTTCAAATATAATAAAAAAAATTGATCACTAACTAATTTAATGTATAATCTAGGTCATATGTATGTTGAAAACAAAACTGTTATGAGTGGGTTTTTCTCAATCTTACAAAAACGATGCATAAGAACATGTCATATATCCTAAACTTGAAAACCAACCGAAAGTCTGGGAAAAGATGGTAGAGGAAAGAAGAAAGAAAAGAAAGAATTTATTTGAAGAAGAAGATGACACAACAAAGACAAGAAAAAAACATAAATCTCGTAGTGGAATGAATAAAATATAATATAGCAATACACTTTACATAAAAGGAAAAACTGTGTGTATATATTTACTTATACATACATACATATACATATACATACATGTACTCCTAGATGAATCAGTCACAGTAAGAAACAATAAATCTAAGGACTGTTATTATAACATGTCCTTAGAATTGTTGATACAAATAGATACACGGTATAGTAGACAAAAAAACATAGCATAATGGAAAAATAGATAATATAAGTGTGTGAGAATATGTCTCGAGCAAGAGTTCCTTTCCCCACCCTCTAAGCTATTAAAATCAAATGTGGAAAACATACTTAGCCAAACTCGTGCATTAGGGAAAAGAATGATCATATAAGTCTAGAATGAAAATGTAAGAAAAATCACATCACAAATAACTTTCTTAATTTTAGTAAATCCTTTGAAAGAATGGATATCTCATATGATAATAACAGACATAAATATATGCGAGTTTTAACGTTAGGATAGTCAAATACTTTTTATTAATCATGTGGTATTATTTCTAGCGACATGCGAGATAAAGCCATTAAAGTAAATCAAATAAAATATGCATAATTGTAATCATTGTTGAATTCCATGTATTTTAGCTTATACAAATAAATTTGTAGGTTTGAAGTGGGAGTGGAGTCTATATAATGACAGGGAAAGGGACTACCTTCTATACCATACTCACCTAGAGAAATGTACCAAGGCCGCCATATGAGAACTAAGTTCACATTTAATAGTTTAAAGATTAGTAAGGTATATTTTAAGCCTAATATGGTATATTTTTAGATTATATAGTTCATTTTTATAGTTTAGTATTTTAAATTTGTGGTTTATTTATTGTTATTTTTAAATATATTTTACCAGTGTTAAGTAGGTTATAGTTCAGCACTTTTTAAACTTAAAAGTAGTTTTAAATTCCTTTATCCTAATGTGAAAATAGTAGAAAAGAGAGAAATTTCACCCAACACAAATATAATTCACAATTTATAGAAAAAATAAAAAACATGTAATTTATGAAAATTTGAAAATGGAAAAGAAATGAATATTTCTAAAATGTTGGTATAAGTAAACGAACTAGTTTTTGGAAATTTTATTTAATCTACAAAATTTTCTATAAAAGAAGAAAAAGAGAAAAATATAGAATTATTATGATATTAGGTCATAATAAATAGATACTACCTTTTAAATATTGAATATCAAGAAATGGCAAAAGTCCAAATGAGATTAGAATGTTATAATAATAGAAAACAACATAGTTTTCGGTTCGTACTAAAGATGAACATGACGTTCGTCGACATGGCTAATAAGTGACCCATATTTTTAGCTAGCACATTTGGGGGCCTGTACTAATGGCTTACAGACGCGCATTCCAGTGAGGTAAATAAGTGGACAATTTTTTGATACTAAGTCATAATGCATGAGAAGGGAACACAACTGGATTATTATTTTCAAGGACGATACTAGCGATGAACGGACATGCATGCCGAAGCAGCAACTAAGTGGCTAATAAAGAAAAGTACCTAGAGGGAATGTATCCTATGGATGACCCGGCATGAAGTTATCGGGACATGTAATAAGATTATGTGGATTTTTAGTGTTAATAGATAAATGGAAATTTGGACGGATATGCAGGCCACTTCGGAGTAGGAAATAAGAGACCACAACGGTTAGGTGGGCCCATCATAAAAATTAACATTCTGGTGGATTCCAAGTTGGTGTAAATGGCATCGACTATAAAGCTAGATTCGTGGTAGAAGCTAGTAGGTCAATCATAGGGAAGAATAAGGAATCATCCCTTAAGCGGTACTTTGCTTTTATTGTGTGAATTACAATGCAAACATTCATCCAAAGAAATCACTTTAGTTAATCATGGACAATAAATCCTTGTCACACTTAAAACTGCTCTTAAGACTTATTTATATCTTACCCATTTTCTTTTTCCTATTACCCCATTAGGTTTTCAAGGCAATGTTTGACTGGACAACTTGGAGTGCATCCTTAGACCTCCATGTTCCTCTATATATTCACTTCTTCTTTTATTGGTTTATCTATATCTGCTGAAATTAGTTAGAAAGGGGATACATACTATGATATGGGTTTTCATGAAATTAAGACCGAAATACATTTTATATCTTTGATGGTTTTGAAATAATGGTACTCCTGGTCATGATTTTATAAAATGCTTTAGTTATTCTGAAATGTTTCCTTTGTAAATTATTTTATTAGTTATGATGTCAGTATTTGCAAGTTTTTTTGTTAGACGTGGAATACCTATATTCCTTGGCATGACTTGAAAGGTGAATGTTAAGGGGAATTGAAGGACCAGAAGAAAAAATTGAAGAACAAGAATAATATTGAGGAAGCAGAAGATTTTATTGATGAAATAATATATTTCTTGTACAAGGAGCAATGTAACAAAGACATGTATATATAGGAAAGCATTGCAACAGCTAATAGTAAACTACAAATCTTACTAAATATAACATAACGGCTAATTGTAAATTACAAATCATACTAAATATAACATAACGGCTAATTGTAAATTATAAACCATACTAAATATAACATAACGGCTAATTGTAAATTATAAATCATACTAAATATAACATAATGCCTCTTTTATCTTAATTATGCCCCCTCGGTTTGAACTAGGGTTTCCTATTTCATTTCAGCCTCCATCAACTACTTTTAGCTCCTCTCTTAATCTCAAAAAATTCTTGGTCGATAATGCTTTTGTAAGAGCACCATCTCGCTGATAGTAAGCAGGAATATGACAGACAATTATCTTTCCATTTTGTGTCTATTCTCTCACAAAATTAAGATCTATTTCAAAATGCTTTGTCCCTTAATGAGGATTGGATTGAGGTAAAGAGAAATCGTACTTTTATTATCGCACCAGATAACAGGTTTTTGTGTTTAATACAACCCTAATTCTTCCATCAACGTTTCAATCCATGCCACTTCTACAGTTGAACTTGTGAGAACTCCATATTCATCTTCTGTACTGGATCTGGATGTAGTATGTTGTTTCTTAGTGCACCAGGAAATTATGTTGTTGCCAAGGTAAACAAAGTATCTTGATACATATTATCTATCAAGAACATCATTTGCCCAATCAGCATCGCTAAAGCACTGTAAGGAAAATTTTCTCTCTGATTTTATAATTATTCCTAAATGCTTTGTCCCTTTCAAATATCTCAAAACCCTTTTTAAGGAAATCCAATGTTCTGACAATGGATTTTGCATAAACTGACAAAGCTTGTTAACACTGTATCAAATATCTGGGCGAGTAATTGTTGCATAATGCAGTGCTCCTATTAAACTCCTATACTATTTTGCATTAGTGATGTTTTCCCCTTTAAGTTTAGATAAGTGTAGATTACTTATCATTGGCGTTGGTAGATGTTTGTCATATTGCATAGTGGCCCTATGAAAAATTTCAAAAATATTTTTTTCTTGGGATAAAATCAATTTTCCTTCATTGTACTTGATAATTTGAATCCCAAGAAAATATTTTAACTCTCCTAAATCTTTAATAGAAAAATGTTGATCCAATAATTGTATGACTTTGCTTATCTCTTGATCATTATCTCCTGTGATTAATATATCATCCACATATACTAAAATAAAGATAGTTCCTTGCCTACTCCTTTTCCTGTATAATGAGTTGTCAGACTTGACTTGAATAAAAGCTAAATTTAATAATGTCATTTTGAGTTTCTCATACCAAGCCCTTGAATCTTGCATGAGTCCATAGATTGCTTTACAAAGCTTACAAACCGTTTTATCATCAGAATTGTATCCTTCGGGTTGTTGCATGTAGACTTCTTCAATTAATTCTCCATTCAAAAAAGCATTGTTCACATCAAATTGTTTTATATTCCACCCCTTACTTAAGGCAAAATATAAAATTATCCTAATTGTAACAACCCGGATTTTTAGAACTAATTTAAAATTTTATTTTAGCTATTTTAATGGATTTTGAATATATAAAATAATATATTTTAAATAATAATGACTAAAAATTTATTTAAATCGAGGTTAGAATGAATAAATTTATTTTAATTATAAAACAAGTTTGAAATGGTGCGGTAGTTTGAAAATTCGATTTTTAATTTCAATTGAATGTACATGATTCAAAATAATTCAGATTTCAGTAAAACCAGGAATATTTGAATCTATTTAATTATATCTTTCTAATGAATGTGAAAAACTGATATTTCATAATATAAATTGAAAGTTTTGTCCAGTTTGAATATTAGAATAGTCGCTATGGAATTTGTATATATATTAACATAATATATAGCCCTTAAAAATTGCCATTTTACAAACGACCTCCATTTTTGACGAAGCCACTTTTGTTGGATCCAGAATGTCAAATTAATTCTAGATTCCAATTTTCATAATTTTTGGAATTAATTTGTTAGTATGGCAAAAGAAAATGTGTTTTGTCAATTTATTCAAATTGGATCGACCAGAAAATGACCATTTTTCAAACAATCTCCAAATTCGATGAAATTAGTTTTGCTAGGATCATACCATCAAAACAAAGTCAGAAATAATTTTTATGTAATTTTCGAAGTCAGTATATGGCCCCGGTAATTTAAAATGTACGTTTAAATTAGATATATATTGAATTATATTTTAATTTTGATAAAAACTAATCAAAACAGTCGAACTGGCTTACGAAACATATCCCATCATGTCCGGAATGGGGGTAATTAGCTAGGGGTAGTAGTCGTTGGGTTCTAATCAGAGTTCGTATGTCAAATTCATTTTTTTCTGAACTAAAATTAAATTAAAAATAAAATCAATATTTTATTATAAATACCTCTCTCACACAAAACCCTAAACTAATAGGAGCCGCCAATGTTCATTCTGAAATGCCAGAAATTTTCGATTCTTTTTCCCCCAAAATCCCTAAATTTGAATCGAATTAACTTATGGAATCAAAGCAAGAATTTGTAATAACCTGGAAATCCGAGCCAATTTAAAATTTTTATTTTGGCGATTTTAGCGAATTTTGATTATTTAAAATGAATTATTTTAAATAATAACGACGAGAAATTTATTTTGAATAGAATTAGAACGTATATATAAATTTGAATCGTCGTTAGAATATAAATAACTATTTATAATTATAAAAGGAATTGAAAATGGCGCGGTAGTTCAATAATTCAATTTCAAATTTCAAATGAATGTACCGGGTGCAAAATAAACCGGATTTTAGTGAAACCAAAAATACTTGAATCTATTTAAGAATATCTTTCCAACGAATTCGAAAAATCAAAATTTCATAGCGGGAATCAAAAGATATGCACAGTTGAAAATTTAGAATAGTCACTATGGAATTCTGGCCCTTAAAAATGGAAATTTTGCAAACGACCTCGGTTTTCGACGAAACCACTTTTGTTGGGTCCTTGATGTTAAGTTATTGCTAGATTCCAAAATTCATAATTTTTCGAATCAATATGTGAGCATGGCGAAGGAAAACGCGTTCAACCAGTTTTAGTTGATTTTAATCGACTGGAAAATGGTCATTTTTCAAACGGTCTCAGAATTCGACGAAACTAGTTTTGTTAGGACTGTATCGTCAATACAAAGTTAGAAAATATTTTTGTAATTTTTAGAGTCCGTATGTGACCCCAGTGAATTGAAATGCGCGTTCAAATTCAATATATAAAGTAATATTTTGATTTTGACGAAAATTGATCGGAACGATCGAACCAGCTTACGATACATATCCCATTGTGTTCGATATGGGGGTAATTGGCTATGGACGACAGGCGGTGGGTTCGATTCTGAGTTCGAAAGAAAAAATTACTTTTAGTGGATTAAAATAAATTAAATAAATAATATAAACCTCTCCCTCCCTCCCTCCATAACCGAAGTCAACCCCCCTATACACGATCGATTTCAGATCGAAACAAATAAAAAATTAATAATTGAAAATGAAATCGAGATCGCCCCCCCCCATGCCACCGCCCCCAACGCAAGGGTTCCCCCCACCCTTCGCCACCACCTTCCCTTCGATTCCTCCCTCCTCCGCAACAGACCCCCCTATCGCGCTCTCTCTCCTCCAAACCTCCTCCTCCTGAACGTACCCGCAACCCATAGCCGGAAGACAACCAAACTCCGGCGCCGACTCCCGCAACAGACCCCCCTCTCGATAGCAGCTCCGACCCCCTTCATTCGTGTATCGGTGCGTTTTCTTTTGCCTTTTTTTCTTATTCAATTTTATTTATTTTTAAACTGAAAATAACAAGATTTTAAAACTGAAGTTAGAATTGTTTTTAAATTATATAAGCTAAGATTTTTAATATAATTAAAGATAAGATTTTTATCATAGTAAAAACGATATTTTTATCATAGAAAGGCGATGTTTTTATATGTAGAAAGGCGGAATTTTTATATATGAATTGAAATAAAAAATTCGATCTTTTATAATATAGAAAAGTAAAAATATGATTTTTATATCATAGAGATCATAAAAATATAATTTTTATATGATGTGAACAATAAAAATACAATTTTTATATAGTAGAGACAATAAAAATATGATTTTTATATAAGTAATGGGTTAAAAATATGATCTTTATTATACGAACATCGTTATAAAAGTAGAATTTTTATCTAAATAGTAGCGGTATAAAAATAGAATTTTTATCTATATAGTAGCGGTATAAAAATAGAATTTTTATCTATATAGTAGTGGTATAAAAATAGAATTTTTATCTATATAGTAGCGGTATAAAAATAGAATTTTTATCTATATAGTTGCGGTATAAAAATAGAATTTTTATCTATATAGTAGCTGTATAAAAATGTGATTTTTATATACATAGCAACAATATAAAAATGCGATTTTTATATATGTAGTGGCTACAGGCAATGTAATTGACAAAAGGGCGAGCACGACGAAGATTTCTACCTAATAAGATTCATGGTGTTTGGTTTAGCTAGTCGCTGAGAACTCCTCACCTTTAATTTATTTCTAGTTTGAAATATATACTAGGATGCAGACGGTGTTTAGTAGCACCCGTCGTGCACAGACCATGGATGACTTGTTTGATTGATTGATGTGTTGTGAAATTTGATTGTGTGATGTGGAATAAAATATTTTATAGTGGAAAATATTTTATAGTTAAAAATATGATTTTCAACGTGTATATAAAATAAATAGTAATAAACAAATCGGACGATTTATTTATATACAATGATTTGACTGGTACTGATTAGGACGATAAATTTTACACATCGCCCAACTGCACAAATAAAATCTGTGTTCATTGATTTGAAACCCCACACAGGTATTGGGATGATATTTGACGTACACTAATCCCGATTGTTTAGTTGTATGTCAATGGATGGATTGACAGACCGTGTAAGCGTTAATTATTTATATTTAATGCTTATGCCGTTGTGTAGTGCACTCTGGATGATGGTTGATGATTTATCATTGCTATTATATACATGTGTTGTATGGAATCCATATAATTAACATTATATGGTAATTGATTGGGCCTCATTCCAATTGTGAAAATAAAATATATATTCATGTGTTGAAATAAAATATATATTCATGTGTTGAAATAAAATATATATTCATGTGTTGAAATAAAATATATATTCTTGTGTTGAAATAAATATAGATTCATGTGCTGAATAGAATAAATATTCATCTATGGAATAGAATGACGAAGTAATTGAAATATATTAGCTGTGTTGATTAGAGATGCGCCATTTTGACGCGAACGGTATTTATATCGAATATATTCGTTTTTTATAATGAATATAGAAATGGAGTGATTTCAAAATATAACGTTTTGAAAATATTATCATTTGTATATCGATGTTATGGAATATTCAATTTCGATTTGAAATTGTATATGAAGTAGAAATAGTTTCGATAACGAATTTAAAATGACTTATAAAATACATTTTAAAAGGAAATCGATGAAATATATATAATTTATATATAATGGCCTGAATAGAACGTGCAGCGCTGCGGCAGTTCGTGAATTTCGACCATTGACTTCGAATGGACTAACGGGAGATCTGACCGTCGGATTCTCCTGAAACCGTAACCGTTGGGTTCGTATCGAAAAGAGCTTTCCAATGAATATTACAAATCTGAGATCTAACGGTTGGATTTGGAATTATGTCCAAATCAAATTTATAAAAGGTCGCTGTAAGTGCAGTTCAATGGCCGTTGATGCAATTCGACTGTACGAGCCTTGACAAAATTATTAAAAATAGTAATAATTTGTGTAAAATCATAAGATATGATTTGTGAAGAATTGGGATGAAAATTTCCATATTTGAAAAGATAAAAATAGTTTTTTATCGAAATGAACTAGTTTTGAACCAGAATTATAATTCTATTTATTTTTAAAATAAATAAAGTGGATTTGAAATGGTTTTGAAAATAACCAGAATTTCCAATATATAAAGTAGAAATGGATTTGAATCGAAATTGTCTTTGGAATATTTCGATGTTGGATTTCGTGATTATACAAATATTGTTATGGAAATTTGAAAGATATATTTATATCGTTATTTCAAATATGATATTTTTTGGTCGTAGAATTTGATATTGACAATAAGCCGATATCTTTTCTATTCAGAGCCTTGTATTTAATATCAAATGGGATTTGGGTTTGTCATGAATGGTGTCTCCATTAACACTGTTCTTAAACCCAGATGAGAGAAAGATTAAATGTAACACCCCGTAATTCTATAACACTAGGATTCACAAATTAAGGTATAATTATATGTTAGAGGAAAAATTAAGGAAAACGGGTTACGCTATTGCGATCGTCTCGAAATTCTGCTTGGAAACGAGTCCAAGTTTGCGAGAATCGGAGTCCGTATGAGGGAGATATGACCCTCCGAATTTTCAGGAATTTTCAGAATCGAAAACAGCTCGAAATTCGAATTCGAAATTCGAATTCAAACCCAAAAGCGGGCTGGGCGGGAAAACTCCCGCACAGGACCCAGGTCGACTGGGAGTCGACTGGGTAGTCGACAACCCTGACCAGGTCGCCTGGGCAGTCGACCTGGGTGTCGACCTGGGTGCAAAACCCACTTTTGGGCCTGGGTGCATTCTGATGTACCTGGTCTCATTTTCTGCCTAGATTCGTCCGCCTAATCCTATATAAACAACCCCTAGTCTCCTTCACTACTCACAATTCTTCTCTAACCTTATGCTGCAAAGATTCTTGGTGGACATGGCTTCTTCTCCTCCACTAAATTAAATAATAAATAAAATAATATATAAAATAAATCAAGATGAGGAAATGCTGCTCAGGACTTTCAAGAGGAGATTCAAAACAAGTTAGGATTCAAGTGAAGATTCAAACGAGTTCAACGACTGTTTTTCTACGAATCTAATATAATCTCTATAAGTCGGTTACTTTTTAGATTTGAACGTTTTCTCTATTCATGACATGAAATTAAAGGAATAAAAGAATATGCCAAATCTTTCTATTCCAATCCGTGCTTATATCTTTGGACCTAATTAAGAACTGTTATGATTCGATGACCAATAAGACTGTGACTATGAAACTAGGGACCTTAAAACCATATGCCTTTTTGACTATGAACATTGCCTATGACTGTGACTCATGACTGTGAGGATTATTTTCCTTTGACTATGAACATCGCCTATGACTGTGATTCATTAACTGTGAGGATTTATTGCCTATGACTATGGATATAAGATTATTATTTATGCCCATGACACTGTAGTTACAAAACCATGTTGTACCCCAAACTGGCATTATATTGGATCTAGGCTTGACTTTTTATTTCAATTTATATATATACAAAAGAAAGGTTTATTAATGACATCTCTTTTAATAATACATACACCAGAAAGTTCTAGGGTGACAGAGAGGATAATGTCTAGGCTTGGGTTTGGAAAATACAAGTTTCCTGCTCTCCCTGGCTATCCCTAACTGAACCGACGGACGGGATGGTTACTTTCAAAACCTGATTTGAAAATTAATCAAAATCCTTTGAACTTAGAAAACACGAATATGTCTAACCCAATGTTAGACTGAGTTGCGATATAAACCTGCCCGGAACCAACCGGCACATCCAGTAATCATAACAATATCTGTCTAATGTGAGTGGTCACGGCTTTAATTTATTAATTAAAGCTAGAACAAGAATGGTAGGGTTAAGTTAACTAAAACACTTAACAAACTCAACATGTTAACTAAATCTGATGAGTGGGGTTAGGCTAACCTGGACACTTAACCACTTAACATGTTAACAAGACAAGACTTGTAGGGGTTAAGTAAATTTAATACACTTAGCCAATTTAACATGTTAACTAAGACTAGAAGGTGGGGTTAAGTAAACTAAGTTAGGTGGTGCAGGGACATAGAATCCAGAATAACAGGGTAATAGCAAAGCAGAGAAAATAGGGAAGCATATCTTATCTTTCCTTAGCATATCTTGCATAAATCTTATGTTATCTTGTTAGCCCTATCATTATGGTATTATCTTATATTCAGTTAATTCATGTCGTGTTGCTTTTTCCTGTTCACATGCTGAAAGTTACTGAACTTGAAACACCCCCCCCCCTCTGTTTGGGTCACTCTCAAAGGGAATGCCCTAATTTTGGTGGAGGTTTATAAGTATAAGTCACAGATACACAAGACAGATATAAATACACATATTTCTGAACAGCGGAAACAACAGCAACTTTTATTTCATCAAAAATATGTGTTACACAAACCATGCCATAATTGTCTTACAATATTTCCAAAAACATTATATTTCCATAAATGTCTTGATTTCATAATTTAAAGAAGCATAAAAACATAAGTAAACTGCATAAGTCCCCATAGTTGCTATCCAAAGCCATAGTCCAAAACGAAAGAGATCTAAGCAATACATTCTTTCTCTTCAAGCTGGATGTGAAAACTGGTCAAGCTGCGTTATTCCCTCCGTGTGGACCTGGGGGGGAGGGAAACGAAAGAAAAGTAGAGTCAGACATAAAGCCTGAGTAAGTCTAGGACTATTCACTCTGTGAATAAAGAATTGGGCATGATAAGTATAAACTGGAAATGGGAAAGCACCATAAACTAAGTTAAGTTGTGTAGAGTCGAATATACTTATCGTACCCCATATTAATCTCTGCACCCCTATAAACTAGTTCCCAACCGGCACCCTATAATCAGGGTGAAGTGATCCATTTCTAATGATCGGCTCCTACTCGCATAGTTACATGTGTCTTACGGCCCCCGATGTTGTAGTTACCTATGCTGGTTCCACCATGGGGTGTATCAAGCCCATGGTGGCGGCCCGACACAATTCTAGAATGCAAAAGTATACTACTAGTGCCCAGTGCCTAATTTTTCTACGCCGGAGTGTGTGCACGCCCGCACCCCGTTAGAACCTACACTGCTGCACCACCGCCGTCGATTTGACCTCTTACAGTCAGCCCGGTAATCGTGCCCCACCATGCCTAGTTCAGGGTATCCCGATACACCTTGTAGGGTTACTGCTGAAAAGGGTCCCCTGCTACCAGGTTTTCTATTTCTAGCCAACATGCTAAGTTGGTTAAGTGTTCTGTAAATCTAACCCCAATCAATCTGTATAGTTTAGCACGTTCAATTTGATTAAGTATTAATTCAATTTACTTAATCCTATCAATCCTGACTTAGCCTTAATTGTCTTATTAAAGCCACGACCTCTCACATTAGACAGGTATTGTTGTGACTGCCTGTTGCCGGTTGGTTCTGGGCAGTCTTACGTCACAACTCAGTCTAACTTCGGGTCTTTATTGGGCTCAATGTTTAACCATCCACATTGGATAGGTATTGTTGTGACTACTGGACAGCCAGGCGGGTCCGGGCAGGTTTACGTCACAACTCAATCCAACCTCGGGTTAAACACATCGTATTTTCTAAGTTTACATATTTTGTCTCTCTTCTTTTTATATGTAAATATTTGCAGCCCATTATTCAAATTCATCTTTATTGGGTAAAATTAATTTATACCCCTTAAATGTTCTTAAGGTCATTGGCATGCGTCAGACATGCCAACACATATGTTTTATATTTTCAACCCAGCGTCATTACCCCCGTTTTATACATTCGCTATAACATAACATATGTTGGGCTTAACATTTAAGCCCAACTTAGCCAAATGAAAAAGGGGAGGCTTAGAACATGGTGTTTATATGTCCTAAGTAACATCAGAAGGGGTATGTGAACGTATGAACTTGCAACATAGCGAACTAATTAATATAAATTAGGCACTTGTGAACTTGCATTGTAATAGCATATAATCATGACATAAAACATACCTAAACATGAATCATGGTTTTTAATCTATTCATGTAATCTTGCATTTAAAATGTAAATCTAACTTAATTATGTGTCGCATATATCATCATATGATTTTGATAACAACATAGGCCTAAAACATATTTTGTTTGGGCATAAAGTTAAACATAAACTAGCCATGTTCATAAAGTCAACACAAGTTCACAAAGATGCTTACTTTTGTCACTAATACAAAAGTATGGTTTTACACTTGAATCACGATGCCAATTCCAACATAAATTCATATGAATCATAATACCCAAATGGATCCAACTACGCTAAAAATGATTATAAAAATGTACATCATGTTGGCCTAATAGTGAATCACATACTTGCATGAATCTCAACTTTGTTGTAATAAACTACCACAAACGTATAGTCGTTAACTTTCAACATGAATCATATACTTGCAAATATCCAATAGGTGTTGTAATAAACTACCACAAACATATAGTCGTTAACTCCCAACATGAGTCATATACTTGCAAATATCCAATAGGTCTAACATCATTATACCACAACATCCCAAATCTATTCACAATTAGAATCATAGCAACATACGATTATGAATTATCATCACCACAAATTAAGTACAATTCCATTTCTCATTTTACACAAATCAAAACACAATTATTCATTCACATCGGAATAGCACTCTACTTACAACGTATGACGAATCTTCAATTTAGGTTTCTGAATTCTGAATTTGGAGATGCTATCCTTTGTTGTAGGCGTTGTTTTGATTTAGTTGTCGTTGCTTTAAGCTTTCGAATTGCCTCCTAATCATCTCTCAATTTTGACGGCTACTCCTAGTCTTTCTTCAGCAGCATGACGGTCTCATTCTCATTTTATTTATGTGAATTAGGTGGAGTCTTAAGTCCTTTTTATAGAGTTTGTGAATTGATTAGAGCCGTCGATGGAGCTTAGATTAATATTAGTCATTCATTTGAAGGAGAGACCAATCAGGAGCTGACACCTAGCCCTAGTGACAAGGCAAGGCTCAGAAATTCGGCCAAGCATAGACCAGGCCAGCCAGGGGGGCTGGGTTCGACCTAGCTCAGGGGCCAGGTCGACTCCCCAGTCGACCCCCAGGTCGACTATGTAGTCGACCTTGGTGCCCCAGGTCGACTACCCAGTCGACCTGGGTGGCCCAGGTCGACTACCCAGTCGACCTGGGTGCCTTGGGCGGGAAAATTCCCGCCCAGCCTAATCTGGTCCGATTTTTGAATTTCGAATTTTGTTTTCTGAACTGTTTCTGTCTGTTTGAATTTTAAACTGAATTCTGAAACTTCCGAAGGTCATATCTCCCTCATACGGAGTCCGTTTTACGCAAACTCGGACTCTATCTCAAGAAGAATTCTGAGACGAACGCAATGGCGTATCCAGTTTCCCTTAATTCTTTGATTTGAAATTAATTATACTTTAATTTGTGAATTTCACTGTTATAGAATACACGGGGTGTTACATTCTCCCCCACTTAAAAGGATTTCGTCCCCGAAATCTTCAAGTTTAGGAAGGATGTATATCCTAACATCCAAATGTCCATCTACTCATCCATCAAACACGAGCATCCATTGTCCTTAAAAGACTTCTAATGCTTCATGATCATATGCGAAGTGTGTGTACATGTACTTATCTAATGCAAAATCAGGCGGCCTACTGATTCAGTTGACCTCCTTAATGCAAATTATGTAAGTGTTATTAATCCATTATGTATGCAAATTTTCCTATTCATGATTCTACATGAGCGCACAATCATTCATATATAAATGCAACATCCATATGACAACACATTAAACTTCAACCATATACGAATATAAATACATATATGCATATGCAATATGAAGTGACTGAGCCGATCCAAAACCTAGATTGTGTGTGTATATGCAACCACGAGCAATCACTAGCAATCACTTGCAACCACTTGCAACCATCATCCATATCATGTTTCAATTACATGTTTTCATCCAAAGGGTTTCTACCTAAATGATAAGGTCGAGGAGATATACCTAAAAAGATAGATAAAAGCATAACTTAGGGAAAAAGAGAGATCAAAGATGTACCCTCGAAAAGAAAAGGGTATGCTGCGCGCATTCTAGCCTCAGTTTCCCAAGTCGCGTCTTCCTCGGCATCGCTCCACTGAACTTTGACGATCTTGACTTCGCGGTTGCGTAGCTTTTTCACTTCAGTTCCTAAGATGCATGTTGGAACTTTCCTCACGGTTGCTTCGCGTTCCACTTCAGCTTCTTCCAGGACGTTTGGCTCTACCACTTCAGTAGATTCATGTAGACATTTTCGGAGGTGCGAAACATGAAAAATGTTGTGAACTCCGGCCAACTTTTCGGGTAGTTCTAATCTAAAGGCCATTTTCCCAATTTTCTCGATAATAGGAAACGGCCCTACGAACCTTGGTGTTAGCTTTCCTGTGGTTCCAAAACGAACAACGTTCCTTAGCGGAGATACCTTAAGAAAAACCCTGTCTCCGACCTCAAATTCAAGGTCAGTCCTCCTTTTGTCTGCGTAGGATTTTTGTCTATCTTGGGCTGTCTTCATTCTTCTCCGTATCAAGTCTACTTTCTCTGAAGTCTCTCGGATCATATATGGTCCAAGTATGAGCTTGTCAGTAGACTCCCACCAACAAGTGGGCGATCAGCACGGTCTTCCATATAAAGCTTCGAAGGGCGCCATTCCGATGGTGGCTTGGTAGCTGTTGTTGTAGGCAAATTCCACCAAAGGAAGATGGTCTTCCCACGTCCCTTCGAAGTCAAGGACGCACAGTCTTAAAAGGTCCTCCAAAACTCTGTTCACTCTTTCTGTCTGGCCCTCGGTTTGGGGGTGATAGGCAGTACTCAAGCATAACTGTGTGCCTATCGCTTCTTGTAGACTCCGCCAAAACTCACTCGTGAAATTAGGGTCTCAGTCACTAACAATGCTGGAGGGTATTCCATGGAGTCGAACAGTTTCCTTGAGATACAGAGATGCTTAGGATGAGGCGGTCCTTTTACTCTTGACAGGTAAAAAGTGGGCGCTTTTAGTAAGCCTATCCACTCTTACCCAAATGCTAGTGTTGCCTCTTCTAGACCTAGGCAGCCCATCAATGAAGTCCATTGAGATGCTATCCCACTTCCACTGCGGGACCTCTAGAGGATGGAGCAGACCGCCAGGTTTCTTCTGTTCCGCCTTAACCTGTTGGCCAATCATACATCTAGAAACGAAATCTGCCACGTCCTTCTTCATGCCGTTCCAAAAGAAAGTTCTCTTTATGTCCTTGTACATTTTATCTCCGCTTGGATGTATCGTCATCTTGGAGTGATGTGCTTCCTCGAGAACCGTCTTTACTAAATCCCTTGTCTGTGGGACGCATAGTCTTCCGTCTCGCCTTAGCCAACCCTTATCGTTGATGGAGTATCTGTTGAGGCGACTTGAAGTCTCACCCCTAATTAGCCTATCAATTGTCTCCACAAGCTGAGGGTCTTCGCGTTTTGCTGTCCCTATTGAGTCCACTAAAGTCGGGCGTACTTCGAGAGATGCTAGCAAGCCCGGTACAAAATCGGAGGAGGGCCTAAAGTCAAAGCTAGCTATAAACTCTAGGCTTTGCCTTTCAACAAACAGCGGGCTTAGGGTCAGTTTCTTTCGGCTCAACGCGTCTGCCACTACGTTGCCTTTGCCCGGAGTGTAGGAGATCTCAAAATCGTACGAGGCAAGAAAGTCCATCCATCTCTATTGCCTCAAGTTAAGATCTTTCTGCAAGAAAAGATATTTCAACGATTTATGGTCAGTGTAAAGTTCGAACTTCTCACCTAGGAGATAGTTTCGCCAAGACTTGAGTGCAAAGACGATGGCAGCTAACTCAAGATCGTGGGTCGGGTAGTTCTTTTCATGAACTTTCAATTGCCTTCCACCATAAGCTACTACCCTCCATTCTTGCATTAAGACAACGCCTAGTCCTATCCTACATGCATCTGTATAAACTGTGAACATCTTGCTTCCATCTGGCAACGTCAGAACTGGGGCTGTTGTAAGAGCCCTTTTTAGTTGTTGGAAAGCAAACTCGCAATCCAAGTCCCAATTGAACACTAGATTCTTCTTTGTCAGCCTTGTGAGCGGAGCTGATATTTTTGCAAATCTCAGATGAATTTCCGATAGAAGCCTGCTAGCCCGAGAAAAATTCGGACTTCTGTTGCATTCCTTGGTGTCTTCCAATCCTGGACCGCTACTACTTTAGCAGGGTCCACAGCTAACCCTTCTTTGGATACTATGTGCCCAAGGAACCTCACTTCCTCTCTCCAAAAGTGGCATTTGGAGAATTTGACTTTCAGCTGATGCACTCGCAGAGTTTCCATGATTGCCCTTAAGTGTTGAGCATGTTCTTCTTCACTCTTTGAGAAGATCAAGATATCGTCTACGAAGACCACTACAAATTTGTTGAGGAATTCTCTGAACACCCTACTCATTAGGTCCACGAAGTAAGCGGGTGCATTTGTCAAGCCGAAGGGCATGACAAGCCATTCAAAGAAGCCGTCTGGGGTTCTGAATGCTGTCTTATCGATGCTATCTTCAGCCACCCTTAGCTGATGAAATCTGGTCTCCAAATCAAGTTGGGAGAAAACAGATGCTCCTACAAGCTGTTCAAACAGATCATAAATTCTCGGGAGAGGGTGCCTATTCTTTTTCGTTAGCTTGTTGAGCTCCCTGTAGTCAACACACAGACGGAGTGAACCATCCGCCTTTGTAGCGAACACCACTGGAGCACCCCATTCTGAAATGCTCCTTCTAATGAACCCCTTCTCTAGAAGCTCTTTAACCTGTTTACTGAGCTCTTTCCTTTCCCGTGGAGCCAGGTGTCTAACGGGCAACGCAACGGGCTTTGCATTATCTACAAGATATATGCGGAAGTCTTTCTCCCGCTTTGGAGGTAAGCCCTTCACCTCTTCGAAGACATCCGGATATTCACGGACCACTCTAACCGATTGTAAATTCTCAACAGAAGCATCTAGCGATTCGAGATAACTAAGCATAACCGCATACGAGGGATTACAAGTAATTTCTAGAGTGTTACCGAGTTGGGTCAGAAGCCTAACCACCCTTTTTTCACAATCAAGGATGGCACCATTACTGGATAGCCAGTCCATGCCCAAAATCAAACCATATCCCAAGAAGCCCAAAACAAAGGCACTACATCTAAATTCTACGCTTAGAATAGAAATTTTCAATCCCACAAAGATCATAGACAAATGAGCTGGGCCGCCAATTGGATTTGAAACAATTAAGGGGTCCTCTTCCATACTAGTTTCTAGGTGCAGAGATTCAACTAAAGCAGATGAAATAAAGGAGTGTGATGCACCAGAATCAAATAAAGTGCGAACTGGGTGATCATAAAGATAAACTACACTTTCTACAGAAGTATTTATACCTCGCTGTTGTAGAGGTGGCGCTTCTATCACATGAACCTGTGCCCCTGAGGTGGATCCAGCCCTCTGCCCCTGCCCTCGCTTCTTTGGGCAAACCTTAGCCATGTGGCCTGTCTCACCGCAAGAAAAGCACCCACCATTCAACTTGGCCTTCTTTTTTCGGCAATCTTTCACTAAGTGCCCCACTTTACCACAAAAATTACACTTCCTCTTCTCTTTGTTGTCTTTCCCGCCCTTCTTACAGTCTGCCTTCTTAGGCTGTAAACCCTCTTTCTTCCCTTGAGAGCCTTCTGCCTTTGTCTCCTTCTTGCCCTTATCCTTTTCGTTCAGCAATGCCATCTGTACCAATCTTTCATACGTAGCTCCCATGGGTATATGGGTCATGGCCAAACTATGTAATGGCTCATTCAACCATTTGACAAAACGGAGAGCCTTCTTGTGCGGAGTGTTGACTAGGTCCAGCCCGAACCTAGCCAGCTGATCGAACTGATTAACATACTCTTTGACTGTCATATTCCCTTGCTTAAGAAATAAGAATTTTTCCAATTGAAGACTCCTTTCAGCCTCTGAGAGAAATTTAGCCTTAAACCTTGCCCTAAAGTCCTCCCATGTTTCCACTGGTCCTTCTGCATTGGTGACTTCCCACCAGTAGGAAGCCTCGCCTTTAAGTAGCCATACTGCCAGTTGTACCTTCCGCCTATCTTCTACCTCAAAGATGACAAATAGGTCCTCGGTTTCCTTCAGCCAATTCCTGGCTGCCACGAAGGACTCGGTTCCATGAAAGTCCTTTCCTCCCATAGCTTTGGAATCTTTACATATCTTAGCAAAAGTATTACCACGTGGAGGAGGTGGAGGAAGAGGTGCTGCTGAAACTGGATGATTTCCTACAGCTGGGGGAGGAGGAACAGTGGGACCTGGCTGATTGGCCCTTGCCTCTAAGAATCGTCTGAACCAACCAGGTATTGGTACACCTTCTGGCAAGTTAAGTTCTTCGGACATGTTGAAACAAAAAGGATACATTCAAAACGAAGGATAAAAGATAGTACCTATGGCTTTGGGGGACTATGCCTTTTTAGAATAAAATAATATTTTATCTTTAAAAATGCTTCTTTAAATTTCCTTTTGAAAATGAATTTTCAAAACTTTTTATCTTATCTGGTAAACCGATGCTCTGATACCAAGTGAAACACCCCACCTACGTTATGGTCACTCTCAAAGGGAATGCCTAATTTTGGTGGAGGTTTATAAGTATAAGTCACAGATACACAAGACAGATATAAATACACATATTTTTGAACAGCGGAAACAATAGCAACTTTTATTTCATCAAAAATACGTGTTACACAAACCATGCCATAATTGTCTTACAATATTTCCAAAAACATTACATTTCCATAACTGTCTTGATTTCATAATTTAAAGAAGCATAAAAACATAAGTAAACTACATAAGTCCCTATAGTGGCTATCCAAAGCCATAGTCCAAGATGAAAGAGATCCAAGCAATACATTCTTTCTCTTCAAGCTGGATGTGAAAACTGGTCAAGCTGCGGTATTCCCTCCCTGTGGACTGGGGCGGGGGGGGGGGGGGGGGGGAGGGAAGAAAGAAAAGAAGACGAAAGAAAAGTAGAGTCGGACATAAAGCCTGAGTAAGTCTAGGACTATTCAGTCTATGAATAAAGAATTGGGCATGATAAGTATAAACTGGAAATGGGAAAGCACCATAAACTAAGTTAAGTTGTCTAGAGTCGAATATACTTATCGTACCCCATATTAATCTCTGCACCCCTATAAACTAGTTCCCAACAGGCACCCCCTAATCAGGGTGAAGTGATCCATTTCTAATGATAGGCTCCTACTCGCATAGTTACATGTGTCTTACGGCCCCCGATGTTGTAGTTACCTATGCTGGTCCCACCATGGGGTGTATCAAGTTCCATGGTGGCGGCCCGACACAATTCTAGAATGCACGGGTATACTACTGGTGCCCAGTGCTTAATTTTTCTGCGCCGGAGTGTGTGCACGCCCGCACCCCGTTAGAACCTACACTTCTGCACCACCGCCGTCGATTTGACCTCTTACAGTCAGCCCAGTAATCGTGCCCCACCCTGCCTAGTTCAGGGTATCCCGATACACCTTGTTGGGTTACTGCCGAAAAGGGTCCCCTGCTACCAGGTTTTCTATTTCTAGCCAACATGCTAAGTTGGTTAAGTGTTCTTTAAATCTAACCCCCAATCAATCTGTATAGTTTAGCATGTTCAATTTGATTAAGTATTAATTCAATTTACTTAATCCTATCAATCCTGACTTAGCCTTAATTGTCTTATTAAAGCCTCGACCTCTCACATTAGACAGGTATTATTGTGACTGCCTGTTGCCGGTTGGTTCTGGGCAGTCTTACGTCATAACTCAGTCTAACCTCGGGTCTTTATTGGGCTCAATGTTTAACCACCCACATTGGGTAGGTATTGTTGTGACTACAGGACAGCCAGGCGGGTCCGGGCAGGTTTACGTCACAACTCAATCCAACCTTGGGTTAAACACATCGTATTTTCTAAGTTTACATATTTTGTCTCTCTTCTTTTTATATGTAAATATTTGCAGCCCATTATTCAAATTCATCTTTATTGGATAAAATTAATTTATACCCCTTAAATGTTCTCAAGGTCATTGGCATGCGTCAGACATGCCAACACATATGTTTTATATTTTCAGCCCAGCGTCATTACCCCCGTTTTATACATTCGCTATAACATAACATATGTTGGGCTTAACATTTATGCCCAACTTAGCCACATGAAAAAGGGGAGGCTTAGAACATGGTGTTTATATGTCCTAAGTAACATCAAAAGGGGTGTGTGAACGTATGAACTTGCAACATAGCGAACTAATTAACATAAATTAGGCACTTGTGAACTTGCATTGTAATAGCATATAATCATGACATAAAACATACTTAAACATGAATCATGGTTTTTAATCTATTCATGTAATCTTGCATTTAAAATGTAAATCTAACTTAATTATGTGTCGCATATATTATCATATGATTTTGATAACAACATAGGCCTAAAACATATATTGTTTAGGCATAAAGTTAAACATAAACTAGTCATGTTCATAAAGTCAACACAAGTTCACAAAGATGCTTACTTTTGTCACTAATACAAAAGTATGGTTTTACACTTGAATTATGATGCCAATTCCAACATAAATTCATATGAATCATAGTACCCAAATGGATCCAGCTACGCTAAAAATGATCATAAAAATATACATCATGTTGGCCTAATAGTGAATCACATACTTGCATGAATCTCAACTTTGTTGTAATAAACTACCACAAACGTATAGTCGTTAACTTTCAACATGAATCACATACTTGCAAATATCCAATAGGTGTTGTAATAAACTACCACAAACATATAGTCATTAACTTCCAACATGAGTCATATACTTGCAAATATCCAATAGGTCTAAATATACCACAACATCCCAAATCTATTCACAATTAGAATCATAGCAACATACGATTATGAATTATCATCACCACAAATTAAGTACAATTCCATTTCTCATTTTACACAAATCAAAACTCAATTATTCATTCACATCGGAATAGCACTCTACTTACAACGTATGACGAATCTTCAATTCAGGTTTCTGAATTCTGAATTTGGAGATGCTATCCTTTGTTGTAGGCATTGTTTTGATTTAGTTGTCATTGCTTTAAGCTTTCGAATTGCCTCCTAATCGTCTCTCAATTTTGACGGCTACTCCTAGTCTTTCTTCAGCAGCATGACGGTTTCATTCTCATTTTATTTGTGTGAATTAGGTGGAGTCTTAGGTCCTTTTTATAGAGTTTGTGTATTGATTAGAGCCGTCGATGGAGCTTAGATTAATATTAGCCATTCGTTTGAAGGAGAGACCAATCAGGAGCTGACACCCAGCCCTAGTGACAAGGCAAGGCTTAGAAATTCGGCCAAGCATAGACCAGGCCAGCCAGGGGGGTTAGGTTCGACCTGGCTCTGGGGCCAGGTCGACTCCCCAGTCGACCCCCAGGTCGACTACGTAGTCGACCTGGGTGCCCCAGGTCGACTACCCAGTCGACCTGGGTGGCCCAGGTCGACTACCCAGTCGACCTGGGTGCCTTGGGCGGGAAAATTCCCACCCAGCCCAATTTGGTCCAATTTTTGAATTTCGAATTTGTTTTCTGAACTGTTTCTGTCTGTTTGGATTTTAAACTGAATTCTGAAAATTCCGGAGGTCATATCTCACTCATACGGAGTCCGTTTTACGCAAACTCGGACTCTATGTCAAGCAGAATTCCGAGACGAACGCAATGGCGTATCCCGTTTCCCTTAATTCTTTGATATGAAATTAATTATACTTTAATTTGTGAATTTCACTGTTATAGAATACTTGGGGTGTTACAGAACTTACCAGACTTAATGTCTGACTCTGTTTTCTTTCGCTTTCTTGTCTTCCGTCTCCCCCCCAAGGTCCATAGGGAGGGAATGTTATTACTTAGGCTCAGTTCTCCTCCCAAGCTTGAAGACTCTTGGATATAACGCTGCAGACTCTCTTTTCCGCTGCTATGGCTTATGTTACATTGGGGAATACAAATGTTATTTTTATGCTTGTTTATTTTGTAAGACAAATGATACTCTGATATTGTAAAGAAATCGTTGTACAAACTATTTCATCAATAAAGAAAAGTTTCATTTCCCAATATTTTAATTTTGTCTGTCTTGTAATTTATCTGCATCTTTTACCTTAAATACTCCACAGAACTTAGTGCATTCCCTTTGTGAGTGACACTAACGGAAGTGGGGTGTTACATTAAATCTTTTTTATTTAGATTTAATGAAGTGTACCAATTAAATGGTATTTAATTGGAATTGAATTTGAATTGATTTTTGGGTTTATCGTGGATGGTGTTTTGGATAACACTTGTTCTTTAACCCGATAATTAATGGAATGTGATTTTGGGTTGTCGTGAACGGTATCTTCAATAATACTGTTCTTAGACCCAACTGAGTCAAGAAAATCAGAAACTAATTGGAGATTAGTAATGTTGAGTGGTTTCTTAGGTATTGATCTGATGTTGGTTTCGGCCTTCGGGGTTAATACTTAGGGAATTGCTCACTTGCTATTTTGCGGTTAAAGGCTGATAGAATGGAATGTGATTTTGGGTTTATCGTGAATCGTGTTTTAAATGACATTGATTCATTAACCCAGTTAAAGATTAAAACTAAGCGGAGTTTTAATGAATCTTTAATTAGATTGAAAAGATCAAGAATGTAGTACCACCAGTTTTGCTCCAAGCGATAGTTAAATCTTTAATTAGATTTGAACGTGAAATGGTAATTAAATTTGCCGATAACACTGTGGTGTTAGATATGAAGTATGACCAGTTTTACTTCATGGGATGAATAGGTTGGGATTGGGAAATAAAATAAATAATTACTTCGGTGTGGTTCGCTAATCTCGACTAGTTTGAAGTGGTATTAAAAGGAAGACCAAAGAATAAATTTAAAATAATTTATCTTTGATAAAATTAATGGGAACCTTTCCCTAAGAATGCGAAATTTAGAAACTAACCGTGGTTAGCTAAGCAGAATTGTATCCTGGGTATTGATCTGATGATAGTTTGGCCTTCGGGGTTAATATTTGGGGAATTGTTCCCTTACTAATTTACGGTTAGTGACGGATGAATTGGAATGAGGCGTATGTTGTGTTTGTGTAACACTTGTTTATTATATACGCGAATTATTCGGAAAGACCTGGTTTATCCCATTCTGAATAACTGATACGACAATAAGTCGAATGTGAAGACGGTGGATGAAGACCGGAGGTCTTCACGTCGTTTGGGTGATTACTGATGATCTTGATTGGGCCGTGCACCCAAGAGGAGGGAATCAGTTAGTGATCGTCATGGCGTACTTAGAGATCGATGGATATGCGGGGTACTAGGTGCCTCCGGTTTCGTTCAGACCCAGAACGAACTTGTAAATGGACTGTGTGTCTAACATTGGATTTTATTATGTGTGATTGATTTCTATTAAATATATATCTTTTTGGCGGCAGAGAATTTATTCTCTTGCTTAACGTCCTTCTCTGAGATGTACGAGCTCAGGGGTAATACATTAATGGATATCAAACGCATGGAGTGAATTGCCTGTGTGGAATGCCTAAGTGGCAAATGATCAAGGTTTCTGTTGAAAAGCAAACTCTTGTAGGTGATGATCAAAGCACGACCTGTGTGGCATAGCTTTGTGTAGCATGGATTCGCGAGCTTCACACCCTGGTTGTGAACCAGAAACGGGAGATGACCTCAGGGAGGACATTCGTTTCTTTCTAGTTTGAAGTGGCGTCAGTGGTTTTACACGCCCTGACGAGCTTGACTTATGTGGTTGTTGATGTTGCGAGGCACCTCGGATATATCGGTGACTATGTGGAGCCTGTGGAATCATTTGTTGGCTCATTTGCACCGCAAAGGGTGGGGAAACGCAGTGTTCAGGCATTTTAATCCACATCAGTGGACTGGCCCTGTCGCTTCAAGGGCCCACCTAAGTCTGGGTCCTGAGGCTCGGGCTAGAGAGTCTTGAATCGGTAGAGGACTATCTTTTGCCTCGGTTCATAGATGGAAATCCAACTTCCAATACGTGACTTTGCGGTTTTGATTGTAGAGCCTAGTATTGGCGACATGATATATGATACCCATGCCGTCTATGATTGATACTTATGATTGAAATTGTTTTGGCATCATACACTTATAGTAATAATAAAACATGAAATTTCACGTACCAAGCATTCTTGGCTATTATAAGGTAAAAACCCTATCCTTCGGATTGTGTTTCATTGTGTGATGGGACCTGGGTCTTATAATAGCTTCATTTTACTTTATTTAGCATTGCGCTGTTTGTTTTACGCACTGGTATTCTTGGGAGGAAACCCGTTCCGTGTTATATGGCGTGGTCCCTTGATTTACCTAACTTTAAAATAAAGATTAATAACTGTTTTAGTTCTCACACCAGTCACATGACTGACTTGGAGTTTATTGTTTTAACCTAAACTCTGGGTGCCCTTATTTTGATACGGGAAGCTAGTAGTTTTGGTTTTGCAGATTTATATTCGCAGGATCCTGGTTTACAGCTGGAACGATACCGGAAACCTCTGTATCTGTGTATTACTTTCAGTTGTGTATTGTATTATTTTCTAATGCTATGTAATGTATTGCAATCTCTCGTGTTTATCGAATGTATAATATTTAATCATACTCTGTATATTCTTGTATTCTGATGGAATTGTTGTAATATACAATGAAATGTTCTTCTGTTTGCGTTCGAAATTTGTCGTGTTCTCAAAACAATCAGGGGTTTTGAACGGACTTGGTCAGTTTAGTGACTGATTCAGATCGAGCGAAATTCTTGGTTGTTACAGCTTGGTATCAGAGCTTTGGTTTACAGAGCTCGGAGAACAAGACACATTAGAACTATACGAAAGTATTCATCAAAAATTAGAGTAGTAATATCCAATAAGAATGACTCGTTAGAGAGGGGATCAGTAGTATCCTAGAACGAGTGTGAAGAGTCTATTTTCAAAATGAAAACAAGTATTGTTTTGAAAATTTAAATCAATTATTCGTATTTGATTATATATTTTATATTGAATTTGGACAATCAAGTATATAGAGATTTTACGTATACGTCTGATCCACGTGTATTTGAGGTTTTAATATACTGGATAGATATAGAATCACACTACAGTCGCCCAGGGAGGATACTGGTAATTGTGACCACATTACCCGTATTTATGCTCGAGTTTCGAAGGTGTGATGTTTATATGATTCCAATTGACTGGTGTGAGAACCAAAATTAGATAGGGATTATTTGTTGTGATTTGGCATCAAAAATCTGATTTTTTTTGACTATATATCAAAGATATGAATTTGAAATGATAATCAACTAATTGATTGATAGTTGTGTTGTTTGTTTATTGGTTTGATTTTTTGAACCATTTATGCCAAATTGAACCGAGTATTGAACTGTGTTGAAAATTGTTTGAAAGTGAATGCATATACAAGTACTTACATTGAACAGGTCATAGCAAGAAGGCTAAAGAAGAAGAATAAAATTGTTTGCCCGACAAATAGGTACATGTTTATTGGATTTCTTGGGTTTTGGATGATTTTATGAGCCGATTGGCTAACCGCTTTGGCTTTTTCCTTTTCTTTTGGATTGAAGAAGGCCATGGGAGGCTATATGAAATATCCCGAAGACCCCAGTGTAGGGGAGGTTATGGCGAAATTTTTCGAAAATTTAGGGTGTTAGCCAAATTTGAAAAGTTCTTAGAAACTGAAAAGTTGAAGAACTTAAGCCGTAATGAAAAGAATGAAAGTTGAGTTGATCAGTTAAACAACTTTCGGCTTTATTCCTTTTTGGGGACGAAAATTTTTAAGTGGGGAAGATTGTAATAACCCGGAAATCCGAGCCAATTTAAAATTTTTATTTTGGCGATTTTATCGAATTTTGATTATTTAAAATGAATTATTTTAAATAATAACGACGATAAATTTATTTTGAATAGAATTAGAACATATATATAAATTTGAATCATCGTTAGAATATAAATAATTATTTATAATTGTAAAAGGAATTGAAAATGGCGCGGTAGTTCGATGATTCGATTTCAAATTTTAAATGAATGTACCGGGTGCAAAATAAATCGGATTTTAGTGAAACCAAAAATACTTGAATCTATTTGAGAATATCCTTCCAAAGAATCTGAAAAATCAAAATTTCATAGCGGGAATCAAAAGATATGCCCGGTTGAAAATTCAGAATAGTCGCTATGGAATTCTGACCCTTAAAAATGGAAATTTTGCAAACGACCTCGGTTTTCGACGAAACCACTTTTGTTGGGTCCGTGATGTCAAGTTATTTCTAGATTCCCAAATTCGTAATTTTTCAAATCAATATGTGAGCGTGGCGAAGGAAAACACGTTCGACCAGTTTCAGTTGATTTTAATCGACTGGAAAATGGCTATTTTTCAAACGGTCTCAGAATTCGACGAAACTAGTTTTGTTAGGACCGTATCGTCAATACGAAGTTAAAAACTATTTTTCAGGAATTTTTAGAGTCCTTATGTGACCCCAGTGAATTGAAATACGCGTTCAAATTCAATATATAGATTTATATTTTGATTTTGACGAAAACTGATCGAAACGATCGAATCAGCTTACGATACATATCCCATTGTGTTCGTAATGGGGGTAATTAGCTACGGACGACAGGCAGTGGGTTCGATTCTGAGTTTGAAAGAAAAAGTTACTTTTAGTGGATTAAAATAAATAATATAATCCACTCCCTCCCTCTCTCCATAACCGAAGTCAACCCCCCTTATACATGATCGATTTCAGATCGAAACAAATAAAAAAATTGAAAATGAAATCGAGATCGCGCGCCCCCCATACCGCCGCCGCCAGCGCAAGGGTTCCCCCCTCCTTCGCCGCCACCTCCCCTTCGATTCCTCCCTCCTCCGCAACATACCCCCCTATCGCGCTCTCTCTCCTCCAAACCTCCTCCTCCTGAACGAACCCGCAACCCATAGCCGGAAGACCACTGAACTCCTGCGCCAACTCCCGCAACAGACCCTCCTCTCGACAGCAGCTCCGACCCCTTCATTCGCGTATCAGTAAGTTTTCTTTCCCCTTTTTTCCTTGTTCAATTTTATTTATTTTTAAACAGAAAATAACAAGATTTTAAAACTGAAGTTAGAATTGTTTTTAAATTATATAAGCTAAGATTTTTAATATAATTAAAGATAAGATTTTTATCATAGTAAAAACGATATTTTTATCACAGAAAGGCGATGTTTTTATAGGTAGAAAGGCCGAATTTTTATATATGAAGTGAAATAAAAAATTCAATCTTTTTATAATATAGCAAAGTAAAAATATGATTTTTATATCATAGAGATCATAATAATATAATTTTTATATGATGTGAATAGTAAAAATATAATTTTTATACAGTAGAGACAATAAAAATATGATTTTTATATAAGTAGTGGGTTAAAAATATGATCTTTATTATACGAACACCGTTATAATAATAGAATTTTATCTATATAGTAGCGGTATAAGAATATAATTTTTATCTATATAGTAGCGGTATAAAAATAGAATTTTTATCTATATAGTAGCGGTATAAAAATAGAATTTTTATCTATATAGTAGCCGTATAAAAATGTGATTTTTGTATACATAGCAACAATATAAAAATGTGATTTTTATATATGTAATGGCTAGGGGGAATGCAATTGACAAAAGGGCGAGCACGACGAAGATTTCGACCTAAGAAGAGTCGTGGTGTTTGGGTTAGCTAGTCGGTGAGAACTCCTCACCTTTAATTTATTTCTAGTTTGAAATATATACTAGGATGTAGACGGTGTTTAGTAGCACCCGACACCCATCGTCCATAGACCATGGACGACTTGTTTGTTTGATTGATGTGTTGTGAAATTTGATTGTGTGATGTGGAATAAAATATTTTATAGTGGAAAATATTTTATTGTTAAAAATATGATTTTCAATGTGTATATAAAGTAAATAGTAATAAACAAATCGGACGATATGTTTATATACACTGATTTGACTGATATTGATTGGGACGATAAATTTTACACATCACCCAACTACATAAATAAAATCTGTGTTCGTTGATTTGAAACCCCATGCGGGTATTGGGATGATATTTGACGTAGACTAATCCCGATTGTTTAGTTGTATGTCAATCGATGGATTGACAGACTGTGTAAGCGTTAATTAATTATATTTAATGCTTATGCCGTTGTGTGGTGCACTCTGGATGATGGTTGATGATTTATCATTGCTATTATATACATGTGTTGGACGGAATCCATATAATTAACATTATATGGTAATTGATTGGGCCTCATTCCAATTGGGAAAATAAAATATATATTCATGTGTTGAAAAAAAATATTCATGTGTTGTAATAGAATATATATTCTTGTGTTGAAATAAAATATATATTCATGTGTTGAAATAAAATATATATTCATGTGTTTAAATAAAATATATATTCCTGTGTTGAAAGAAATATAGATTTATGTGTTGAATAGAATAAATATTCATTTATTGAATAGAATAACGAAGTTATTGAAATATATAAAGCCGTGTTGAATAGAGATGCGCCATTTCGACGTGAACGATATTTATATCGAATATATTCATTTTTTATAATGAATATAGAAAAGGAAGTGATTTCAAAATATAACGTTTTGAAAATATTATCATTTGTATATCGATGATGTGGAATATTCAATTTTGATTTGAAATTGAATATGAAGTTGAAATCGTTTCGAAAACGAATTTAAAACGATTTATAAAATACGTTTTAAAAGGAATTCGATGAAATATATAATATATATATATATATATATATAATATATATAATGGCCTGAATAAAACGATTTATTGAAATGAACTAGTTTTGAACTAGAATTATAATTCTATTTATTTTTAAAATAAATAAAGTGGATTTGAAATGGTTTTGAAAATAACCAGAATTTCTAATATATAAAGTGGAAATAGATTTGAATCGAAATTGTCTTTGTAATATTTTGATGTTGGATTTCGTGATTATACATATATTGTTATGGAAATTTGAAAGATGTATTTATATCGTGTTATAAGATATGTTTTAGTTCCGTGTTATACGGTGCGGTGGCGGCTTGTTCAAGATGAGGGTGGTTCGGTTTTTACAGAAAGAAGAATGAAGGGGGGAAGATCATTAAAAAAGTAACTAAGGATAATTATTTTAATTAATCACTTTATTTAATTATCAAACGATACTCGGAAAGCTCTGTATCCGTGTATTATTTTCAGTTGTGTATTATACTATTTTTCGCTGCTATGTAATGTATTGTAATCTCTGATATTTATCGAATGTGTAATATTTATTCATACTCTGTATATTCTTGTATTCTAATGGAATTGTTGTAATATACAATGAAATGTTCTTCTATTTGCGTTTGAATGTGTCGTGTTCTCAAAACAATCAGGGGTTTCGAACGGTCTTGGTCGGTTTAGCGACTGATTCGGATCGAGCGAAATTCTTGGTCGTTATAGAATTCATGAGCTTGGTGAGGGCGTTCTGATAATACGACTATGATCAGATTTCAGTTTGAGGGGTCTTTGATTTTTGAGAAAGAACCGACTGCGACTGAAGGTGTTTTCGGAGGACAGTGCAGGAACGAGTTTCGAGCTGGTGGTGGTGGAGGCGGCGGACGTGAAAGCGGAGGGAGGAGTGATGTCCGATCGATCTCAATGTAATAACCCGGAAATTCTGAGCCAGTTTAAAATTTTTATTTTGGCAATTTTAACGAATTTTGAAGATTTAAAATAGATTATTTTAAATAAAATCGACGAAAAATTTATTTTGAATATAGATTAGAACGTATATATTATATACGCCGTCGTTAGAATATAAATAATTATATATAATTATAAATAGAATTGATAATGGCGCGGTAGTTCGATAATTCGATTTCAAACTTCAATTGAACATACCGGGTGCAAAACAATCCGGATTCTAGTGAAACCAAAAACATTGGGATCTAATTGATAATATCTTTCCAACGAATCCGAAAAATCGAGATTTCATATCGGGAATCAAAAGATATGTTCAGTTGAAAATTCTGAATAGTCGCTATGGAATTCAGGCCCTTAAAAATGGAAATTTTGCAAGCGACCTCGGATTTCGACGAAACCACTTTTGTTGGGTCCGCAGTGTCAAATTATTGCTAGGTTTCAAATTTCATAATTTTTCGAATCAATATGTGAGCATGGCAAAGGAAAACGCGTTTGACCAGTTTCAGTTGATTTTAATCGACTGGAAAATGGCCATTTTTCTAACGGTCTCATAATTCGATGAAACTAGTTTTGTTAGGACCGTATCGTCAATACGAAGCTAGAAAATATTTTTTGGGAATTTTTCTGGTTAGTATGTGACCCCGGTAATTTGAAATGTACGTTTAAAATTCAATATAGTGATTTAAATGTAAATTTAACGGAAACTGATTGTAACAGCCAAATCAGCCTACGATACATATCCCATTGTGTTCGGAGTGGGGGTAAAACGCTATGGACGACAGGCGGTGGGCCTCGTTTCGAGGTCGTATGTAAAAGTCAACTTTTAGAAAATTAATTAATTAAATAAATAAAAAAAGAAAACCCTTTTCCCATATATCAGGCACCCCCCCGTTAAAAACTAAAATTAGAAAAACGAAAAAGAAGAAAAAAAAAAGAAGATCGCGCCAGGCGATCGACGCACCCCCCCCCTCAAGCGGCGGCGCCGCGACGCACACCCCCTCCCTTCTTCTTCCTCCTCCTCCCCTTCCCTTCCTCGACTGCGACGCCCGAACCCCCCTCCCTTCGCCTGCGACGCCCGAACCCCCCTCCCTTCGCCTGCGACCTCGAGCCCCCCCTCGTACGAGTCTTCGTTCGAAGGAAACCCGATAGCCACGAACCCCCTTCCCCTCGATTTGCACTGTAAGTTGCTTTTTATTTTACTTATATATTTTATTTTTATTTTCATGCCATAATATTAAAAGATTTTTAAATCAGTTTTATATGAAAAGGAATAAAAATACGATTTTTCCTTATTTGAATGACGAATAAAAATTCGATTTTTAGTTGAATAGCGTATAAAATTTTGATTTTTATAAATATGAATTCGCTATGAAAGTTGGATCTTTATATTTGAAAAGCTCACATTTTTCTAATGAAAAGAGCGATATATAAAAATACGATTTTTAGTATGAAATTGAAGTTATAAAAATACGATTTTTAATGAAGAAGATAATAGAAAAGACGAGATTTTTAAAATAGAAAAAACGAGATTTTTAAAATAGAAAAGACGTTATTTTTATAAAGGCGAAGTCTTTTTATATAGTATAGATATTAAAAATATAGTCTTTACTATATATAAGATGTAAAAATATGATTTTTGTTTATGTAGAGGATTAAAAATATAATTTTTACATGATAGGAATATTAGAAATATCATCTTTATATGTGTAGAAATATAAAAATGTGATTTTTAAAATGTTATGAAATTGAAAAGGCGAAATCTATATTTTCGTAAAGGCGAAATCTTTAAAATTGAAAAGGAGAAATCTTTATATAGAGAATAGCGAGGTAAAAATATAATTTTTATCTATACAGTAGCAATGTAAAAATAGAATTTTTATCCATATAGCGAAGTAAAAATTAGATTTTTATATATTGAACAACGAAGTAAAAATTCGATTTTTATATATTGAACAGCGAAGTAAAAATTCGATTTTTATATATATGAAGTGATTATAAAAATATGATTTTTAAAATTGAAAGTAAACAAATAAAAATGTGATTTTTATTTTAAAAAAAGACAGCAATATAAAAATGTGTGATTTTTATATATGTAGAGAATACGGGCAACGAAAGCGGCAAAAGGCGGGAATGGCGAAGATTTCTATAAATGAAGTGTCGTGAAGTTGGATTGCTATCGGTGAGAATTTCTCACCTTTCAATTTCATTTTCTAATTATATATATACTAGGATGTAGACGGTGTTTAGTAGCACCCGACACAATTGTCCACAGACCATGGACTTGTTTGTTTGATTGCAAAAATTAGTTAGATTATTTGATTTGAATTTGGTTGTTTGGTGAATTTGATTGATGTGTGAATGGCGTGGGCATTCACTAGACCGGGGATAAGGCTAGGCCTCGTCCCGTTTCTGGTATCGTGCCGTTATGCCGCCGAAATTTTCTAAAATAAGTTAGAAAAATGAAAATATCATTTTATTTAAAGAATGAACTGAATAGAAAGTCATGTGTTGAAATAAAATGTTGTATCGTTAAAAATATAATTTTTAAATGTGAAAGTGAATAAATAAATATTTATAAACAAATCGGCCGATTTGTTTATATACACTGGTTTGACTGATATTGTTTGGGTCGATAAATTTTACACATCGCCCAACTGCACAACTAAATCTGTGTTTGATTGTTTGAAACCCCACATGGGTGTTGGGGTGAAATTTGAAGTTCACTCATCCTGATTGATTAAATATGTCGATCGATTGATTGACAGGCTGTTATAAGCGTTAGATATCTATATTTGATGCTTATACAGTGTAGTGCACTTTGGTTGATGGTTGATTATTTTTCAATGCTATTATATACGTGTGATGTATGAAAATCCATATAATTAACATTATATGGTGATTGATTGGGCCTCATTCCAATTTAGAAGATAAAGAATATTATAAAGTAAAGGTTCATGTGTTGACTGTACTCATCTGTTGAGATTAGTCATGTGTTGAACGAAATAATTTAACAAAAATAGTCACACGTGGACAGTACTCATTCGTTGAGATTAGTCGTGTTTTGACAAAAATAAATACTCATTTGTTGAATAGAATATTTGAAATAGAATATTTGAAGAAAAAAATATATTTGAAATAGAATATTTGAAAATAGAAATATATGAAGCCGTGTTGGTTAGATTGACGCCATTTTGACGTGAACGATATTTATATCGATTTTACTCATTTTAAAATGAATATTGAAAAGTGATTTCGAAATGAATCGAATAGAAAACCAATTTGAATTGAATCAAACAGGAAACCAATTTGAATTGAATCGAACGGAAAACCAATTTGAATTGAATCGAATAGAAAACGACTTTGAAATTGAATTGAATTGAAAATAAATTCAAATTGAATTGAAAGCGAATTGAAATGAATTCAAATTGAATTGAAATTTGAATTGAATAGAAATGAATTTTAAAACGAATTTATAAGGAAGAATTCAATTTTGCTTTGGATTGAAATGGAAGTTGAAATTGTTTTTGAAACGAATTTAGAATTATTTATATAATTCGTTTTAAATAGAAATCGACGAAATATATATTATATATATTATATATATGATATAATGGCCTGAATAGAACGCGCCGCGCCGCGGCAGTTCGTGAATTTCGACCATTTATTTCAAACGGACATTACGGGAGATCCGACCGTCGGATTCTCCTAAAACCGGAACCATTGGGTTCGTATCGAAAAGAGCTTTCTAACGAATATTTGAAATTCGAAATCTAACGGTTGGACTTGGAGTTACGTCCAAATCAAATTTGGAAAAGGTCGCTGTAAGTGCAGTTCGATGGTCGTTGATGGAAATCGACTGTACGGGCCTTGATAAAATTATTAAAAATAGTAATAATTTGTGTGAGAAAAATTGGGGTGAAAAACTCCATATTTGAAAAGATAAAAATAGATTTTTATCGAAATGAAATAGTTTTGAACTAAATTTAAAACCCAATTATTTTTAAATAAATAAATTAGATTTAAAAAGGGGTTTTAAATAATCGGAATTTCTAATATATTTGATTGGATTTGAAATGGGTTTATCATGAACAGTGTTTTAAATAACACTAGTTCTTTAACCCGATAACAAATAGAATGTGATTTGGGTTTGTCGTGAAATGTGTTTTAAATAACACCTAGTTCTTTAACCCAGTAAAAGGAGTTCTAACGAATCTGCAATTAGATTGAAATGTGAATCTATAATCTAAATTATCAAATTTAGAAATGAGCGAGAATGGAGTATTACTAGTTTTGCTCCAAAGCGATAGTTAAATCTTTAATTAGATTTGAACGTGAAATGGTAACCGATAACACCACGGTGTTAGATATGGAGTATTACCAGTTTTGCTTCATGGGATGAAAAGGTTGGGATTGGGAAATAAAATAAATAATTACTTCGGTGTGGTTCGCTAATCTCGACTAGTTCAGAAAACCATAATTGGGTTTGAAACGACATCAAAAGGAAGATTAAAGGATAAATTTTAAAGAATTTATCTTGGATAAAATTAATGGGAACCTTTCCCAAAAGATGTGAATATTTAAATAACGGAATATTCAGAATTGGAATGAGGCGTATGTTGAGTTTGTGTAACATTTGTTTTTAATATACGCAGGTTGTTCGGAAAGGCCAGGTTTATACCCATTCTGAATAACCGATTCGACTTTAAGTCGAAGATGAAGACGGTGGTCGAAGACCAGAAGTCTTCACATTGTTTGGGCAATTACTGACGATCCTGATTGGGCTGTACACCCAAGAGGATGGAAATAGTTGGTGGTCGTCCAGACGTACTTGGAGATGGATGGATATGCGAGGAAAGTGCCTCCGGTTTCGTTCAGACCCAGAACGGACTTGTAAATGGATTGTGTGTCTGACATTGGATTTTATTCTGTGTTGATTGATTTCTATTAAATATACATTTGTTTGGCGGCGGAGAATTTATTCTTTTGCTTAACGCCCTTCTCTGAGACGTACGAGCTCAGAGGTTGTATATCGATGGACATCAGTCGCATGGCATGAATTGCCTATGTGGCACGCTAAGATGCAATGATCAAGGCTTTTGTTGAAAAGCAGAGTCTTGTGGTTGATGATCAAAGCACGGCTTACGTGGCAGCTTTGTGTATAACGTGAATTCGCGAGTCTTACACCTCGGTATGAGTTAAAAATGGGATACGGACTGCAGGGAGAGCACGACGTTTCTTTCTAGCTTTGGTGGAGTCAGTGACTTCCCAGCCCTGACATTTATATACTTTTCACCTTTGTGGTTGTTGGATGAGGCGCCTCGATTTTAGGTCTGTAAGGACCGGGAAACGTGTGTTCAGGCATAATTAATCCTCTAACGTAAGTGAGGACCGGCCCTGAAGCATCCAGGGGTTGCCCAGAGTGCGTAGCCCTGAGGCATTTGCTAGAGTGTCTCGAACGCGGAGAGGAGCTTGCCCCTTGCCTCGACTCATGACGGAAATCCAATTTCCAATACGTGTATTTCGGTTTTATTCGTAGAGTCCAGTATGGCGACATAGTGGGATGGGGCACTCATGCCTTCTATGATTTATATTTATGATTGAAATGTTTTGACACTATACACTTATTATAGTATCAAATGATTTGTTTTAAACGTATCAAGCATGTTTGGCTGTTATAAGGTAAAACCCTATCCTCCGGCTTGCGTTGCATTGTGTGATGGGACCTGGATCTTATAATAGCTTCATTTTTCGAAAAAGCATTGCGTTGTTTATTCTATGCACTGGTATTCTTGGGAGGAAACCCGTTCCGTGTTATACGGCGTGGTCCCTTGAATTACTCTCTTTTAAAGTAAAGTTTAAATAACTGTTTTAGTTCTCACACCAGTCACATGACTGACCTGGGGTTTATGGTTTTAACCTAAACTCTGGGTGCCCCTATTTTCGACACGGGCAGCTAGTAGTTTTGGTGTTGCAGATTTATATTCACAGGATCCTGATTTACAGCTGGAACGATGCTCGGAAAGCTCTGTATCCGTGTATTACTTTCAGTTGTGTTTTATATTGTTTTTCCGCTGCAATGTAATTTATTCAATTATACTCTGTATATTCTTGTATTCTGATGAAATTGTTGTAATAGCAATGAAATGTTCTTCCGTCTGCGTTCTGATTTGTCTTGTCCTCACAGTAATTCGTTCTTTCTCATCTCTTCGGAGACTGGGAAGTTCGGGTCGCTACATTTGGTATCAGAGCTTTGGTTTACAGAGTTCGAGAACAAGACACATTAGAATCATACGAAAGAATTCATCAGATATTGGATTAGCAATATCCAATTAGAATGACTCGTTAGAGATAGGATCAGTAGTATCCTAGAACGAGTGTGAAGAGTATTTTTTTTCAAATGAAAACAATTTTGTTTTGAAATTTAAATCGTTTTACACGTATTTGAATATTTATTTATTTTGCATATGGACAATCCAATATATAAAGATTTTGCATATACGCGTCATGAACGTATATTCGAAGTTTTAATATACTGGACAGATATAGGATTACACTCTAGTCGCCCGGAGATGATATTGATGATAGCGATCGCATCATCAATATTTATGTTCGTGTTTCGAAGGTGTGATTTTCTATATATTTCCATTAGACTGGTGTGAGAATCAAAACTTATCTATATAGCTAGAACACTTTGTTGTGAATTGGCACCAAAACAGGATTTTTTGTATATATATCAAATTTATGAATTTGAAACTCTAATTCACTAATTGATTGATGTTTGTGTTGTTTGTTTATTTATTTGCTAATTTTGAACCATTATGCCTAATTGCATCAAATATTGAATTGTATTGAAAATTAGTTGCATTTGCTTGCATATACATATATATCATTGAACAGGTCATAGCAAGGAGGCTAGAGCAGAGAATAAAATTTGTTTGCCCGACAAATAGGTACATGTTTACTACATAATTTACTGTTTTGTTTGGGTGATGATGTTTTTATGAGCCTATTGGCTAGCCGCTTGGCTTTTTCTTTTTCTTTTTGAGATCAGAAGGCCTATATGGTAATTTCGGGATTTTCCCGTGGCTCCCGGTGCAGGGGAGGTTATGGCGAAATTTTTCGAAAATTTAGGGTGTTAGCCAAATTTTTGAAAATTTGAAAATTCTCAGAAACTGAAAAGTTGGAGAATGGAAGCCAGATCAAATGTAGAGCAGATTAATCAAACCACTTTCGACTTTGTTCCTTTTCGAGGACGAAAAGTTTTAAGTGGGGGAGATTGTAATAACCCGGAAATTCTGAGCCAGTTTAAAATTTTTATTTTGGCAATTTTAACGAATTTTGAAGATTTAAAATATATTATTTTAAATAAAATCGACGAAAAATTTATTTTGAATATAGATTGGAACGTATATATTATATACGCCATCGTTAGAATATAAATAATTATATATAATTATAAATAGAATTGATAATGGCGCGGTAGTTCGATAGTTCGATTTCAAACTTCAATTGAACATACCGGGTGCAAAACAATCTGGATTTTAGTGAAACCAAAAACATTGGGATCTAATTGATAATATCTTTCCAACGAATCCGAAAAATCGAGATTTCATAGCGAGAATCAAAAGATATGTTCAGTTGAAAATTCTGAATAGTCGCTATGGAATTCAGGCCCTTAAAAATTGAAATTTTGCAAGCGACCTCGGATTTCGACGAAACCACTTTTGTTGGGTCCGCAGTGTCAAATTATTGCTAGGTTTCAAATTTCATAATTTTTCGAATCAATATGTGAGCATGGAAAAGGAAAACGCGTTTGACCAGTTTCAGTTGATTTTAATCGACTGGAAAATGGCCATTTTTCTAACGGTCTCAGAATTCGATGAAACTAGTTTTGTTAGGACCGTATCGTCAATACGAAGCTAGAAAATATTTTTTGGGAATTTTTCTGGTTAGTATGTGACCCCGGTAATTTGAAATGTACGTTTAAAATTCAATATAGTGATTTAAATGTAAATTTAACAGAAACTGATTGTAACAGCCAAATCAGCCTACAATACATATCCCATTGTGTTCGGAGTGGAGGTAAAACGCTATGGACGACAGGCGGTGGGCCTCGTTTCAAGTTCGTATATAAAAGTCAACTTTTTGAAAATTAATTAATTAAATAAATAAAAAAAGAAAACCCTTTTCCCTTATATCAGGCACCCCCCCCCCCCGGTTAAAAACTAAAATCAGAAAAATGAAAAAGAAGAAGAAAAAAAAGAATATCGCGCAAGGCGATCGATGCACCCCCCCCTCAAGCGGCGGCGCCGCGACGCACACCCCCCCTCCCTTCTTCTTCATCCCCTTCCCCTTCCCTTCCTCGACTGCGACGCCCGAACCCCCCCTCCCTTCGCCTGCGACACCCGAACCCCCCTCCCTTCGCCTACGACATCGAGCGCCCCCCTCGTACGAGTCTTCGTTCGAAGGAAACCCGATAGCCATGAACCCCCTTCCCCTCGATTTGCACTGTAAGTTGCTTTTTATTTTACTTATTTTATTTTATTTTTATTTTCATGCCATAATATTAAAATATTTTTAAATCAGTTTTATATGAAAAGGAATAAAAATACGATTTTTCCTTATTTGAATGACGAATAAAAATTCGATTTTTAGTTGAATAGCGTATAAAATTTTGATTTTTATAAATATGAATTCGCTATGAAAGTTGGATCTTTATATTTGAAAAGCTCACATTTTTCTAATGAAAAGAGCGATATATAAAAATATGTTTTTTAGTATGAAATTGAAGTTATAAAAATACGATTTTTAATGAAGAAGATAATAGAAAAGACGAGATTTTTAAAATAGAAAAAACGAGATTTTTAAAATAGAAAAGACGTTATTTTTATAAAGGCGAAGTCTTTTTATATAGTATAGATATTAAAAATATAGTCTTTACTATATAGAAGATGTAAAAATATGATTTTTGTTTATGTAGAGGATTAAAAATATAATTTTTACATGATAGGAATATTAGAAATATCATCTTTATATGTGTAGAAATGTGAAAATGTGATTTTTAAAATGTTATGAAATTGAAAAGGCGAAATCTATATTTTCATAAAGGCGAAATCTTTAAAAGTGAAAAGGCGAAATCTTTAAAATTGTAAAGGCGAAATCTTTATACAGAAAATAGCGAGGTAAAAATATAATTTTTATCTATACAGTAGCAATGTAAAAATAGAATTTTTATCCATATAGCGAAGTAAAAATTCAATTTTTATATATTGAACAACGAAGTAAAAATTCGATTTTTATATATTGAACAGCGAAGTAAAAATTCGATTTTTATATATATGAAGTGATTATAAAAATATGATTTTTAAAATTGAAAGTAAACAAATAAAAATGTGATTTTTATTTTAAAAAAAGACAGCAATATAAAAATGTGTGATTTTTATATATGTAGAGAATACGGGCAAGGAAAGCGGCAAAAGGCGGGAATGGCGAAGATTTCTATAAATGAAGTGTCGTAAAGTTGGATAGCTATCGGTGAGAATTTCTCAACTTTCAATTTCATTTTCTAATTATATATATATACTAGGATGAAGACGGTGTTTAGTAGCACCCGACACAATCGTCCACAGACAATGGACTTGTTTGTTTGATTGCAAAAATTAGTTAGATTATTTGATTTGAATTTGGTTGTTTGGTGAATTTGATTGATGTGTGAATGGCGTGGGCCTTCACTAGACCGGGGATAAGGATAGGCCTCGTCCTGTTTCTGGTATCGTGCCGTTATGCCGCCGAAATTTTCTAATATAAGTTAGAAAAAGGAAAATATCATTTTATTTAAAGAATGAACTGAATAGAAAGTCATATGTTGAAATAAAATGTTTTATCGTTAAAAATATAATTTTTAAATGTGAAAGTGAATAAATAAATATGTATAAACAAATCGGCCGATTTGTTTATATACACTGATTTGACTGATATTGATTGGGTCGATAAATTTTACACATCGCCCAACTGCACAACTAAATCTGTGTTTGATTGTTTGAAACCCCACACGGGTGTTGGGATGAAATTTGAAGTTCACTCATCCTGATTGATTAAATATGTCGATCGATTGATTGACAGGCTGTTATAAGCGTTAGATATCTATATCTGATGCTTATACAGTGTAGTGCACTTTGGTTGATGGTTGATTATTTTTCAATGCTATTATATACGTGTGATGTATGAAAATCCATATAATTAGCATTATATGGTGATTGATTGGGACTCATTCCAATTTAGAAGATAAAGAATATTATAAAGTAAAGGTTCATGTGTTGACTGTACTCATCCGTTGAGATTAGTCATGTGTTGAACGAAATAATTTAACAAAAATAGTCACACGTGGACAGTACTCGTTCGTTGAGATTAGTCGTGTGTTGACAAAAATAAATACTCATTTGTTGAATAGAATATTTGAAAAGGAAATATTTGAAATAGAATATTTGAAGAAAAAAATATATTTGAAATAGAATATTTGAAAATAGAAATATATGAAGCCGTGTTGGTTAGTTTGACGCCATTTTGACGTGAACGATATTTATATCGATTTTACTCATTTTAAAATGAATATTGAAAAGTGATGTCGAATTGAATCGAATAGAAAACCCTTTTGAATTGAATCAAACGGGAAACCAATTTGAATTGAATCGAACGGAAAACCAATTTGAATTGAATCGAATAGAAAACGACTTTGAAATTGAATTGAATTGAAAACGAATTCAAATTGAATTGAAAGCGAATTGAAATGAATTCAAATTGAATTGAAATTTGAATTGAATAGAAATGAATTTTAAAACGAATTTATAAGGAAGAATTCAATTTTGCTTTGGATTGAAATGGAAGTTGAAATTGTTTTTGAAATGAATTTAGAATTATTTATATAATTCATTTTAAATAGAAATCGACGAAATATATATTATATATATTATATATATAATATAATGGCCTGAATAGAACGCGCCGCGCCGCGGTAGTTCGTGAATTTCGACCATTTATTTCAAACGGACATTACGGGAGATCCGACCGTCGGATTCTCCTAAAACCGGAACCGTTGGGTTCGTACCGAAAAGAGCTTTCTAACGAATATTTGAAATTTGAAATCTAACGGTTGGACTTGGAGTTACGTCCAAATCAAATTTGGAAAAGGTCGCTGTAAGTGCAGTTCGATGGCCGTTGATGGAAATCGACTGTACGGGCCTTGATAAAATTATTAAAAATAGTAATAATTTGTGTGAGAAAAATTGGGGTGAAAAACTCCATATTTGAAAAGATAAAAATAGATTTTTATCGAAATGAAATAGTTTTGAACTAAATTTAAAACCCAATTATTTTTAAATAAATAAATTAGATTTAAAAAGGGGGTTTTAAATAATCGGAATTTCTAATATATTTGATTGGATTTGAAATGGGTTTATCATGAACGGTGTTTTAAATAACACTAGTTCTTTAACCCGATAACAAATAGAATGTGATTTGGGTTTGTCGTGAACTGTGTTTTAAATAACACCTAGTTCTTTAACCCAGAAAAGGAGTTATAACGAATCTGCAATTAGATTGAAATGTGAATCTATAATCTAAATTATCAAATTTAGAAATGAGCGAGAATGGAGTATTAATAGTTTTGCTCCAAAGCGATAGTTAAATCATTAATTAGATTTGAACGTGAAATGGTAACCGATAACACCACGGTGTTAGATATGGAGTATTACCAGTTTTGCTTCATGGGATGAAAAGGTTGGGATTGGGAAATAAAATAAATAATTACTTCGGTGTGGTTCGCTAATCTCGACTAGTTCAGAAAACCATAATTGGGTTTGAAACGACATCAAAAGGAAGATTAAAGGATAAATTTTAAATAATTTATCTTGGATAAAATTAATGGGAACCTTTCCCAAAAGATGTGAATATTTAAATAACGGAATATTCAGAATTGGAATGAGGCGTATGTTGAGTTTGTGTAACATTTGTTTTTAATATACGCGGGTTGTTCGGAAAGGCCGGGTTTATACCCATTCTGAATAACCGATTCGACGATAAGTCGAAGATGAAGACGGTGGTCGAAGACCGGAAGTCTTCACATCGTTTGGGCAATTACTGACGATCCTGATTGGGCTGTACACCCAAGAGGATGGAAATAGTTGGTGGTCGTCCAGACGTACTTGGAGATGGATGGATATGCGAGGAAAGTGCCTCCGGTTTCGTTCAGACCCAGAACGGACTTGTAAATGGATTGTGTGTCTGACATTGGATTTTATTCTGTGTTGAATGATTTCTATTAAATATACATCTGTTTGGCGGCGGGGAATTTATTATTTTGCTTAACGCCCTTCTCTGAGACGTACAAGCTCAGAGGTTGTATATCGATGGACATCAGTCGCATGGCATGAATTGCCTATGTGGCACGCTAAGATGCAATGATCAAGGCTTTTGTTGAAAAGCAGAGTCTTGTGGTTGATGATCAAAGCACGGCTTACGTGTCAGCTTTGTGTATAACGTGAATTCGCGAGCCTCACACCTCGGTATGAGTTAAAAATGGGATACGGACTGCAGGGAGAGCACGACGTTTCTTTCTAGCTTTGGTGGCGTCAGTGACTTACTAGCCCTGACATTTATATACTTTTCACCTTTGTGGTTGTTGGATGAGGCGCCTCGATTTTAGGTCTGTAAGGACCGGGAAACGTGTGTTCAGGCATAATTAATCCTCTAACGTAAGTGAGGACCGGCCCTGAAGCATCCAGGGGTTGCCCAGAGTGCGTAGCCCTGAGGCATTTGCTAGAGTGTCTCGAACGCGGAGAGGAGCTTGCCCCTTGCCTCGACTCATGACGGAAATCCAATTTCCAATACGTGTATTTCGGTTTTATTTGTAGAGCCTAGTATGGCGACATAGTGGGATGGGGCACTCATGCCGTCTATGATTTATATTTATGATTGAAATGTTTCGACACTATACACTTATTATAGTATCAAATGATTTGTTTTAAACGTATCAAGCATGTTTGACTGTTATAAGGTAAAACCCTATCCTCCGGCTTGCGTTGCATTGTGTGATGGGACCTGGGTCTTATAATAGCTTCATTTTTCGAAAAAGCATTGCGTTGTTTATTCTATGCACTGGTATTCTTGGGAGGAACCCGTTCCGTGTTATACGGCGTGGTCCCTTGAATTACTCTCTTTTAAAGTAAAGTTTAAATAACTGTTTTAGTTCTCACACCAGTCACATGACTGACCTGGGGTTTATTGTTTTAACCTAAACTCTGGGTGCCCCTATTTTCGACACGGGCAACTAGTAGTTTTGGTTTTGCAGATTTATATTCACAGGATCCAGATTTACAGCTGGAACGATGCTCGGAAAGCTCTGTATCCGTGTATTACTTTCAGTTGTGTTTTATATTGTTTTTCCGCTGCAATGTAATTTATTCAATTATACTCTGTATATTCTTGTATTCTGATGGAATTGTGGTAATAGCAATGAAATGTTCTTCCGTCTGCATTCTGATTTGTCTTGTCCTCATAGTAATTCATTCTTTCTCATCTCTTCGGAGATCGGGAAGTTCGGGTCGCTACACTCAGGGTGGCTGATGGTGGTGCGCTGCGGCAGTTCGTGAATTTCGACCATTGACTTCGAATGGACATTACGGGAGATCCGACCGTCGAATTCTCCTGAAACTAGAACCGTTGGGTTCCTATCGAAAAGAGCTTTCCAATGAATATTAGAAATCTGAGATCTAACGGTTGGATTTGGAATTATGTCCAAATCAAATTTGGAAAAGGTCGTTGTAAGTGCAGTTCAATGGCTGTTGATGGAATTTGACTGTACGGGCCTTGATAAAATTATTAAAAATAGTAATAATTTATGTAAAATCATAAGAAATGATTTGTGAAGAATTGGGATGAAAATTTCCATATTTGAAAAGATAAAAATAGATTTTTATCGAAATGAACTAGTTTTGAACTAGAATTATAATTCTATTCATTTTTAAAATAAATAAAGTGGATTTGAAATGGTTTTGAAAATAACCAGAATTTCCAATATATAAAGTGGAAATGGAATTGAATCGAAATTGTCTTTGGAATATTTCGATGTTGGATTTCGTGATTATACAAATATTGTTATGGAAATTTGAAAGATATATTTATGTCGTTATTTCCAATACGATATTTGTTGGTCGTAGAATTTGATATTGAATATAAGCCGATATCTTTTCTATTCTGAGCCTTGTATTTAATATCAAATGGGATTTGGGTTTGTCATGAATGGTGTCTTCATTAACATAGTTCTTAAACCCAGTTGAGAGAAAGATTAAATCTTTTTTATTTAGATTTAATGAATCATACCAATTAAATGGATTTAATTGGAATTGAATTTGAATTGATTTTTGGGTTTATGGTGGATGGTGTTTTAAATAACATTTGTTCTTTAACCCGATAATTAATGGAATGTGATTTTGGGTTGTCGTGAACGGTATCTTCAATAATGCTGGACCCAACTAAGTTAAGAAAATCTGAAACTAACTGGAGATTAGTTAAGTTGAATGGTTTCTTGGGTATTGATCTGATGTTGGTTTCGGCCTTTGGAGTTAATACTTAGGGAATTGCTCACTTGCTATTTTACGGTTAAAGGCAGATAGAATGGAATGTGATTTTGGGTTTATCATGAACCGTGTTTTAAATGACATTGATTCAATAACCCAGTTAAAGATTAGAACTAAGCAGAGTTTTAATGAATATATAATTAGATTGAAAAGATCGAGAATGGAGTTTCACCAGTTTTGCTCCAGGCGATAGTTAAATCTTTAATTAGGTTTTAATGTGAAATGGTAATTGAATTTGCCGATAACACCGTGGTGTTAGATATGAAGTATGACAAGTTTTACTTCATGGGATGAATAGGTTGGGATTGGGAAATAAAATAAATAATTACTTCGGTGTGGTTCGCTAAACCCGACTAGTTTTAAGTGGTATTCAAAGGAAGATTAACAAATAAATTTAAAAGAATTTATCTTTGATAAAATTAATGGGAACCTTTCCCTAAGAATGTGAAATTTATAAACTAACTGTAGGTTAGCTAAGCAGAATGGTTTCCTGGTTATTGATATGATGTTGGTTTCGTCCTTGGGGGATAATATTTGGGAATTGTTCCCTTACTAATTTACGGTTTGTGACGGATGAATTGGAATGAGGCGTATGTTGTGTTTGTGTAACACTTGTTTATTATATATGCGAGTTATTCGGAAAGACCAGGTTTATCCCATTCTGAATAACTGATACGACGATAAGTCGAAGGTGAAGACAGTGGTTGAAGACTGGAGGTCTTCACGTCGTTTGGGGGATTACTGATGATCTTGACGGGTCGTACACCCAAGAGGAGGGAATCAATTAGTGATCGTCCAGGCGTACTTGGAGATCGATGGATATGCGGGGTACTAGGTGCCTCCCGTTTCGTTCAGACCCGGAACGAATTTGTAAATGGACTATGTGTCTAACACTGGATTTTATTCTATGTGATTGATTTCTATTAAATATATATATGTTTGGCGGCGAAGAATTTATTCTCTTGCTTAACGCCCTTCTCTAAGACGTACAAGCTCAGGGGTTATACATTGATGGATATCAAACGCATGGAGTGAATTGCCTGTGTGGCATGCCTGAGTGGCAAATGATCATGGCTTATGTTGAAAAGCAAAGTCTTGTAGGTGATGATCAAAGCACGACCTGTGTGGCATAGCTTTGTGTAGCGTTGATTCGTGAGCCTCACACCCCGGTTGTGAACCAGAAACGGGAGAGGAACTCAGGGAGGACATGCGTTTCTTTTTAGTTAGAAGTGGCGTCAGTGGTTTTACATGCCCTGATGAGTTTGACTTATGTGGTTGTTGCTGTTGCGAGGTGCCTCGGATATATCGGTGACTATGTGGAGTCGATGGAGTCATTTGCTGGCTCATTTACGCCCCAAAGGGTGGGAAAACGTAGTGTTCAGGCATTTTAATCCACATTTATGGACCAGCCCTGTCGCTCCAAGGGCCCACCTGAGTCTGGGTCCTGAGGCTCGGGATAGAGAGTCTCGAATCGGTAGAGGACTATCTTTTGCCTCGGTTCACAGATGGAAATCCAACTTCCAATATGTGACTTTGCGGTTTTGATTGTAGAGCCTAGTATTGGCAACATAATATATGATACCCATGCCGTCTATGATTGATACTTATGATTGAAATTGTTTTGGCATCATACACTTATAGTAATAATAAAACATGAAATTTCACGTACCAAGCATTCTTGGCTATTATAAGGTAAAAACCCTATCCTCCGGATTGCATTGCATTATGTAATGGGACTTGGGTCTTATAATAGCTTCATTTTTCTTTATTTAGCATTGCGCTGTTTGTTTTATGCACTGGTATTTTTGGGAGGAAACCCATTCCGTGTTATACGGCGTGGTCCCTTGATTTACCTAAATTTAAAATAAAGATTAATAACTGTTTTAAATATCATACCTGTCACATGATTGACTTGGAGTTTATTGTTTTAACTAAAACTCTGGGTGCCCTTTTTTTGGCATGGGCAGCTAGTAGTTTTGGTTTTGCAGATTTATATTTGCAGGATCCTGATTTACAGCTGGAATGATACTCGGAAAGCTCTGTATCCGTGTATTACTTTCAGTTGTGTATTATAATATTTTTCGCTGCTATATAATGTATTGTAATCTCTGGTATTTATCGAATGTGTAGTATTTATTCATACTCTGTATATTCTTGTATTCTGATGGAATTGTTGTAATATACAATGAAATGTTCTTCTGTTTGCGTTCGAATGTGTCGTGTTCTCAAAACAATCAGGGGTTTCGAACGGTCTTTGTCGGTTTAGCGACTGATTCGGATCGAGCGAAATTCTTGGTCGTTACAGAATTCAGGAGCTTGGTGAGGGCGTTCTGATGATACGACTATGATCAGATTTCAGTTTGAGGGGTCTTCGTTTTTTGAGAAAGAACCGACTGCGACTGAAGGTGTTTTCAGAGGACAGTGCAGGAACGAGTTTTGAGCTGGTGGTGGTGGAGGAGGCGAACGTGAAAGCGGAGGGAGGAGTGATGTCTGATAGATCTCAGGATGGCTGATGGTGGTGCGGTGGCGGCTTGTTCAAGATGAGGGTGGTTCGGTTTTTACAGAAAGAAGAATGAAAGGGGGGAAGATCATTAAAAAAGTAACTAAGGATAATTATTTTAATTAATCACTTTATTTAATTATCAAACACATTAAAAGCCGTATCTTTTTCGTACGAAGTCCGAATTTAGTGAAACTGGATCTGTTGCAATCGTATGTACGAGATCTACAACAGGAGCTGACTAGAAGCAATCTGGAACAAGTTTATATTTTTGATCAAATTAAACATCCTGTCTAATTTGATTAAAATAATCATTTTACCGATTTCAAAACCAATCAAGTGAGAACTCCTCACTAAAATTCCTGCAAAGTTATTTATTTATTTTCATAACTGAAAAACTTACAGAATTGCTAGTGTAAATTTTTATCAGTTCAGTCATTATGAATTGTATACAGTGCTTGTTAGATCACTTTCCTCGTCCATAAACCATAGACGATTTAAATTGAGTGTAATGTGTGTTGTCTGTGTTGTTGAAATGTTTAACACATTAAAAATGTTAATATTAATGTGGTAGTGAAATTAAATTATAAATATTCATTTATAATTTGAACAGTGAAAATTGGTTAAATAGAAAATAATTCAAACTGAATTAGAATGGGTTAAATTTATTAACCAATGATTTGTTTAAACAAACTGTTGTTGTTTGAAAACCCTACACTGGTATTGGGATGATATTTGACATACATTATTCCCAATATTTAGTTATATGTCAATCGATAGATTGACAGGCTGTGATGAGAAATATTTATTTATTTTAATGCTCACACATTTGTAAACTACACTCTAGATGTGAATGGACTGTTTGATGATTATTTATAATTATTGGTGCATACATGTGATGTATGAAATCCATATATCTAAAATTATATGGTAATTGATTGAGTCGCATTACGATTTAGAAATAAAGGAACATTTTAATAAAAAAAAGACATTTTAGAATAAAAAGGACATTTCAGAAATAAAAGAACATCTTGATAAAAAAGATTATTTTAGAAAAAAGACTTTTTAGAAAAAAAGACATTTTAGAATATAAAGGATATTTTAGAAAAAAGACATTTTAGAATAAAAAGATTATTTTAGAAAAAAAGACATTTTAGAATAAAAAGATTATTTTAGAATAAATGACATTTTAGAATAAAAGGACATTTTAGAATAAAGATATTTTAGAATAGAGGATTATTTTAAAATAAGGACATTTTAGAACAAATGATATTTTAGAATAAATGGACATTTCAGAATAAAGACATTTTAGAATAAAAGATTATTTTAGAATAACGACAATTTAGAATAAAGACATTCTAAAATAAAAGATTATTTTAGAATAAAGACATTTTATTATAAAGACATTTTAGAAAAAAAGATTTTTTAGAATAAAGACATTTTAGAATAAAAGGGACATTTTAGAATAAAGGATATTTTAGAATAAAGAACATTTCAGAATAAACACATTATAAAATAAAGAATATTTTAAAATAAAGAATCTTTTGAAATATAGGATATTTTATAATGAATACTCTAAAATAATATTCAGCAAAGAATTAAATTATGATTTTGAAAATATTTTGAAAATATTCTAAAATAATATTCAAAAATTAATATTTTGAAAATATTATCATTTTAATATGATAAAGTATGATAAAGATATATAATATTCAATTTTGATTTAAAATTGAAAATAAGGTTGGAATCGTTTTAAAACGAATTTATAAACGATTTATAAAATACGTTTTAAACGGAAATCACTGAAAAATATATTATATATGTATATATATATATATATATATGTATATAAAGGCCTGAATGGAATGCGCCGCGCAGCGATCGTTCGCGAATTTCGACCATTGACTTCGAATAGAAATTATGGGAGATCTGAACGTCGGGTTCTCCTAAAACCGGAACCATTGGGTTCTTACTGAAAAGAGCTTTCCAATGAATATAAGAGATTTGAAATCTAATGGTTGGTTTTGGAAATATGTCCAAATCAATTTTGGAAAATGTCGCTGTAAATGCAGTTCAGTGACCGTTACTGGAAACTGACTGTAAGGGCCTTAATAAAATTGTTAAAAAAATGGAAAAATTATGTAAAATCATAATAAGTGATTTGAAAATATTTTGGATGAAAAATTTCGGTTCTGAAAAGAGAAAAATATATTTTTATCAAAACGAACTAGTTATTAACTAGAATAATAATCCAATGTTTTTAAATAAATAAATTGGATTTGTAAATGGTTTTAACATAACCAGAATTTTCCAAATATGAATTGGAATGGAAATTAACTCCGGAATATTTCGATATTGGATTCCGTGATTATATGGATATTTTTGAGGAATTTGGAAGATATAAATATCGTTTGTGCCAATACGATATTTGTTGATTTCAGAATTTGATATTAAATATAAGCCGATATAATTTCTATTTAGAATCTTATATTTAATATCAAATTGGATTTTGGGTTTGTCATGAACAGTGTCTTAAATAACACTGTTCTTAAACCCAGTTGAGAAAAAAAAATCTTTAATTAAGATTTAGTGAAGTTTTCCAATTAATTAATATTTAATTGGAATTGAATAAAAGAATTGGATTTTGGGTTTGTCGTGAATGGCGCCTTAAATAACACTATTCTTAAACCCCGTATGAAAAGAATAAATATTTTAATTAAGATTATTAGAGTTTCCAATTATCTTCAGTAATTGGAATAAAATGAAATGTGAATTGGGTTTATTGTGAACTGTGTTTTTAATGACATTTGTTCTTTAACCGGATTAACAGTGAAAATGTAATTTGGAATTTATAAAACTTTTATTAAGATTTAAATGGAAAATTTTCCAAAGTAAGGTTTTCCAATTTAATAAAAGAAATTGGAATTGAATGGAATTCGATTTGCTAATAATCGAGATGAGCTTCTGTGGATGAAGACATTACTATATATGGAACTAAATAGGCTTTGCCGATATTCCATTTATATTATTAGTCTGATACGGAAATTTATATCGATTACATATTGATCTGTTTTCCGTGTAGATTCCATTTTTATGGAAAACGATTTGGGTTTGTCGTGAACTGTGTTTTAAAGGACATTTATTCTTTAACCGAGGTAAGAACAGGATTTATTTCCTATGCTTGAATAATCATTAAATAATGATTTTTGAGATTAAAACTGAATTAAAGTTTTAATGGATCTTTAATTATATTTAAATGACAAAGAGATAATTGAATTTATCAAATTCATGAAATGATCGAGAATGGAGTACCACCAGTTTTACTCCAGGAAATAGTTAAATTTTTAATTATATTTGAACGTGAAATGGTAATTAATTTTACTGATAACACTGTAACGACCCGCCTTTTTGCCCGGTTCTTGCCGGTAATTAAACCAACTTAAACCGTTCAGAAAGACGAATTGTTATGGGTACATACATACATTGAACAAAATAACAGAAATTTCCATTGCTCAAGAACAATATTTCATCAAAGTTACCTGAATATCAGAGTTACACATACATATATACTTTACAGCGGAAGAAAGAAATTTACTCTCATCGGAAGATCAAAAGACACAGCGGAAACTTTAACTCTAGCGTGGACGCCAACTCAGAAAGTGCTTCGAAATTTGCTCCAACGAATGATAGCTGCAAAACTAAACTACTAGCTGCCCGTGTGAAAATTTAATGGGCACCCAGAGTTTAGGAAGGAACAATAAACTCCAGGTCAATCATGGGACTGGTGTGAGAACATAAAACAGTTGTGTTTTAGGATTTATTTTAAAGTTGGGACATTCACCGGACCACGCCGCTATCGCGCAACGGGCTTTTGCTCCATGTGAACACCCGTGCATATAAATAAGAAATGATATTTTTAAAATGAAGCTATCATAAGTTCGTCCCACATCACACAATGCAAGCGTACACCAGATGGGCGAGGTTTATCTTATGATAACCAAACATGCTTTCATACGGAAAATCCTCTTTTCATATTATTATATATAGTGTGGAAGAAAACCATTTCGCAAATAAATGTATTAATCCTAGACGGCATAATACCCCATCCTATTATGTCGCCATATATGTAGATATACAAACAAAACCGTATGACACGTATTGGAGATTTGGGTTTCCAACTTGATGATTCCTGGCACGAAAGATCAATCGGAATACAAACGAAATGTAATCACGGGTTTTTCATCCAGACGCGGACACCAATACAAATCGCGAGGAAGATCAACGGTTTTCGACCAGACACGGCCCCCCGAACATACCCTATTCCATCATTCATAAGTGGTTTCCCACTGCTGCAGCGGTCATCATCAATTCACATATATATACACAACCTAACCGCCAGTTTCTCATCATCCGGGGTGTGAGGTTTGTCGATGTCACGTCATACACAAAGCATGCCTAGAAAAGCAATGCCTTGATCATCACTAGCTCGTTCATAACTTGGGTATGCCACATTGACAATTCACGACATATCACCGATTTCAATCAATGCATACCCTCTAAGTTCATATGACTTAGAGATAAGGATAAAATATTTACCACAAATCCGATATATATTAACGGAGATCAGTGCTATGCGGTCAATTTCAATGTCAGACACACCATCCATACACGTCCGTCCTGGGTCTGAACGGAACGAAATCCGAAAGTTCTCCCCATACGTTCAGACTTCCTGCCACTCCGGGAATAGGGGCATCTCTCTACTGTAGCTACCAGTAAAGAAACCAATCGACAATCAGTCCGTTCGATGTGAAGAACCACGGTCTTCACTCGTCGATTCCAAGTCTTGAATTTGCTTCATGCGTCGTATTATTACTTGGAATGGTTTCGAACTTAAATCCGATCCCGGACTTCCCAAGTAAAACAAGCGTATTCTTAAATCGATGGTCATGAATCATACGGGCCTTTCAATTCAATTTCCTTCCAATCATTTCAATTTATTAGAATGTCAAAGTTGGAATTTGTCATAAACTCAGTTTTCATCTTAACTCTTTATTTCGAATCAAAGAGTCGCTTTTCCGACCTTATATTTCAAAACATGCCTTCCAATTCTCATATTTCTTTGTTCATTTCCTCAAGTTATTCAATTCACCAAATCTCTATTTGGATTAAAATTTCATATATGATAATCCAAACCATTTATATTCGAACATAAGTTTGATAGAGTTAAATCAACTTATATTCGTTGTAAATTCACAACTCAATCAAACACTATCAGAACATTGAGGTAATATTTTCTAATGCTTCTGATAATATTTATTCAACTTTGGAATTACACATCGAATATCCATCACAACTCCATCCAACTCATTTCCTTTTAAATGCTAATCTTTAGAATTTAATGAATAATTCCAAATTCAATTATTTAAAATCCTTCCGAACCATTTTAAATCTTTTAACCATTTAAATAATGGTTTACAATATAAATTTCAAAAACCGTTTATCTTTGGAATCTAAATAATAACGTTAGAATGTTATTAAATGCTGCAATAGCCATTGAATTCAAATATATTTCCAATCACTTCAAAATTCCAATAATTCATTCCTAATTACTTCAAATTAATAAAGTATAACTTATCATGAATTCTCTAAAATTTAAAACTGGTTATATTTGAAAGTCAATGTTTCAAATCGAACCGATTTCAAACCATAAGGTTATAACCATTTTGAAATCGATATTTACGAACTTTCGCGCCGTAGCGCATTATAAATTGGTTTAAATAAAATTTCGCTCGAGTTCTTTCAAATTTAATTTATATTTCCAATTCAAATAACTTATTTCAAAATCGATTTTAAGTTTAAATTGAAAAATCATTTCATAATTCCAAATCTTAATCTACATTAAATTAAGTTATAAACCATAGAAATTCAACCCTTTTAATTTTAAATGTTAAATTTAAATTAAATTTTCATAAATGTTCCTTACACGACATTTATTAATTGAAATCCTAATTGGTTTCTAGGTTTAAAAACGACTTCAATCCAAATTCAAATTTTGTTTGAATTAATCGTTTCGTCCGTCGGACCAGTTAGGGATGGCCAGAGAGAGCAGGAAACTAGGTTTCCAAACCCAAGCCTAGATGCCATCCTCTCTGTCATCCTAGAATGGTCTGGTATAATATTATATATATATATATATATATATATTTCGAAAGCTCTTTCAAATTAAAATTTTACTTAAGAGAATAATTTTTAATATTGAAAAAAATAAATCTTCCGTATATTGAAGGAGAATTGAATCGACTATCTGTATGATTTCACAACCATGGTGTTGTGTGTGCATCATGCAAACCAAAATAAATCAACCATATAAGTCAGATGATCATGCATTATAATCATCATTAGTAACAACCAATTTAATAGTGCACAAGCGTTACTGTCAATAACGCTTTTCAGTGTTCGGTGTGTTATCTAGTTACATGCATATCCATTCACACATTCACATCTATATTCAAACGATCATCACATCACATTTTAATCACTACTAATTAAAATAAATGATTAAATAAATTGTTCTCACCTTATAGCTTCCCAGAAATTTCACCGCTTTTTTTTCTGTTTTTGTACCACTGCGTTCCAGTCTCCGATGCTTCGTTTGCGTTCTCCCTTTTCTTTTCTCTCTTTACCTTGCGCCCCAATCCGTTCGCTCAATAGACAAAGCCTGAACCTCATATTTTTCTTCACATTTTCACTTTGCTCAAATAGACAAAGCATGCAATATGCATTGCCAAGTACAGTAAATTAAATTGCCCATTCCCTCTATCCATGCGAATTGTTCATGCGTTTTTTTTTCTTTCCTTTTTTCTCTTTTTCCTTTTTCTCTTTTTTTTCGCGCTCTTAGATCTGCAACAACATTCGCGCCCGCATGCAAAGTCGGCTAGGCGAGCATGGTTTCACGTTTGCAAACTTTTCTTCTTTTTCCTTTGTAGAGACGGACTGTTGGTCTCTCCTTTTCTGCGCTTTCTCTTTTCCTTCCCTTTGCTTTCTTGCGTCCTTCTTACTACTTGCGTTCTATCTTTTTTTTTTCCTTTTTTTTTCTTTTTTTTAACAACGCAAAGGCTTTTATCTGCAAATAGTCTTTTTTTTTTGCATGCATGCAAAGTTGGAGGAGAAAAGTTGAATGATGGGTTTTATGCGAGAGGAGAAATTTCGGTGGGAGGCTGAGTGCATGCAACGTACAGTTTCATTTCTTCTTTTTTTTTCTTTTTTTCTTTTTTTTTTATAAAACAAGGTGTGCATGCAAAATTGAGGAGGAGGGAAGGAAGTGTGGCAGTGGTGAGCAAAATGGATATTTGCGGTGGAGCTGAGGGCTTTATGGTGCGGTGGAAGGTCTGCCAGGGTTGCGGAGGAGACTAAACGAGGGGAAGAAGCGGGATAATTACGGCATGGGAAGAAAGAGGTGGAGCAAGTGCCGTGTCTGGTGGCAATGCTGAGTGGGGTGGCGGACGTGTAGTTGTGTCAAGTGAGAAGATTGCGGTGGAAGGAAGAATGTGGAATGGGAAGGAAAGAAGGCTGTTTTAAAAATGAGGAAGTTTTTTTTTTTTTTTTTTTGTGATGGGAATGCACGTGTAGGAGTGTTTGCACACTTGTCTTACTAGAATCATGCATGCCTGGCACGTTTGATTTATTCATTTCATATATACATATTTTTTTTTAAATTTTTTAATTTTTTTTTTAAACTCGAACTTACGTGGAAACCAAGTGGCATCTAAGTTTTGTTTAACGCAACATATGGATGTTGTATAGAATCCATGCGTGAGTCCTTTTTTTTTTTTGCTTCCTTATGCATTTTCTTGCGTGAATACCTTATGTCCCATCCTCTTGAATGCCTTTCCCAAAGCCCAATTTCTTTTATTCAAATTTGTACATCGCACATTTTCCGATTTCTTTTATTTTTAATTATCAATAACCAATAACAACAAGCTAACAATATATTCATGTACAATAATGTGTCCCGATCCCAAAACAGTAATAAAACAGTCCGGTTGACTGATTCTGTAAAGTGTCAAAAGGGACCACAGTTACCCCAAAATACACTAGAAAAACATATGCTTATTTTTTTGATATAAAAATTACAGAAAAATTAAATAAAATATTTTAAGATGACGCGAACTGAAACTGAACAAAAATCTACAACGAATATTTAATTATAATTTAATTTCAAATCCTGATCGTTTGCCCAACTCGATTATAACTCATTCCAATATTTCAACTTACGACGAACCATTTTTCTAAAACAAACGTTGTTATAACTGATTTCACAATAAAATTTAATTTTTAATCTTTTAAAACACTATTATCGCCTTAAAATTTTATTTAAAATTAATATTAAATTCAAATTTGATTTTCAAAAAACTTAGATCGTTACATTCTCCCCCACTTAAGGCTTTTCGTCCTCGAAAAGGGAAGTTCGTAAAATTATATATAAACAAAATAAACCTTACCTAGAAATTTGTTCAAAATTATTTACAAAATTTGTTAACCTTATAATTTATTCAAATAGCTTATAGGAACAAAGTCTCCGTATAATAAATTTGGTAAAACTCTTATATCAAATGTTTATTTATACAGAACAAAGATCACGGTATTTCAAAATATAGTTTGTTGGAAAGGTTAATTTAAGTAAGCTTGAACTTTTATTAATATTTGTAAGCATTTGAACCCTCATGATGATTTCTCGAACTTAGAATCCCACTTTCTATTTCAAACCATTGGAATAATCTAATTCCTCTCATATAGAAAATCATACTCTACTTCGGGACTTTCCAAAACCAAATTCGCTTTCAAAATTTCAAAATATATTATGATGAAATCTATATGTTAATAATTCGAGAAGTTCATTCTCATGACAGTGCAACTGAGTATCACCCATCACACGAAATCAAATCTTTCATCCAAACCCTGTTTTAGTCATGGTTACTCGAACAAACCAAATCATTTCATACCGCTAAGTTGTAAATCATTTCATAATTATAATTTACAAATATCTATTGTTTTCTAAACATTTCAAAATATCGGGATTCTAGTCGTAGAAATTTCTTTTATTTCTAAGTCATATATTAGTTGTCATATTTCTATAATCGAATTAACCTTTCCTTTTTAATCGACTTGATATCAAAAGATTTGATTTTTCTCTCTTTCTCAAATGTTGAAGCTTATTAGGGAAAATTTTATTTACTCAACTAGTCGGAATCTCATTTTTATTTAAAATAACATCACGCTTCCGCTACGCCACTCTGATTCGGCATATTTCAAACTAGTATTGTTTCTAGTATTTATTCAAGCATTCGAGTTAAATTTCAAAATCAACTAATAATTATAAATCTAAATTTCTTGCATCAGTTAGGCCCTCTATTTCAAACGCCTTCAATTACAATGCAATGTTTACTTATTGAGATTTCAACATATCATTAGAACAGATCACTATTTCTAGTTTGAATTTAACTTTGGCTTTATTCGACAAATCAAATTTCATGCTCGAATCGAGTTATAGATAAAAGTTCAATATCAGAATAAGGGTTCGAATCAAATCACTTGACTAAATTCATAGGACAAAGGTATGAATGATACTCTTCAAGAACAATTGGTACGAAAAAAAACCAGCGTAGGTCAAGATAAATAAATCGAGTGCACCTAACGATACGACTAAGGACGATTCAATTTTTGGTAAAATCTTACTTTAATATTTATTTTTGCGTCTTAAGCAATTGCTTGTTAAGAAATTTCCAGTTGACTTCCTTATATCGTCTCAATAGGGAAGAGTATTTTCTCTCCCACTTAAGACATTAGTTATATTCTAAAATCGATTTTTACGCAAATTCCTACTTAAGCTAAAATTACCTTTAAACTTTTCTTAAGGGTTTGCTTTGCTAGGATTATACTTCCAAGCAAATTAATTCAACTTGTAATTTATCGTTCACCATTCCTGTTAGGTATAGGTTAAATTCTATTGTTTGACACTCATTGAGGAATATGATATCTTCTCTAATTACAACCTATTAAATTACAAAATTCATATTCAAATGTTAGTTATACCTTGATCCATTATTCTTGTAAATATGAGATATGGTAAATTATCCTCCTTACGTGCATTTTCAACCATACATTACCTAATTCTTAAGTGAGATTTCACTATTAAGATATATCTTTTAGTTCTCCAAGCACTTATTGTCTATCACACTCAAGGTTTTAAGGGTTCAAAGTTCTTGAAGTATTTTAGGCTAATCTCAGTTTCCCTTTCAAACTTCTAGTTTTAAAATCCTAGATTAATTCACCAAACCCTTTTATTAAGGTTGATTCATTAAAACACTTAGTCTGATGATTTTAAGTATTCCTCGATGTTTAAACTGGAATTATATAGTCACCACACTTTTGAAACTTGAAAATGAATGTCGATGGTGCTGCAGTCATCAACAGAATCATCCCCGAGCGACTAGAGTGTGATTCTATATCTATCTAGTATATACTAGACTTCGTATATATGTTGATCAGACGTATATTCAATATCCTTACATACTTGATAGTCCAATCGTGACGTCGAATAAAACACTCGCAATCCTTCTTTCCAATTATATTTCAAAATAATTTATTTGTTCAAAAATACTTTTTATGGATTTCAAAATACGCTCTCTCGATATAATATTCTAAAATCTCATTCTAGGGCATTTCTAACCCTATCTCTAATGAGATATTACAACTCTGATGAGTTCTGTCATTTGTTCAAAATATGTCATACCCAAGGCTTTGTAAAACCAAAGCTCTGATACCAACTGTAACGACCCGCCTTTTTGCCAGGTTCTTGCCGGTAATTAAACCAACTTAAACCGTTCAGAAAGACGAATTGTTATGGGTACATACATACATTGAACAAAATAACAGAACTTTCAATTGCTCAAGAACAATATTTCATCAAAGTTACTTGAATATCAGAGTTACACATACATATATACTTTACAGCGGAAGAAAGAAATTTACTCTCATCAGAAGATCAAAAGACACAGCGGAAACTTTAACTCTAGCGTGGACGCCAACTCAGAAAGTGCTTCGAAATTTGCTCCAACGAATGATAGCTGCAAAACTAAACTACTAGCTGCCCGTGTGAAAATTTAATGGGCACCCAGAGTTTAGGAAGGAACAATAAACTCCAGGTCAATCATGGGACTGGTGTGAGAACATAAAACAGTTGTTTTTTAGGATTTATTTTAAAGTTGGGACATTCACCGGACCACGCCGCTATCGCGCAACGGGCTTTTGCTCCATGTGAACACCCGTGCATATAAATAAGAAATGATATTTTTAAAATGAAGCAATCATAAGTTCGTCCCACATCACACAATGCAAGCGTACAGTAGATGGGCGAGGTTTATCTTATGATAACCAAACATGCTTTCATACGGAAAATCCTCTTTTCATATTATTATATATAGTGTGGAAGAAAACCATTTCGCAAATAAATGTATTAATCCTAGACGGCATAATACCCCATCCTATTATGTCGCCATATATGTTGATATACAAACAAAACCGTATGACACGTATTGGAGATTTGGGTTTCCAACTTGATGATTCCTGGCACGAAAGATCAATCGGAATACAAACGAAATGTAATCACGGGTTTTTCATCCAGATGCGGACACCAATACAAATCGCGAGGCAGATCAACAGTTTTCGACCAGACACGGCCCCCCGAACATACCCTATTCCATCATTCATAAGTGGTTTCCCACTGCTGCAGCGGTCATCATCAATTCACATATATATACACAACCTAACCGCCAGTTTCTCATCATCCGGGGTGTGAGGTTTGTCGATGTCACGTCATACACAAAGCATGCCTAGAAAAGCAATGCCTTGATCATCACTAGCTCGTTCATAACTTGGGTATGCCACATTGACAATTCACGACATATCACCGATTTCAATCAATGCATACCCTCTAAGTTCATATGACTTAGAGATGAGGATAAAATATTTACCACAAATCCGATATATATTAACGGAGATCGGTGCTATGCGGTCAATTTCAATGTCAGACACACCATCCATACACGTCCGTCCTGGGTCTGAACGGAACGAAATCAGAAAGTTCTCCCCATACGTTCAGACTTCCTGCCACTCCGGGAATAGGGGCATCTCTCTACTGTAGCTACCAGTAAAGAAACCAATCGGCAATCAGTCCGTTCGATGTGAAGAACCACGGTCTTCACTCGTCGATTCCAAGTCTTGAATTTGCTTCATGCGTCGTATTATTACTTGGAATGGTTTCGAACTTAAATCCGATCCCGGACTTCCCAAGTAACAAGCGTATTCTTAAATCGATGGTCATGAATCATACGGGCCTTTCAATTCAATTTCCTTCCAATCATTTCAATTTATTAGAATGTCAAAGTTGGAATTTGTCATAAACTCAGTTTTCATCTTAACTCTTTATTTCGAATCAAAGATTCGCTTTTCCGACCTTATATTTCAAAACATGCCTTCCAATTCTCATATTTCTTTGTTCATTTCCTCAAGTTATTCAATTCACCAAATCTCTATTTGGATTAAAATTTCATATATGATAATCCAAACCATTTATATTCGAACATAAGTTTGATAGAGTTAAATCAACTTATATTCGATGTAAATTCACAACTCAATCAAACACTATCAGAACATTGAGGTAATATTTTCTAATACTTCTGATAATATTTATTCAACTTTGGAATTACACATCGAATATCCATCACAACTCCATCCAACTCATTTCCTTTTAAATGCTAATCTTTAGAATTTAATGAATAATTCCAAATTCAATTATTTAAAATCCTTCCGAACCATTTTAAATCTTTTAACCATTTAAATAATGGTTTACAATATAAATTTCAAAAACCATTTATCTTTGGAATCTAAATAATAACGTTTGAACGTTATTAAATGCTGCAATAGCCATTGAATTCAAATATATTTCCAATCACTTCAAAATTCCAATAATTCATTCCTAATTACTTCAAATTAATAAAGTAAAACTTATCATGAATTCTCTAAAATTTAAAACTGGTTATATTTGAAAGTCAATGTTTCAAATCGAACCGATTTCAAACCATAAGGTTATAACCATTTTGAAATCGATATTTACGAACTTTCGCGCCGTAGCGCATTATAAATCGGTTTAAATAAAATTTCGCTCGAGTTCTTTCAAATTTAATTTATATTTCCAATTCAAATAACTTATTTCAAAATCGATTTTAAGTTTAAATTGAAAAATCATTTCATAACTCCAAATCTTAATCTACATTAAATTAAGTTATAAACCATAGAAATTCAACCCTTTTAATTTTAAATGTTAAATTTAAATTAAATTTTCATAAATGGTCCTTACACGGCATTTATTAATTGAAATCCTAATTGGTTTCTAGGTTTAAAAACGACTTCAATCCAAATTCAAATTTTGTTTGAATTAATTGTTTCGTCCGTCGGACCAGTTAGGGATGGCCAGGGAGAGCAGGAAACTAGGTTTCCAAACCCAAGCCTAGATGCCATCCTCTCTGTCATCCTAGAATGGTCTGGTATAATATTATATATATATATATTTCGAAAGCTCTTTCAAAATAAAATTTGACTTAAGAGAATAATTTTTAATATTGAAAAAATAAATCTTCCGTATATGGAAGGAGAATTGAATCGACTATCTGTATGATTTCACAACCATGGTGTTGTGTGTGCATCATGCAAACCAAAATAAATCAACCATATAAGTCAGATGATCATGCATTATAATCATCATTAGTAACAACCAATTTAATAGTGCACAAGCGTTACTGTCAATAATGCTTTTCAGTGTTCGGTGTGTTATCTAGTTACATGCATATCCATTCACACATTCACATCTATATTCAAACGATCATCACATCACATTTTAATCACTACTAATTAAAATAAATGATTAAATAAATTGTTCTCACCTTATAGCTTCCCAGAAATTTCACCGCTTTTTTTTCTGTTTTTGTACCACTGCGTTCCAGTCTCCGATGCTTCGTTTGTGTTCTCCCTTTTCTTTTATCTCTTTACCTTGTGCCCCAATCCGTTCGCTCAATAGACAAAGCCTGAACCTCATATTTTTCTTCACATTTTCACTTTGCTCAAATAGACAAAGCATGCAATATGCATTGCCAAGTACAGTAAATTAAATTGCCCATTCCCTCTATCCATGCGAACTATTCATGCGTTTTTTTTTTCTTTGCTTTTTTTCCTTTTTCTCTTTTTTTTCGCGCTCTTAGATCTGCAACAACATTCGCGCCCGCATGCAAAGTCGGCTAGGCGAGCATGGTTTCACATTTGCAAACTTTTCTTCTTTTTCCTTTGTAGAGACGGACTGTTGGTCTCTCCTTTTTTGCGCTTTATCATTTCCTTCCCTTTGCTTTCTTGGGTCCTTCTTACTACTTGCGTTCTGTCTTTTTTTTTTCCTTTTTTTTTCTTTTTTTTTTTACAACGCAAAGGCTTTTATCTGCAAATATTCTTTTTTTTTGCATGCATGCAAAGTTGGAGGAGAAAAGTTGAATGATGGGTTTTATGCGAGAGGAGAAATTTCGGTGGGAGGCTGAGTGCATGCAACGTACAGTTTCATTTTTTCTTTTTTTTTTCTTTTTTTCTTTTTTTTTATAAAACAAGGTGTGCATGCAAAATTGAGGAGGAGGGAAGGAAGTGTGGCAGTGGTGAGCAAAATGGATATTTGCGGTGGAGCTGAGGGCTTTATGGTGCGGTGGAAGGTCTGCCAGGGTTGCGGAGGAGACTAAACGAGGGGAAGAAGCGGGATAGTTACGGCATGGGAAGAAAGAGGTGGAGCAAGTGCCATGCCTGGTGGCAATGCTGAGTGGGGTGGCGGACGTGTAGTTGTGTCAAGTGAGAAGATTGCGGTGGAAGGAAGAATGTGGAATGGGAAGGAAAGAAGGCTGTTTTAAAAATGAGGAAGTTTTTTTTTTTTTTTTTTTTTGTTTTGTGATGGGAATGCACGTGTAGGAGTGTTTGCACACTTGTCTTACTAGAATCATGCATGCCTGGCACGTCTGATTTATTCATTTCATATATACATATTTTTTTTAAAATTTTTTAATTTTTTTTTTAAAACTCGAACTTACGTGGAAACCAAGTGGCATCTAAGTTTTGTTTAACGCAACATATGGATGTTGTATAGAATCCATGCGTGAGTCCTTTTTTTTTTCTTCCTTATGCATTTTCTTGCGTGAATACCTTATGTCCCATCCTCTTAAATGCCTTTCCCAAAGCCCAATTTCTTTTATTCAAATTTGTACATCGCACATTTTCCGATTTCTTTTATTTTTAATTATCAATAACCAATAACAACAAGCTAACAATATATTCATGTACAATAATGTGTCCCGATCCCAAAACAGTAATAAAACAGACCGGTTGACTGATTCTGTAAAGTGTCAAAAGGGACCACAGTTACCCCAAAATACGCTAGAAAAACATATGCTTATTTTTTGAAATAAAAATTACAGAAAAATTAAATAAAATATTTTAAGATGACGCGAACTGAAACTGAACAAAAATCTACAACGAATATTTAATTATAATTTAATTTCAAATCCTGATCGTTTGCCCAACTCGATTATAACTCGTTCCAATATTTCAACTTACGACGAACCGTTTTTCTAAAACAAACGTTGTTATAACTGATTTCACAATAAAATTTAATTTTTAATCTTTTAAAACACTATTATCGCCTTAAAATTTTATTTAAAATTAATATTAAATTCAAATTTGATTTTCAAAAAAACTTAGATCGTTACAAACACAGTGGGTGTTACATATGGAGTACCGCCAGTTTTGCTCTATGGGATGAATCGGTTGGGAGTGGGATAATAAATAATTAGTGACTACTTCGGTAAGGTTCATTAATCCTAACTAGCTTTAAATAAAATCTTTTGAAATTAATATCCAAAGGAAGACTAAAGAAAAAAAATTAAAATAATTTATCTTTGATAAAATTAATGGGAACCTTTCCCTAATAATGTGAATATTTTAATAAAAGAATATTCTTAATTGGAATAAGGTGTATGATGTGTTTTTATAGCACTTGATTATAAAATAAGCGAGTTATTTAGAATGACCGAGTTTAACCCATTCCAAATAATTACTCCAACGATTAAAAGTCGACGATGAAGATGGTGGTTTAAGACCGGAGATCTTCACATCGTTTGGATGATTACGGATGTCTTGATTGGGCTATACACCCAAGAAAAGGTAATAAGTGGTGATAGTCCAGATGTACTTGGAGATCGATCGGATATACAAGGGCATCTCTCCTGTATTGAACATATGGGACGAGGAATAAGGTGCCATCGGTTTCGTTCAGAACTAGAACGGACTTGTAAATGGATGGTATGTCTGATGTTGTATTTCTTTATGATGTATTCGTTTATCTCTGCTAAATATATATCTGTTTGGTGGCGGAGAATTTATTCTCTTGCTTAACACCCTTCTCTGAGACGTATGAGCCTAGAGGTTATACATTGGTAGAAATCAATGGTATGGATTGACAATGTGGCATGCTGAGTTGCAAATGATCAAGGCTTTTATTGAAAAGCAGAGCCTTGTGGTTGATTATCAAAGCACAGCTTTAATTAGCATAGCTTTGGGTAACGTAACTTCGCGAGCCTCACACCCTATTATGAACCAAAAATGGGATAGTGACTGCATGGAAATGGACATATGTTAGTTCCAGCTACAAGTAACTCATGGTATGGAGCCCAGACTTTTTACATATGTGGAAGTCCCTTATGATTTGAGGGAAAGCGAGGTACCTCGGATATGATTTGAGTCCCTAGTGGCTCTAGAGTGGTCGACATTACTGACCCATTTTAGAGGTTCGATTGAACCGGCTAACATATAGTTTATGGTATAACTAATCATCGACGGATGACCAGCCATAAAGGTCCAAGGGTTGCCTGTAGGTGTGATCCTAAGGCATTTGCTAGAATGTCTCGAAATCGATTAGGAAGATCCCTTGCCTCTGTTCATAGAAGGAAACCCAATTTCCAATACGCGATATTACGGTTTTAGTTGTAAACCTATATGGCGACATAATAAAATGGTACATACGCCTCCTATGATTGATACATTTATATTTGAAGTTGATTTCTTCACTTGTATTAATAATAACAGAAGAAATTTCGTGTATCAAGCATATTTGGCTATTATAAGGGTAAACTCTATCGTCGACTGCGTTCATTGTGTGATGGGACCCGAGTCTTATAATAGCTTCATTTTTCCAAAAAACATTGCGTTGTTTTGTTTTAAACTAAGATTCATTTAGAGTAAACCCGTTACGTGTTATACGACGTGGTACAGTAATTTACTAACTTTAAAATCAAGCTAATAACTGTTTTAGTTCTCACACCAGTCCAATGACTAACTCAGAGTTTATTGTTTTAACCTAAAATCTGGGTGCCCATGTTTTCCACACGGGCAGTCGGTAGTTTTGGTTTTGCAGATCTCTTTTCATAGGATCCTGATTTACAGCTGGAGCTATATTCGTAACGCTCTGTATTCATGTATTTCTTTCAGCTGCATTATGTATTATTTTTCTGCTGCTATGTATTTTAAAATATAATTTAAATCTCTGATATTTTCTGGTGTATATTATTTATTCACACTCTGGAATATTCTTGTACTATAATGTAAATTGTTGTAATAGCAATGAAATGTTCTTCTGTTTGTGTTCTGATTTTTCGTGTTCTCAACTCAATCCGGGCTTTCCCGTAAGGGGAAGTTTGGGTCATTTCATTTGGTATCATAGCTTTTGTATAAAAGCTACAGAACAAGACACATTAGAACTGAATGAAAGAATTCATCAAAGATTGGATTAGTAATATCCAATAAGAATGACTCGCTAGAGATAGCATCAGCGGTATCCTAGAACAAGTGTGAAAAGTGTTATTTTCAAAATCAAATTAGTTTGAAAACTCTAAATCAATTATTTGTATTTGTATATTATATTTTAAATTGAATTTGGACAGTCTAGTATAGAGTGATTTTATGTATATTTCTGACGAGATGTATATTTGAAGCCTCGGATACTGGATAGATATATAATAACACTCTAGTCACCCGAAGATGGTTCTGATGATGACCATGGCATAATCAGCATTTATGTTCGATTCTCGAAAGTGGGATGTCAATATATTTCCAATTGGCTGGTGTGAGAACCAAAATATAGTTAGAACATATTGTTGTGATTTGCACTAAAAATATTATTTTTGGCTATATAAAAGTTATATATATTTGAAAATTTAAATTAACTAATTGATTGCTGGTTGTGATGTTTGATTATTAGTTAACAAATAAAAATATTGGTATGATAATTAATTTAAACCAATTTATGAATGAAAGGATAAATTAAGCCAAATCGAATCCAATTTTGAACTGAATTGAAAATTTATTACCATTGTATACATATTGTAACGACCCGCGTTCTACGCATTGGAAGATCGTAGAATATTTATTTCTTTTTCGTATGAAGTCATATGGTCGCGTAACTTTGGGGAACGACTATTGGGGTCATTTCCCATATTCATGATTTTTGCCAATCTTTAAATGATCGTTTTGGCCCTAGCTGATCTTGTTTCGGCCATAAATTTTGATTGGAAAGGAGTTTTGACCTGAAACCACTTCCACTGGCTTCAGATGATGGTTTACAAAGAGTGGTCATATTTGCCAAACGGATTCACTGTTTGTGAGATATGGCTGAAACAAGGTTTAGAATGTGAAAACCAGTTTAACCAGGTCTAATTTGGGTTGTTTGTGAGTGGGTCCATAACCCATTTCGGGATTAGGGTTATGGGAAGGCTGATAGTGTTAGGAAATTCAGTTTCTATCATTTTCCAGCCGCAACTTTTTGTTCCTTCAAGTTTAGCCATGGCCTCCACTTTCTAAAACACCCCAAATCACCTTCTAATCGCTAATTAAGCCAAATCTACGTCAAATCAAAGGGGAATAGCACCAAAGCAAGGTTAGAACAGTTGTGTTGTCTTGGGAACAACGCCAATTCCGAGGATAGTTTTGTTTTGAAAGTTTATTTGTGGCTAAGGTGAGTGATTTGCATAGTTCCGCACTAATTATGGTTAATTAAAGGTAATTAGTGTTAATTAGCAAATTTAAACATGATTGAATTCTAGAAAAATGTTCATAAATTTTGAAATATTGTTTTAGGCCTCAGTTAGAAAATTTTGTTTATTTGGTTAGGTTTTACTAATCCTATCATTAGTTTTGCTTAAACATGCTTAAGGGAAAATATGAGGTTTTGACTATGTTTGATCCATTTTGAATTATCAAGTTGTTGCTTTGGTGTTTATTTTTGATTCTCTAAGTTGCTATGACTGTATGGTATGTTGTGTGATTGATTAGAAAAGCTATATTGGTCAAAAACGCCATCGAATGGCATAAAACAGTTGCTGCAAAGAAGTGCAGGAAATTACCCGAACCGGATCGGATCAGAGGGGGAAGCACGATTCGAACCGCTCGCACTTGAAGCCACACGATTCGACCTGAGCATGGTGGCACGACCTGGAGAGAGCACCCCACCCGAACCGATGCACCAAGGATGGACTTGAGAGGCTCGACCCAATCCGGAGTGCTTGGGAAAGAGAACTGAACCGCTTGCCTGAAGTCACGATCTGATGCTCTGGAGATGATCTGAACCGATCCGAAGCACGGGCCACGATCCGATCCGTAGGCGGTATTCTGATCCGAATCGAGATGCTTGGGTTTGAAGCGTGAACCACGATCCGAACTGGAAGTATGAGTTGAATGAAGAACAGGAACCGATCCGGAGAAGACCAAAACCCAAGATGCAAAGGTAGGCCAAATGGGAAGCTTGTACCAAGGATCCAGTTGGGAACCAACGGGTTAACTTCATGAGTTGGGCTTTGCTGTGGGACGTGTGCTAAGGGGTTATCAATGTCTATAACTTTGGATCACTATGGATTGCGGGCCGCAGTTTCCTAGGTAGGACTATTCGCTATGGACCAATGAGATGGGGTCATTTGTAAGGATTTAGTCGTGACTCCATAGGGCAAGCTTGGTGGTAGCAATAGTTATACAAGTCGGACTCCGTCACTACCTCGATTGGTCTAGTGATCAAAGTGGTGGATATCGTATGCTTTACGTACTAAGTGAGAGATGTGAGGGTGTTTGCTATGCTTTATAGTTTGTTATCACTATGTCATGCACTCCCCCACCCCCGTATTCTTTGCACCTTATGTTTAGTGGCACCTTAGAGTATTGAGCGGTATCTTGTGCTAACTCTTTGGTTGAAGGTCCAGGTTCAGGTATGGTTTAGTATACCCGTTATTGTTCTGCTTTGATGCTTATCGCTCATACCAGACTTTTGTCTGACCCAGAGTTTTATATCTCTTCTTATTACTCTGGGTGTTCTTAAGCGGCAGACTAGAGACAGGTTAGGTGGTATGAACAAGTAGCTGTACCGGAGACGAGCAGGAGGCTCCCACGTATGATATATATAGATATTCTCCCTGTGTCGCTGCTGGTCACTACTTTGGGCATTAGTAATGTACCTTTCCTTTCTTTTGCTTTATAGATTGTTTGAAAAGTTGTAATAATGACGATGTGGAACATAAGCTGTAATTGGATTTTCAGCTGATACGATGTTTAATTTTCAGCTTATGCACTGCAAATGGTGGTGGTACATCGATGCAGGAGCCTAGGGCCGATTTCGCCAGGCTATGCAAGGATTACACTAGCCTTGTTGGAAAGTCGTTCCACGGAACGGAATCGGCGACGGATGTTCAGGATTAGTTAGATAGCTGTGAGCGTATTTTCGAAGACTTAGGTATCAAGGATGCGATGAAGAGAAATCTAGCGTCCCGTCAGCTGCAAGGACGGGCGATAATGTAATAATCCGGAGAATCTGAGCCAATTTAAAAGTTTTATTTCGGCAATTTTAGTGAATTTTGATTATTTAAAATGAATTATTTTAAATAATAACGACGAGAAATTTATTTTGAATGGAATTCGAACGTATATTTATATAGATCATCGTTATAATATAAATATTTTATTTTAATTATAAAATAAATTGAAAATGGCGCGGTATTTCGATTATTCAATTTCAAAGTTCAAATGAATGTACAGGATTCAAAATAAGCCAGATTTTAGCGAAACCAAACATATTAGAATCTATTTGAGAATATCTTTCCAACGAATCCAAAAAATTGTAATTTCATAGCGGGGATCAAAAGTTATGTCCAATTGAAAATTTAGAATAGTCGCTATGGAATTCAGGCCCTTAAAAATGGGAATTTTGCAAAGGACCTCGATTTTCGACGAAACCACTTTTGTTGGATCCGTGATGACAAGTTATTTCTAGGTTTCAAATTTCATAATTTTTCGAATCAATATGTGAGCATGGCAAAGGAAAACGCGTTTGACCAGTTTCAGTTGATTTTAATCGACTGGAAAATGGCCAAATGGTCTCAGAATTCGACGAAATTAGTTTTGTTAGGACCACATTGTCAATACGAAGCTAGAAAATTTTTTTTCGCGAATTTTTAGAGTCAGTATGTTGCCTCGGTAAATTACAATGTACGTTTAAATTCAATATATATTGATTTATATTTGAATTTGATAAAAATTGATCGTAATTGCCGAATTGGGTTACGAAACATATCCCATTATGTTCGGAATGGGGGTAATTAGCTATGGACGACAGTTAGTGGGTTCGATTCCGAGGTCAAAATTTAAAGTTGCTTTTTGAAAATAAATAAATAAAAGAAAATTAAAAAAACTCTCTCTCCTCATATCCTCTCAGGCCCCTCCCCCCACTTCGGTCATCGACTTTATACAGAAAATAAATAAATAAAAGGAGAAAGAAGGGGGGATCACGATCCACCGCTGCCCCCTCCCCGGTAGGTCTGCCGCCGCCTCAAGGTGGGGCGCCGCCTCCGAACCCCTTCCCTCTCATTGCTCTCCTCCTCCTTCCTCCTCGCGTTGAGCGCGCCCCCCTTTCCCCCTAAATCCTAGCCGATGACGCAACCCCTCCCCCCCAGTGCCATAGCCTCCTCCACCGACGCCCCCCCTTTTTCTGCCACCTTCTCCAATCAGCTTCCCCCTCCATCTCCTCCCTTCTTCCACTTCCTTCGATTATCACGGTGAGTTTTCTTTAATTTGATTTCAGTTTTTACTTCTTTATGTAGACAAAAATAGGATCTTTATGTAGAGGTAAGGATTGGACCTTAAGACATAGAGAGCTTTGATTTTTATTTATATTTTTAATCATATAAAAGCGAAGAGAAAGAGGTTAAAAATATAATTATTTTTATACTATTAGAAGGTTAAAAATATAATTATATTTATATTAGTAGAAGATTAAATTTTTAATTTTTATATAGTAGAAGAAATAAATATGTGATCTTTATAGAAGTAGCCATGTAAAAATATGATTTTTATCATATGTGAAATATAAAAATATAATTTTTATAAAGTAGAAGAATTAAAAATATGATTTTTATATAATAGAGAATATAAAAATATCATCTTTATATATGTAGGGAAAAGAAATCTAATTTTTATTATATATAGGTTGAAATAAAAATGTGATTTTTATATGAGTGGCGATATAAAAATATAATCTTTAATATATGAACACCATTATAAAATTAGAATTTTTATCTATATAGTAGCGCTGTAAAAATATAATTTTTATCTATATATTAGCAGTGTAAAAATAGAATTTTTATCTATATAGTAATAATATATAAATGTGATTTTATATATGTAGTTGCTACGGGCAGTGAAATTGACAAAAGGCGAGCACGACGAAGATTTCTACATAAGAAGAGTCGTGGCGTTTGGTTTAGCTTGTCGGTGAGAATTTCTCACTTTTAATTAAATTTTCTTGTTAAAATATATACTAGGATGCAGACGGTGTTTAGTAGCACCCGACACCTGTCGTCCACAGACCATGGACGGCTTGTATGCTTGTTTGATGTGTTGTGAAGTTTGTTTGTGATGTTGATGTGAAATAGATGATAAAAACTTCATGTATTGAAATAAATTAATATACTTAAAAGTATAATTTTTAACGTGAATGTAGATAAATAAATATTCATTTACAAACCGGATGGTATGTTAATGTACACCTATTTGAAGGATATTGATTGGGATGATAAATTTTACACATCGCCCAACTACACAAATAATATTCAGTGTTTGTGGATTGAAACCGCACACAGGTGTTAGGATGATGTTTGGCATACACTAATCCCAATTATTTAGTTGTATGTCGATCGATTGGTTGACAGACTTTATAAGCGTTAATTATTTATATTTATTGCTTATGTCGTTGTGTGGTGCACTTTGGATGATGGTTGATTATTTATCGTTGCTATTATATAAATATGTTGTATGGAATCTATATAATTAACATTATATGGTAATTGATTTTGCCTCATTCCAATTGGGAAAATAAAGAATATTATAAAATAAAGATTCATGCGTTGACAGTACCCATTTGCTGAGATTAGTCATGTGTTAAAAGAAATATAGATTCATGTGTTGAATGAAATATTTTAACAATAAAATTTACATCTTTATCGTATATAAAATTAGAAACTAACTGGAAAATAGATAAGATGAGTGGTCTCCTGGGTATTGATCTGATGTTGGTTTCGGCCTTCGGGGTTAATATTTAGGAAATTTCTCTCTTGTTAATTTACGGTTAGAGTTTGATATAAAATTTAATGATAGAAATCATAATTTTATAAAATATATTAAATAATGAAAATAGTCACGTGTTGACAGTACTCATTTGTTGAGATTAATCACGTGTTGAAAGAAATATAGATTCATGTGTTGAAAAGAATAAATATTCATTTGTTGAATAGAATAATGAAGTTATTGAAAAATATAAAATCTGTGTTGATTAGAGATGCACTATATTGATGTGAACGATATTTATATCGATTATATTCGTTTTTATAACGAATATTGAAAAGTGATTTAAAAATCAAATATAAAGAAAATGAATTCGAATTGAATTGAATATAAAATGAATTCGAATTGAATTGAATATAAAATGAATTCGAATTGAATTGAAAATAAAATGAATTCAAATCGAATTATAATCGAATTGAAATTGAATTAAATAGAAATGCAATGGGAAATCGAAGTGAAATCAATTTGGAATGAATTCAAATCGAATTGAAAATGAACTGAAATTGAATTGAAATCGATTTGAATTGAAATCAAATAGAAATGAGTGTAAAAAGAATTTATAATGGAAAATTCAATTTTGATTTGAATTTGAAATGAAGGTTGAAATTGTTTTTGAAACGAATTTGAAACGATTTATAAAATTCGTTTTAAAAGGAAATCGACGAAATATATATAATATATATATTATATATATAATAGCCTGAATAGAACGCGCCACGCCTCGGCAATTCGTGAATTTCAACCATTGACTTCGAACAGACATTACGGGAGATCCGACCGTCGAATTTTCCTAAAACTGGAACCTTGGGTTCGTATCGAAAAGAGATTTCTAAGAATACAAGAGATTTGAAATCTGATGGTTGGATTTGGAGATACGTCCAAATAAATTTCAGAAAAGGTCGTTGTAAGTGTAGTTCGATGGCGGTTATTGGAAATCGACTGTACGGACGTTGATAAAATTATCAAAAATATCAATAATTTGTGTAAAATCATAAGAAATGATTTGTGAAGAATTGGGATGAAAAACTCCATATTTGAAAAGATAAAAATAGATTTTTATCGAAATGAACTAGTTTTAACTAGAATTAAAATCCAATTATTTTCAAATAAATAAATTGGATTTGAAATGGGTTTTAAATAACCAGAATTTCCAATATATGAATTGGACTGGATTTGAATCGAAATTGTCTTTGGAATATTTCGATATTAGATTCCGCGATTATACAGATATTTTGGAGGAAATTTGGAAGATATATTTTATATCATTATTTCCAAAGCGATATTTGTGGGTTTCAGAATATGATATTGAATATATGCTGATATATTTACTATTCATAGCCTTGTATTTAATATCAAATGGGATTTGGGTTTGTCGTGAATGGTGTCTTCATCAACACTGTTCTTAAACCCCGTTGAGATAAGATTAAATCTTTTTATTTAGATTTAATGAAGAATACCAATTAATTAATATATTTAATTGGAATTGAATTAGAATTGATTTGTGGGTTTATCGTGAACGGTGTTTTAAATGACACTTGTTCTTTAACCCGATAATAAATAGAATGTGATTTGGGTTTATCATGAACTGTGTTTTAAATGATATTAGTTCTTTAACCCAGTAAAAGAAGTTTAAATGAATTTGTAATTAGATTGAAATGTGAATTGATAATTTAGATTATCAAATTTGGAAAGTGAGCGAGAATAGTGTATCACCAGTTTTGCTCCAAAGCGATAGTTAATTCTTTAATTAGATTAGAACGTGAAATGGTAATTAATTTTACCGATAACACTGTGGTGTTAGATATGGAGTATTACCAGTTTTGCTTCATGGGATGAATGGGTTGGGATTGGGAAATAAAATAAATAATTACTTCGGTGTGATTCGCTAATCCCGACTAGTTTGGAAAACTTTAACATGGTTTGAAATGATATCCAAAGGAAGATTAAAGAATAAATTTAGAAGAATTTATCTTTGATAAAATTAATGGGAACCTTTCCCTAAGAATATGAAATTTAGAAACTAACTGTAGGTTAGCTAAAAAGAATGGTTTCCTGGGTATTGATCTGATGTTGGTTTCGGCCTTCGGGGTTAATATTTGGGGAATTGTTCTCTTGCTAATTTACGGTTAGTGACTGGTGAATTGGAATGAGGCGTAGGTTGTGTTTGTGTAACATTTGTTCATTATATAGGCGGGTCATTCAGGAAGGCCTGGTTTATACCCATTCTGAATAACCGATTCGACGATATGTCGAAGAAGAAGACGGTGGTTGAAGACCGGAAGTCTTCACATCGTTTGGGTGATTACTGATGATCTTGATTGGGCTGTACACCCAATATGAGGGGATCAGTTGGTGATCATCCAGACGTACTTGGAGATCGATGGATATGCGAGGAAAGCGCCTCCGGTTTCGTTCAGACCCAGAACAAACTTGTAAATGGACTGTGTGTCTGACATTGGATTTTATTCTATGTTGATTGATCTCTAATAAATATACATCTGTTTGGTGGTGGAGAATTTATTCTCTTGCTTAACGCCCTTCTCTGAGATGTACGAGCTCAGAGGTTGTATATCGATGGACATCAATCGCATGGAGTGAATTTCCTATGTGGCATGCCTAAGTGGCAAATGATCAAGGCTTCTGTTGAAAAGCAAAGTCTTGTGGTTAATGATCAAAGCACAACCTACGTGGCATATCTTTGTGTATAGTGTGGATTCGCGAGCCTCACACCTCGGTATGAGTCAAAAACGGGATAGTGACTGCAGGGAGAACACGACATTTCTTTCCAGCTAGAGGTAGTGTCAGTGCTTAAACTGGCTGACATTTATATTATTTTTACCTATGTGGTTGTTGGAATGCGAGGCACCTTGATTTTAGGTCTGTTAGGACCGGGAAACGTGTGCTCAGGAATTGCCAATCCTCAAACGTAAGAGAGGATCGGCCCTGAAGATCCAGAGGCTACCCAGAGAGAGTAGTCCTGAGACATTTGCTAGAGTGTCTTGAAGCGGAGAGGAGCTTGCCACTTGCCTCGACTCATGACGGAAATCCAATTTCCAATACGAAATATTTCGGTTTTGTTTGTAGAACCTAGTATGGCGACATAGTAGATGGTAGCTATGCCGTCTATGATTGACACTTATGATTGAAATTGTTTTGACACTATGCACTTATTACAGTATCAAATGATTTGTTTTAAACATACCAAGCATGTTTGTCTATTATAAGGGAAAACCCTATCCTTCGGATTGCGTTGCATTGTGTGACGGGACATGGCTCTAATAATAGCTTCATTTTTCCTAAAAGCATTGCGCTGTTTTGTTATATGCACTAGTTTTCTTGGGAGTAAACCCATTCCGTGTTATACGGCGTGGTCCCTTGAATTACTCTCTTTTAAAGTAAAGTTTTAAATAACTGTTTTAGTTCTCACACCAATCAAATGACTGACCTGGAGTTTATTGTTTTAACCTAAACTCTGGATGCCTCTATTTTCGACACGGGCAGCTAGTACTTTTTGTTTTGCAGATTTATATTCACAGGATCCTGATTTACAGCTGGAACAATGCTCGAAAAGCTCTGTATCCGTGTATTACTTTCAGTTGTGTTTTGTAATATTTTTTGCTTTAGTACTGTATTTAAATCTCTGTTATTCTTTGTTGTATAATATTTATTCATACTCTGTATGTTCTTGCATTTTGATGGAATTGTTGAAATAAACAATGAAATGTTCTTCTGTTTGTGTTCTGATTCGTCTTGTCCTCAATTCTATCCGGGCTTTCCTTACCGGGGAAGTTCGGGTCATCTCAGATTAATTGGTGGAATGCTATTAAGCCAGCTACTCTAGAGGACTAAGTTACATGGGATCAGTTTAAGGCCCGATTCAGTGAAAAATTTATCCCAGCTGCTCAGAAGTCATAGTTATTTATGAAGTTCTTGGAGCTAAAGCAGAATGGTAGAGCTGTCTCGGAGTATATTGCTGAGTTCGATACTTTATCAAAGTATGGATTATCTCTTATCGACACTCCCGAGAAGAAGAACGAGAAATTTATAATAGGCTTAGATCAGTACTTGGGGGAAAGGCTTATTAACCACATCGATGAGACGTTTGAATTGATTGTAGGGAATGCATTGAGGTCAGAGAATCTTTACCCTAAGTCGAAGACTGAGGTTGCATCTATAGAGGATCCAAAGCCGCAAGCAAGCGACGGAGGTAAGAATGGTTCTTAGAATAAGAGAAAGTAGAATTAGACCAAGGATGGCCAGAAGAAAAAGAATAAGAAAGATGTTGAGTGCTTCAGCTGTGGTAAGAAGGGCCACTATGCCAAAGAATGTCAGGCCAAGCCAGCGGATAGGAAGTGCTTCAACTGTGGCCAAGTGGGACATCACAAGGATAAGTGCCCGCAACCCTCTAAAGAAAAGCAGATTGTGAAAGCATATGCTATCAATGTTGTTCCTTCTTCGTCTAATGCCCCAACCGCGGCAGAGAAAGGAAAGAATGTTATTATTCAAGGTATGCTTTTTATTTATGATGTTCATGTTCGAGTATTGTTTGATACCAGAGCTTCTAGTTCCTTCATATCAAGTGACCTAGTAGATAGGTCGGGATTGGAGCCCAATATTGTCGATAGACCTTTGGTAGTGACGAACCCGATTGGTGGTTCAACTAGCCTTAGCATGATTTGTAGTAATGTGGTCTTATCGAGTCATGGATGCATGTTTGTTTGTGATTGCTTTGTTTTGGGCTTTACAGGGTTTGACATTATTTTGGGAGTCGATTGGCTCCAAAGATACGGGGTGGTAGTAGACTATGAGGGCTTTTTGGTGACAGTTAGAGCGGATGATGGGCGGAGGGTAGTGTTTGGTGGTCTACCTAATGATGGGGTAATGGTTAGTTTTATAAATTCCCTCGACATCCCGCATGATGAGTTGTCAGATGTGCACGTTGCTGGCCAGTATCAGAACATCTTCGAGGAAGTGACCGGACTTCCACCACACCGAGAGATTGAGTTCAGTATTGACTTAGTGAAAGATGCCAGACCTATAGTGATGCGACTTCGTCGTATGGCGCCAATGGAGCAGCGAGAGTTCAGGGTGCAAGTAAGCGATTTGTTGAAGAAGGGGTTTATCAGAAGAAGTGTTTCTGAGTGGGGAGCACCAGTTGTGTTTGCTACAAAGGCAGATGGTTCCCTTCGATTGTGTGTGGACTACCGCGAATTGAATAAAGCGACGAGGAAGAATAAGTATCCTCTACCATGGATAAATGATTTGTTTGATCATTTAATTAGCGCAAGATTGTTCTCCCAGTTGGATCTCGTGAAAGGTTTTCATCAGCTTAGAGTGGAAGCTGAGAGTATAGCTAAACCGCCCTTTCGGACACCGTCTGGATTTTATGAGTGGCTGGTCATGCCATTTGGGTTGACCAATACACCAGCATATTTTGTGGATCTTATGAATAGGGTATTCAGAGATCAGTTGAATAAGTTTGTTCTTGTGTTCGTGGATGATATCCTTATTTATTTGAGGACAGAGGAAGAATACAAGGAACAATTGAGGATAGTGGTTGAGGTGTTAAGAAAACACCAATTGAAAGAAAAGTTTTCTAAGTGTCACTTCTAGAGGAGGGAAGTGAGATTCTTGGGCCATGTCGTTTCGGAGAATGGTATTGGCATGGATTCGGCGAAGGTGGCTACGGTACAAGATTGGTCTACACCCAAGAATGCAACGGACATAAGAAGTTTCTTGGGATTAGTTGGATGTAATCATAAGTTTATCCAAGACTTCTCCAAGATAGCAGCACCGTTGACTCAGTTGACCAAAAAGAATCGAGCTTTCATCTGGGACGAAAAGTGCAATAATGCATTCAGGAGTCTAAAGGAAAAGTTGACATGCGCACCAGTGTTAGTCATTCCTAAGGGGAATGAAGAGATGACAGTATATACAGACGCATGTGGTACTGGACTAGGTACTGTACTAATGCAAGAAGTTAGGGTTGTAGCTTATGCAAGTCGGTAATTGAAACCACACGAGAAAAGATACCCTACCCATGACTTGGAATTAGCAGCGATCGTGTTCGCATAGAAGATGTGGAGACATTATCTCTTAGGAGAAAGATTCGAGTTGTTTACCGACAATAAATTGTTAAGGTATCTTTTCTCTCAGAAGGATCTAAATCTCCGACAGCAAAGATTGTTAGAATTGTTGGCTTCCTACGATTTCGATATCGCATACACACAGGAAAGGGCAATGCGGTAGCTGATGCATTGAGCAGAAGACATGCCAGTTTAGGGGCTATGTTTCTTGAATGGAAGCAACTGGAGTACATCGTTGGGTATGATTTCAGACCAAAGTGCAAATTGGATCTAGAAATGTTAGCAAATTTTATAATCAGACCCACTTTGATTGAGCGGATCGGCTCCACTCAGAGGGACGATCCTAACCTATTGGAAATCATCTCAAAGTTAGAGATGGGCATCGATGAGGAGATGAACAAGCATGGGCTTGATCGAGATGGATGGCTTAGAATGAGTGGTAGACTTGTTGTGCCCAATGTCAATAGATTGAGAGATGAAGTGCTTAGAGAGTGCCATCACTCAAAACTGACTATACATCCCAGTGGTAATAAAATGTATCGAGACATGAAGCAGACCTACTACTGGGAAGGGATGAAAAGAGATGCTGACAAGTTTATATCCAAATGCATGAACTACCAACTAGTTAAAGCTGAGCAAAAGAAGCCTAGTGCTTTGATGCAACCATTAGAAATTCCAAAATGGAAATAGGAACAAGTCTCGATGGATTTCATTGATGGGTTACCAAGGACTAGGTCGGGCCATGATAGCATATGGGTGATTGTGGACCGATTGACCAAGAGTGCAAGATTTATACCCGTCAAGTTGAATAGAATGACAACTAAGTTAGCGGAACTATATGCAAAGTGGGTAGTGAGATTTCATGGAATACCCAAAGGAATTATGAGCGACCGAGATCCGTTGTTTACTAGTGGATTTTGGAAAAGCTTACAAGAGGTGTTTGGATCAGAATTACATCTCAGTACTGCGTATCATCCTCAAACCGACGGTCAGACAGAGAGGGTGAATCGTATATTAGAAGATCTCCTGAGAGCTTGCATACTGGATTTTGGTGGATCGTGGGATGACCATTTGCATCTAGTAGAGTTTGCATGTAATAATAGTTTTCAATCTAGTATTGGTATGGCTCCATTTGAAGCTTTGTATGGAAGACCGCGTAACTCACCATCATGTTTGTTAGAAACTGGTGAGAAGTTTGTGCTTGATGTGATAAGAGAAACTTCAGCAAAGATTAAGACTATCCAACAGCGAATGAAGACTGCCCAAGATAGGCAGAAGAGTTATGCTAATAAGAGGAGAAGAGAATTAAAATTCTCCGTTGGCGACTTGGTGTTTGTCAAGATTTCTCCGTTAAAGAGCATGATTCAATTTGGCAGGAAAGGCAAGTTAACACCAAGATTTGTTGGTCCATTCCCAGTTCTTGAGCAAATTGGGAATCTTGCATATAAAGTTGAATTACCAGAGAAGATGGCAGGAGTTTGTAACGTATTTCATGTTTCCCAGTTAAGGAAGTTCGTGCACGACTCCGATGTGACTATTTCACATGATCAGTTGGATGATATAAAGGTTGAACCCGAGGCGATTGGGAACCACAAGCCTATGCGTATTATTGGGAAAGATACGAAGCGACTTCGAAGGAAAGCAGTGAATCTAGTCAAAGTTCAATGGGGCGAGAATGAGAATGATTGTACTTGGGAGACAGAGGAGAGCATTAGGAAGACGTATCCAGAACTCTTCGCCTGGTAAGATTTCCATTTCGATTTAGTCTTTCCACATTCTAGGATAGGTTTGTTTTGTTTATTTTGCATGTTTGATTGTTGTATATGGCTGGTAGGCATGTAGGAACCTTTGTATGTTTTGGGTTAAGGAATTTCGAGCACGAAATTTCCTAAGGGGAGAGAATGTAATGACCCGCGTTCTACGCATCGGAAGATCGTAGAATATTTATTTCTTTTTCGTATGAAGTAGTATGGTCATGTAACTTTGGGGAACGACTATTTGGGTCATTTCCCATGTTCATGATTTTTGCCGATTTTTAAATGACCGTTTAGCCCCTAGATGATCTTGTTTCGACCATAACTTTTGATTGGAAAGGAGTTTTGACCTGAAACCACCTCCAGTGGCTTTAGATGATGGTTTACAATTCCATATAGTGGTTACGTTAGCCAAACAGACTCACCGTTTGGGAGATATGGATGAAACAATGTTTAGAAGATGAAAAACAGCTTAACTGGGCCTAATTTGGGTGGTTAGTGAGTGGGCCCATAACCCATTTTGGGATTTGGGTTATGGGAAGGCTGATAGGGTTAGGAAATTCAGCTTCTACATTTTTTAGCCACCACTTTTTGTTCCTTCAAGTTTAGCCATGGCCTCCACTTTCTAAAACACCCCAAATCACCTTCTAATCGCTAATTAAGCCAAATCTACATCAAATCAAAGGGGAATAGCACCAAAGCAAGGTTAGAACTCTGTGTTGTCTTGGGAACAATGCCAAATCAGAGGATAGTTCAGTTTTGAAAGTTTATTCGTGGCTAAGGTGTGTGATTTGCATAGTTCCTCACTAATTATGGTTAATTAAGGGTAATTACTGTTAATTAGCGAAACATGATTAAATTCTGGAAAGATGTTCATAAATTTCAAAATATTGTTTTATGCCTCTGTTAGAAAATTTGGTTAATTTGGTTAAGTTTTACTAATCCTATCATTAGTTTTGCTTAAACATGCTTAAGGGAAAATATTAGGTTTTGGTTATGTTTGATCCGTTTTAACTTATCAAGTTGTTGCTTTGGTGTTTATTTTTGATTCTATAAGTTGCTATGACTGTATGGTATGTTGTGTGATTGATTAGAAAAGTTAGATTGGTCAAAAAACGCCATCGAATGGCGTAAAATAGTGCTGGAAAGAAGTGTAGGAAATTACCCATACCGGATCGGATTGGAGGGGGAAGCATGATTTGAACCGCTCGCACTTAAAGCCCTACGATCCGGCCTGAGCATGGTGGCATGACCTGAAGAGAGCACCCGACACGAACCGATGCACCAGGGATGGACTTGAGAGGCTCGACCCGATCTGGAGTGCTTGGGAAGGAGAACTGAACCGCTTGCTTGAAGTCACGATCTGATGCTCTGGAGATGATCTGAACCGTTCCGAAGTAGGGGCCACAATCCGACCCGTAGGGGGTATTCCGATCTGAACCGAGATGCTTGGGTTTGAGGCGTGAACCACGATCCGAACTGGAAGTATGTGTTCAATGAAGAACAAGAACCGAACCAATCCGGAGAAGACCAAAACCCGAGATGCAAAGGTAGTCCAAATAGGAGGTTTGTACCCAGGATCCAGTTCGGAACCGAAGGGTTAACTTCATGAATTGGGCTTTGCTACAGGATGTGTGCTAAGGTGTTATGGATGTCTATAACTTTGGATCACTATGGAGTGCGGGGTATGTGGACGGATTCAGGGCCGTAGTGGCCTAGGTAGGACTATTGGGTATGAACCAATGAGATGGGTTCATTTGTAAGGATTTAGTCGTGACTCCATGGGGCAAGCTTGGTGGTAGCAATAGTTATACAAGTCGGACTTCGTCACTACCTCGATGGGTCTAGTGATCAAAGTGGTGGATATCGTATGTTTTACGCATTAAGTGAGAGATGTGAGGATTGTTGCTATGCTTGATTATTTGTTATCACTATGTCATGCACACCCCCATCCCTGTATTCTTTACACCTTATGTTTAGTGGCACCTTAGAGTATAGAGGAGTATGTTGTGCTAACTCTTTGGTTGCAGGTCCCGGTTCAGGTATGGTTTAATATACCTGTTATTGTTATGTTTTGATGCTTATCGCTCATACCAGACTTTTGTCTGACCCAGAGTTTTATGACTCTTCTTATTACTCTGGGTGCTCTTAAACGGGCGGACTAGAGACAGGTTAGGTGGTATGCACACGTAGTTGTACCGGAGATGAGGAGGCTCCCACGTATGATATATATAGATATTCTCCCTGTGTCGCTGGTGGTCACTACTTTGGGCATTAGTAGTGTACCTTTCCTTTCTTTTGCTTTAGAGATAGTTTTAAAAGTTGTAATAATTATGATGTGGAACATAAGCTGTAATTGGATTTTCCGCTGCTATGATGTTTATTTTTCAGCTTATGCACTGTCTCACCTGTTTTATGTCAAAGTATGTTATTATTATATTTTATTCTATGCGCTGTGAGATATTCTATAGGTTCTTTGTTAATTCACCAGTAGGTTCTCTTCTTTTTCCTTTCTTTGGCGACCGTCCCGCTCTGGTTGGACGTCGACACAGCGAAATTTCATGGGAAATGTCGGCTTGTGCGTGGTGGGCCGTAACACATATGCATGTATATATAATGAACAGGTCATAGCAAGTTGGCCAAGAAGAGGAATAAAATTATATGCCCAACAAATAGGTACATATTTATTGTTTTGTTTAGGTTTGATGATTTTATAAGTCGCTAGGCTTTTTCTTTTCTTTTGGATTGATGAGGGCCTTGTGTGGCAAGCTGCGGTTTTAAATATCAACCTATACAAAGGAGGTTATGGCGAAATTTTTCAAAAATTTAGAGTGTTAGCCAAATTTTGAGAATTAGAAAATTCGTAGAAACTGTAAAGTTGAAGAATTAAAGCCAGAATGAAAGTTGAGTTGGTTAGTTAAACAACTTTCAGCTATGTTCCTTTCTAAGGACGAAAACAAATTAGGTGGGGGAGATTGTAACAACCCAGATTTTTAGAACCAATTTAAAAGTTTTATTTTAGCTATTTTAATGGATTTTGAATATTTAAAATAGTTTATTTTAAATAATAACGAATAAAAATTAATTTAAATCGAAGTTAGAATGAATAAATTTATTTTAATTATAAAACGGGCCTGAAATGGCATGGCAGTTTGAAAATTGGATTTCTAATTTCAATTGAATGTACATGATTCAAAATAAATCGGATTTCAGTAAAACGAAAAATATTTGAATCTGTTTAATTATATCTTTCTAACGAATGTGAAAAAAGAGATTCATAATATGAATTGAAAGTTATGTCCAGTTTCAATTTCAGAACAGTCGCTATGGAATTTATATATTTTTCAATATAATATATAGCCCTTAAAAATAACCATTTTGCGAACGACCTCCATTTTTGAGAAAACCACTTTTGTTTGATCCGGAATGTCAAATTATTTCTAGACTCCAATTTTCATAATTTTTGGAATTAATTTGTGAAGGTGGCAAAAGAAAATGTGTTTTATCAATTTCAGTCAAATTGGATCGACCAGAAAATGGCCATTTTTCAAACATTCTCCAAATTCGACGAAATTAGTTTTGTTAGGACCATACCGTCAAAACAAAGTTAGAAATAATTTTTTTGTAATTTTTGGAGTTAGTATGCGGCCCCGGTAATTTAAAGTTTATGTTTAAATTAAATATATATTTATTTATATTTTAATTTTGATAAAAACTAATCAACACAGTCGAATTGGCTTATGAGACATATCCCATTATGTCCATAATGGGGTAATTAGCTAAGGGCGACAATCCTTGGGTTTAAATCGGAGTTCGGATGTTAAATTCATTTTTTCTGAATTAAAATTAAATTAGAATAAAATCAATATTGTATTATAAATACCTGTCTCATACAAAACCCTGGACTAATAGGAGCCACCATCGTTCATTTTGGAAGTCTAGAAATTGTCGATTCTTTTTCCTTTAAAATCCCTAAATCTAAATCGAATTAACTTATGGAATCAAAGCAAGAATTCAAGAGCTTCGTGAGGGCATTCTGATGATACGGCTATGATCGGGTTTCAGTTCGAGGGGTCCTTGATTTTTGTGAAAGAACCGGCTGCGATTGAAGGTGTTTCCGGAGAACAGGGTGGGCTCGAGTTTTGAGCTAGTGTTGGTGGAGGCGGCGGACGTGAAGGCGGAGGGAGGGGTGATGGCCGATTGATCTCAGGGTGGCTGATGGTGGTGCGGTGGTGTCTTGTTTAAGATAAGGGTTGTTTGGTTTTTACAGAAAGAAGAATGAATTAGGGGGGTGGGAGATCATAAAGAAAATAATTAAGGATAATTATTTTAATTACTCACTTTATTTAATTATCAAACGCATTAAAAGCCGTATCTTCTTCGTACGAGGTCCGAATTCAACGAAACTGGATCCGTTGCGATCGTATGTACGTGATCTATAACATGCAGCTGATTAGAAGCAATTTGGAGTAAGTTGATATTTTTGATCAAATTAAACGTCCCGTCTAATTTGATTAAATTAATCATTTTACCGATTACAAAACCAATCAAGGTGAGAACGCCTCAGTAAAATTCCTGCACAATTATTTATTTATTTTCATAATTGAAAAATATATACAATAGCCGTGTAAATTTTTATCAGTTTAATCATTATGAACTGTATAAGGTGCTTGTTAGATCACTTTCCTCGTCCACAAACCATGGACGATTTATATCGACTGTATTGTGTGTTGTCTGTGTTGTCGAAATGTCTAACACATTAAAAATGTTAATATTAATGTGAAGTGAAATTAAATTATAAATATTTATTTATAATTTGAGTAGTGAAATTTGGTTAAACAGAAAATAATTCAAACTGAATTAGAACTGGTTAAATTTATTAACCAATGATTTATTTAAGCAAACTATTGTTGTTTGAAAACCCACACGGGTATTGGTATGATATTTGACATACACTATTCCCGATATATAGTTATATGTCAATCGATAGATTGACAGGCTGTGATGAGCGTTATTTATTTATTTTAATGCTCACAAAGTTGTAAACTACACTCTGGTTGTGAATGGACTTTTTAATGATTATTTATAATTATTGATGCATACATGCGATTTATGAAATCCATATAACTCAAATTATATGGTAATTGATTGAGTCGTATTCCGATTTAAGAATAAAGGAGCATCTTAATAAAAAATACATTTTAGAATAAAAAGGACATTTCAGAAATAAAAGAACATATTAATAAAAAAGATTATTTTAGAAAAAAAGACATTTTAGAATAAAAGGATTATTTTGGAATAAATGATATTTTAGAATAAAAGATTATTTTAGAAAAAAGACATTGTAGAATATAAAGGACATTTCAGAAAAAAAGACATTCTTGAATAAAAAGATTATTTTAGAAAAAAGACATTTTTGAATAAAAATATTATTTTAGAATAAATGACATTTTTGAATAAAAGAACATTTTAGAATAAAGGATTATTTTAAAATAGGGACATTTTAGAATAAATGACATTTCAGAATAAAAGGACATTTTAGAGTAAAGACATTTTAGAATAAAATATTATTTTAGAATAACGACAATTTAAAATCAAGACATTCTAAGATAAAAGATTACTTTAGAATAAAGACATTTTAGGATAAAGACATTTTAGAATAAAAGATTATTTTAGAATAATACATTTTAGAATAAAGACATTTTAGAATAAAAAGGACATTTTAGAATAATGGATATTTTAGAATAAAGGACATTTCAAAATAAAGCACATTTTAAAATAAAGAATATTTTAAAATAAAGATTCATTTGAAATAATGGATATTTTACAACTAATATTCTAAAATAATATTCAGTGAAGAATAAAATTATGATTTTGAAAATATTCTAAAATAATTTTCAAAAATTAATATTTTGAAAATATTATCATTTTAAAATTATAAATATATATAATATTCAATTTTGATTTAAAATTGAAAATGAGGTTGGAATCGTTTTAAAATGGATTTATAAAATACGTTTTAAACGGAAATTGCCGAAAATATATAATATATATATTTACTAATAATTGGAATAGGTTTGGTGTCACACTTTTTTGGTGTACACCAGAACTGAGAAAATGCCCTTTACTAAAAACAAAGACATATCTTTACTAATATTCGGAATAGGTTTGGTGTCACACTTTTTTGGTGTACACCTGAACTGACGAAAATGTCCTTCACTAAAAAAACACATATGATAAAAGGAATTAAATCATGAAAGAAACGGAAGGTAACTAAAGTTAAATAGCAATGTTCCTTTAATTAGAAAAACGCGTTATTAATGACATTAATAGAGACATAAATGGGAACAATGTTAAAATTTGAAAGTAGACAATTAAATCGAGAAGGGTAACATGCATGCTAATACACATGTATATATTTACTTCATATAAATATAAAGAGCGTAAATTTTAGAAGTAATGCATATTTGAATTTGAAAATAAATGCGCATCTAAATGGAATTAAACCACGCAATAAAGGGAATTTAGTTGTGTTAGTCAAGTAACGTTCTAATCCAAACCCATTGAAACAAATACGTGTAAATATGTGTGAGCATATTTATTTCAAGAATATGTGCACGCGTAATAATTCAAGAAAAAATCGCATTTGCTATTGAAATTTAATGTGTGTTAAGAATCGAAATTTTTTCAGTAAAACTAGAAATAAAAATAAATGTTTTGAATAATGGTCACATGAATTAACATGCATGAATTAGAAACAAAAGAAAATTAATGCTCAATAATGAATATAAAAAAATAATAAAAAGAAACTATCGAACAAATAAATTTGTAGAAAAATAAAATGGGCAAGAAATATACCAATGTTGATCTCAAAATTTGAGTCAACAACAAGGTTGCAAGATGCAATTCACACTATCCTTAAAAATAATAAGAATAGAGCCAAGAAAACCAAAAAAGGCGAGTAAAGAGAGATACAAATTTTTTTAGTGGTTCGATCAAACGTGATCTACATCCACTTCGCCAAATGATTCTATTATTGTATATAGGATTACAAAACAAACATACACTCTCAATACATTCATGATTCACCTCACTTTTCCCACTCTTTGACTTAGTAAAGTTCCTTTGAGAAATAAATGAGATCCTCCAAGTATGGATGATGATAGAATCAATCCAAGCTCTTTCACAAGTCTTGATGAATCTTCATGTCTTCACAATGAATCCGGAAATGAATCATTGAATTGGAATGTTTGAGATGATTAAATTGCTTAGAAGAAGTTGAGAATAGTGTTTAATAGCCCTTCGGGATCACTCTTTCTTTTTTTCTTCAAAGTGGAGTTGAACCCTTATTTATAGAAGTGAGGGATGGCTGAAATATGAGCCTTCAGGTTTTGGCTCAGGCTGTTTGGTATTTATGAAAATGCCACTGCTAGTTGTCGCTAGCTAATTACCAGCTTTCAAATGCTAGAACGACTCAGTTTACCCCGACCCAAGCCAGAAGTGCCTCGACCCAAGTCAAACTATACCGACTCGCTTCAGAAAAAGTACTCCAATTCACTTTGTGTTGCCATGGGATGACCCGACCAGACACTGTCCGACCTGATACAAAGCCATTTTGATCGTTCCAGTTGTTACGAAACAGACCGACCCGAGCCACTTCTTTAAGAAGTGACCGACCCGATTGATGAAACTCCTCGACCAGATCCATTCCTTATGAGTAGTCCAACCCGATTCAATGTGAACCACTTCCTCGTAACTAGGACGACCCGACCCATTTCAGCCTAATAGACCGGCCCAATCCATATCAATGCACATGTAAATTTGTGGATAACATTTTTCCCTTTGGAGTTTATGATTGTTGCTAAAAATTATAAGCTTTGAAACAGGCATTTTAATCATGTTATGCCTTGGATCACCCATAGTGGATTTGAATGATGGGTTGGATGGGTTATACTAATTGGGTCGGGCCATTTACATTGACTCACCTCGGTCCACTTCACACGTCAGCTATAAAAAAACCTTTTGGCCTTTCATTCTCTCTTATTTTGCACAATCCTCCTCTGAATATTTCAATGGCGGCAGATCCCCTATAAAAGTGATCTTACTACCTTGATTCGTACTCAAATATCTCCCACTTCTGATCAATTCGAGTCATCGATTCAACTCCCAAAACCCATGGTCCCTAGACCCAAATCACCTCATTAATTGCAGGTATGTTTCGATCTCTTCTTGGCAATTTTGTTTTTGGTTTCGAATTGGAAAGAATTGGGGCCAAGGTGATCATTTGGGTGTAAAGGAGCTTGTGAATTATCAGCATGGGGTTGTCTTTCGTGTTATCGGGTTTTGGATTGGTGCGGTTTGGAATTGAGAAGCGGATTAGAGTTTTAAAGCCGAGAATTTCTGGTGTTGATGCGCTGTTAGATGGATTTGAATGTGTATGATGAGTTTGATGTTGTAGATAATGGGTTGTATATTGTGTAAAATCCATCGAACTCTGATCTTGGAATAATGCATTCGACGCGTTTGGTGAAATACCTAAACTATACAATTTTCAAAATTTCTGAGTTTTTATACTTAGTTCGCTATTGTGATCATGCTTGTAATTGTGATCCCATTTTACTGATGTCATGTTTGCTTTGAATCTCCACACTTTGGTTGCCATGGATCACATGAGATCAAGCTTCCTGACCCTTCACTAGTGGATTAGACCAACCAGTTCTGGTGGGTTGTGACTTACTTGGCTGGCGTTGGCCTCAACTATCCTGGTCGGGCTCAAATATGACTGACCCGACCGGTGTCACTTATAACCGACCCGACAGGGGCTAATCACTACCGACCCGATCGAGGTCGATCATAATCGACCCGAACGGGGTCTATTATGACCGATCCGATCAGGGTCTATCATAACCGACCCGATCGGAGTCTATTACGACCGACCCGATTGGGGTCAATCACAACCGACCTGATCGGGGTCTATAATGACCGACCTGACCTGGATCAATTATGATCGCCCCGATCGGGGTCTATTATGACCGACCCGATCGGGTTAGTCGTAGTTGATTCTGGTCGGATTGATTTTAACTATTTTGCTCTTTTCCTGTTATGGTTTTTGTTCTGTAATCCAAGCGCATTTTTTGTAGTTTGCTGTAAAACATGGTTGTTTGTGTAGAAATGGATGCTAGACAGAAATCACGCCAACAATCTAAAAAGTCATCAAAATCCACACAAGCTGAAGCTTCTACTACTAGTGATCCCAATCCGGAATTTCCCATTCCTAAACCCCAAACCAAAGTGTCAGGTGACAGGAAACCAAATAAAATGGGCGATCATGCGTATAAAACCTTATTGGCTCAATTCAGTGTAACAGAGACTGAAGCTAAGTATCATAAGGAAAATGAGTTTGCGGACACTCCTCCTTTAGGATTTGTCGCTATTAATCTATATACACTGACGATGGGCGGCATTCCTCCATTTAATCCCTTCATAGAGATGCTCTTAAAGCATTAAGCTATTGCTCCTATGCAATTACGTTCGAATGGTTATGCCATTTTAACCTATCTCTACATACTGTCTATGAGGATTAAGGAACGTCCCCTTCCTTTGAAGAAGTCTGTTCATTGTATTCTTTTAAAAAGAAACAACCTTCTCCATCGATCGTTACCTTGGAAGGAAAATACCCTACGATTGTAACTGATCTGATGGATAGTGCCAAGGGTTACTTAGAGAATTATTGTTTCGTACGTTGCCGCGATGGCTTTTATGGAAGGTGGATGGAAGGAGGTAAGGGCATATTCACGCATTTACCTTTGCAACTGGTTTCCAGATACTAAATTATTTTAATTTTGGCAGAACTTCCTCCTTTTGATTCGAGAGATGAGACTAGCGATGAATTGTATGATGCTTTGCTGCCTATAAATGAAACCTAAAGGAGTAGGAGATACTTGATCACGGAAGAGTTTCTTTGCTGATATCATTTGTTCAATCCTTCCCGCACTCTCAAATTGAATCTTTTCCCTTAGAAAGAGGTTGCTGGAAAATATCATGCTAGAACCCCTTCTTTACAAAAGTGCTCCGATGTTTCAGGCAGTAGCAAGACACCACCCAAACCCAAACTGATTTCGATTGAGGAAGGTTATTCTAATTCACATGAGGTTAAAGGTAAACAAGCTAAAAAGGGAAAAACTCAAGTGCGGCTTTCTCCCGATCCGGCGATAAATTCTTCCGGGAATCCAGAATCTCCTAAGAATGTTGTATTACTCAAGGCGAGAGTTCGACAGACACTTATAAGAACTTGAGTGGCCTGAGCTCAGTGAGAGACATTATCCAGGGCGAAAGTTGTTATCCAGCCCTCCATGCCTCGAGTTATAGGGAAAACAGTCGAACCTCCTGTTACCTTGCCTGCCTTAGAAAAAACCGGTTTGTTGCTAGGGACACATTGTCAGACATTTACTTTTTGCATTACTTGCAATTCTCTGTATTTTCATTCCAAATTACTTTCAGCTCTTGTAAACATAAATACTAAATTCTTGTCGCATTGTTTCCTTTAGGTACAAAAACAATGCCTAAAGCCTCATTCATGAAAGATTTCAACGAAATAACAAGTCACTAAGACCCAAAGCGTTTCTTGAAGAAATCCCATCCTTCACAACATTCAAAACACTATGTACACCTGCAGTCTTCCTATCAACCCCACCAAATTGGTGGTCTTATTTAGACTGAAGAATAGAGGAGGTGGAGGCTCAAACATTTTGCAATGGAAGAAGCCAAAGAGAAGAAAAAAAAGGAAAAGCAAGGTAAGAAAGACCACAAGAAGAGGGGGATGAGCAGCAAAGATGACAGTGGCCGCGAGAAGCATCACAAGTATGATAAGTATCCAATGGCAGACCCTCATACTTCCGCTAAGGAGATATCCTTAGTTTCTCCATCAGTCACTCCTACCCCTGCAGACCTTGAGATGATCATAAATAGGCCTCAATATCTCCCTAGTTCAGGTGACTTCACTCTTGGCTACCGGTTCCCAGAATGGGATCTGAGAGGAGTGTGCTTTAACCTAGACATTCATCCAAATGACAAATTAGATATGCTTAGCGATTTTGATGATCTGGAAAGTAGTATGTCTTCCAAATTTGACGTAGCCCAGAATCATTTAGAGGTAGCTAAGAGTCAATTTGACGTAAAGTTGGGTAAAATCAAAAGCCAAGCCAAGAAGCTGCTGATACAGTGGTATACTTTTGCTTGTGAGCTTTCAAGGGTTAATGGTATGGCTTTTTAATGCCTCGCCACCTTAGAAAATGATAAAGCCGAGCTAGTTAAAGTCATTAAGTCAAAAGAAAGGACCGTCGCCTCTTACACCCAAAAGGATAATGAATTGCTGAGCTTAGAAGAAGAGAACAAAAAACTCAAGAAGAACTCGATGCTATGAGGTAGAAGGAAAAAACATTAACAGCACAGCTCCAAGAAGCTCAAGCTGCTTGAGATCTTGCCGAATCCCAACTAAGCATGGAAAAGAACACTTCCGCTGCTCACCAGGAGGAGAATACTATTCTCCGCAAAAGAGTTTCTTCTTTAAATACAACCCTTTGTTCAACACAACAAGCCCTAGAAGATGAAAAACTTAAAGCTGTCGCTGAACTCAAAAAAGCCCACATGAATTCTGATGCTTCTTTGTTCAACTTTTATGTCTTCAGTGTTATGAACAAAATGAGTTTATGTTACTTAGAAAACAAATTCTCCATCACTCTAGCTCTTGTCTAGGAACAAATCTTAGAGATCAATGAGGGTGAGCGTGATGCAAACGACCTCCTTGAAGACCTATTAGATCCAGAATCTCGTGATGCCTTAGTTATAGGAAGAGCTGAGTTAGCAACGACAAGGGGCTTTCTTTATAACGAATCCGGGCCTTCGAAAGGGACCATTCATGACACAAGTACTGAAGTTCAAGAAGTCACTGTAATGTTGAGGCTAATGTCTCACGGACCCCTACTAATCTCTCCGCCCGTCAGAAAGACAGAGGTGAAGAAGATGATGATGATAGTACCCCTGAAGCAGGAGAGTTTGAGGTCGAAGCTCGAAGGAATACTGAGGCGATTCTTACAGCTGCAGGTAAAGCTGAAGTTGCTCATATTATACCGAACTTAGACTATTTGTTCCTTTCTCCTAGTACAACCACATATTTGGCTCACTGTTTGTCTTCCTTAGGTTTGATTTAACCTATGCCCCCTCCCAGAAGGTTTACTGCTATGATGGCTGAGACCACAACTACTGATTCGATTTTGATATCGACACCACCTGCCCCAGCTAATGCTCCGGACGTTAAGACCCCTGGATCGCAGGATACTAAAATTGGGGCAATTGCCAATCTAAATGATGATGAATATCTCCCAAGCAAAGAGGATTTTGAAGAAACTGAGGAATCTCCGCTACATGGTATTGAGGCTCAAGGAAAATGGGAAACATTGTCGGGTCGCAAAGGTAAGCAGGTGGTTATCAAGAAGAAAAGGAAGGGTATTATTGCTATATCATCTCAAGAGAGTCCCAGTGGGCCAATAATCAAAGGCATAGGCCAGCCAGTTGATCCATCTCCTCCCTCTAACACCGGGAGACCAAATTTGAGGTCCGGGAGTTCGAAGGACAGAAAGATGAAGTTGTGCTTACAACCAGCTTTCTTTATCCCTGTTGTCTTTTAATGTACTGCATTTAGACCGGTTGTATATGCGGGTGCGAGCCCTCGCACATTACTCTTATGTTTTGTATTTCCATTATGGCTCGGCAAAATGGCTTCGTGTTGCTGAAACGAAGTTGTATGTTGCTTGTTAAGTTTGATTGCTTTACATTCTGCACTTATCGTCTTTTCATGATTGCAACACAAAGATTTTACACTATAAACTACATGTTAATGAAATACTTGGTATAAGAATGGTCCTGCGGCATTTTGGTAAGTTATTTCTGACCGCAGCCATGAGTTATCGCTAGATGAATTTGTCCAACCGATTTTTCCATTGCCCCTTCTTGATTTTAGCTGAATCAACTCCTGAAACTTCTTCTCTGTGAACAACCACCTTTTTGTTTGTCACAGTATTGAAGTTCTCGAGCTTGCTACATACATTTCGGGGTTCAACTTAGGTTGAACTTTTGACCTCAAGTTGTGGCAAATCTGTGGTATGTTTGAGAAACAACCATTATTAAATTTCTTTAATGTGGTGGTATTGTCCCCATATCAAGGTTTGTCACAGATTTTCTTAGAGTTTAGAAACCATACTTTGTGGTCTGTTTCCTCCAGAACCGTTGAATCATGCACTCTTGCTATTACTGATTTTTAGCATGATTATGGTTAATGGATCCCGGCCTAACTATTTCAGCTCATACCCTTTAAAGGAGGATGAGATTTTTGTCCTTTGTGCCCCTGTTTGAGAGGTCTTATATCTTTCGCTTTCCTGAAGGAATATTTGTAAACCCGTTATTCATTGTGACTGAATGACTGAGCCACTTATAGAATCTGTGGGGTGCCTCCGTGAATGCCTGTAGGTCCGTTGCTAAACGAATTTGGAAGACCCGACTTATGATCGGATGCCCCAGTAGGGGTCTTTCAAAGTCCGCCAGTAACTGGATTTGAAAGGTCCAGAATTAATAGTTGGGTTTGGAAGACCCAACATTTGATCGGATGCCCCCAAAGAGGTCTTTAATCCCGGTGTTTATATCGCTATCCAGCCATGTGTTAATGGCATTGACGATGAACCGAGTGCCCCTCGGGGAGGTCTTTTGATTTATGAACCCAATATTCATTGCAACCGGACCATGTATAAAAGGTTTGGACAACAAACTGGGTGTCCCTCGGGGAGGTCTTTGGTTTTAAAACCCAATGTTCATCGCAATCCAGCCATGTATTAGTGGCATTGGCAACTGATTGGGTGCCCCTCGGGGAGGTCTCTGGTTTATTATTGTGCAGTCCCTTGGGTCAAACGCTAGCTCATTTGTCGGTTTTTATCACGACTTGCTAGAGTTAGGACCTTTAACCTTCCAATTAAGAAGGTGCCCCTTTGGCGAAACTCACAATTTCATTTGTGATTTAAGCTTTATGTCATTTGACAGACCTAACCTTGGTGTCTTGTACTTGTACCACTATGCTTTTCATGTCACCGAGCTAATTGTGAATGATGTTTTTGAGCATTAAGCGATGATCCAGTAGCCTCAAGGACTAATCACGTTATAGTTATATCAGTATATCTTTTAGAGGACCTGCAATCGAAATCGATCTTTAGTGAGTAATTTGCAAATGTATGATTATATAGGCAAGTAATTCGATTTATATTTACAAAACTTGTAATAGCATTGCATGGTATGTAAAATGCATGTTGTTTACAAATACTTCAAAAGAAACATTAAAAGAAGTAGCGACGGAGATGTATAGCATTCCATGCCCTTGGGTGTTGGAATCCGTTTGTTGTCTTTAGTTCAAATGTACCATCCGAGATTTTTGGTTTATCACATATGGCCCCTCCCAATTGGGTCCTAGTACTCTGGTTCCCGTCAAGATTTTCTTGAGAACAAAATCTCCAACTTGGAAGGTCCTTTGCTTAACTTGAGCATTAAAATGACGAGCTATTCTTCTCTGATGTGCCATAATTTTGAGTTTTGATTCCCTTCTTCTTCCTAGAGTAAGTCAAGCTCTTCGAGTTGAAGTTTTTCATTTTCCGCTTGGTTGAAATAGATCCTTCTATGAGTCAGAATTTCTAACTCAACTGGGATCATTGCTTCGGTTCCAAATTCGAGGGAAAATGGAGTGTGTCCTGTTACACTTTTATGGGTAGTTCAATATGCCCATTATTAGCCTGCTTTGTGACCAGGCTACCCAAAGTAAAGATCGTGTTGATATGGAGTCTCTGGATAACATCACTCTCCGACATTGGAAGCATCGTCAGAAGACACAAGGCAGTTTGGTCAAAATCACAACATCAGTATAAAATGGCCCAAAACCTCTATCAAACAACCTCATTTGGATCTATTCACATCAAATACTTGTAGCCCTTTGAGTTAGCTTCAGTTTAAGCTTTGTTTTGGCTCAATCGGACTTACGGTTTGAAAGTTATGCCCATTTCCGTGAACGGGTGTAAACTAGCATCAAAGACTAAGAACAAGACACCCGACCGCGATCCGACCTATGACCGCGATCGGACCCATGAGCGCGATCCGACCATGACCGCGATCCGGCCCATGACAGCGATCCGACCCATGACCGCGATCCGACCATGACCGCGATCCGACCTATGATCGCGATCCGATCTTCGGACCTACTCACACGCAGCTTGTTTTGACCTATTCTCAAGGCTACGGCTCTCCTATTTTTCTGGATCTCCTGCCACGTACCCCATCACGAACCGGTCATCCTAGGAGCTCTCCTTCAACTATAAATACACCATTTGAAGGTATTTTGAGGATTCTTTTGGACCTTTTAGCATCTCAACATCCATGGCAGCCATGGCCGAAACTAATCCATGAACAACCACAATCTTCCTCAATAAAATCAATGAATTCAAAGGGAATTATTCATTGAATTCGAATGAGAGAGAGAAAACACTCATTGTAATTGTAATCCATGAATGAAATGAGAAAATATGAAGTGGACGTAGGCTCGATAATGCCGAACCACTATAAAAATCTTGTTGTCTCGCTTTTTCTATATTTTTCAGTTATTTCTTCATGTCCTATGCTCAAAATACGACGATTTGGGTGTTAGGACCATATTTTGGTCTAACATTTTGGTGCTTTCACTAAGAACTGAATTCTCATCCTATTGGACTGTTACTCTAATATTTGGATCTAAAAGTCCGAAGAAAACAGTCCGCCTTCCTACCATTTTTGAAGATTTTCGGTGATTTCAAAAAATCATAGTTTCACGCCGTCGAAGAAAGAAAAGGAATTGCCAGCTTCGTGATCGAATGAAGAATGAATAGATAACGCGCAGGAGCAGGTGGTTGGCTCGCGGATCGCTGTGGAGGCCACGAAACGACCCGTGGAGCAGCCACGACCCTTTAGGCGACAGCGACCCAGAGAGATGTCTGGTTCACGATCCGACCTGGTATTATCTCCACGATCGGTCCCAAAGGGCCTTCACGACCCGACCGAGCAAGGAAATCGCAATCCAACCCGGTGATATATCCACAAACCGATCTGAAGCTGGAAGGTTGGAGGGTCCCGATCGCCAAGCAGGACCACGAACCTGATGAACTGCCGAGCCACGACCTGAAGTGATTTGTGAAGCCCAATCCAAAAGGATATGCACGATCCGCGACCCAGAAGTGTGGTGACGAACCAGGGTCGCGACCCGACCCCAAAAAGTGACATTTTTCGGAAAAAATACAATTTTCAGATCATTTCAGAAAAGGCTCCATATTCTAAAATTGAAAAAATCGTGCGGTCGCGACCCGGTTAGGTCGATCGCCGCCGGGACTGCTGGGCCCCGGACCCCTGCCGACGCTGCGCCCGGACCCGCTAACGGCCTCGCCTTTGGCTCGGAGCACGGCCTCGCCTTCGGCTCGGAGCATGGCTCATCTTCAGCTCAACATATATGTTGGCCAACAGCATTCATCAAAGCTTGTCAATGAAGAATAAACGGATTGTCAAAGAATTTGACAATGGAATGGCGACGACTGGAATTCCTCCGGAAGCCATGACATCTATCTACCGGTGTTATTGAATGTGTGGAGTTGTTGAAAAAATTCGACACGCTGGCGATGGTAGTATACTAAATAATGATGGTCTCATAATAGACTCCTCTTCTAGAGTTCCGATGGTGTATTGATTTGGCCAATGCAACTGATGTTTTTCACGAACGGGTAGTGATCACCTAGTTTACGTGACTTAAACCTGTCCTACAGGTGAAATCCCATATGACATTGACATAGAACAATCCGGATACTATTCTGAGGATGACTCAGAAGAACCCAATGACCATGATTCTCAATAATGGGATAACGGACAGCAAGTACGGATCCTAGCACTACAAAGTTACCCTTCAATTGAATGGCGTGGTGAAAAATATATGTCTCACGGTTCATTCCTTGAAAAGCTTAGCTAACATTTGCAATGCCTATTTGTTGTCGACCGCATCGAGGAAGACTGATTTCCATAGAATAAAGGGTAGATCAATGTACTTTGGTGCCCAGAGTTAGGTACCAATTGAACCACCGTAGGCCATGATTGGGCATATGGATCCTTGCCCGGATGATAGCAACTTGACTACTCGCCAGCCATCATATGACCTTGGTCAAGAGATGAGAGTTCGAGATCAAAGTAAATATGAATCAACCATTAGCTCTCTACTTCTTCCTTTCATTGTGACAGAACACGTGAACATTACTTGAAGCCTCACAAGCAATGCTTTCATATTCAAGCTTATCTAATCAAGGTCCAGACAGACCAGCTCCAATGCAATTCAGAGCCTGCATTGTACCCTAGTGCCTATTGCTAAATATCCCAATCGAAGATGGAGTGGAAATTGTCTACGGTGGCCAACTTATTGGAGAAGGTGACTATTTGGCTGGATGGAATACGCTACGCAATAGAGATGGCATGAAAACCGAAGACGCTTCCCCTCCAGATGAAATGGAGTGTGAAGGAAGTGTTAATGTTGTGAATAAAGGGAGCATCGCAAAAGGAATTGCCCGATGATCTGCCCAAAGATATAGATCCCATAGAGGATGAAGATTCAGGATGGAGGAGTGCGACATCTAACGTAGCAACTGTCCAAAGTTGGAAAAGCTTGCTTAAATCTCGTTCATTATTTCGACAAAACTCCGCCACTATTGACATTCACTTGATTGCGATACACATTGATTAGATACTACGACAGGTCCTACAGCAACCTGAGGCTTTTGGAAGACAGCTCGAATGGGACATAGAGCTGAACCAGTTTGATCTCAATTTCATCCTAAAGAAGTCCATATGAGGACAAGCATTAGCCAACTTCATCGCTAAATGTACCACTCCCCAAGAGGATGTGGAAGATGTAGAAGATGCACCTAGAAGATGTAATCAGATGGTGCAAAGGATGATTGATTGTCTGATGCCGATGTCTTATTAATAACCCCTAAAGGACGGTCAATCTACTATGCCTTACGGTTGAAATTCTCCGCTAATAACAATGGCTCCGAAGACGGCACCCTGATTATCGAATTGAAACTCGCTAAGGAGTTGGGAATAATGGCATTGAACATATTTTTTGACTTTCACATTGTTGTTCGCCAGGCTCGAAAGGAATTCCAGACGAAGGAACAACCACTCGCAGCTTACCTAGAACTGGGAGAAGGGTTGTTGGATGTATTAGAACGTTACAACATATCTCAGGTCCTACGAGAAGAAGATCAGAAGGAGGATAATCTGACCAAGTTAGAAGGGTCCGACATTCTAAGAAAAGATAGAGATGATCCCCATCAAGACACTATGAAATACAACCATTGATCAGATGGAAGTTGATCCAACGTTGGAGACCGAACCCGGAAGAGAGTCATGGTTAACTCCATGATAAACTTCCTACCGCACAGAATGTATCTAACAAGGTGAAGTGAAAGGCGTGCAATCGTTCTTTATGCCTCGGGATATGACATGCAATTCGACATTGCCTATTTTTCTTGGAAGGTTGTCCCAAAACAAACACCAACGAGTGCAATTGCCGAATTCACTGCCCTGAATGATTCGACCAAATCACCAATCAGCCACCCATTAGATGGGAGACGTACATGAATGAAACTTCTGGTGAACGGCTTTATGAAGTTAGAAAGTGAAGACTCATACTTCCACTCTTTTCATCGACTATCTGCCAAGTGACCCACTCCCCTAAGGCTGGGGGCAACTACAGATTTGAGCATAAATTGCTCGAGATTACATCATCTAATTCAGAGCTGATACATCAAGAATTTGCCTGGCCAATTGTCTTATTCTTGCCTGAAGAGTAGCAAATTGAATATTTAAAACGCTTACGCCCGAATGCTAATTGATCGTCTACACTCCAATTCTTGCCCCCAATATGGAATCGAAGGCGTATCAGCAAATTTGTAAGATATGATTATCTCACCAGCAGCATTATCCTATTTCTTAGCACCAATGCGACGATGTGCTACCATTAGCGATACAGTTATGACTTCCTGACACTCTATCCTTACCCTCAGCATAGGGGGTAAAGAGGCGATTCAAAAGGAGATGGGACCTCATCACTCTCTTATAGTACCTACCTAGCCGCCTTTGCCATCTCAAGACCCCGATCAAGGTCTATTCATTTTTTGGGATTGCCACACCCATGATAGTTTGAAAAGAGACCCCTCATCAACTAAAGGACTTTGGCAGCCCTTTATTGGCAGTAATAGGGAGAAGCAAAATGGACCTGCAATGAACATGCAACGCCATTTTTCGCTCAGAATGATACTCATTCCTTTAACAAGATTATTCTCTAACCATGACTCTTATATTTGCATGCTTTATGAGTTATTGATGTAATTAACTCAGATGAATTAATATGTGGATGGTATTGGTACCCCGGATTTTATGCCGATCAAATTTCTAACACCCGCATATGGAATTATGGAACAGTACTATAACGAGCTCGATCGAACTGTTGGTCTACAAAGCCATGCCCTCCATCTAAAGAAAGCTGCATAGCTCAAGATGGATTCGAGATGAATGTCCAATCGTTGGTTCACACATGGCAAACCACAAGGCCATTGTACATAAATCATTGAGTTGCTAAGTCGGAGTCCTACTCCAGATGGACGTGGTGTGACCGTCTATATGGCTCGATCCTATCCTCGATCCCACCAGATTAAATGAATTCAAATAAAGGAGGCAGCGTTGCCCCTTGATATGCATATTCCTCAATAATGCAATTTTCTTTTACATGTTCCCTAAGTTAATGAAATGACTAACTCAAGCAATATGAATGATGCAGGTACCCAAAGTTTGGTGCTAACCAATCCTCCCACATATGGATCGGAGGAACCCAAAGCTTTGGCAAATATTTTCCGATAAACTCTAATCCTCGGAGCTTGGATATGAGTATAAATCTAGGACGAGTGTGATGGGCACGCCATGATTGAAGGCCATTCGATCCGTAACTCTAACTCTCAAGATTCGAGAGAGAGTATAAAGGACGCGAAGATGACGTCCGCAAGGAGTGACGATGCACCATGATAAGAACTGCCTTGACAGCACTCTAACCTTGGCGACCGCCAGGAGAGTACAAAAGCGTCTATGATTAAGCGCTGAGAAAGAGCTATTACCCCGTTGAAGGATCGGGGAGAGAAAGAACAGCTGAGCTCGAACTCTAACCTTTGGCGACTGCCAGGAGAGTATAAAAGCGTCTATGATTAAGCGCTGAGAAAGAGCTCTTACCCAGTTGAAGGATCGGGGAGCGACAGAACAGCTGAGCTCGAACTCTAACCTTTGGCGACTTCCAGGAGAGTATAAAAGCGTCTATGATTAAGCGTTGAGAAAGAGCTCTTACCCCGCTGAAGGATCGGGGAGCGACAGAACAGCTGAGCTCGAACTCTAACCTTGGCGACCGCCAGGAGAGTATAAAAGCATCTATGATTAAGCGCCAAGAAAGGTGCTGGATACCCAGCGCCCCTAGAACTCCCTCCCCGCTGAAGGATCGGGGAGCAGAACGAAAACCGAACTCGAACTCTAACCCGCTTAAGGATTGGGAGAGTATAAAGGCGCTAGAGACTTTGCGCCACAAGAACTCCTACCCTGCTGAAGGATCGGGGAGCAGACTGAAAGCTTAGTTCGAACTCCATAGAGAGTACAAAGGCATAGATTGAAATACCAATCAAGGGATCTTACCCCGCCGGAGTGTCAAGGGCCAGACTGAAAGCTGAGCCCGGATCCTCCATGTCCGAACATGGGGGCAAAACAATTTACAAAGGGTAACGAGTCAGGAACGTGAAGACCGAAATCACAGCAACGACGGCTGGCCAGTGGAAAATAAACTAAGGGGCGCGTCCAGAAGGATGGGATTGATGCCCAATGACAAGATTCCTACGTGAATTAAGGCAGCATCCCAAAAGTGGCCTTGAGAGTGAATTATTTAATGACATATCATGCGACTTAATACTCATGGCTGGGAAGGACCCAGCGAAGCCTTGGGATTCTTGGATTTCTACTTGGCCTTAATACGATCCGATTCGATTGTGACAATCAGGATTTTATGAATTGAAGATTTTCGGGCTATCCAGAACACACCTTCCTTCATCTAAATTCGAAAAGGATGTGATCCGACCGCCACCTGTCCTATGCAGTTACCCTGGACAGGGGGCATGACTATTAAAATTACTCACAAATGACATAGTTTATTTGCTTGTACTTAACTTATTTTGTGATCTTGACAGGCCGTTTGAGGACCATGAAGCGGATGCAGCGAGAATGTCTATTTGCTAGTCCTAACCTATTTCCAAACTGGAAAGTTCAGATGAGGCTGGACATATCCCATTCAACGACTAGGTGTGACACAGCCACCCTGTCTTCGACCTTTCCCCTGATGCAAGGGGCAAGCGACAACACTCGGGACTATCAAAGTCGGACCTTTTGCCATCTGATACCGATCCTCGGAATCTGGATAAGAGACAAGAGATTGGCATGGGCCACGTACCAACAAATCGATTTTCACCCAACTCTGACTCATGATGCGAAGAGGGAGTATGAAAGATATGGATTGGAAGTCTACTACTCAGACCAAACCCCCGAGGATGGGGGCATGGAATACGAGCCTCAAATAGCATAGTTCAACTACTCGATGCCTATATTTATAATTGAATGACAAAATCTTGATTGATGGCTATTGCTCATGCGGAACCAAGAAGCTCGAAGCCGACCTTCACCTATTTCAAGACTTCACGCTGAGGAAACCAGCTCTGAATCGGAAGGTCGAGCAACAATCATCCATTCACTGAAAATGATAAAATCGAAGTTCAAGCAGTGACGAACTCGGCACAATCAGATAGCCACCATCAACTCGGGATGAACATGAACCAATCAGCAGGCGTGTGGCATGCGGCTTCGATTCAGAACATCATGGATGGAAACATGGACAATGGAACAGCTACCTGCAACATCCTAGATGAGAATTCAAGAATTGTAACAAACTCAGGTTATGCACGACCAGCTTTAGCTGCAACTCGAATGGATATTCGAGCGATATTCCATACTCAGCTCCAAGCAAGAATGCATTTATTCGAAGAACAGGAACCCAGTCGGGTCAAATGACTCGAAACACTACCCGAGGGAAATATCGAGGCGGAAGCAAGAAATCTGCAAAGACCCCATTTGTGATCTCAGATTCAATGTTCGGGGCACCAGCCATGATATTGACAATGTGCATCAATTCTTTAATGGCAACCTGCTCGCCAGTTTGATTTGGTGCCTCCCGAGAGGCGGCACTTCTCAAGATGATATGGATAACGACAATTACAGCCCTTACGCGTGGGACGTCAGGATCCCCTGTTATTCCTTGGACATTAAATTTTCTCTGTAACAAGATTTGCTCTGAAGCTTTGATGAATTCAACCCTGAGGTGGATATACTTCCATTACAAGAAGGTGTTAATGCCAAGATGGATGATCTTGATGCTTTTATGACAAAGAATGGAGCACTGACGCCCGATGAGGCAATCCTCACTATCTGACTCAAGGGAAGAGATGATATCAAAGCAAATGTGATTCAACCATTCGCATACACAATTCCGATTTTTGCTAAATTGAGAAACAGTACAGAATGATCTGGGTCGACTAAGATTGCTGAACCTGCAATTCTTACCAGATGAAACGATAGGAAGTATAAAATCTTCAAGATTAGATGCCATATTGACTTAACTCAACCCCCATCGATGCTGGGGGCATAAGCCCTGACTTCGCTCGTCCCCCGTTGGCACTGAGAGCACAAGTGTCGATTCATAGACTAACTTTGAAGACAATCCTAGCATAGAACGGATTCAAACATGTATGTTATGCCTCTGGAGTATGACCATACTCATATTTCCCGGCTAGGGAGCTAGCTTGCAGATCAAACATGAACTTAAAGACACAAGCTACACCGGATGAAAGGTGTGACCAACTTATCTACTGCCTTACAATGGCGACGATCATACGAGCACTGGTTCACATGATTTGTCTCTTACTAACTTGCATGTGATTATTGAATTACGATGTGATCCACAGCGATTGGGGATTCCTTAAAATATTGTCCGATACGACCGTTGATTTTTTATATTTATTGGCATGACCCGGAGTGATCGTGGCTTTCAGATCCCTTACTGTTACGATCCAACGCGATTTTAAGATCCTGAATCAATATCAAGATATCAGGCTATTCCAAACTTGAGTACAAATGACAAATTCGTATGATGATTCTGGCGTGCCCCATCCCAATGGTCCAGATGTTAGCTCAGAGCCCGAAGATTCTTGAAACACTCCATTATTCGGGTGGCTATTCCATACGTTGACTCATATATAAAAGAAGGTCCGACCCTACCATGCGCATGACTTGTGTGGGATGATGATGTTGTTTGGCAACGATCTGTGCGTGTAGAATCACGTTCGACAGCCAACGATTTAGCATTACTTTTGGTCTTGGCCTGACTAGCTCCAATGGAAGCAATGCAACAATTGGATAAATCCTTCTCAAGGACAAATGACATTCAATAAAGATTTAGCTCAACATACTCAAAGCACATCTCATCTTCGACAAGATGTACTTTGGGGGCCAAAATGTTTGCCTGCTTTGTGAGCAGGCTACCCAAAGCAAAGATCATGTTGATATGGAGTCTCTGGATAACATCACTCTCCGACATTGGAAGCATCGTCAGAAGACACAAGGCAGTTTGGTCAAAATCACAATATCAGTATAAACTAGCCCGAAACCCCTATCAAACAACCTCATTTGGATCTATTCACATCAAAAACTTGTATCTCTTTGAGTTAGCTTCAGTTTGAGCTTTGATTTGGCTCAATTGGACTTACGGTTTGAAAGTTATGCCCATTTCCGTGAACGGGTGTAAACTAGCATCAAAGACTAAGAACAAGACACCAGACCGCGATCTGACCCATGATCGCGATCCGATCATGACCGCGATCCGGCCCATGGCAGTGATCCGACCCATGACCGCGATCTGACCACGACCGCGATCCGACCCATGACCGCGATCCGACCTATGACCGCGATCCGATCTTCGAATCTGCTCACACGCATCTTGTTTTTCCTATTCTCAAGGCTAATGGCTCTCCTATTTTTTTGGATCTCCTTCCACGTACCCATCATGAACCGGTCCTCCTAGGAGCTCTCCTATAACTATAAATACACCATTTGAAGGTATTTTGAAGGATTCTTTTGGACATTTTGGTATCTCAACATCCATGGCAGGCATGGCCGACACTAATCCATGAACAACCACAATCTTCCTCAATAAAATCATTGAATTCAAAGGGAATTATTCATTGAATTCGAATGAGAGAGAGACAAAACTCGTTGTAATTGTAATCCATGAATGAAATGAGAAAATATGAAGTGGACATAGGCTCGTTAACGCCGAACCACTATAAAAATCTTGTTGTATCGCTTTTTCTATATTTTTCAGTTATTTCTCCATATCCTATGCTCAAAATACGACGATTTGGGTGTTAGGACTATTTTTTGGTCTAACACCCATAGTCCAAGCGGAAGTTCATCAACCCAACTTTCCTTGGCCTTCTTAATTCGTTTTTTGATGCTTGACTTCAAGATCTTCTTGATTGCTTCAAGCTGCCCGTTCTCTTGCGGATGGTCGACGGCTAAAAAACTTTTCTTGATCTTGTATTTGGCACAAAAGTCTAGGAACTCGGCGCTCTCAAACTGAGTCCCATTGTTAATGATTATTTTCTGCGGTACGCCAAACCTACAGATGACGTTTTTCAAAACAAAGTTGATCACCTTCTTCGAAGTAATAGTAGCTAGTGGCTCAGCTTCAGCCCATTTAGTAAAATAATCAACCGCCACTATTGCGTACTACATATTAGATATTGCAGTGGGTAGCATTCCAATCAAGTCTATGCCCCAGACAGCAAATGGCCACAAATTGACCATCTGGGTCAATTTTGTTGGTGGTGCTCTCAGAATTTTCGCGAATCTTTGACACTTATCGCATCTTTTGGTATAAGTCATCGCATCCAAGTTTACACTAGGCCAAAAATAGCCGTATCGCAGGACTTTCTTGGTTAAATTCTGACCACCAACGTGCCCTCCGCAGTCTCCCTCATGCAGTTATGTCAAGATTGCTTTTGACTCTTCCTTGGACACACATCGTAGTAATGGCACAGAGAATCCTCGTCTGTACAACCTCCTGTCCTGAGCAAGATATAATGGAGAGTTGTGCAGTATTTTCCTCCACTATTTTGGTTCCTCAGGGAGCGTTCCGTTAAGGATACATTCCTTAATTGGTGTTATCCAGGACATAGGTTCTTCAACTGTTTCCATGATCCAATCAACATCTTCCTCGTCAATGGCAAGGGTTGTAAGGACTTCAATGGGTATTAGCCCAAGCAAGTGTGCATCAATAGAACTAGCATATTTAGCGAGAGAGTCTTCATTTGCATTTTCTTCTCTTGGAATGTGAGATATGTAGTGATCGAGGTTGTTGAGAAGTTCTGTAGCTTCAACAAGATAAGAAGGAAGATTTCCAACTTTGGTCTGGAATTTCCCAAGGACCTGACCCACTACCAATTGGGAATCACTGAAGATCTGCATGGTTTTTAAATTCAGCTCTTTTGCTAGTTTCAATCCGTTTATCAATGCTTCATATTCAGCCTCATTATTTGTTGACGGACATTCCAACCTTAATGCATAACACAAGGAATGGCCTTCTGGAGTTTCTAAGATAATTCCGGCTCCTGAACAGTTATCATTCTTTGAGCCATCAATGTATAGTTTCCGACTAGCGATTGTTCTTGTTAGTTCCTCAACTTCATCACCTATGTCCATAAACTCGGTAATGAAATCTGCTAAATGTTCCCCTTTGATAGCTCTTCGGGGGTGATAAGTGATGTCATATTGGCTAAGCTCAATATTCCATTTTAATAGCCTTCCTGAAGTTTCCGGGCGGAAGAGAATTTGCCTTAGCGGCTGATATGTGAGGACATTTATTGGATGGGATTGAAAATATGGTCTCAATTTCTTTGAGGCGACGAGTAGACAATATGCAAGTTTTTCCAGCTTTGGGTAGTTCAATTCTACCCAAGTAAGCCGCTTACTAATATAGTAAACCGGCCATTGGATCTTAGCATCCTCGCGAACGAGCGTTGTGCTCAAGGCATGTGGCGATATAGCCAAGTATAGGAATAGCTCTTCTCCATTTCTTCGTTTAGAAAGCATTGGCGGAGACTCCAAATGTTGAATTAACTGTTCGAAAGCCATTTGACACTCTGGGGTCCATTGGAAGTCCTTCTTCCCTTTTGTTAAAGCGTCAAAAATGGGATGCAATGATCTGTTGCTTTAGAAATGAAGCAGTTAAGGGCAACAATCTTCCCATTCAAGCTCTAAAGCTCCTTTATCGTTTTTGGCACTCGCATTTCTCGTAATGCCGTGATTTGGGAAGGATTTGCCTCAATGCCTCTGGCATTGACTATGAACCCGAAAATTTTTCCTGAAGAAACCCCGAATGAGCATTTCAAAGGATTTAACTTCATGCCAAATTTTCTTAGGATATGGAACATCTCTGCTAAATCCTCTAGGTGATCTTCAACCTCCTTAGACTTTACTAACATGTTGTCGACGTAAACCTTCATAGTGTTCCCAATCTGGGATTTGAACATGGAGTTCACAAGATGTTGGTACGTTGCTCCTGCATTGTTTATTTCGAATGGCATAACCTTATAACAGTACTAGCCTCTGTCAGTTATAAAACTTGAGTTCTCCTGATCAGGTTCATGCACCATAATTTGATTGTATCTAGAATACGCATCCATGAAAGATATTAGTGCATGCCTCGCGGTTGCATCGACAAGCTGATCGATTCTTGGCAGGGGGAAACTGTCCTTGGGACATGCTTTGTTAAGGTCTGAATAATCTATGCATACTCTCCATTTTCCGTTAGTATTCTTGACGAGAACTGGATTTGAGACCCAGTCAGGATATGTTGATGTTCATATATAATTATTCTTAAAAAGTCTGTATACTTCTTCTTTCAACGCCACTGATCTTTCAGGTCCCTAAGTTCATCGCTTCTGTTTTAAAGGAGTTAAATTGGGATTAATATTCAACTTATGAACAATTAAATCTGTTGATATCCCACACATGTCTGAGTGCGTCCAAGCAAAGACATCTAAATTTGATTTTAAAAAAATGTCAAATCCTTTTGCAGCTTTTGGCCCAACTGAGAACCTATCTTTAAGACTCGGTCAAGATCTTTATCATGTATTGAAATAGAAATAGTATCTTCAGCCGGCACTGCTCTGTCCTCCCCCATACTGGTTTTTCTTGGATCGATTTCCTTCTGAGCCCTACAATGCTCCCAGTATGAGGGCCCCGCCTTAATTACTATAAGGGGGATTCATGAACGCGAGGCGGAAGCTCCACATTCTTTTTCACTCTTTCTTCCTTTCCTCGGCAAGTTCCATCAGGTAGCATTCCCTTGCTATTTGCTGATCGCCTTTGACTATTCCAACCCCGTTTTCGGTGGGAAAATTCATTGTTAGGCACCATGGCGCCAATATTATTCTGAAAGCTGCAAGAGTTGGCCCTCCAAGGAAAGCGTTATAAGCGGACCATTCATCGATCACGATGAATTCTTGTTTCTGTGCCACCTTATTTTTCCCTTCTCCGAGCTCAACAAGTAGATTGATGACTCCGATTGGCTGAAAAGCTTGTCTGGTGAGTGCATGGATTTTTCTCTTACAAGCTTTCACATCCTCCATGGAGAGTTACATCCTTTGGAAAGCACTGACGAAAAGGACATTGACGGATGCTCCACTGTCAACTAGATCTCTTATAACAATGGCAAGACCCAGGCCTATGGTTATCACCATTGGATCTTCAGTTGGGGTCACCAATCCCTCTGAGTCTCGATCCTTAAACATAATGTCATCCCAGGGAGACCTTAATATCTTTACCAGAAAAGCTTCATCCATAATCATGAGTTCTTCTCCCCTCAGGAGGTTTTTCATCTCATTAGCATATTTCACAATGTCCGCCCAATTTTTCAAGGCGGGGTGTGGACCTCCTGAAATGGTGTTAATGATCAATTTTGACATTACAGCGTTTGTAGCATTTTCACTTTGCTTTGGTTGTCCTGTGGATGTTCCATGACCTTGAGGAACTTGAATATTTTGCGGATTCTTCATATATTTCTAAAGTCTATTCTTCCTAAGTAGTTCTTCGATTAAGCTCTTTAGGTGCCTACACTCATTCGTGCTATGTCCTGGCTGGTTATGAAACTGGCAGAACCTCCCGGATTTTATGACAGCATCACTGACCATTATCTGCTTTGGTATCGGGTACTTTTCAGTCTCCTTGGTGGCCATGAAAATATTCTCCACCATTTCGTTCAGTGGATTCAACTCTAATTTCTTGAAGAAGCAGAACTTTTGTTGGCTCGATTGTCTTTCCCATCATTACCACGTTTCTGACCTCTAGAGTTTTTCTGGTTGCTTTCTACATCATTATTCTTCTTTTTAGATTGTATGCTGCTTTGCGGGATATCCATAGCATAGGTAGGATCCTCATCCACACCTATGTATTCCTTAGCCATATCAAACAACTCATCTAGAGTGATCAGTTTTTTCTTTTTAATCCATCGTCCGAGCTTGGTTTTCTTATTTATAGCCCCCTTTAAGGCCATCAAAGCCAGGCGAGGCTCATAATTTTACAATTCAGCTGCAATAGTATTAAAATGAGTAAGGAAGGCCCTAACGGATTCTCCAGGTCTTGCTCGAGTTAATTCAATTCCATAACATCTCGCACTTTTGTGGCCTGAAGTCTGAATTGCTCTCTGAACAACTTGGTCAGGGTAGCGAAATAGTCCACTGACCTCGGTGGCAATTTTGTGAACCAAAGGGACGCAACCCCCTCAAGGTAAGTTGGAAAGTACAAACACTTCAACTCATCAGTGGCACGAGCCCCATCCATGTGTTGGTCATATTTAAACATTAACACATTTGGATCAGTCGTCCCATTATAAGCTTGTACTATTGAAAGCTTGAATTTTTTCAGATATGGTGCCATTTTGATTCTTTCGGTGAGCGGAGTTTTTGTGGGAGCAAATCCCCATTCTTTTTCATCGTCTTGCTGCTTCTGATTTCTCTCCATGATTTTGTGGATCATTTCTAATATTCGCTCCTCCTCATTGTGTCGGTCCGCGGGACGGACGCTGCCTTCCTTACCGGATGTCCGCCTAAGCAAACGGTCATGGTTCGGATTTCGGGGCCCTGAACCTATAACGGCCCGCCCCGCACCAGCCGACATCTCAATGAAAGTGTGTTGTGCCAATGTCTAACTAGAACGGGACGTTGCCAAAGAAAGGAAAGGAAGGGTATTTGAACTAACAAGGAACCTGTAGAATGTCTCACAGCGCATGAAATAAAATATAGTAATAACATATTTTGACATAAAATAGGTGAGACATGGCATAAGCTGAAAACTAAACATCATAACAGTGGGAAATCCAAATATAGTTTATGTTCCACATCATCATTATTACAACTTTTGAAAACTGTCTCTAAATCAAATAAGGAAGGAACACTACTAATGCCCAAAGTAGTGACGAGCAGCGACACGGGGAGGATATATGTAGATAATATGTTGGAGCCTCCTGCTCGTCTCTGGATCAGCTACTCGTGCATAACCAGCTAACCTGTCTCCAGTCTGCTCGTTTAGGAGCACACAGAGTAATAAGAAGAGACATAAAACTCTGGGTTAGACAAAAGTCTGGTATGAGCGATAAGCAGAAAAATAGAATAATAACAGGTACTAAACTATACCTAAACCTGGACCTGCAACCAAAGAGTTAGCACTACATTATGTACAATACTCTAAGGTTCCACTAACGTATGGTGTAAAAATACGGGGGTGGGGGTGTGCATGACATAGTGATGGAAAACAACCAATCATAGCAACCACCCTCACATCTCTCACTTAGTGTGTAAAGCATACGATATCCACCACTTTGATCACCCTATTCCTGGCTATGATCACTCTGCCCCATGGAGTCATGACAACACCACTGCACTGATCCATAGCCACTAGTCCTTGTTATGCACACTCTACCCCATGAAGTCATGGCAACTCCACTACATTGGCTCATAGCCATGCTATCATCACTCTGCCCCATGGAGTAACATCTACCCCACTGCACTAATCCGTAGCCTAACATCCATCTTGGTGGTGAATCAAAGTTATAGACATCGATAAGCCCTTAGCACACGTCCCGCAGTAAAGTCCAATCATGGAGTCAACTCGTTGGTTCCCAACTGGATCCTGAGTGCAAACTTCCTACTTGGACTACCTTTGCATCTCGGGTTTTGGTCATCACCGGATCGGTCTTCATTTGGTTCATAGCTCATGCCGCACATCCAAGCTCCTTGGTTCGGTTCATAGTCACCACTTGGATTCGGTTCAGATCGGGTCGTGGCTACTCATCCGGGTCGGGTCGTGGTGTGGTGCTCTGATCCGTGATCGCCTTTGGCCATCAGCTCGTGGAAGGAGTTCGGGTCAAGTGACACGGTTCGGATCGTGGTGCACTCCAGGTGAGTGGGTCGGTGCCACCATTCGGGTCAGTTCGGTCATGATCTCCCCAATTCATCAAACTGGCTCGTGATGCAACCATTTGAAGGGAGCGGGTCGGTTTGTGCTCCCCTTCTCCGATCCGATCCAGTTCGGCTAATTTGCTGCACTTCTTTCCAGCGACCGTTTTATGCCATTCAACGGCGTTTTCGACCAATCTATCTTTTCTAATCAATCACAAAACATACCATACAGTCACAGCAACATAGAGAATCAACAACAAGCACCAAAACAACAACATCATAGGTTAAAATGGTTCAAACAAAGCCAAAACCCCATATTTCCCTTAAGAGTGTTTAAGCAAAACTAATGATAGGATTAGTAAAACTTAACCGAATTAACCAAATTTTCTAACAGAGGCCTAAAACAATATTTCAAAATTTATGAATATTTTTCCAGAATTTAATCATGTTTAAATTCGCTAATTAACACTAATTAACCTTAATTAACCATTATTAGTGAGGAACTATGCAAATCACTCATCTTAGCCATAAACAAAATACCAAATCTGAAACTATCCTCTGTTTGGCGCTGTTCCCAAGGCTATACAGCAGTTCCGACCTGGATTTGGTGCTTTTTTCTTTGATTTGACCTATATTAAGCTAATACTTGATTAGAAAGTGATTATAGGTGATTCTAGATGTTGGAGGCCATTGTTAAGGTTCCTAGGAGGTAAATGGCGTCTAGAAAACTGAAATGAAATGAAAACCTAGCTCATTTCAGCCTCCCCATAACCCTAATCCCGAAATGGGTTATGGGCCCATTCACTAATCAACTCATTTGGCCCGGTTAAACAGTTTTTCACCTTCCAAACATTTTTTCAGCCATATCTCCCAAAAGATAAGTCCGTTTTTCACATATGACTACTCTACGGAAAGGTAAACCATCATCCAGATCTAATGGAAGTGGTTTCAGGTCAAAACTGCTTTCCAATCAAAAGTTATGGCCGAAACAAGATCAGCTACGGGCAAAACGACAATTTAAAAAATTTGCAAAAATCATGAACATGGGAAATGACCCCAATAGTTGTTTCCCAAAGTTACATGACCATACGACTTTGTATGTGAAAGAAATAAATATTTTACGTTCCTTCGATGCGTAGAATGTGGGTCGTTACATCCCCCCTTAAGAAATTTCGTCCCTGAAATTCCTTAACCTAAAACATACAAAGGATCCCACATGCCTATCAATCATTAACAAAACAATAAAGCATACAAAACAACACAACAAGCATATCCTAGCATGTAGTTTCCTAAAAAGTGAGAACTATACTGATATAAAAACATTACCTGGCAAAGAGTTCTGGATACTTCCTCCTTATGTCCTCCTCTGTTTCCCAAGTACAGTCTTCCTCATCATCACCTCACTGAACTTTGACTAGTTTCACCGCCTTCCTTCGAAGTTGTTTCGTATCGTTCCCAACAATACGCATGCGTCAGCGGTTCCCAACCGCCTCGGGTTCAACCTCGATATCGTCCAACTGATCCGGTGAAATAGTCATATCGGGGTCGTGCACGAATTTCCTTAACTGGGAAACATGAAATACGTTATGAACTCCTGCCATCTTCTCTGGTAATTCAACTTTATATGCCAAATTCCAAATTTGCTCGAGAACTGGGAATGGTCTAACAAATCTTGGTCTAACTTGCCTCTCTTGCCAAATCGAATCACGCTCTTTAATGGAGAAATCTTGACAAACACCAAGTCGCCAATGGAGAATTTTAGATCTCTTCTCCACTTATCAGCATAACTCTTTTGTCTATCTTGAGCAGCCGTCATTCGTTGTTGGATAATCTTAATCTTATCTGAGGTTTCTCTTATCACGTCCGGTCCAAGCACAAACTTGTCACCAGTTTCTAACCAACATGATGGTGATTTGCATGGTCTTCCGTACAAAGCTTCAAATAGAGCCATACTAATACTGGATTGATAACTATTATTATATGCAAACTCTACTAGATGCAAATGGTCATCCCATCATCCACCAAAATCTAATATGCAAGCTCTCAAGAGATCTTCTAACACTCGATTAACCCTCTCTGTCTGACCGTCAGTTTGAGGACGATACGTGGTACTATGATGTAATTCTGATCCTAAAGCAGTAAACAACGGATCTCAGTCACTCACAATGCTTTTAGGTACTCCATGAAATCTCGCTATCCATTTCATATATAGCTCATCTAACTTAGCTGTAGTTCTATTTGCCTCGACGGGTATATACCTTGCACTCTTAGTCAATCAGTCCACAATCACCTAAATGCTATCATGGCCCGATCTAGTCCTTGGTAACCCATCGATGAAATCCATCGAGACTTGTTCCCATTTCCATTTTGGAATTCCTAATGGTTGCAACAAACCACTAGGCTTCTTTTGCTCAGCTTTAACTAGCTGGAAACTCTTGCACTTGGATATAAACTTCCCAACGTCTCTTTTCATCCCTTCCCAGTAGTAGGTCTGCTTTATGTCTCGATACGTTTTTTTACCACCGAGATGTATAGTCAGTTTTGAGTGGTGACATTATCTAAGCATTTCATCTCTCAATCTGTTGACATTGGGCACAACAAGTCTTCCATTCTTTCGAAGCCATTCGTCTCGATCAAGCCCATACTTGTTCATCTCCTCATCGATGCCCATCTCTAACTTGGAGATGACTTCCAATAAGTTAGGATCGTCCTTTTACCTGGAACCAATCCGCTCAATCAAAGTGGGTCTGATCGTCAAACTTGTTCACATTTCTGGATCCAATTCGCAATTTGGTCTGAAATCATACCCAGCGATGTACTCCAGTTGCTTCCACTCAAGAAACATAGCCCCTAAACTGGCATGTCTTCTACTCAATGCATCAGCTAACGCATTTCCTTTTCCTGGTGTGTATGCGATATCGAAATCGCAGGAGGCAAAGAATTCTAACCACCTTTGCTATCGGAGATTTAGATCCTTCTGAGAGAAAAGATACTTTAACGATTTATGATGGGTAAACAACTCGAATCTTTCTCCCAAGAGAAAATGTCTCTACATCTTCAATGCGAACACGATCGCTGCCAATTCCAAATCATGGGTAGGATATCTTTTCTCGTGTGGTTTTAGTTGCCTACTAGCATAAGCTAGAACCCTACCTCCTTGCATCAATACAGCACCTAACCCGGTACCACAGGCATCTGTGTATACCATCATCTCTTCATTCCCTTTAGGAATGACTAACACTGATGCACATGTCAACTTTTCCTTCAGACTCTTGAATGGATTTTCAAACTTTTCATCCCAGACAAAAGCTTGATTCTTCTTGGTCAACTGAGTCGACGGTGCTGCTACCTTGGAGAAGTTTTGGATAAAATTGCGAAAATGCCCAGCTAATCCTAAGAAACTTCTTACATCTGTTGCATTCTTAGGCATGGACCAATCCTGTACATTAGCCAGCTTTGCAGGACCCACGACAATACCATTCTCTAAAACAACATGGCCCAAGAATCTCGTCTCCCTCCTCCAGAAGTGACACTTAGAAAACTGTGCTTTCAATTGGTGTTTTTCTCAACACCTCCATCACTATCCTCAAGTGTTCCTTGTGTTCTTCCTCTGTCCTCGAATAAACTAACATATCATTTATGAACACAAGAACAAACATATTCAATTGATCTCCGAATACCCTATTAATAAGATCCACAAAATATGCTGGTGCATTGGTCAACCCGAATGGCATGACCAACCACTCATAAAATCCAGATGGTGTTCGAAAGGTCGTTTTGGCTATACTCTCAGCTTCCACCCTAAGCTGATGAAAACCTGTCGCGAGATCCAACTGGGAGAACACTCTCGCACCACTCAAGTGATCAAACAAATCATCTATCCGTGGTAGAGGATACTTATTCTTCATCGTCACCTTATTAAATTCGCGTTAGTCCACACACACTCAAAGGAAACCATCTGCCTTGGTAGCACACACAACTGGTGCCCCCCATTCAGAAACACTTCTCCTGATAAATCCCTTCTTCAAAAGATCTCTCACTTGCACCCCGAGCTCTCGATGCTCCCTTGGTGCTATGCGACAAAGCGGCATCACTATAGGTCTGGCATCTTTCACTAAATCAATATGGAACTCAATCTCTCAATGTGGTGGAAGTCCGGTCACTTCCTCGAAGATGTCCGGATACTGGCCAGCCACGGGCACATCTGACAACTCATCATGCGGGATGTCGAGGGAATTTAGAAAACTAGCAATCACCCCATCACTAGGTAGACCACCAAACACTACCCTCTGCCCATCGTCCGCTCTAACTGTCACCAAATAGCCCTCACAATCTACCACCACCCCATATCTTTGGAGCCAATCGACTCCCAAAATAATGCCAAACCCAGTAAAGCCAAAACAAAGCAATCACAAATAAACATGCACCCATGACTCGATAAGATCACATTACGACAAATCATGCTAAGGCTAGTTGAACCACCAATTGGGTTCGTCACTGCTAAAGGTCTATCGACTATCTTGGGTTCCAATCCCAACCTATCTACCAGGTCGCTAGATATGAAGGAATGGGAAGTCCAGGTATCAAACAATACTCGAACAGGAACATCATAAATAGATAGCATACCTTGAATGACAACATTCTTTCCCTTATCCGCCGAAGTTGGGGCATTCGACGAAGAAGGAACAACATTAATAGCATATGCTTTCACAATCTGCTTTTCTTTAGGGGGCTGTGGACACTTATCCTTATGATGTCCCACTTGGCCACAGTTGAAGCACTTCCTGTCCGCTGGCTTTGCGTGACATTATTTAGCATAATGGCCCTTCTTGCGATGGCTAAAGCAGTCAACATCTTTCTTATTATTTTTCTTCTGGCCATCCTTGGTCTGATTCTGCCTTCTCTTATTCTGAGAACCATTCTTGCCACCACCACTTGCTTGCGACTTTGGCTCCTCTGCAGATGCAACCTCAGTCTTTGACTTAGGGTATAGACTCTCTGATCTCAAATCTTTCCCCACAATCGATTCAAACGCCTCATCGACATAGTTTATAAGCCTTTCCCCCAAGTACTGATCTAAGCCTGTTATGAACTTTTCATTCTTCTTCTCGGGAGTGTCGATAAGAGATAATCCATACTTCGATAAAGTATCGAACCTTGCAATGTACTCCGAGACTGCCCTACCATTCTGTTTAAGCTCCAGAAATTTCCCAAACAACTCTGACTTCTGGGCAGCTAGGATGAACTTATCACTGAATCGGGCCTTAAACTGATCCCATGTAACTTGATCCTCTGGAGTAGCTGCCTTAATAGCATTTCACCAATTCATCGCCCATCCTTGCAGCTGACGGGATGCTAGTCTTCTCTTCATCGCATCCTCGATACCCAAGTCTTCGAAGATACGCTCACAACTATCTAACCAATCCTGAACATCCATAGCCGACTCCATTCCATGGAATGGTTTCCCACCAAGACTAGTGAAGTCTTTACAGAGCTTAGAGAAATCGGCCCTAGGCACCTGCACCTCTGCACCACCACCATTAATAGCATTAGGAACTGCCCTCCGTACATCTCTAAGAATCTCTCTCATGAAGTCAGTAAACATCATCCTCATATCAGGAGCATTCCCATTATTGGCTCCTCTACAAGCACCCCTCGTATATCGGCTCATCGTTCAAATCTGTAAAGAGAAATGATTAACCATCCTCTTTGTGGTGTCAGTGCAGTGCGACTTCATCCTTAGCTATGCTAATAGTGTATATATATATATAGCTTTTGAAAACCAAAATAATCACAAACACGCGCTCTCATATACGTATTATCTCTCCCTGGTGTCTTTCCCTAGATTAACTACCCAACCTAGAGCTCTGATACCAAATGTAACGGCCCGCCCCGCACAAGCCGACATTTCAGTGAAAGTGCGTTGTGCCAATTTCTAACCAGCACGGGACGGTTGCCAAAGAAAGGAAAGGAAGGGTATTTAAACTAACAAGGAACCTGTAGAATGTCTCAAACCGCATGGAATAAAATATAATAATAACTTATTTTGACATAAAATAGGTGAGACAGTGCATAAGCTGAAAACTAAACATCATAGCAACGGAAAATCCAAATACAGCTTATGTTCCATATCATCATTATTACAACTTTGAAAAATTGTCTATAAAGCAAATAAGGAAGTTACACTACTAATGCCCAAAGTAGTGACCAGCAGCGACACAGGGAGGATGTATGTAGATAATACGTAGGAGCCTCCTGCTCATCTCCGGATCAGCTACTCGTGCATAACCAGCTAACCTATCTCTAGTCTGCTCGTTTAGGAGAACCCAGAGTAATAAGAAGAGACATAAAACTCTAGGTCAGACAAAAGTCTGGTATGAGCGATAAGCAGCAAAACAGAAAAATAACAGGTATACTAAACCATACCTGAACCTGGACCTGCAACCAAAGAGTTAGCACTACATACTGCACAATACTCTAAGGTGCCACTAACATATGGTGTAAAAATACGGGGGTGGGGGTGTGCATGACATAGTGATGGCAAACGATCAATCATAACAACCATCCTCATATCTCTCACGCAGTGCGTAAATCATACGATATCCACCACTTTGATCACCCTTTTCCTTGCTATGATCACTCTGCCCCATGGAGTCATGACAACCCCACTGCACTGATCCATAGTCACTTGTCCTTGCTATGTCCTCTCTGCGCCCATGAAGTCATGGCGACTCCACTGCACTAGCTTATAGCCGTGCTACGATCACTCTGCCCCATAGAATAACATCTACCCTACTGCGCTGATCCGTAGCCTAACATCCGTCTTAGTGGTGAATCAAAGTTATGGTCATCGATAACCCCTTAGCACATGTCCCGCAACAAAGTCCAATCATGGAATCAATTCGTTGGTTCCCAACTAGATCCTGAGTGCAAACTTCCTCTTTGGACTACCTTTGCATCTCGGGTTTTGGTCATCACCGGATCGGTCTTCATTTGGTTCATAGCTCATTCCATGCATCCAAGCTCCTTGGTTCGGTTCGCAGTCACCACTCGGGCTCGGTTCGAATCGCGCTATATGGATCGGGTCGGGATCTCCACTTCGTAGCCACCAAGTGGTTCGGTTCATAGCACCCTCTCTGGATTGGTTCGGGTCATGGCTACTCATCCGGGTCGGGTCGTGGTGTGGTGCTCCGATTCGTGAACTCCTTTGGCCATCAGCTTGTGGAAGGAGTTCGGGTCGAGTGACGTAGTGCGGATCGTAGGGCTATCCAGGTAAGCGGGTAGGTTCAGTGCCACCATTCAGGTCATTTCGGTCATGATCTCCCCAATTCCTCAAATTGGCTCGTAATGCAACCGTTTGAAGGGAGCGGTTCAGTTCGTGCTCCCCTTCTTCTATCCGATCCGGTTCGGCTAATTTCTTGCACTTCTTTGAAGCGACCGTTTTATGCCATTCAACGGCATTTTTGACCAATCTAACTTTTCTAATCAATCACAAAACATACCATACAGTCATAGGAACATAGAGAATCAACAACAAGCACCAAAACAACAACTTGATAGGTTAAAATGGATCAAACGTAGCCAAAACCCCATATTTTCCCTTAAGCGTGTTTAAGCAAAACTAATGATAGGATTAGTAAAACTTAACCAAATTAACCAAATTTTCTAATAGAGGCCTAAAATAATATTTTGAAATTTATGAATATTTTTCCATAATTTAATCATGTTTAAATTCGCTAATTAACACTAATTACCCTTAATTAACCATAATTAGTGAGGAACTATGCAAACCACTCACCTTAGCCACAAACAAAATACCAAATCTGAAACTATCTTCTGTTTGGCGCTGTTCCTAAGGCCATATAGCAGATCCGACCTTGATTTGGTGCTATTTCCCTTTGATTTGACGTAGATTAGGATAATACTTGATTAGAAAGTGATTAGAGGTGATTCTAGATGTTGGAGGCCATTGTTAGGGTTCCTAGGAGGTAAATGGCGGCTAGAAAACTAAAATGAAATGAAAACCTAGCTCATTTCAGCCGCCCCATAACCCTAATCCGGAAATGGGTTATGGGCCCATTCACTAATCACATCATTTGGCCCGGTTATGCAGTTTTTCACCTTCCAACCCTTATTTCAGCCATATCTCCCAAATGGTAAGTCCGTTTTTCACATATGACCACTCTATGGAAATGTAAACCATCATCCGGATCTAATGGAAGTGGTTTCAGGTCAAAACTCCTTTCCAATCAAAAGTTATGGCGGAAACAAATCAGGTAGGGGCAAATGGTCATTTAAAAATTGGCAAAAATCATGAACATGGGAAATGACCCCAATAGTCATCTCCCAAAGTTACATGACCATACGACGTCGTATGTGAAAGAAAGAAATATTCAATGATCCTTCGATGCGTAGAATGCGGGTTGTTACACAACCTACTGCTTGGAGAGGTGCCCCTTTGGCGGAGACAAACACTTGTTGAGAAGTTACTTTATCAAGATGATCGCGAGCGGGTAGTTTTTCCTCAATATGGTTAGGATTTTTCATCTCTTGGACAGAATTTCCTCGGATTGGGCTTGAAGAAGAGGAACTAGTGTTTTCTATATGTGGAGTCTGTATGGATTTAGCATGGGTGGTCTTCATGGTGAATTTTGCCATAGCGGCTTGCATGGAAAACATCGTTTCGAGTCTCTTCATCATGGCCTCATTTGCAATATTCATTTGGTTGGTTAAAGTAGCGGCGACTTCATCTAGCTCTCGTCTTGTTATGGCGGCTCCAGCCCCGGAACCTTCTCCGACCACAAATCGGGTGATAGGAGGAGTAGTTTCACGTTCGGCGATATTACCACCATTCTCGATATTTTGATCCGTGAGCCTTTTTGATGGTCTACCCGGTTTACCCATGGCTTAGGAAAAGGCTTGGAGTGGATCATAGTTAAATAGGATTGGATCTTTTCTAATGCAAGGCTTCAAAACTTATGGAAGAATGAGAGAAGACGGAGGATTGAATCGATCCCACGATGGGCGCTAATTATTGATCTCAAAATTTGAGTCAAATACAAGGTTGCAAGATGCACTTCACACTATCCTAAAAAATAATAAGAATGGAACCAAGAAAACCAAAAAAGGCAAGTAAAGAGAGATACAAAGTTTTTATAGTGGTTCGATCAAACGTGATCTACATCCACTTTGCCAAATGATTCCATTATTGTATTTAGGATTACAGAACAAACATACACTCTCAATACATTCATGATTCACCTCACTTTTCCCACTCTTTGACTTAGTAAAGTTCCAATGAGAAATAAATGAGTTCCTCCAAGTATGGATGATGATAGAATCAATCCAAGCTCTTTCACAAATCTTGATGAATCTTCATGTATTCACAATGAATCCAGAAATGAATCTTTGAATTGGAATGTTTGAGATGATCAAATTGCTTAGAAGAAGTTGAGAATAGAGTTTAACAGCCCTTTGGGATCACTCTTTCTTTTTTCTTCTTCAAAGCGGAGTTGAACCCGTAATTATAGAAGCGAGGGATGGCTGAAATATGAGTATTCAGGTTTTGGCTTGGGCTGTTCATTATTTACGAAAATTCCACTACGAGTTATCGCCTGCTGTCGCCAGTTAATTACCAGCTTTCAAGTACTAGAACGACTCAGTTTACCCTGACCCGTGCCAGAAGTGCCTCGATCCGAGTCAAACCATACCGACCGGCTTCAGAGAAAGTACTCCAATTCACTTCGTGTTGCTATGGGATGACCCGACCAGACACAGTTCGACCCAATCCAAAGCCATTTTGATCATTCCAGTTGTTACGAAAGCAGACCGACCCGAGCCGCCTCTTTAAGAACTGTCCGACCCGATCGATGAGACTCCCCGACCAGATCCATTCTTTATGAGCAGTCTGATCCGATTCAATGTGAACCACTTCCTCGTAACTAGGACGACCCAACCCATTTAAGCCCAATAGACCGACCCAATCCATATCAATGCATATGGAAATTTGTCGATAACAACCAAGCCATGTACTAATGACATATTTCTATTTTGTTGAATGGCACGGATTTAATTATCCTATATCAGATGGATACAACACGTTTGGACATCTATAAATAAACTTATAGGTCATAGCTCTCAAATTGAAATCTTTATCTTTACTAATAATCGGAATAGGTTTGGTGTCACACTTTTTTGGTGTACACCTGAACTGACGAAAATGCCCTTTACTAAAAAAAAACACATACCTTTACTAGTAGTCGGAATAGGTTTGGTGTCATACTTTTTTGGTGTACACCTGAACTGACGAAAATGTCATTTACTAAAAACAAACACATATGATAAAAGGAATTAAATCAAGAAAGAAACGGAAAGTAATTAAAGTTAAATTGCAATGTTCCTTTAATTAGAAATGCGCCTCATTAATGACATTAGTAGAGACATAAATGAGAATAACGTTAAAATTTGAACGTAGACAATTAAATCTAGAAGGGTAACATGCATGCTAATACACAGGTATATATTTACTTCATATAAATATATGGAGCATAAATTTTAGAAGTAATGCATGTTTGAAATTGAAAATAAATGCGCATCATAAATGAAATTAAATTACGCAATAAAAGGTAGTTTAATTATGTTAGTCAAGTAGCATTCTAATTCAAAACAATTGAAACAAATACGTGTAAATATATGTGGACATATTTATTTCAAGAGTATTTGCAAGCGTATTAATTCCAGAAATAATCGCATTTGAAATTGAAATTTGACGTGTGTTAATAATGGATTGTTTTTCAATAAAACTAGAAATAAAATAAATGTTTTGAATAACGGTCACATGAATTAACATGCATGAATTAGAAATAGAAGAAAATTAATGCGCAGTAACGAAAATAAAAAAATAAAAAAACCTATCAAGCAAATAAATATATAGAAAAATAAAATGGGCAAGAGATACACCAAACCATGTACTAACGACATACTTTTATTTTGTTGAATGACTCGGATTTATTATCGTATAGCGGATGGATACAACAAGTTTGGACATCTATAAATAAACTTACGGGTCATAGCTCTCAAATTCACATCTTTATCTTTAATAATAATCAAAATAGGTTTGGTGTCACACTTTTTTGGTGTACACCTGAACCGAAGAAAATTCCCTTTACTAAAAACAAACACATATCTTTACAAATAATCAGAATAGGTTTGGTGTCATACTATTTTGGTGTACACCTGAACTGACGAAAATGTCATTTACTAAAAACAAACACATATGATAAAAGGAATTAAATCAAGAAAGAAACGGAAAGTAATTAGAGTTAAATAGACATGTTCCTTTAATTAGCAATGCGCGTCATTAATGACATTAATAGAGACATAAATGGGAATAATGTTAAAATTTGAAAGTAGTCAATTATATCTAGAAGGACAATATGCGTGCTAATACACATGCATATATTTACTTCATATTAATATATAGAGCATATATTTAGATGTAATGCATACTTGAATTTTAAATTAAATGCGCATCGTAAATGGAATAAAGTCACGCAATAAAGGGAGTTTAATTATGTTAGTCACGTAATGTTCTAATTCAAAACAACTGAAATAAGCACGTGTAAATATATGTGGACATATTTATTTCAAGAGTATATGCACGCGTATTAATTCCAGAAATAATCGCATTTGAAATTAAAATTTGATGTGTGTTAAGAATGCAATTTTTTTTCAAAAAAACTAGAAATAAAAATAAATGTTTTGAATATCAGTCACATGAATTAAGATGCATGAATTAGAAACAGAAGAAATTTAATGCGCAGTAATGAAAATTGGAAAATAATAAAAAGAAACTATTGAGCAAATAAATATGCAGAAAAATAAAATAGGCAAGAAATATACCAAGCCATGTACTAATGACATATTTTTATTTTGTTGAATGGATCAGATTTTATTATCCTATATCGGATGGATACAACAAGTTTGGACATCTATAAATAAACCTACAGGTCATAGCTCTCAAATTCATATCTTTATCTTTACAAATAACCGGAATAGGTTTGGTGTCACACTTTTATGGTGCACACCTGAACTGACAAAAATGCTTTTTACTAAAAACAAACACATATCTTTTCTAACAATCTGAATAGGTTTGGTGTCATGCTTTTCTGATGTACACCCGAACTGACGAAAATGTCATTTACTAAAAACAAACCCATATGATAAAAGGAATTAAATTAAGAAAGAAACGAAAAGTAATTAAAATTAAATAGCAATATTCCTTTAATTAGCAATGCGCGTCATTAATGACATTAATAGAGACATAAATGGGAATAATGTTAAAATTTGAAAGTAGACAATTAATTCTAGAAGGGTAATATGCATGCTAATACACATGTATATATTTACTTCATATAAATATATAGAGCATAAACTTTAGAAGTAATGCATGTTTGAATTTTAAAATAAATGCGCATCGTAAATGAAATTAAATCACGCAATAAAAGGCTGTTTAATTATGTTAGTCAAGTAACATTCTAATTCAAAACAATTAAAAAAATACATGTAAATATGTGTGGACATATTTATTCGAAGAGTATGTGCACATGTATTAATTCTAGAAATAAACGTATTTGAAATTGAAATTTAATGTGTGTTAACAATGGATTTTTTTCAATAAAACTATAAATAAAACAAATGTTTTACATAATGGTCACATGAATTAACATGCACGAATTAGAAACAGAAGAAAATCAATGCGCAGTAATGAAAATAGGAAAATAAAAAGAAACTATCGAGCAAATAAATATTCAGAAAAATAAAATGGGCAAAAAATATACCAGGCCAAGTACCAGCGGCATATTTTTATTTTGTTGAATGACTCGGATTTTATTATCTTATATCGAATGGATACAACAAGTTTGGACATCTATAAATAAATTTATAGGTAATAGCTCTCAAATTCACATCTTTATCTTTACTAATAATTGGAATAGGTTTGGTGTCATACTTTTTTGGTGTACACCTGAACTGACGAAAAAGTCATTTACTAAAAACAAACACATATGATAAAAGGAATTATATCAAGAAAGAAACGGAAAGTAATTAAAGTTAAATAGCAATGTTCCTTTAATTAGCAATGCGTGTCAATAGTGACATTAAAAGAGGCATAAACGGGAATAACGTTAAAATTTGAAAGTAGACAATTAAATCTAGAAGGGTAATTCGCATGCTAATACACGTGTATATATTTGCTTCATATAAATATATAGAGTATAAATTTTAGAAGTAATGCACGTTTGAATTTGAAAATAAATGCGCATCATAAATGAAATTAAATCACACAATAAAAGGCAGTTTAATTATGTCAGTCAAGTAACATTCTAATTCAAAACAATTGAAACAAATACATGTAAATATGTGTGGACATATTTATTCGAAGAGTATATGCACGCGTATTAATTCCTGAAATAACTGCATTTGAAATTAAATTTAATATGTGTTAATAATGGAATTTTTTTCAATAAAAGTAGAAATAAAATGAATGTTTTCAATAACGGTCACATGAATTAGCATGGATGAACTAGAAACCAAAGAAAATTAATGCGTAGTAATGAAAATAAGAAAATTAAAAGAAACTACCGAGTAAATAAATATGCAAAAATTAAAATGGGCAAGAAATATACCAGACCATGTACTAACAACATATTTTTATTTTGTTTAATGGCTCGGATTTTATTATCTTATATTGGCTGGATACAACAAGTATGGACATCTATACATAAACTTATAGGTCATAGCTGTCAAATTCATATTTTTTTATCGGGTGTCGAAGCCCTGGTACTCCCTTTCTCCTCCAAATCCTTTAGAACTAGAAAAATATAAGATATGCACTATCCATTCAAGATTTGAATACAAATGCAGTATATTCAAGATTTAAATGTCCAAACTTCCTACCGAAACCATGACAAGTGGATTTAAATTGTTATTTTTAATACAGGTATATATCACCGATTGACTCATGTTAAATTAATAAGATATTCTCTCGGTCCTTTTTTACACGTTAGATCTTATGTTGAGTTTTGGATATGTGCAAACTATGCATAAATCTGCAATATTGACATATGTATACAATATTTGTAGGAACAATATTGTAACAACCTCGAAAATCAGAACCAATTTAAAATTTTTACTTTGGCAATTTTAATGAATTTTGAATAATTAAAATGATTTATTTTAAATAATAATGATGAAATTTTTTTGAACAGAATTAGAACGTATAATTTATTTAAATCGAAGTTATAATATAAATATCTATTTTAATTACAAAAGGAATTGGAAATGTCGCGGTTGTTTGAAAATTCGATTTCAAATTTCAAATGACTGTACGGGGTTCAAAATAAATCGGATTTTAGTGAAACAAAAAATATTAGAATCTATTTGAAAATATCTTTCCAAAGAATCTGAAAAATCAAAATTTCATAATGGGAATAAAAAGTTATGCCCAGTTGAAAATATAGAATAGTCTCTATGGAAATAAAGCCCTTAAAAATGAAAATTTTGCATATGACCTCCATTTTCGAAGAAACCACTTTTTTTTGGATCCGGGATGTCAAGCTATTGCTAAATTCCTATTTTCATAGTTTTTGGGATCAATATGTGAGCATAGCGAATTTAAACGCATTTGACCAATTTTAGTTGAATTTAATCGACTGGAAAATGGCCATTTTTTAAACGGTCTTCAAATTTGACGAAATTAATTTTCATCGGACCGAGTCGCCAATACGAAGCTAGAAATGATTTTTCTGGAATTTTTAGAGTCTGTATGTGACCTCGGTAAATTAAAATGTGCGTTTGAATTAAAATATATTGATTTATATTTTAAATTTAACGGAAACTGATCGAAACAGTCCAATTGGCTTATGATACATATCCCATTGTGTTTGGAATGAGATAATTAGCTAGGGATGACAGTTTTTGGGTTTGATTTGGAATTTATGATGGTTTGGTCCTTTAAAACGAATTAAAATATTATAAAAATATATAGATAAATATTTTAAAATCCTAATTTTTAAATCATTCCATCGGGGCCGCCTCTCTCTTCAATGTGATGAATGGAGGAGGAGCTCAAATCTTTCTCCCTCCATATCTTCCAATTTACGCAATGAAAACCTTCGATGTTTGAGGCAATCCCGTAGAGAATTCTCCCCTCTACAAATCTAAAGTGGTCTGGTATTTTATTGAAGAGCATCTTCTTCGTATCGACCTCTCAAACTCGCTTCTCTCACCGTCGGAATTCGCCGTTGATTCGCCACCGAGTTGGATGAGGCAGCGGCATTGGGAAGCTTGTTCGGAGCTCTACCATGTAACGCCATCCGATCGTCACCTCGAGCCTTGATTCACGCGCAAGAAGCAAACCTAGGTTGCGAGCTAAGTTCGAACACGCCTGTTGTGCTCTTCAGTAAAGACACAGTGAGTTTTCTTCTTTTTTTGTTATACACACTACATTGTTTTAAAGTTTGTTTTTTTTATATATATATATAATAACGTTGTGGTAAAAATTTGATTTTTAAAAATAAAAATAGCATAGTTTTATAAAATATTTTTGAAAATAGAAAAGATAAGTTTTTTTAAACAGGAAAGATAAAAATTTTAAAATAAAAAGGATAAGATTTTATTTATATAAAAATATGATTTTAATTATATAAATATAGCAAAGAAAAATTGTGATTTTTATAATATTAACATCATGTTAAAGATGTGATTTTTACACATATGGTTTGGAATTAAAAATATGATTTTTATCCATATAACTTAGAAATAAAAATGTTATTTTTGAATATGAAGTAACGATGATAAAAATGTCATTTTTGATGTATACCTTGTGAAAAAGATTACGATGGAACTGGCTAAAATCAAACCAGCGAATCTGAGTGACAATAAGAATGGCGGAGTGGATCCCAAAGGTGAGAACTTCTCACTTTAATTTATTTTCTAGTTAGAGATATATGTACTAGGATACGGTGCTTAGCAGCCCCCGACACCCTTCGTCCACAGACCATGGACGACTTGTTTGATTTGATTGTGTTGTGAAAATTGTTTGTGATGTGAAATGGACTGTATAAAATATTTGAAATAAAATATTTTATCATTAAAAATATAATTTTTAACGTGTATATGAACAAAATAAATATTCATTTACAAATCGGACGATTCGTATTTGTACACACATTTGACTGATATGGATTGGGACGATATATTTTAAACATCGCCTAACTGCACAAATAATAATATGTGTTTGTTATTTGAAAACACCACACGGGTATTGGGATGATATTGGACATACACTAATCCCGATGTTTAGTTAGATGTCAATCGATTGGATGACAGACAGTTGTAAGCATTAAATATTTATATTTAATGCTTATGCAGTGTAGAATGCACTCTGGTTGATAGTTGATTGTTTATCATTGTTGTTCTATACATGTGTTGTATGAAATCCATATAAATAACATTATATGGTAATGGACTGTGTCTGATTCCAATTCAGAACGAACGAATATTTTAAAATAACGAATATTCAAAAATAATATTCAGTAAAAGATCAAAATGTGATTTTGATGTCCGATTTGGGATAGACACGAAAATATTTAAATATATAAAGCCGTGTTGATTAGATTAATGCCATTTTGACATGAATGATATTTATATTGATTTTATTCATTTTTATAATGAATATCGAAAAGGAAGTGATTTCAAAATCTAATGTTTTGAAAATATTATCATTTATATATTAATGATATGGAATATTCAATTTTGATTTGAAATTGAATATGAAGTTGAAATCGTTTTGAAAATGAATTTAAAACGATTTATAAAATATGTTTTAAATGGAAATCGACGAAATATATATAATATATATACTATATATATATAATATATATATATAATATATATATAATGGCCTGAATAGAACACGCCGCGCCGCAGCAGTTCGCGAATTTTGACAATTGATTTAGAATGGACATTACGTGAGATCCGACCATCGGATTCTCCTAAAACCAGAACCATTGGGCTCGTATCGAAAAGAGCTTTCTAACCAATGTGAGAAATTAGAAATCTAATAATTGGATTTGTAGTTATATCCAAATAAAATTTGGAAATGGTCGATGTAAGTGCAGTTCGATGGCCATTTATGGAAATCGACTGTACGGGCCTTGATAAAATTATTAAAAATATTAATAATTTGTGTAAAATCATAATAAATTATTTAGAAAGAATTGGGATGAAAATTTCATAATTAATGAAATTGGATTTTGGCTTTGTCGTGAACCGTGTCTTCATTAACACTGTTCTTAAAACCAAATGAGAAAAGAAAAAAAATCTTTTAAAGAAGATTTAAAGGAGTTTACCAATTAATTGATATTTAATTGGAATTGAAATTGGTTTTGGGTTTATTGTGAATGGTGTTTTAAATAACACTTGTTCTCTACCCCGATTAACAATGGAATGAGATTTTGGGTTTGTCGTTAATGGTATCTTTAATAATACTGTTCTTAAACCCAATGGAGTTAAGAAAATTAGAAACTAACTGGAGATTAGCTAAGTTGAATGGTTTCCTGGGTATTGATCTGATGTTGGTCTCGGCCTTCGGGATTAATACATAGGGAATTGTTCTCTTACTAATTTACGATTAGAGACTGATGGGATGGGGTCTTCAGTAACACTGTTCTTAAACCCCATGTGAAAAGAATAAATCTTTTAAATAAGATGTAAAGAAGAATTACCAATTAATTAACATTTAATTGGAATTGAAATGGAATGTGAATTGGGTTTATTGTGAACTGTTTTTTTAACGACATTCGTTCTTTATCTCGATTTACAGTGAAATGGGATTTGGAACTTTTAAATCTTTTTATTAAAGATTTAGTGGAGATTTTCCAAAGTAAAGTTTTCCAATTTAATATATTGGAATGAAATGGAATTCGATTTGATAATAATCGAAGTGAGTTTCTGTAGTGGAAGACTGTTAATATATTGAAAATTTAAAAGGCTTTGTCATTATTCCATTTATATTATTAGTCAGATACGGAATTTGACATCGATTATATATTGATATGTTTTTCGTCGAAATTCCATAATTAATGGAATGTGATTTTGGGTTTATCGTGAACTGTGTTTTAAATGATATTAGTTCCTTAACCCGTTAAAGATAAGATTAATTTCTTATCTTTGAATAATCATTAAGTAATGATTTTTGGGAATTAAAACTGAATTAGAGTTTTAATGAATCTTTGAATAGATTGAAAGGTAAATTTGATAATAAAATTATCAAATTCAAGAAATGATCGAGAATGGAGTATCACCAGTTTTGCTCCAAGCGATAGTTAAATCTTTAATTAGATTTGAACATGAAATAGTAATTAACTTTACCAATAACACCGTGGTGTTAGATATGAAGTATTACCAGTTTTACTTCATAGGATGAATAGGTTGGGATTGGGAAATTAAACAAATGATTACTTCCGTAAGATTCGCTAATCCCGACTAGTTTGGATGAACCATAATTTGGTTTGAATTGATATCCAAAGGAAGATTAAAGAATAAATTTAAAGAATTTATCTTTGATAAATTTAATGGGAACCTTTCCAAAATTATAAGAATATTTGAATAAAGGAGTATTCTAGATTGGAATGAGGTGTTTTTGTGTTTTTAGCACTTGTTTATTATATACGCTAGTTATTCAGAAAGACCGTATAAAATATCTTTCAAATCCCCATAACAATATTTGTATAGTCACGAAATCCAACATCGAAATATCCCGAAGATAATTTCGATTCAGCTCCAGTCCAATCCACGTATTGGAAATTATCGATTATTTTCAAAATCACTTTCAAATTCAATTTATTTATTTTAAAAATAAATTGATTTCAATTCTAGTTCAAAACTAGTTCATTTCGATAAAAATCTATTTTTATCTTTTCAAATGTGGAATTTTTCACCCCAGTTCTTTCCAATTCACCTATTATAATTTTACACAAATTATAGATATTTTTAATAATTTTATCAAGGCCCGTACAGTCGATTTCCAACAACGGCCATCGAACTGCACTTATAGCGACCTTTTTCGAATTTGATTTGGACATAATTCCAAATCCAACCGTTAGATTTCAAATTTCTAATATTCATTGGAAAGCTCTTTTCGATACGAACCCAACGGTTCCGGTTTTAGGAGAATCTGACGGTCGGATCTCCCGCAATGTCCGTTTGAAATAAATGGTCGAAATTCACGAACTGCCGCGGCGCGGCGCGTTCTATTCAGGCCATTATATTATATATATAATATATATAATATATATTTCGTCGATTTCCTTTTAAAACGAATTTTAAAAATAGTTTTGAATTCGTTTCAAAAGCAATTTCAACTTCCATTTCAATTCAAATCAAAATTGAATTCTTCTCTATAAATTCGTTTTAAAATTCATTTCTATTCAATTCAACACATGAACCTATATTTCTTTCAGCACACGACTAATCTCAACACATGAGTACTGTCAACACCTCACTATTTTTGTTATGTAAAATATTTTATAAAACTATGGTATCTATCGTTTGATTTTAATTAGGCTCCACCGTAAAGTAGATTCTAATCGTAAATATGATAAAGATGTAATTTATTTTATTTAAAATATTCTACTCAACACATGAATAGTTTCAACACATGATCACCGTCAACACATGACTGTTTTTATATTCAACACATGAATTTTCTTTTATGATATTCATTGTTTTCCCGATTGGAATGAGGCCCAATCAATCACCATATAGTGTTAATTATATGGATTCCATACAACACATGTATATAATAGCATTGAAAAATAATCAACCATCAACCAAAGTGCACTACACTGTATAAGCATCAAATATAGGTATCCGACGCTTATAACAGCCTGTCAATCCACCGATCGACATATTTAATCAATCAGGATGAGTGAACTTCAAATTTCATCCCAACACCCGTGTGGGGTTTCAAACAATCAAACACAGATTTTATTTGTGCAGTTGGGCGATGTGTAAAATTTATCAACCCAATCAATATCAGTCAAATCAGTGTATATAAACAAATCGGCCGATTTGTTTATAAATATTTTATTTATTCACTTTCACGTTAAAAATTATTTTTAACGATAAAATATTCTATTTCAACACTTGAATTTCTATTCATTTCATTTACACAATAAAAATGATATTTTTATTTTTCTAACATATTTTAGAAAATTTCGGCGGCATAACGGCACGATACTAGAAACGGGACAAGGCCTAGCCTTATCCCCGGTCTAGTGAAGGGCCACGCCATTCACTCATCAATCAAATCAATTTCATTTTGCAAACCACAAAATTTGGAGTAAGGGTCTAACCTAGCCTTACTCCTACGCCTTATAACGGCGCACGTCTAATCCTAACCAATTTATCGATTCGATTTTTCACATCACAAACCACATTCAAACCAATATCGCAATCAATCACCAAACAATCAAACAAACAAGTCCATGGTCTGTGGACGATTGTGTCGGGTGCTACTAAGCACCGTCTGCATCCTAGTATATATATATATAACTAGAAAAATAAATTAAAAGGTGAGAAATTCTCACGTATAGCTATCCTAGCTCCACGGCTCTTCATTTGCAGAAGTCTTCGTCGTTTCGCCTTTTTGTTACCTCCGCCCGTATTCTCTACATATGTAAAAATCGAATTTTTAGTTCGCTATTCAATATATAAAAATCGAATTTTTATTTCAAAGTTCAATTTATAAAAATCGAATTTTTATTTCAAAGTTCAATATATAAAAATCGAATTTTTATTTCAAAGTTCAATTTATAAAAATCGAATTTTTATTTCAAAGTTCAATATATAAAAATCGAAATTTTATTTCAAAGTTCAATTTATGAAAATCGAATTTTTATTTCAAAGTTCAATTTATAAAAATCGAATTTTTATTTCAAAGTTCAATATATAAAAATCGAATTTTTTTTTCAAAGTTCAATTTATAAAAATCGAATTTTTATTTCGACGATATAAAAGATTATATTGTTATAACTTTACAACATAACTAAAAACCAGTTTTTTTTAAAGTAAATAAAATTCAGTTTTTAAAACAAAATAATATTCAGATTTTAAACAAAATCAAATTCAGTTTTTTTCCTTTTAAACAAAAATCAGTTTTTTTTTTATTTAACTAAAATCAGTTTTTATATCTTTAAAAATGCAGTTTTTATCTTATTTAAAAATTCAGTTTTAACATTTTATAAAAACAGTTTTCACCCTTTTTAAAAAATTCAGTTTTAACATTTTATATATAGCAACCGACATTTAAATTAAAATAAAATAATAAATAAAAAAAAAAGATAAAACTTACAGTTTTTAATCTGGAAGGGGGGGGGGGAGATGCCGCAGTCGGTCTTCGAGCAGGGGGGGGGGGGTTCGCCATACGAGGTGCTCGACGTCGGAGGCTTCTTCGAGCGGCGGCGCTAGGGCTTTGAACGGGGGGGGGCTTCGGGGTCTCGAACGGCTTCGGGGGGGGTGTCGGATTGAAGGAGGAGGAGGGAGCGATGCAAGGAAGAGGGGGGGAAGATGATCGGAGTTTCGGTGGAGCTTGGTGGAGCGGTCGTGGCGCTGGCGGCTGCTGCTGCTTCCTTCTTCTTTTTTTTTTTTTTTTTCGATTTTATGAAATCGGGGGGGGGGGGCCAGGCAGAAGAAAAGGGGGGGGGGGAAAGAATATTATTTTATTTATTTATATATATATATTTATTTATTTATTTATAAAGGTTGACTTTAACATCCGACCTCGAAACGAGGCCCACCGCCTGCCGCCCATAGCGTTTTACCCCCATTCCGAACACAATGGGATATGTATCGCAAGCTGATTTGATCGTTACAATCAGTTTCCTTTTTGAATTTACATTTAAATCAATATATTGAATTTTAAACGTACATTTCAAATTACCGGGGTCACATACTAACTAGAAAAATTCCAGAAAAATATTTTCTAGCTTCGTATTGACGATACGGTCCTAACAAAACTAGTTTCGTCGAATTCTGAGACCGTTTGAAAAATGGCCAATTTCCAGTCGATTAAAATCAACTGAAACTGGTCAAACGCGTTTTCCTTTGCCACGCTCACATACTGATTCGGAAAATTATGAAATTTGGAATCTAGCAATAACTTGACTCTGCGGACCCAACAAAACTGGTTTCGTCGGAATCCGAGGTCGTTTGCAAAATGTCCATTTTTAAGGGCCTGAATTCCATAGCGACTATTCAGAATTTTCAACTGGGCATATCTTTTGATTCCCGATATGAAATCTTGATTTTTCGGATTCGTTGGAAAGATATTCACTATTAGATTCCATTATTTTTGGTTTCACTAAAATCCGGATTGTTTTGCACCCGGTACATTCAATTGAAGTTTGAAATCGAATTATCGAACTACCGCGCCATTTTCAATTCTATTTATAATTATATATAAATATTTATATTCTAACGACGACGCGTATAATATATACGTTCGAATTATATTCAAATAAAATTTCTCGTCGATATTATTTAAAATAATTCATTTTAAATATTCAAAATTCGCTAAAATTGCCAAAATAAAAATTTCAAACTGGCTCGCATTTTACGGGTTGTTACAGGGTTTTTCCCATTCTGAATAACAGATTCGACGATATGTCGAGGACGAAGATGGCGATTGAAGACCGGAGGGCTTCACATCGTTTGGATGATTACTGATGTCTTGATTGGGATGTACACCCAAGACAAGGAAATAAGTGGTGATCGTTCGAGACGTACTTGGAGATCGACCGGATATGCGAGGACCTCTCTCCTGTATTGGAATATGGGACAAGGAATAAGGTGCTTTCGGTTTCGTTTAGACCCAGAACGAACTTGTAAATGGACTGTTTGTCCGACACTGTATTTTGCTCCGTGTTGACTGATCTCTATTAAATATACATCTGCTTGGTGAAGGATAATTTATTCTCTTACTTCACCCTTCTCTGAGACATACGAGATCAGAGGTTGTACACCGATAAGCATCAGTCGCATGGACTGGATTGCCTGTGTGGCATGACTGAGTGGCAAATGATCAAGGCTTCTATTGAAAAGCAGAGTCTTGTGGTTGATGATCAAATCATAACTTTAATAAAGCACGCTTTGTGTAGCGTTAATTCGCGAGACTCACACCCTGGTGTGAACCAGAAACGGGAGAGGAGCTCAGGGAGGACTTGAGTTTCTTTCTAGCTAGGAGTGGTGTTAGCATTTACAAGCCCTGATGTTTTACTTATGTGGATGACGGAAAGCGAGGTGCCTCGGTTATATCGGTCACTACGGTGCCGATGGATGGTTTGGTCAAGATATGACCAGTTTACGCCCATAGGGCGAGCAAACGCATTGTTCAGCCATTTTAATCCACTTCGTGTGGACCGGCCCTGATGCTCTTTGGTGCAGTTGCGACTGTTCCTAAGACTCGGGCTAGACAATCTCGAAGCGGTAAGGACGATCCCTTGCCTTGGTTCACAGATGGAAATCCAACTTCCAATACGTGACTTTGCGGTTTTAGTTGTAATCCTATATATGACGACATAGTAGCATGGGATGCTATGCCGTCTATGATTGATACAATTATATTTGATGTTGTTTTCTTCACTTATAGTAACAATAAAAGAATAAATTTCACGTATCAAGCAACATTTGGCTATTATAAGGTAAAACCCTTTCCTCCGGCTTGTGTTGCATTGTGTGATGGAACCTGGGTCTTATAATAGCCTCATTGTTCATTATTTAGCATTGCGTTGTTTGTTACATGCACCGGTATTCTTGGGAGGAAACCCATTCCGTGTTATACGGCATGGTCCCTTGATTTACCTAATGTAACGACCCAGATTTTGAGCGACTTTGGTTATCGACATAAACACGATGTCGATAACCAAAACATCGAAAAATCCTGGTAATTAGTGAAAGAAATTAGAGGGTGAGGATAGATAAGATAGAAATTTAGAATAGAAGAAGAAGAACACAACATCAGAGTAACACGAATCTCACAGCGGAATAACATATAATATATGTAACATAACTTTGAAATATACATCTGTATTTGAATATACATCATTATCAAAGTACAACACTTACAACACAGCGGAAATAACTATAGCTATATGATCCTGAAACCTCCTGCTCCAGCTCTTTAACTATATCTGTAAAATCCCGACTACTTGACTGCCCGTACAAATTTAGGCACCCAAGAGTTTAGGGAAAACAACAAAGTAAACTCCGGGTCAGTCATGGGACTGGTATGGGTAAAACAGTTTAAAACAGTTCAAGCAGGTAATCAATATCTCATAAGACCACGCCGCATAATGGAACGGTTTTTTCCCTTATGAGAATCCAAAATATCTTTATATCAAAAACCTTTTGATATTATAATAATGTCTATCAACCACAGTATATATATGATCATCTAGCAGAAACGCTTTCATCTCACGTTCTACATATATTGTATACAATCAAAACCGCAAGCACGTATTGGGTAATGGATTTCCAACTTTGACAAGGTATGGAACCACCTTTCGCTAATGTACCTCTAGAGAGGAATACACTGGGTTCAACAAGAACATCTTGCAACCCGGCCACACATGACCGACCACTCATTTCGCTTGAGTGTATCGAATGTATATCACCAACAGTTGGGATCAGCAACCGTTTCCCGAATGGGACAGCATCAACAATAGATTTTTGGAAATAAATGAAACTCAAGATCAGGTGATTATACACCCTACTTCGGTGCGACCGACTTAGCCATGCTGCCTGCCCGATTTCTGTCATTTACCGGATGATGAGGCTAGAAGCTACGCTTTATCATCATATCAGATTCACTTTGAATGCCACATTGTCAAATCCATCAAATCACCGATTGACGTCCTCAACCATACATTATGTGTTAGCTAAGAGAAGTTTCCTTCTCCGCTTCCACTCTTGGTACAGTTGGAGAAATCAATATACGTGATCATCCGGACATACTCTGTCAGACATCCGTCCATACAAGTCATCCAGGAACAGGATGAACCGAAGGCACTATTCTGTAAACAGGATAGCCCTTGCATAACTCCGTCTTCAATTTCCCTCGGCATATATGATTCGCAACGCTTATGCCAATACAGAGTGGTTCTTTGGATAATAATTCAACCGGTCTCTCCATATTAACAACGTTAAAATGGTCAAAACTTCGATAGTCTGTGATTTAATTATCGAATAAAAACAAGTGTGCAAACAATGATATTATTTCCAAATGGAGATTATATCGATCAAACATCATTCAACGTTTATCTCTTTAGTTCATTAATTTACCTATCTCCTGTCTCCCTATATTCAATATTTCTTATTTTATAAATTTGGAAAATATACGTTATTAACAGTGGAAGACATTCCCATTTCTTATTTTCTTTATTAGAAAACATTTCTGGTTTCTTATTTGGAAAACGTTTCCAAAACTTCTTCATTGGACTTAGACAGATGTTTAAACAATATAGTTAACATCATTCTGCCAACTCAAACCATTTCCTTTACTGCCGAACCTTAACTATTCCGTAGTTAAAAACGAAGCCAATCAAGTTAGGGTAGAACTACCTCTTAGACCTTAACTGAACAACATTTCTAACTTTGAAATAGGCAAAGTTCACTTTATATTCCTTTTACTAACTTCCTTACTTAACCCTCCTTCGAATAGCTATACTCGATTGACTCTTTTCACTTAACTATATTCGATTAACCCTTATCAATTAATTCTATTCGATTAACCCTTATCAATTAACTCTATTGGACTAACACTATTGGGTTAACTCTATTTGACTAGCGCTATTGATTTACTCATTTCACTTAACTCCTTTCGAATAGACTATATTCGATAACTCCTTTTACTTTCTTCGAATAAGCTATATTCGATTAACTCATTTTCTTTAACTCTAATCGATTAAACTAACATCGATTAACTACTTTGCTTTAACTCTAATCGATTTAACTAACATCGATTAACTACTTTGCTTTAACTCTAATCGACTAAACTAACATCGATTAACTCCTTTTAACTTTTACTCTAATCTATTAAACTAACATCGATTAACTACTTTGCTTTAACTCTAATCGAATTAACCAACATCGATTAACTCCTTTTAACTTTTACTCTAATCGATTAAACTAACATTGATTAACTACTTTGCTTTAACTCTAATCGATTTAACTAACATCGATTAACTCCTTTTATTTTATCCGAATAAACTACTCATTTATAAAGATTTACTTTTAGTAACAGTTCTTCACTTTACAAATGATTTCCCTTTTATAAAACTCTATTCGTTTTAAAAACATTTTTCCCTTTTATTTATTTTCGAAATATTTCCTTTTATAAAATCTGTTGATTTTATAAAATCCCTTTATTTCAATATACATTGAAATAATTCTTTTTACATCCCAGGGTCTTTTATGATATTTAAAATATCGAATAACAATGATCAACATCATTCCAACACCCATAATCCATAACAGATTATATAACACATCATATATCACAATATATGAAAACAGTAAAATAAATGTTGAGGAATCCAGTCGGATTGCTCCAACCTGTTTCCCTGCATCACAGATGTTAAACAATACAGATAACATCACTTTCAGTTCCATATGATATATTCTGTTAAACAGAATCAATATAGAAATTCAACTAACTGACTAGTAGTTCAATCAAACAGTCAACATACAGTAAATCAGCCAATATCTAACAGTTCTAAAAATACAACATGAAATTATAAACTGTTCAGAGTTAGTGAGATTTACTCACATTTGCGCGTTAGCCGTTAAATAACGGTTTGCGTTATTTGATTCAGTCAAACAATTTATTTTGCCATAAATTGTAACGTGCTCGGATTCACTCCCTGTCAGTCTCATTGTGTTGCTCTCGTCCATACGATCCTAACGGATCCAACGACGCTTAATTCTGATGATGTGTGGACAAGTTATGATATTAACAAACTATATGACTATTTAAACTAAATTAAAACTTATAATTTAAATTTTAGTTGGGCTCACTAATTTCCTAAGGCCTAAGCCCATGCGTTAAACCCACTACCGCCCTTCTTCTCCCATCAGAACGCGCTAAACAATTTGCTCCTTAAATGGCCATCTTCGATGCTTCTCCACCACATACTCCTTCATTCTCCTCTTAAAAATCAAACTAAGAACATGGTTTCTCTTCTCTTCTTGAGTACTTCGCCCCCATCCCCTATTTAACCAACTCGCACTTGCTTTCCCGCCCAGGGTTTTCAGATCGCGGCCGACAACACTGTACCAGATCGACAATTGTTGTTTCAGACAATCACCAAGCTTTGCCCATCAACGCACCATCCATCCCCCTTCTCTACTTGGTTTCAACTTCCAGCAACAGTACCACATATGGCAACCAAGACCCAAAATCCCACAAAAACCTACAGTATTTGAAACCCTTGCTCCTTCATTTTACCACCGCCACCGCCGATTTACACTGCCGGAACCCCATCAGTGTCAACTGGTCGGCGCGCCTTCCCTCGCTTCACCATCGACCCAAGCTCACCGCTGACCTTACTTCAAGGCGCATCACCTGTCTCGACATGAAACCGAGGCCCTTGGTTGCTGCGGTTAAAAACTCCGACGCCAGATAACATGGTCGAGTTGAATGAAATGCGTCCAGGACTGAAGTAAATCACTCAAGGAAATGAATTATTTGGGTTTTGGAATTTAACGGAATTTATATGATTTTCTATCTATTTTTAAAACTCAAGATTACATTTGCTGTGAGGAGGAACTCATGGCGGCTACATGTTTTGACCCTTCAAAGATTTGAGAAAGGGTTTAGGGTGGTATGTTTAACATATTATATAGAAGAATTCTGCGGTTGAAAACAAAGGGTGCGTGGACCTTTGTTTTTCTCTGTTAAAAACTTCAGTAGGTGGAAGAAGGGAGACCGTGGGTTTGAAGAGGTAACGTAGATCTCGCAGCACCATAAGAAGATACGAAGCATCACATACGATGTAAAAGATCCGTGACACTCGTTAATTAAACTTTACGAACGTACGGACTGCTGTCCACAGAAATAAAAATATTATTGAGATGAGCAATATGTCACGATCCCAAAAGTATAATAATACCGGTAGATTAACTCATACTTTGAAACCTCAAAATGTTGATTACAGGGTGCAAAATACTCCAAATAAAAAGTTGCTTATTTAAATTAATTAAAAATTACTATAAAATTCTAAAAATTAAATTATCACTATGTCCCAAAAGAACCTTGTCTGAATTCACACCCGATATCTAGTTATTTTGAAATAACCGTTATGGCCGATAAACGATTTTATAGCGACTATTTTAAAATTTGATTTGGACATATCTCAAAATGTACATGACGAAATCCCTATTTTTATCTTCCACTAGAAAGATATACTCCACCAGCTCGACATGTTTTTTATTTCACTGAAATCCGGCTTAAAACGAATCCTGTACATTCAGTTGAAGTTCAAATCGCCAATTTACGAACTGCAACGCCATTTCGAGCTCGTTTATAATTATATTATAAACTATACGTTCAACTGTCGACGATTGAAAATATTCGTTATTCAAATTCAACTCCAAGCTGAACTACATATCACAGATGATCCAGTTCACACCATATCGCCCTTTCAGCCAATTCTGATTATTTTAGAATTAAATATATTATTTAATTTATTATTTTAATTAAATATTCACCATTATTTAATTCAATGACCATTTAATCCTCTAAACCACCATTGATATAATTAAATAAATTAATCATAATACCCCTGCCAATGCGGGTCATTACAATCTTCCCCACTTAAAATAATTTCGTCCTCGAAATTGCTAAAAGGTAGAGGACGACCCTATCGACTGGTTAGAACATATTTGTTCACTTCTTAACTTTAGTTTCAACTGAACCAATTTAATTTCAATTAAATTATTAATTAATTCTTATTATCGAAAATTTTCAAAAATCCTGAAAATTTTCTAATGCCTTAACTCTTCGAAAAATTTCGCCAGCACCTCCTTTGTACTGGTCAATCGGTCAAACTTCAACTCGCCTCTCTGGGCCATCTCCAACTCAAAAGAAAATCAAACAGCCAAGCGGCTTGCCAATTCGGCTCATAAATCTTATATCCAATAGAAATATAAACTGGTACCTTTTGTCGGCATATCATTATATCCTTTCCACCTGTTATCAATTCAGCGGATACCAGGGTCATCCCAATCAAATTCCAATCTGCTTTTATCCACAGCACAACCATTCAATTATATCCGAGCCAAATATCATTTTAACTCGAGTTTCTTCTCGATTCTCAACTCTTAACTTGATTATCACATCACACTTCAAATTTGAATCTCACAATCCAATTTGTCTTGATATCACTCTAATTCAATCTCAGTTACCAGTTAACCGATTTTACTTCAATTCAAATCTACTTTCACAAATTTCTGTTAAATTTGTTTTTAATTTAAACAGTCTTTCCCAGGGAGTTTTCAAACAGTTTACTCTTTTCAAAAATCAAATTTTCCTTTTTGAAATTCAACTGAGCCTATAATTAATATTCCATTAGTTAAATCACTTCTCTTTTCCTTTATCAATATTTGTTAACCAAATATTTCCAATAACCATATTGGCCTTTTATGTTATTTGGAAAACATTTCCGAATATCGCCTTCCTTTATTTTCTAAACTTTAGAAAATATATGATATTTATAATTGGAAAATACTCTAATTATTTATCTCTTTTTCGATCTCGTTTATTTCTATACTTAGGAAATATGCTTTATTATATTTCCAAGCTTACACTTATTTGGGTTAAAACGGATGTTGTGTAAAACATCGTTACGACAAGCCAAATACTATATTCAACTAACTCTTATTCAACGTTGATCTTCGAGCCTGAAATCTTACTATTTATTTGTTAATAATGAAATCAATCATGTTGGGGTATAACTACCTCTCAGACCTTGACTGAATAACATTTATAACGTTAAAACAGATATGACTACTTACTCGAAAAATCAATACCATACAACTACTTATTCACTTTTAAACACGTATACGCTTCCTCTTTATATTCTGACTAGATTTTATTCTTAGTCTTCCTTTTTGATTTTACTATTCTATTCCTAAGTTCATTTCCTTATCGACTTCTATATATATATATCGATACGTTGATTTCTAATTATCAAATTATCTTAAAAATATTCTAACTCCTTAAATTCCCGGAAAAATTCGCCATAACCTCCTTTGTACTGGGAGCATCGGGATATTTCAAATAGCCTCCCATGGCCCTCACCAATCCAAAAGAAAAAGAAAAAGCCAAGCGGCTATCCGATACGGCGCATAAAATCTCATATATGAATTAAATACATACCTTTTGTCGAGCATTCTATTTATATACCTTCATACCTTATCCATACCTATCTTATGTATATATATACCTGCCCAATCTATTTTAACTATAACTGATCGTTTTAACTCAATTCGTTAATTAAATTTTGTTGATTAACTCTTAAGTCTATTTCACTTTTATATTTGAACATGACATGTTCAAATATATTTTAACTTACTTATAACTAATTTGAACTCCATTTTCAACTTACGCTTCATATTCAATTTCGAATATAAATCCTCAAATCCTCTTTGAATGCTATATTCAAATTCCATTTGAATTCTATTTGAATCCTATATTCAAATTCCTTTTTAAATCTATTTGAATTTTCCTAATTCAAATTCTATTTGAATTTCATATATTTAAACTCCTTTAAATTTCTATATTCAATTTGAATTACAAATATTCAAATTCCTTTTCAAATCCTTTATTCAATTTCTATGTCACTTCTCTTATTCAAATTCCATTCGATTTCTCATATGTCAAATTTCCTCTATTCAAATTCTATATCACTTCCATTGAATTTCATATATTCAAACTCCCTTTGAATTTCTATATTCAAATCCCCCTTGAATTTTCTATATTCAAATCCCCTTTGAATTTTCTTTATTCAAATCCCTTTTGAATTTTCTTGTTTAAATTCTATGTTTGAACTTCCTTTATTCAAATTTCTTTAAATAAGTCTCGATTTCAATTCCTTTTGAAATCGATAGTTCCACCTTTGGAAGATAGATTTCCCTTTCAATTTCACACTTGTATTTTATTTCTGAATTATCCGATGATAATTCTTTTCACTTCATTTATAAAAGAACTATTTATAAACGTCGTTTATAAAGGAACTTCTCGCTTTAATTTCTTTTAAAACAAGTTAATATTTCAAATTCTATATTATAAATCTCATTTTGAAATTCAACACAACTTGTCTTTCCCAAAACAAATTCAAAACAGTATCTCTGGTAGTAATTCGTCACTTACAACTCGAAAATGAATACTGATGATGCAGCTGTCATCATCAGAATCTAATTTCCAGCGATCGAAGTGAGTTCAATACTATAAAACCATTTCTAAACATTTCCACTTTGAAATTCATTTCAAAATATAATTCACACTGCTTGTAAAACAATTTAAAATCTCCCAGGATCTTAAATTTTCCTTATTTTTAATCCCAATCCATTTACATACACTTATCCAATTTTCCAGAAATTTTAAATCAATTCCTGGTTTAAATTTTAGATTTAACTCGTCTGATTCACGTATTTCACTTATATGAATTCTGATTGCTTATTTACATAACCGTTCAATTCATAATCTTACTCGATTATAATAACAACCAATATATCCAATATATATTAAAATATACGTTAGGTAAACTTATTTTCATTTACCCTCTTTTCAAAACATATCGTGCCGACCCATCGTATTCAAGTGTTTAGTAACTCCTACTGATACAGTGGATCAAACTGATCGACCAGAACTCATAAACGACTCAACCAATAAATCTTCACAATATAAAATTATTTTTATATCATATACAAATACGTTCACTCGTATATATACACTCAAAGTCAATCTAGGGTATTACTAACCCTATCTCTACCGAGTCACGCCACAGAGCCAAGTAATTCTTAACTTAAGCTCTGATACCAACTGTAACGACCCGGATTTTGAGCGACTTTGGTTATCGACGTAAACACGATGTCGATAACCAAAACATCGAAAAATCCTGGTAATTAGTGAAAGAAATTAGAGGGTGATGATAGATAAGATAGAAATTTAGAATAGAAGAAGAACACAACATCAGAGTAACACGAATCTCACAGCAGAACGAATAACATATAATATATGTAACATAACTTTGAAATATACATCATTATCAAAGTACAACACTTACAACACAACGGAAATAACTATAGCTATATGATCCTGAAATCTCCTGCTCCAGCTCTTCAACTATATCTGTAAAATCCCGACTACTTGACTGCCCGTACAAATTTAGGAACCCAAGAGTTTAGGGAAAACAACAAAGTAAACTCCGGGTCAGTCATGGGACTGGTGTGAGTAAAACAGTTTAAAATAGTTCAAGCAGGTAATCGATATCTCATAAGACCACGCCGCATAACGGAACGGGTTTTTCCCTTATGAGAATCCAAAATATCTTTATATCAAAAACCTTTTGATATTATAATAATGTCTATCAACCACAGTATATATATATATAATCATCTAGCAGAAACGCTTTCATCTCACGTTCTACATATATAGTATACAATAAAAACCGCAAGCACGTATTGGGTAATGGATTTCCAACTATGACAAGGTATGGAACCACCTTTCGCTAATGTACCTCTAGAGAGGAATACACTGGGTTCAACAAGAACATCTTGCAACCCGGCCACACATGACCGACCACTCATTTCACTTGAGTGTATCAAATGTATATCACCAACAGTTGGGATCAGCAACCGTTTCCCGAATGGGACAGCATCAACAATAGATTTTTGGAAATAAATGAAACTCTAGATCAGGTGATTATACACCCTACTTTGGTGCGACCGACTTAGCCATGCTGCCTGCCCGATTTCTGTCATTTACTGGATGATGAGGCTAGAAGCTACGCTTTATCATCATATCAGATTCACTTTGAATGCCACATTGTCAAATCCATCAAATCACCGATTGACGTCCTCAACCATACATTATGTGTTAGCTAAGAGAAGTTTCCTTCTCCGCTTCCACTCTTGGTACAGTTGGAGAAATCAATATACGTGATCGTCTGGACATACTCTGTCAGACATCCGTCCATACAAGTCATCCAGGAACAGGATTAACCGAAGGCACTATTCTGTAAATAGGATAGCCCTTGCATAACTCCGTCTTCAATTTCCCTCGGCATATATGATTCGCAACGCTTATGCCAATACAGAGTGGTTCTTTGGATAATAATCCAACCGGTCTCTCCATATTAACAACGTTAAAATGGTCAAAACTTCGATAGTCTGTGATTTAACTATCGAATAAAAAAAAGTGTGCAAACAACGATATTATTTCCAAATGGAGATTATATCGATCAAACATCATTCAACGTTTATCTCTTTAGTTCATTAATTTACCTATCTCCTGTCTCCCTATATTCAATATTTCTTATTTTCTAAATTTGGAAAATACACGTTATTAACAATGGAAAACATTCACATTTCTTGTTTTCTTTATTAGAAAACATTTCTGGTTTCTTATTTGGAAAACGTTTCCAAAGCTTCTTCATTGGACTTAGACAGATGTTTAAACAATATAGATAACATCACTCTACCAACTCAAACCATTTCCTTTACTGCCGAACCTTAACTATTCCTTAGTTAAAAACAAAGCCAATCAAGTTGGGGTAGAACTACCTCTCAGACATTAACTGAACAACATTTCTAACTTTGAAATAGGCAAAGTTCACTTTATATTCCTTTTACTAACTTCCTTACTTAACCCTCCTTCGAATAGCTATACTCGATTGACTCTTTTCACTTAACTCTATTCGATTAACCCTTATCAATTAACTCTATTCGATTAACCCTTATCCATTAACTCTATTGGACTAACACTATTGGGTTAACTCTATTTGACTAGCGCTATTGGTTTACACATTTCACTTAACTCCTTTCGAATAGACTATATTCGATAACTCCTTTTACTTTCTTCGAATAAGCTATATTCGATTAACTCATTTTCTTTAACTCTAATCGATTAAACTAACATCGATTAACTACTTTGCTTTAACTCTAATCGATTTAACTAACATCGATTAACTACTTTGCTTTAAATCTAATCGACTAAACTAACATCGATTAACTCCTTTTAACTTTTACTCTAATCGATTAAACTAACAACGATTAACTACTTTGCTTTAACTTTAATCGATTTAACTAACATCAATTAACTCCTTTTAACTTTTACTCTAATCGATTAAACTAACATCGATTAACTACTTTGCTTTAACTCTAATCGATTTAACTAACATCGATTAACTCCTTTTATTTTATCCGAATAAACTACTCATTTATAAAGATTTACTTTTAGTAACAGTTCTTCACTTTACAAATGATTTCCCTTTTATAAAACTCTATTCGTTTTAAAAACATTTTTCCCTTTTATTTATTTTCGAAATATTTCCTTCTATAAAATCTGTTGATTTTATAAAATCCCTTTATTTCAATATACATTGAAATAATTCTTTTTACATCCCAGGGTCTTTTATGATATTTAAAATATCGAATAACAATGATCAACATCATTCCAACACCCATAATCCATAACAGATTATATAACACATCATATATCACAATATATGAAAACAGTAAAATAAATGTTGAGGAATCCAATCGGATTCCTCCAACCTGTTTCCCTGCATCACAGATGTTAAACAATATAGATAACATCACTTTTAGTTCCATATGATATATTCTGTTAAACAGAATCAATATAGAAATTTAACTAACTAACTAGCAGTTCAATCAAACAGTCAACATACAGTAAATTAGCCAATATCTAACAGTTCTAAAAATACAACATGAAATTATAAACTGTTCAGAGTTAGTGAGATTTACTCACATTTGTGCGTTAGCTGTTAAATAACGGTTTGCGTTATTTGATTCAGTCAGACAATTTATTTTGCCATAAATTGTAACGAGATCGGATTCACTCCCGGTCAGTCTCATTGTGTTGCTCTCGTCCATACGATGCTAACGGATCCAAAGACGCTTAATTCTGATGATGTATGGACAAGTTATGATATTAACAAACTATATGACTATTTAAACTAAATTAAAACTTATAATTTAAATTTTAGTTGGGCTCACTAATTTCCTAAGGCCCAAGCCCATGCGTTAAACCCACTACCGCCCTTCTTCTCCCATCAGAACGCGCTGAACAATCTGCTCCTTATATGGCCATCCACGATGCTTCTCCACCACATACTCCTTCATTCTCCTCTTAAAAATCAAACTAAGAATATGGTTGCTCTTCTCTTCTTGAGTACTTCGCCCCCATCCCCTATTTAACCAACTCGCACTTGCTTTCCCGCCCAGGGTTTTCAAATCGCGGCCGACAACACTGTACCAGATCGACAATTGTTGTTTCAGACAATCACCAAACTTTGCCCATCAACGCACCATCCATCCCCCTTCTCTACTTGGTTTCAACTTCCAGCAATAGTACCACGTATGGCAACCAAGACCCAAAATCCCACAAAAACCTACAGTATTCGAAACCCTTGCTCCTTTATTTTACCACCGCCACCGCCGATTTACACTGCCGGAACACCATCAGTGTCAACTGGTCGGCGCGCCTTCCCTCGCTTCACCATCGACTCAAGCTCACCGCTGACCTTACTTCAAGGCGCATCACCTGTCTCGACATGAAACCGAGGCCCCTCGATGCTGCGGTTAAAAAACTCCGACGCCAGATAACATGGTCGAGTTGAATGAAATGCGTCCAGGACTGAAGTAAATCACTCAAGGAAATGAATTATTTGGGTTTTGGAATTTAAAGGAATTTATATGATTTTCTATCTATTTTTGAAACTCACGATTACATTTGCTGTGAGGAGGAACTCATGGCGGCTACATGTTTTGACCCTTCAAAGATTTGAGAAAGGGTTTAGGGTGGTATGTTTAACATATTATATAGAAGAATTCTGCAGTTGAAAACAAAGGTTGCGTGGACCTTTGTTTTTCTCTGTTAAAAACTTCAGTAGGTGGAAGAAGGGAGACCGTGGGTTTGAAGAGGTAACGTAGATCTCGCAGCACCATAAGAAGGGAGACTGAGCCCATACGAAGCATCACATATGATGTAAAAGATCCGTGACACTCGTTAATTAAACTTTACGAACGTATGGACTGCTGTCCACAGAAATAAAAATATTATTGAGATGAGCAAGATGTCACGATCCCAAAAGTATAATAATACCGGTAGATTAACTCATACTTTGAAACCTCAAAATGGTGATTACAGGGTGCAAAATACTCCAAATAAAAAGTTGCTTATTTAAATTAATTAAAAATTACTATAAAATTCTAAAAATTAAATTATCACTATGTCCCAAAAGAACCTTGTCTGAATTCACACCCGATATCTAGTTATTTTGAAATAACCGTTATGGCCGATAAACGATTTTATAGCGACTATTTTAAAATTTGATTTGGACATATCTCCAAATCTACATGACGAAATCCCTATTTTTCTCTTCCACTAGAAAGATATACTCCACCAGCTCCACACGTTTCTTATTTCACAGAAATCGGGCTTAAAACGAATCCTGTACATTCAGTTGAAGTTCAAATCGCCAATTTACGAACTGCAGCGCCATTTTGAGCTCGTTTATAATTATATTATAAACTATACGTTCAACTGTCGACAATTGAATATATTCGTTATTCAAATTCAATTCCAAGCTTAATTACATATCACAGATGATCCAGTTCACACCATATCGCCCTTTCAGCCAATTCTGATTATTTTAGAATTAAATATATTATTTAATTTATTATTTTAATTAATTATTCACCATTATTTAATTCAATGACCATTTAATCCTCTAAACCACCATTGATATAATTAAATAAATTAATCATAATACCCCTGCCAATGCGGGTCATTACACCTAACTTTAAAAATAAAGATTAATAACTCCTTTAGTTCTCACACCAGTCACATGACTGACCTGGAGTTTATTGTTTTAACCTAAACTCTGGGTGACTCTATTTTCCATACGGGTAGCTAGTAGTCGGGTTTTTGTAGATTTATATTCACAGGATGCTGGTTTACAGCTGGAATGATATCTGGAAAGTTCTGTATCTGTGTATCTCTTTCCGTTGTGTTTTGTATTTTTTCCGCTGCATTGTAATTTGTAATCTCTGATATTTTCCTGATGTATAATATTTATTCATACTCTGTATATCCTTGTACTATGATGTAAATTGATGTAATAAGCAATGAAATTTTCTTTTGTTTGTGTTCTGATTTGTCATGTTCTCAACTCAATCCAGGCTTTCCTTCACGGTGAAATTTGGGTCATTTCATTTGGTATCAGGGCTTTGGTTTACAGAGCTCGAGAACAAGGCATATTAGAACCAAACGAAAGAATTCATCAGAGATTGGATTAATAATATCCAATGGAGATGACTCGTTAGAGATAGGATCAGTAGTATCCTCGAACGAGTGTGAAGACTGTTATTTTTAAAATAAAAATGAAAACGAATTTTGTTTTGAAAATTTAAACCATTTCATACGTATTTGAATATTTATTTGTATTGAATTTGGACAATCCAATATATAAAGATCTTTTATATACGCCTTGCAAACCTATATTTGAAGTTTTAATATACTCGATAGATATAGAATCACACTCTAGTCGCTCGGGGATGATTTTGGTGATTGTTGCAACATCATCAGAATTTAAGTTCGAGTTTCGAAAAGTGAGATATCAATATATTTCCAATTGACTGGTGTGAGAAAAAAAATTAGATAGTGTCTATTTTTGTGACTTGGCATCAAAAATGTATTTTTATACATGTAAAAATTATGAATTTGAAAAAATAATCAACTGATTGATTGTTGGTTGTATTGTTTGATTATTTAAAATTTTGAACAATTAGCCAAATCGAATCAAAATATTGAACTGACTTGAAAATTGTGTGAAATTGCGTGCATATACATGTATATACATCGAATAGGTCATAGCAGGGAAGCTAAGCAGAGGAATAAAATTGTATGCCCGACAAATAGGTACATGTTTATCGTATTTCTTGCATTTTGGTGATTTTATGTGCCGATTGGCTAGCCGCTTGGCTTTTTCTTTTTCTTTTTGAGATAAGAGGGCCTATGTGGCGGTTTGGGATTTTTCACGGTAATCCCCATACAAAGGAGGTTATGGAGAAATTTTTCGAAAATTTAGGGTGTTAGCAAATTTTTTGAAGAATTGGAAAATTCTTAGAAATTGAAAAGTTGAAGAATGAAAGCCAAACTGAATGTTGAGTTGATTAGTAAAACAACTTTCAGCTCAGTTCCTTTTTGAGGCGAAATGATTTTAAGTGGGGGAGATTGTAACAACCCAAAAAATCAGAACCAATTTAAAAAAAAATTCTTGACAATTTTAATGAATTTTGAATATTTAAAATGATTTAAGTTAAATAATAACGAAGGAAAATTTATTTTGAATAGAATTGGAATGTATAATTTATTTAAATCGAAGTTGTGACGACCCCAAACCCCGTTCCACGGTGGCAAGGGTAATCTTTGGAATATAGCACATAAACAGATAACAACAAAACAGAAATAATTAAATACATCAGATAATGTATAATTGAATACACTGGACAAACATAATCATCAGAGTTACACAGTATACAGGATCATACTTAGTACAAAATACAGTTCGGCTTTACATAAAATGTCTACAGCGGAATCAAAACATAATATGTACAATTGGAGCTGAACAACATAAAAAGAGATAAATGATAGAATCCATCTTCAGTTCCAGCTATCTAGAAAGAGCCTGCTAAAACCTGAATACAAGGCTGCCCATGTAGAAAAAGGGGCACCCGAGTTTGCAAGTGAAACAAACTACAAATCAGTCATGGGACTGGTATGAGAAATCTACTTAACTTACTCTAATATATGGCCAATCACAGGACCACGCCACTTTCGTGGAACGAGTTTACTCCATTGGATTGCCAGTGCTTTAAAACAAGTAAATCTTTTAAACATTGCAATGCTTTTTATAAAAATGAATTCATTATAAGACTCAGTTCCCATCACACAATGCAACGCAAACCGGAGGATAGAGTTTTACCTTATAATGGCCAAAATATGCTTGATACGAATAAAACAAAAGCATTTGATATTATTACTAGTGTTTATATGTTTCAAAAACAATTTCAAATCATAAGTATCAATCATAGACGACATTAATGCCCCATACCACTATGTCGCCATATATAGGTTTACAATCAAAACCCCACGATATCGTATTTGGAAATTGGATTTCCATCATGAACCAAGGCAAGGGATTGTCCTTACCAAATTCGAGACTCTCTAGCCCGAGCCTCAGGATCAGAGCTCGAGTGACCCTTGGATCGTCAGGGCCAGTCCACTCGATGTGGATTAAAATGCCTGAACACTGCGTTTCCCCGCCCTTTGGGGCGTAAATGAGTCATGTGACTCCATCGCCTCCACATAGTCACCGATATATCCTAGGCGCCTTGTAATCCAACAACCATACAGGTGAAAATAATATAAATGTCAAGGCTAGTAGGTCACTGACACCACCCTAGCTAGAAGGAAACGCATGCCCTCCCTGATGTCCTCTCCTGTTTCTGGTTCATACCAGGGTGTGAGGCTCGCGAGTTAACGTTATACACAATGCTATGCCACACAGGATATGCTTTTATCATCAACCACAAGACTTTGCTTTTCAACATAAGCCTTGATCTTCTACCACTTAGGCATGCCACACTGGCAATTCACTCCATGCGACTAATTTCTATTGATATATAACCTATGAGCTCGTACATCTCAGAGAAGGGCGTTAAGCAAGAGAATAAATTCTCCATCGTCAAACAGATATATATTTAATAGAGATCAATCAGCACAGAGCAAAATCCAATGCCAGACACACAGTCCATTTACAAGTTCGTTCTTGGTATGAACGAAACCGGAGGGACCTTATACCTCGCACATCCGTACAATCAACAAGTACGTCTGGACGACTACCACTTCAGCCCCTTCAAGGTAGCTACTCCTATCATGAGCGTCAGTAGCACCCCTCCATTCGACGTGAAGACCATCGGTCTTGCACCATCTTCATATCTTCGACTTCTAATCATCGATCAATTATTTGAAATGAGAATTAACTCAGCGTTTTCAAATAATTCACGTATATTTAGAATTTCAAATCAATTCATTTCAATGGTTAAATTATTCGACATTAATAATTCTGTTCTTTAATGTAATTTTCATGCCAAACAAAATCAACCATCAAATATCAAATAAATCGAGAAAATTCAGTTTATTTCCATTCCATATCGTTTATAATCTTTTATCACGATTTATCGCTATTTTTATTTATTTAAAAATAGCCAATTCATTCAAACGACGCATCAGGCAATAACGCGGCCGTGGCGCTGTTTTTCTTCAGATTTGATTTACACACATCTGAAAATCTAACTTTTGGATCTTCACAAATTTTATATCATTAGAAAGATCTTTTCAAAACGAATCCAACGGTTTTAGTTTTGGGAAAATCCGACGGTCGGATCTCCTGGTACAATCGTTTGAAGTTACGATTTCAAAATAGGAACTGCAGCGTCGTTATTCGATTTATTTTAATTATATATATAAATACAATCGATTCTGGCGTTGTTTTTCTTCAGATTTGAATTAAACATTCTAGACAATCCAACCGTTGGATCTTTACAAAGTTAGTGTCATTGGAAAGATATTTCCAAAGTGAACCCAACGATTTTGGTTTTGGGAAAATCCGATGGTCAAATCTCCCGCACTAATCGTTTGTAATCACGGTTTCAAAATACGAACTGCACCTTTGCTATTCGATTTATTTTAATTATATTTTTATATATATATATATATATAAATATAATTCATTCTTCGATTTCAAAACCATATTCACTTCATATATTTGATGAAAATGATATATTTATGCAGCAAATATTTATTTCAACACATCAATATTTTTAACAATTCATAAATATAATAAAAATGTGATTTTTATAGTAAAAAAATTTATTTCAAAACACGATTATTTTATATAGTTCATACATAAGGTAACAATGTTATTTTTATCTTTCAAAGAATTTATTCAACACATGAATTTCTATTCAACACATGAATATATTTTCAACAGATGAATGTTTTCTATAGTTTATATATTTAATAAATATGTGATTTTTATTGTTAAAACCATTTATTTAAAACACGAATAATTTATATAGTCTATATACGTGATAAAATGTTATTTTCATCTTTCAAAGAATTTATTCAACACATGAATTTCTATCCAACACATGAATTTCTATTTAACACATGAATATATTTTCAACACATGAATATGGTTTCAACACATGAAAATAATTCTAACACATGAATATTATTGAAAATTTCGGCAACATAACGACAGGGTATTTAAAACCGACACCGTCCTGAGTACGGCTTCTCGCTCTACCTTAAAACCTCGCGGTTTTTGACAATGGGGATTTTCAATATCTAGTTCGTACGCAGACGAATTTTCCCATATACTAATCCTATTGAGATTTCAACCATAATCAATCATTTCAAATCAACCATTCATGATATTCACCAAATTTCACATCAACCAATAATCCAAACAATATCACAACCAATATATATCGTCCATGGTCTGTGGACGAAGGGAGTATATATAACCGTATTTCAATCTCATTTCAATATCATTTTAATTCTTTTCAACGCATATATCATTTTCACAACGCATATATAACTTATACATCGAACATACAACTTATACAACGCTTATACATGAGGTGTACAACGCTTATATAACTCATAAATTGACTATATAATTTATACATCTTCGTTTCCATATCGTTTATAAATCAAAAATCTTACATTAGGTTCCACTCCTCCAAAAATTGTAGAAGGCTGAGAAGAATATCCGGTCTCTTCTAAAATGTAGAAGATGTCCGCACGAGTCCACTATCTCTTGTTTCATTGGATTTCGTCCGCATAGCAAAAAGATATGATTTTTAGATGTTAATCATAATTTGCGATGGTTTTAAGGTGTTAAAACAGTTTAAAATTAACAAGGTCGTTACCTTCTTTGAGCGTTCAAAACTAGGTTTTGATTTTCCCGCCAATCCGTTGCACTTCGTTCAGATCAGGTTATACGGTGTCGAAGAGCTTGGAGAGGCCCTCAGAACGAGGGTGGCGGCGCTCTGATCGGTCACGGCAGGAGGCTCCGACGGCGCCGCAAACAGGCTGACTTTCAAGCGTTGGATCTCCTCGTACAGGCGACGAGAAGAGGCGTACCATATACGGATTAGAAGCCCGAGGGCTGATCTACAAAAACTATAATTGTGGTATGTGATTCTATTGAGAGGTTTGTATGTAATCGGGGGAGAAAAGAATCAGCAGAAACCGCCGATCGATATTGAAGAGGAGCGGGTGTCTGGGTCAACGCGTGAATGAGTGGAAGAAGATGATTGGTCCATGGGTTTTTATATTTATTTTTAATTCAATTATTTTCAAAAATACCCTTTTCTCCATACGAACTCCAATCCAAACCCAACGACTGTCGTCCCCAGCTAATTACCCCCATTACGAACACAATGGGATATGTTTCGTAAGGCCCATTCGACTGTTTCAGTCAGTTTTTCTTCAAAAAAATATATAAAACATTCAATATTTGATTTGAGCGTACATTTCAATTTGCCGCGGCCACATACTGATCCCAAAAATTCCAAAAAAATAAATCTAGTTATGTTTTGATGATACGGTCCCAACAAAACTAGTTTCATCGAATTCTGAGATCATTTGAAAAATGGCCCTTTTCTGGTCGATCCAATTTAACTGAAATAAACCAAACACATTTTCCTTCGCTACGCTCACATATTAACTTCAAAAATTATGGAATTTGAAACCTAGTAATAATTTGACATCCCGGATCCAACAAAAGTGGTTTCGTTGAACTCTGAGGTCGTTTGCAAAATGTCTATTTTCAAGGGCTATATATTCTCTATAGCGACCTTTCTGAAAATTCATTTGGCCATAACTTTTGATTCTCGCTATGAAACTTCGATTTTTCGGATTCGTTAGAAAGATAATCAGAAACAAATTTAAATATTCTCGATTTCACTAAAATCCATTTTATTTTGCACCCGGTACAGTCAGTCAAAGTTTGAATTCCAAATTTGAGAGTGTCATGCCATTTCAGGTCTTGTTTATAATTTACAATAAATATATTTATTTTCAAACATCGATTCAAACATACTTTTTGTCGTTATTATTTAAAATAATTAAAATCCACTAAAATAGCCAAATTAAAAATTTTAAACTGGTTCAGATTTTCCAGGTTGTTATAGAAGTTATTATATAAATATTTATTTTAATTATATATGGAATTGGAAATGGCGCAGTTGTTTGAAAATTCGATTTCAAATGACTGTACATGGTTCAAAATAAACCGGATTTTAGTGAAACCAAGAATATTAGAATCTACTTGAAAATATCTTTCCAACGGATCTGAAAAATCAAAATTTCATAGCGGGAATAAAGTTATGCCCATTGAAAGTTCAGACTAGTCGCTATGGGAATAAAGCCCTTAAAAATGGAAATTTTGCAAACGACCTCCGTTTTCGACGAAACCACTTTTGTTGGATCCGACATGTCAACTTATTGCTAGATTCCATTTTTCAAAATTTTTGGGATCAATAGGTGAGCGTGACAAATTTAAACGCGTTTGACCAATTTCAGTTGAATTTAATCGACTGGAAAATGGCCATTTTTCAAATGGTCTTCAAATTTGACGAAATAAGTTTTTAGGACCGTATCACCAAAACGAAGCTAGAAATAATTTTTCTGGAATTTTAGAGCCTAAAAACTATTAGTTTTGGTTTTGGTTTGGACCTCTATAAACCAGGATCCTGTGAATATAAATCCTGTGAATATAAATCTGAAATGGTTTGGACCTCTACAAAACTAATTTGGTTTACGGTCCTAAAAACTAATTTCAAATATTTCTTTTTCAAAATAGTTGTTATTATCAAAATATTTTGTTCAACACATGACCAATCTCAATGGATGAGTACTGTCAACACATGAACCTTTATTTAATATTATTCTTTATTTTTCAAATTGGAATGAGGCCCAATCAATTACCATATAAAGTTAATTATTTGGATTCCATACAACACATGTATATAATAGCATTGAAAAATAATCAACCATCAACCAAAGTGCACTACACTGTATAAGCATCAAATATAAATATCTAACGCTTATAACAGCCCGTCAATCGATCGATCGACATATTTAATCAATCAGGATGAGTGAACTTCAAATTTCATCCTAACACCCGTGTGGGGTTTCAAACAATCAAACACATATTTTATTTGTGCAGTTGGGCGATGTGTAAAATTTGTCGTCCCAATCAATGTCCTTCTAATAGGTGTACATACACAAACCGTCCGGTTTGTAAATGAATATTTTATTTTATTCACTTCACGTTAAAAATTATATTTTTAACGATAAAACATTTTATTTTAACATATGAATTTCTATTCAGTTCATTCTTTAAATAAAATGATATTTTTATTTTTCTAACATATTTTAGAAAATTTCGACGGCATAACGGCACGATACTAGAAACGGGACAAGGCCTAGCCTTATCCCCGGTCTAGTGAAGGCCCACGCCATTCACACATCAATCCAATCCATTTATTTCACCAAAAATTCAATTCAAACCAAATGAACTAACCAACTACACATCCAAACAATTTAACAAACAAGCCATCCATGGTCTGTGGATGACGGGTGTCGGGTGCTACTAAGCACCGTCTACATCCTAGTATATATATAACTAGAAAAATTAAATTGAAAGGTGAGAAGTTCTCACCAATAGCTATCCTAACTCCACGGCACTTCTAATGCAGGAAATCTTCACTGTTCTCGTCGATATCACTTTCTTTGTCCGTAGCCACTACATATGTAAAAATCACATTTTTACTTCGATGTTCAATATATAAAAATCATATTTTTACTTCGATGTTCAATATATAAAAATCATATTTTTACTTCGATGTTCAATATATAAAAATCATATTTTTACTTCGATGTTCAATATATAAAAATCATATTTTTACTTCGATGTTCAATATATAAAAATCATATTTTTACTTCGATGTTCAATATATAAAAATCATATTTTTACTTCGATGTTCAATATATAAAAATCATATTTTTACTTCGATGTTCAATATATAAAAATCATATTTTTACTTCGATGTTCAATATATAAAAATCGAATTTTTACTATGCTATTCAATATATAAAAATCGAATTTTTACTATGACGCTATATGGATAAAAATTCTATTTTATCACGCTATTCTCTATATAAAGTTTCCGCCTTTTCAAATATAAAGATTTCGCCTTTTCAAATATAAAGATTATATTTTTAATATTCCTATATATGATGTAAAGATTATATTTTTATTACTTTAAAAATATAAAAATCATATCATACTTCTTCTACTTAATAAAAATTCCGTCTTTTCTATTTTAACGATCAAATCTTTTTCTATTTAAAGTTTAAACCTTTTTCTATTTAAAGTTTTAATCTTTTTCTATTTAAAGTTTTAATCTTTTTCTACTTAAAGTTTTAAAATAAAACCAGTTTTAAACTCTTTAAAAATCAGTTTTAAAGCCTTTTAAAATCAGTTTTAAATTCTCTTTTTAAACATCAGTTTTAAATTCTTTTTTTAAACATCAGTTCTAAACCCTAAATCGAAATTTTCAGATTTAAACCCTAAATCGAAATATTCAGATTAAAATAAAATAAAATAAAATGCTTACATTGATCCTGCGAAGAAGAGGGGGGGGAAGAGGACGTCGGCGGCAGGGCGGAGCTGGCTTCGAGGGGGGCGGCGGAGGCGGGGTGCTCGTGAATTGGCGTCGCGATGCTTCAGGGAGGAGGCGGATGCGTCGCGCTCGTGCGATCTGGGGGGGGGGTCTTCGGGAGTTGCGCCGCTGGGAGTAGGAGGGAAGCTGGACGGAGGGGGGCGGCGGCTGCTGCTGCTCCGTTCTTCTTCTTTTCCTTTTTTCTTTTGTTTTCTGTTTAATGAATCGGGGGGGGGGGGGGGCAGAAAGGGAGATAAAGGGAGGGAATTAAAATTTATTTTTATTATTTTATTATTTAATTTTTCAAAAAAGTTGACTTTTAAATACGACCTCGAAACGAGGCCCACCGCCTGTCGTCCATAGCGTTTTACCCCCATTCCGAACACAATGGGATATGTATCGTAAGCTGATTCGATTGTTTCGAATAGTTTCCGTTGAATTTACATTTAAATCCTTATGTTGAATTTTAAACGTACATTTCAAATTACCGGGGTCACATACTAACTAGAAAAATTCCAGAAAAATATTTTCTAGCTTCGTATTGACGATACGGTTCTAACAAAACTAGTTTCGTCGAATTCTGAGACCGTTTGAAAAATGGCCAATTTCCAGTCGATTAAAATCAACTGAAACTGGCCAAACGCGTTTTCCTTTTCCACGCTCACATATTTAATCGGAAAATTATGAAATTTGAAACCTAGCAATAATTTTACATCCCGGACCCAACAAAACTGGTTTCGTCGAAATCCGAGGTCGTTTGCAAAATGTCCATTTTTAAGGGCCTGAATTCCATAGCGACTATTCAGAATTTTCAACTGGACATATCTTTTGATTCCCGCTATGAAATTTTGATTTTTTCGGATTCGTTGGAAAGATATTCACTATTAGATTCCATTATTTTTGGTTTGACTAAAATCCGGATTGTTTTGCACCCGGTACATTCATTTGAAGTTTGAAATCGAATTATCGAACTACCGCGCCATTTTCAATTCTATTTATAATTATATATAAATATTTATATTTTAACGACGACGCGTATAATATATACGTTCTAATTCTATTCAAAATAAATTTCTCGTCGATATTATTTAAAATAATTCATTTTAAATAATCAAAATTCGCTAAAATTGCCAAAATAAAAATTTTAAAGTGGCCCAGATTTTCGGGTTGTTACAATCTCCCCTACTTAAAACTTTTCGTCCCCGAAAAGGAACAAAGTCGAAAGTGGTTTGATTAGTTAACTCTACGCTCGATCTGGCTTCCCTTCTCTAACTTTTCAGTTTCTGAGAATTTTCAAAAATTTCAAAAAATTTGGCTAACACCCTAAATTTTTGAAAAATTTCGCCATAACCTGCCCTGCACCGGGAGCATCGGGGAATTTCAAATAGCTTCCCCGGTCCTTCAGATCTCAAAACGAAAAAGAAAAAGCCAAGCGGCTGGCCAATAGGCTCATAAAATCATCATCACCCAAACAAAATAGTAAATTATGTAGTAAACATGTACCTATTTGTCGGGCAAACAAATTTTATTCTCTGCTCTAGCCTCCTTGCTATGACCTGTTCAATATAAGTATATGTATATGCAAGCAAATGCGACAAATTTTCAATACAATTCAATATTTGGTTCAATTAGGCATAATGGTTCAAAATTAATAAACAAATGAACAAACAACACAAACATCAATCAATTAGTGAATTTAACGTTTCAAATTCATAATTTTGATACATATACTAAAATCGTGTTTTGATGCCAAATCACAACAATGGGCCCTATCTAATTTTGTTTCTCACACCAGTCAATAGGAAGTATATAGATATTACACGTTCGTCACTCGAATATAAATTCTAATGATGGAGCTCCATCATCAAAATCATCTCCGGGCGATTAGAGTGTAATTCTATATCTATCCAATATATCAAAACTTCGAACACACGCTAGCTAGGCGCATACGCAAAATCTTTATATTTTGGATTGTCCTAATCAATATAAAATAAATAATCAAATACGAATAATTGATTTAAATTTTCAAAACAAAATTGGTTTTCATTTTCAAAAATATACTCCTCACACTCGTTCTAGGATACTACTGATCCCATCTCTAACGAGTCATTCTCGTTGGATATTACTAATCCAATATCTGATGAATTCTTTCGTATGGTTCTAATGTGTCTTGCTCTCTAGCTTTGTAAACCAAAGCTCTGATACCAACTGTGACGAGAAGGAATTTCGCTCGGTCCGAACCAGTCGCTAAACCGACCCAGACCATTCGAAACGCCCTATCGTTTGAGAACACGACAAAACAGAACGCATATAAAAGAACATTTCATTGTATATAACAACAATGCATCAGATTACAAGAATATACAGAGTATAAATGAATAAATATTACACAGAAATATCAGAGATTTAAATTACATTTAAATAGCAGCGGAAAATAATACAATACACAACTAGAAGTAGATATACGGATACAAAGCTTTCCGGATATCGTTCCAGATGTAAACCAGGATCCTGTGAATATAAATCTGCAAAACCAAAACTACTAGCTGCCCGTGTCAAAATAGGGGCACCCAGAGTTTAGGTTAAAGCAATAAACTCCAGGTCAGTCATGTGACTGGTGTGAGAACTAAAACAGTTATTAATCTTTATTTTTAAAGTTAGGTAAATCAAGGGGCCACGCCGTATAACACGGAACGGGTTTCCTCCCAAGAACACCAGTGCATATAAGTAAACAGCGCAATGCTTTTCTAAAAATGAAGCTATTATAAGACCCAGGTCCCATCACACAATGCAACGCAGCCGAGGATAGGGTTTTCCCTTATGATAGCCAAACATGCTTAGTACGTTTAAAAACAAATCATTTGATACTACTATAAGTGCATAGTGTCAAAACAGTTTCAAATCATAAATATCAATCATAGGCGGCATGGGTACCATATATCATGTCGCCATACTAGTTCTACAATTAAAACCGCAAATGTCACGTATTTGGAAATTGGATTTCCATCTATGAACCAAGGCTAGGGATCGTCCTCTACCGATTCGTGACTCTCTAGCCCGAGCCACAGGCAAGCGCGCAGGCAAGCCTTTAGATCGTCAGGGCCGGTCCACCGATGTGGATTATTATGCCTGAACACTACGTTTCCCCACCCTATGGGGTGTAAGTAAGCCAACTAAATGACTCCATCGGTTCGAGAACGACCGATCAATCTGAGGCGCCTCGCAACAGCAACAACCACATAAGTCAAACTCGTCAGGGCGTGTAAAACCACTGATGCCACTTCTAACTAGAAAGAAACGCAAGTCCTCCCTGAGGTCCGTCTCCCGTTTTTGGATCATACCGGGTGTGAAACTCGCGAAGTAAACGTTACACAAAGCTACGCCACGAAGGCCGTGCTTCGATCATCAACCACAAGACTTTGCTTTTCAACTGAAGCCTTGATCATTTGCCACTTAGGCATGCCATACAGGCAATTCACTCCATGCGTTTGATATCCATCAATATATAACCCCTGAGCTCGTACGTCTCAGAGAAGGGCGTTAAGCAAGAGAATAAATTCTCCGCCGCCAAACAGATATATATTTAATAGAGATCAACCACACGGACTAAAATCCAATGTCAGACACACAGTCCATTTACAAGTCCGTTCTGGGTCTGAACGAAACCGGAGGCACCTAGTACCCCGCATATCCATCGATCTCCAAGTACGTCTGGACGATCACTAACTGTTTCCATCTTCTTGGGCGTACAGCCCAATCAAGATCATCAGTAATTACCCAAACGACGTGAAGACTTCCGGTCTTCGACCATCGTCTTCATCTTCGACTTATCGTCGTATCAGTTATTCAGAATGGGATAAACCCGGTCTTTCCGAATAACTCGCGTATATTTTAAATAAGTGTTACACAAACACAACATACGCCTCATTCCAATTCATCAGTCACTAACCGTAAATTAATCAAGAGAATAATTTCCCAAATATTAACCCCGAAGGCCGAAACCAACATTAGATCCATATCCAGAAAACCATTCTGCTTGGCTAACTGACAGTTAGTTTCTAAATTTCACATTCATAGGGAAAGGTTCCCATTAATTTTATCCAAGATAAATTCCTTGAATTTATTCTTTATTCTATTTTTGAATCTCAATTCAAACTAGTCGGGATTAGCGAACCTTACCGAAGTAATCATTTATTTTAATTTCCCCATCCCAACCTATTCGTCCCATGAAGTAAAACTGGTTATACTTCATATCTAACACCACGGTGTTATCGGTAAATTCAATTACCATTTCACGTTCAAATCTAATTAAAGATTTAACTATCGCCTGGAGCAAAACCGGTGATACTCCATTTCGATTATTTCAATCTAATTAAAGATTCATTAAAACTCCACTTAGTTTTAATCTGTGACTGGGTTAAAGAATCAGTGTCATTTAAAACACGGTTCACGATAAACCCAAAATCACATCACATTTCAATCAGTCCCTAATTGTAAATTAGCAAGTGAGCAATTCCCTAAGTATTAATCTCGAAGGCCGAAACCAACATCAGATCAATACCTCGGAAACTATTCAACTTAACTAATCTCCAGTTAGTTTCTGATTTTTTTAACTCCTTTAGGTCTAAGAACTGTATTATTGAAGATACCGTTCACGACAACCCAAAATCACATTTCATTAATGATCGGGTTAAAGAACGAGTGTTATTTAAAACACTGTCCACGATAAACCCAAAAATCAATATCAATTCAATTCCAATTAAACATTATTTAATTGGTACACTTCATTAAATCTAAATAAAAAGATTTAATCTTTTCTCCACTGGGTTCAAGAACAGTGTTAATGAAGACACCATTCACGACAAACCCAAATCACATTTGATATTAAATACAAGGCTCTGAATAGAAAATATCCCGGCTTATATTCAATATCAAATTCTACGATTAACAAATGTCGTATTGGAAATAACGATATAAATATATATATCTTTCAAATTTCCATAACAACATCTGCATAATCCCGAATTCCAACATCGAAATATTCCGAAGACAATTTCGATTCAAATCCACTCCAATGCAATCATTGGAAATTCTGGTTATTTTTCAAAACCATTTCAAATCCAATTTATTTATTTAAAAATAAATAGAATTATAATTCTAGTTCAAAACTAGTTCATTTCGATAAAAATCTATTTTTATCTTTTCAAATATGGAGTTCTTCATCCCAATTCTTTCTAAATCATTTCTTATGATTTTACACAAATTATTATTATTTTTAATAATTTTATCAAGGCCTGTACAGTCGATTTCCATCAACGGTCATCGAACTGCACTTACAGCGACCTTTTTCAAATTTGATTTGGACATAATTCCAAATCCAACCGTTAGATTTCTAATTTCTAATATTCGTTAGAAAGCTCTTTTCGATACGAACCCAACGGTTCCGGTTTTAGGAGAATCCGACGGTCGGATCTCCCGTTATGTCCGTTTGAAATAAATGGTCGAAATTCGCGAACTGCCGCGGCGCGGCGCGTTCTATTCAGGCCATTATATTATATATATAATATATATAATATATATTTCGTCGATTTCTATTTAAAACGAATTATATAAATAGTTTTAAAATTCGTTTCAAAAGCAATTTCAACTTCCATTTCAATTTAAATCAAAATTGAATTCTTCTTTATAAATTCGTTTTAAAATTCATTTCTATTCAATTCAAATTTCAATTCAATTTGAATTCATTTCAATTCGCTTTCAATTCCATTTGAATTCGTTTTCAATTCAATTCATTTCGAAATCGTTTTATATTCAATTCATTTAGAAATCGTTTTCAATTCAATTCATTTCGAAATCGTTTTATATTCAATTCATTTCGAAATCGTTTTCAATTCAATTCATTTCGAAATCGTTTTCAATTAAATTCATTTCGAAATCGTTTTCAATTCAATTCATTTCGAAATTGTTTTCAATTCAATTCATTTCAAAATGAATTAAAATCGATATAAATATCGTTCACGTCAAAATGGCGTCAATCTAATCAACACGGCTTCATAAATTTCTATTTTCAAATATTCTATTTCAAATATTTCTTTTTCAAAATAGTTGTTATTATCAAAATATTTCGTTCAACACATGACCAATCTCAATGGATGAGTACTGTCAACACATGAACCCTTATTTAATATTATTCTTTATTTTTCAAATTGGAATGAGGCCCAATCAATTACCATATAAAGTTAATTATATGGATTCCATACAACACATGTATATAATAGCATTGAAAAATAATCAACCATCAACCAAAGTGCACTACACTGTATAAGCATCAAATATAAATATCTAACGCTTATAACAGCCTGTCAATCGATCGATCGACATATTTAATCAATCAGGATGTGTGAACTTCAAATTTCATCCTAACACCCGTGTGGGGTTTCAAACAATCAAACACATATTTTATTTGTGCAGTTGGGCGATGTGTAAAATTTGTCGTCCCAATCAATGTCCTTCTAATAGGTGTACATACACAAACCGTCCGGTTTGTAAATGAATATTTTATTTTATTCACTTCACGTTAAAAATTATATTTTTAACGATAAAACATTTTATTTTAACATATGAATTTCTATTCAGTTCATTCTTTAAATAAAATGATATTTTTATTTTTCTAACATATTTTAGAAAATTTCGACGACATAACGGCACGATACTAGAAACGGGACAAGGCCTAGCCTTATCCACGGTCTAGTGAAGGCCCACGCCATTCACACATCAATACAATCCATTTATTTCACCAAACAATTCAATTCAAACCAAATGAACTAACCAACTACACATCCAAACAATTTAACAAACAAGCCATCCATGGTCTGTGGATGACGGGTGTCGGGTGCTACTAAGCACCGTCTGCATCCTAGTATATATATAACTAGAAAAATTAAATTGAAAGGTGAGAAGTTCTCACCAATAGCTATCCTAACTCCACGGCACTTCTAATGCAGGAAATCTTCACTGTTCTCGTCGATATCACTTTCTTTGTCCGTAGCCACTACATATGTAAAAATCACATTTTTACTTCGATGTTCAATATATAAAAATCATATTTTTACTTCGATGTTCAATATATAAAAATCATATTTTTACTTCGATGTTCAATATATAAAAATCATATTTTTACTTCGATGTTCAATATATAAAAATCATATTTTTACTTCGATGTTCAATATATAAAAATCGAATTTTTACTATGCTATTCAATATGTAAAAATCGAATTTTTACTATGACGCTATATGGATAAATTTTTTATTTTATCACGCTATTCTCTATATAAAGTTTCCGCCTTTTCAAATATAAAGATTTCGCCTTTTCAAATATAAAGATTATATTTTTAATATTCCTATGATGTAAAGATTATATTTTTATTACTTTAAAAATATAAAAATCATATCATACTTCTTCTACTTAATAAAAATTCCGTCTTTTCTATTTTAACGATCAAATCTTTTTCTATTTAAAGTTTAAATCTTTTTCTATTTAAAGTTTTAATCTTTTTCTATTTAAAGTTTTAATCTTTTTCTACTTAAAGTTTTAAAATAAAATCAGTTTTAAACTCTTTAAAAATCAGTTTTAAAGCCTTTTAAAATCAGTTTTAAATTCTCTTTTTAAACATCAGTTTTAAATTCTTTTTTTAAACATCAGTTCTAAACCCTAAATCGAAATTTTCAGATTTAAACCCTAAATCGAAATATTCAGATTAAAATAAAATAAAAATAAAATAAAATGCTTACATTGATCCTGCGAAGAAGGGGGGGAAAGAAGACGTCGGCGGCAGGGCGGAGCTGGCTTCGGGGGGGGCGGCGGAGGCGAGGTGCTCGCGAATTGGCGTCGCGATGCTTGAGGGAGGAGGCGGATGCGTCGCGCTCGTGCGATCTGGGGGGGGGTCTTCGGGAGTTGCGCCGCTGGGAGGAGGAGGGAAGCTGGACGGAGGGGGGGGCGGCTGCTGCTGCTCCGTTCTTCTTCTTTTCCTTTTTTCTTTTGTTTTCTGTTTAATGAATCGGGGGGGGGGGGGCAGAAAGGGAGATAAAGGGAGGGAATTAAAATTTATTTTTATTATTTTATTATTTAATTTTTCAAAAAAGTTGACTTTTAAATACGACCTCGAAACGAGGCCCACCGCCTGTCGTCCATAGCGTTTTACCCCCATTCCGAACACAATGGGATATGTATCGTAAGCTGATTCGATTGTTTCGAATAGTTTCCGTTGAATTTACATTTAAATCCTTATGTTGAATTTTAAACGTACATTTCAAATTACCGGGGTCACATACTAACTAGAAAAATTCCAGAAAAATATTTTCTAGCTTCATATTGACGATACGGTCCTAACAAAACTAGTTTCGTCGAATTCTGAGACCGTTTGAAAAATGGCCAATTTCCAGTCGATTAAAATCAACTGAAACTGGCCAAACGCGTTTTCCTTTTCCACGCTCACATATTTAATCGGAAAATTATGAAATTTGAAACGTAGAAATAATTTTACATCCCGGACCCAACAAAACTGGTTTCGTCGAAATCCGAGGTCGTTTGCAAAATGTCCATTTTTAAGGGCCTGAATTCCATAGCGACTATTCAGAATTTTCAACTGGACATATCTTTTGATTCCCTCTATGAAATTTTGATTTTTTCGGATTCGTTGGAAAGATATTCACTATTAGATTCCATTATTTTTGGTTTGACTAAAATCCGGATTGTTTTGCACCCGGTACATTCATTTGAAGTTTGAAATTGAATTATCGAACTACCGCGCCATTTTCAATTCTATTTATAATTATATATAAATATTTATATTTTAACGACGACGCATATAATATATACATTTTAATTCTATTCAAAATAAATTTCTCGTCGATATTATTTAAAATAATTCATTTTAAATAATCAAAATTCGCTAAAATTGCCAAAATAAAAATTTTAAACTGGCCCAGATTTTCGGGTTGTTACAATCTCCCCCACTTAAAACTTTTCATCCCCGAAAAGGAACAAAGTTGAAAGTGGTTTGATTAGTTAACTCTACGCTCGATCTGGCTTCCCTTCTCTAACTTTTCAGTTTCTGAGAATTTTCAAAAATTTCAAAAAATTTGGCTAACACCCTAAATTTTCGAAAAATTTCGCCATAACCTGCCCTGCACCGGGAGCATCGGGGAATTTCAAATAGCTTCCCCGGTCCTTCAGATCTCAAAAAGAAAAAGAAAAAGCCAAGCGGCTAGCCAATAGGCTCATAAAATCATCATCACCCAAACAAAACAGTAAATTATGTAGTAAACATGTACCTATTTGTCGGGCAAACAAATTTTATTCTCTGCTCTAGCCTCCTTACTATGACCTGTTCAATATAAGTATATGTATATGCAAGCAAATGCGACAAATTTTCAATACAATTTAATATTTGGTTCAATTAGGCATAATGGTTCAAAATTAGCAAACAAATGAACAAACAACACAAACATCAATCAATTAGTGAATTTAACGTTTCAAATTCATAATTTTGATACATATACTAAAATCGTGTTTTGATGCCAAATCACAACAATGGGCCCTATCTAATTTTGGTTCTCACACTAGTCAATAGGAAGTATATAGATATTACACGTTCGTCACTCGAATATAAATTCTAATGATGGAGCTCCATCATCAAAATCATCTCCGGGCGATTAGAGTGTAATTCTATATCTATCCAATATATCAAAACTTCGAACACACGCAAGCTAGGCGCATACGCAAAATCTTTATATTTTGGATTGTCCTAATCAATATAAAATAAATAATCAAATACGAATAATTGATTTAAATTTTCAAAAGAAAATTGGTTTTCATTTTCAAAAATATACTCCTCACACTCGTTCTAGGATACTACTGATCCCATCTCTAACGAGTCATTCTCGTTGGATATTACTAATCCAATATCTGATGAATTCTTTCGTATGGTTCTAATGTGTCTTGCTCTCTAGCTTTGTAAACCAAAGCTCTGATACCAACTGTTACGAGAAGGAATTTCGCTCGGTCCGAACCAGTCGCTAAACCGACCCAGACCATTCGAAACGCCCTATCGTTTGAGAACACGACAAAACAGAACGCATATAAAAGAACATTTCATTGTATATAACAACAATGCATCAGATTACAAGAATATACAGAGTATAAATGAATAAATATTACACAGAAATATCAGAGATTTAAATTACATTTAAATAGCAGCGGAAAATAATACAATACACAACTAGAAGTAGATATACGGATACAAAGCTTTCCGATATCGTTCCAGCTGTAAACCAGGATCCTGTGAATATAAATCTGCAAAACCAAAACAACTAGCTGCCCGTGTCAAAATAGGGGCACCCAGAGTTTAGGTTAAAGCAATAAACTCCAGGTCAGTCATGTGACTGGTGTGAGAACTAAAACAGTTATTAATCTTTATTTTTAAAGTTAGGTAAATCAAGGGGCCACGCCGTATAACACGGAACGGGTTTCCTCCCAAGAACACCAGTGCATATAAGTAAACAGCGCAATGCTTTTCAAAAAATGAAGCTATTATAAGACCCAGGTCCCATCACACAATGCAACGCAGCCGAGGATAGGGTTTTCCCTTATGATAGCCAAACATGCTTAGTACGTTTAAAAACAAATCATTTGATACTACTATAAGTGCATAGTGTCAAAACAGTTTCAAATCATAAATATCAATCATAGGCGGCATGGGTACCATATATCATGTCGCCATACTAGTTCTACAATTAAAACCGCAAATGTCACGTATTTGGAAATTGGATTTCAATCTATGAACCGAGGCTAGGGATCGTCCTCTACCGATTCGTGACTCTCCAGCCCGAGCCACAGGCAAGCGCGCAGGCAAGCCTTTAGATCGTCAGGGCCGGTCCACCGATGTGGATTATTATGCCTGAACACTACGTTTCCCCACCCTATGGGTTGTAAGTGAGCCAACTAAATGACTCCATCGGTTCGAGAACGACCGATCAATCCGAGGCGCCTCGCAACAGCAACAACCACATAAGTCAAACTCGTCAGGGCGTGTAAAACCACTGACGCCACTTCTAACTAGAAAGAAACGCAAGTCCTACCTGAGGTCCGTCTCCCGTTTTTGGTTCATACCGGGTGTGAAACTCGCGAAGTAAACGTTACACAAAGCTACGCCACGAAGGCCGTGCTTCGATCATCAACCACAAGACTTTGCTTTTCAACAGAAGCCTTGATCATTTGCCACTTAGGCATGCCACACAGGCAATTCACTCCATGCGTTTGATATCCTCAATATATAACCCCTGAGCTCGTACGTCTCAGAGAAGGGCGTTAAGCAAGAGAATAAATTCTCCGCTGCCAAACAGATATATATTTAATAGAGATCAACCACACGGACTAAAATCCAATGTCAGACACACGGTCCATTTACAAGTCCGTTCTGGGTCTGAACGAAACCGGAGGCACCTAGTACCCCGCATATCCATCGATCTCCAAGTACGTCTGGACGATCACTAACTGTTTCCATCTTCTTGGGTGTACAGCCCAATCAAGATCATCAGTAATTACCCAAACGACGTGAAGACTTCCGGTCTTCGACCATCGTCTTCATCTTCGACTTATCGTCGTATCAGTTATTCAGAATGGGATAAACCCGGTCTTTCCGAATAACTCGCGTATATTTTAAATAAGTGTTACACAAACACAACATACGCCTCATTCCAATTCATCAGTCACTAACCGTAAATTAATCAAGAGAATAATTTCACAAATATTAACCCCGAAGGCCGAAACCAACATCAGATCCATATCCAGAAAACCATTCTGCTTGGCTAACCGACAGTTAGTTTCTAAATTTCACATTCATAGGGAAAGGTTCCAATTAATTTTATCCAAGATAAATTCCTTGAATTTATTCTTTATTCTATTTTTGAATCTCAATTCAAACTAGTCGGGATTAGCGAACCTTACCGAAGTTATCATTTATTTTAATTTCCCCATCCCAACCTATTCGTCCCATGAAGTAAAACTGGTTATACTTCATATCTAACACCACGGTGTTATCGGTAAATTCAATTACCATTTCACGTTCAAATCTAATTAAAGATTTAACTATCGCCTGGAGCAAAACTGGTGATACTCCATTTCGATTATTTCAATCTAATTAAAGATTCATTAAAACTCCACTTAGTTTTAATCTGTGACTGGGTTAAAGAATCAGTGTCATTTAAAACACGGTTCACGATAAACCCAAAATCACATCACATTTCAATCAGTCCCTAATTGTAAATTAGCAAGTGAGCAATTCCCTAAGTATTAATCCCGAAGGCCGAAACCAACATCAGATCAATACCTCGGAAACTATTCAACTTAACTAATCTCCAGTTAGTTTCTGATTTTCTTAACTCCTTTAGGTCTAAAAACTGTATTATTGAAGATACCGTTCACGACAACCCAAAATCACATTTCATTAATGATCGGGTTAAAGAACGAGTGTTATTTAAAACACCGTCCACGATAAACCCAAAAATCAATATCAAATCAATTCCAATTAAACATTATTTAATTGGTACACTTCATTAAATCTAAATAAAAAGATTTAATCTTTTCTCCACTGGGTTCAAGAACAGTGTTAATGAAGACACCATTCACGACAAACCCAAATCACATTTGATATTAAATACAAGGCTCTGAATAGAAAATATCCCGGCTTATATTCAATATCAAATTCTACGATTAACAAATGTCGTATTGGAAATAACGATATAAATATATATATCTTTCAAATTTCCATAACAACATCTGCATAATCCCGAATTCCAACATCGAAATATTCCGAAGACAATTTCGATTCAAATCCACTCCAATGCAATCATTGGAAATTCTGGTTATTTTCAAAACCATTTCAAATCCAATTTATTTATTTAAAAATAAATAGAATTATAATTCTAGTTCAAAACTAGTTCATTTCGATAAAAATCTATTTTTATCTTTTCAAATATGGAGTTTTTCATCCCAATTCTTTCTAAATCATTTCTTATGATTTTACACAAATTATTATTATTTTTAATAATTTTATCAAGGCCCGTACAGTCGATTTCCATCAACGGTCATCGAACTGCACTTACAGCGACCTTTTTCAAATTTGATTTGGACATAATTCCAAATCCAACCGTTAGATTTCTAATTTCTAATATTCTTTAGAAAGCTCTTTTCGATATGAACCCAACGGTTCCGGTTTTAGGAGAATCCGACGGTCGGATCTCCCGTTATGTCCGTTTGAAATAAATGGTCGAAATTCGCGAACTGCCGCGGCGCGGCGCGTTCTATTCAGGCCATTATATTATATATATAATATATATTTCGTCGATTTCTATTTAAAACGAATTATATAAATAGTTTTAAAATTCGTTTCAAAAGCAATTTCAACTTCCATTTCAATTTAAATCAAAATTGAATTCTTCTTTATAAATTCGTTTTAAAATTCATTTCTATTCAATTCAAATTTCAATTCAATTTGAATTCATTTCAATTCGCTTTCAATTCCATTTGAATTCGTTTTCAATTCAATTCATTTCGAAATCGTTTTATATTCAATTCATTTCGAAATCGTTTTCAATTCATTTCATTTCGAAATCGTTTTATATTCAATTCATTTCGAAATCGTTTTCAATTCAATTCATTTCGAAATCGTTTTCAATTCAATTCATTTCGAAATCGTTTTCAATTCAATTCATTTCGAAATCGTTTTCAATTCAATTCATTTCAAAATGAATTAAAATCGATATAAATATCGTTCACGTCAAAATGGCGTCAATCTAATCAACACGGCTTCATAAATTTCTATTTTCAAATATTCTATTTCAAATATTTCTTTTTCAAAATAGTTGTTATTATCAAAATATTCCGTTCAACACATGACCAACTCAATGGATGAGTACTGTCAACACATGAACCTTTATTTAATATTATTCTTTATTTTTCAAATTGGAATGAGGCCCAATCAATTACCATACAAAGTTAATTATATGGATTCCATACAACTCATGTATATAATAGCATTGAAAAATAATCAACCATCAACCAAAGTGCACTACACTGTATAAGCATCAAATATAAATATCTAACGCTTATAACAGCCTGTCAATCGATCGATCGACATATTTAATCAATCAGGATGAGTGAACTTCAAATTTCATCCTAACACCCGTGTGGGGTTTCAAACAATCAAACACATATTTTATTTGTGCAGTTGGGCGATGTGTAAAATTTGTCGTCCCAATCAATGTCCTTCTAATAGGTGTACATACACAAACCGTCCGGTTTGTAAATGAATATTTTATTTTATTCACTTCACGTTAAAAATTATATTTTTAACGATAAAACATTTTATTTTAACATATGAATTTCTATTCAGTTCATTCTTTAAATAAAATGATATTTTTATTTTTCTAACATATTTTAGTAAATTTCGACGGCATAACGGCACGATACTAGAAACGGGACAAGGCCTAGCCTTATCCCCGGTATAGTGAAGGCCCACGCCATTCACACATCAATCCAATCCATTTATTTCACCAAACAATTCAATTCAAACCAAATGAACTAACCAACTACACATCCAAACAATTTAACAAACAAGCCATCCATGGTCTGTGGATGACGGGTGTCGGGTGCTACTAAGCACCGTCTGCATCCTAGTATATATATAACTAGAAAAATTAAATTGAAAGGTGAGAAGTTCTCACCAATAGCTATCCTAACTCCACGGCACTTCTAATGCAGGAAATCTTCACTGTTCTCGTCGATATCACTTTCTTCGTCCGTAGCCACTACATATGTAAAAATCACATTTTTACTTCGATGTTCAATATATAAAAATCATATTTTTACTTCGATGTTCAATATATAAAAATCATATTTTTACTTCGATGTTCAATATATAAAAATCATATTTTTACTTCGATGTTCAATATATAAAAATCATATTTTTACTTCGATGTTCAATATATAAAAATCATATTTTTACTTCGATGTTCAATATATAAAAATCGAATTTTTACTATGCTATTCAATATATAAAAATCGAATTTTTACTATGACGCTATATGGATAAAAATTCTATTTTATCACGCTATTCTCTATATAAAGTTTCCGCCTTTTCAAATATAAAGATTTCGCCTTTTCAAATATAAAGATTATATTTTTAATATTCCTATGATGTAAAGATTATATTTTTATTACTTTAAAAATATAAAAATCATATCATACTTCTTCTACTTAATAAAAATTCCGTCTTTTCTATTTTAACGATTAAATCTTTTTCTATTTAAAGTTTAAACCTTTTTCTATTTAAAGTTTTAATCTTTTTCTATTTAAAGTTTTAATCTTTTTCTACTTAAAGTTTTAAAATAAAATCAGTTTTAAACTCTTTAAAAATCAGTTTTAAAGCCTTTTAAAATCAGTTTTAAATTCTCTTTTTAAACATCAGTTTTAAATTCTTTTTTTAAACATCAGTTCTAAACCCTAAATCGAAATTTCAGATTTAAACCCTAAATCGAAATATTCAGATTAAAATAAAAATAAAATAAAATGCTCACATTGATCCTGCGAAGAAGGGGGGGAAAGAAGACGTCGGCGGCAGGGCGGAGCTGGCTTCGAAGGGGGCGGCGGAGGCGGGGTGCTCGCGAATTGGCGTCGCGATGCTTCAGGGAGGAGGCGGATGCGTCGCGCTCGTGCGATCTGGGGGGGGGGGGGGGTCTTCGGGAGTTGCGCCGCTGGGAGGAGGAGGGAAGCTGGACGGAGGGTGGCGGCGGCTGCTGCTGCTCCGTTATTCTTCTTTTCCTTTTTTCTTTTGTTTTCTGTTTAATGAATCGGGGGGGCCCAGAAAGGGAGATAAAGGGAGGGAATTAAAATTTATTTTTATTATTTTATTATTTAATTTTTCAAAAAAGTTGACTTTTAAATACGACCTCGAAACGAGGCCCACCGCCTGTCGTCCATAGCGTTTTACCCCCATTCCGAACACAATGGGATATGTATCGTAAGCTGATTCGATTGTTTCGAATAGTTTCCGTTGAATTTACATTTAAATCCTTATGTTGAATTTTAAACGTACATTTCAAATTACCGGGGTCACATACTAACTAGAAAAATTCCAGAAAAATATTTTCTAGCTTCGTATTAACGATACGGTCCTAACAAAACTAGTTTCGTCGAATTCTGAGACCGTTTGAAAAATGGCCAATTTCCAGTCGATTAAAATCAACTGAAACTGGCCAAACGCGTTTTCCTTTTCCACGCTCACATATTTAATCCGAAAATTATGAAATTTGAAACCTAGCAATAATTTTACATCCCGGACCCAACAAAACTGGTTTCGTCGAAATCCGAGGTCGTTTGCAAAATGTCCATTTTTAAGGGCCTGAATTCCATAGCGACTATTCAGAATTTTCAACTGGACATATCTTTTGATTCGCGCTATGAAATTTTGATTTTTTCGGATTCGTTGGAAAGATATTCACTATTAGATTCCATTATTTTTGGTTTGACTAAAATCCGGATTGTTTTGCACCCGGTACATTCATTTGAAGTTTGAAATCGAATTATCGAACTACCGCGCCATTTTCAATTCTATTTATAATTATATATAAATATTTATATTTTAACGACGACGCGTATAATATATACGTTCTAATTCTATTCAAAATAAATTTCTGGTCGATATTATTTAAAATAATTCATTTTAAATAATCAAAATTCGCTAAAATTGCCAAAATAAAAATTTTAAACTGGCCCAGATTTTCGGGTTGTTACACCCTTCCCCCTACTGTTGCCAGTGACATCCCTTCCTCTCTCCGCCGTGTTAAACCCCACGGCCCTGGAAACCCATCGTGCAATCCCCACATCCATCTACGCCGACCAGCAACTGCCACGCCCCACGTCTAGCTAACTCACCTCAGCCATCCTCCACTCCACCGACTGTAGGCCCTCAACCGGCTGTGGTCTGTCGGGTTTTACAGGAAAAAGGCGATTTTTATTTACTTTTACATAAAAGTTATTCAAATTTCTGATTTTAATTATATAATACATTGAAATAAAAATGTAATTTGTATATATTAAAAAGTAACTATCTTTGGATTAAAAGGTCAGATTTTTATCATGGAAAAAGATTTGATTTTTAAAAGTAAAAAGTTATGATTTTTATTCGAATAAAAATGTGATCTTTGATGTATATATAATGACAATTAAAAATATGATCTTTCTTTGATAAAAGTATGATTTTTATATAGAGAACGTTCCAAATATAATTTTTATATAGCAAGAAGCGTTGTAAAAATATAAGAAGTAGAAATAAAAATATAAGAAGCAAAAATATAAAACTATAATTTTTATATAGAAAGAAGCATTGTAAAAATATATGATGTAGAAATAAAAATATGATTTTTGTTTATTGGAACTAAGCGATAATAATATGATTTTTATACATGAACAGCGTGAAAAGGATGCGTTGGAATTTCGAACAAATCCAAAAAGTTCAGAAAGAAAGACTGGAGGAGTGGAACCCAAAGGTGAGAACTTCTCACTTTTATTTAATTTTCTAGTTAAAATATATACTAGGATATAGATGGTGCTTAGCAGCACCAGACACCCATCGTCCACAGACTATGGACGACTTGTTTGTTTGTTTGATTGTGTTGTGAAAGTTGATTGCGTGATGTGGAATGAAATAAAATATTTTATAGGTAAAAATTTAATTTTTAACGTGTAGAGGAACAAAATAAATATTCATAAACAAATCTACGATTTGTTTATGTACACACATTTGACTGATATTGATTGGGATGATATAATTTACACATCGCCCAACAACACAAATAAATCTGTGTTTGTTGTTTGAAAACCCCACACGGGTATTGGGATGATATTGGACATACACTAATCCCAATATTTAGTTGTATGTCAATTGATTGGTTGACAGACTGTTATAAGCGTTAAATATTTATATTTGATGCTTATGCAATGTAGAATGCACTCTGGATGATGGTTTAATGTGTTTGATTGTTGTTGTGTACATGTGTTGTATGAAATCCGTATAATCACATTATATGTTAATTGACTGTTTCTGATTCCAGTTTAGAAATAATAAATATTTTAAAATAACTAATATTTTAAAATAAAGAATATTTTAAAATAATATTCAGTAAAAGATCAAAATTTGATTTTGATGACCGATTTGGGACGGACACGAATATATTTAAATATATAAAGCCGTGTTGATTAGATTAACGCAATTTGGAGATTAACGATATTTATATCAATTTTATTCATTTTTCTAATGAATACTTAAAAGGAAATGATTTCGAAATATAATGTTTTGAAAAAACTATCATTTATATATCGATGATATGGAATATTCAATTTTTAATTTGAAATTGAACATGTAGTTGAAATCATTTTGAAAACGAATTTAAAACGTTTTAAAAGGAAATCGATGAAATATATATTATATATATATACAATATAATGGCCTGAATAGAATGTGTCGCGCTGCAGCAGTTCGCGAATTTCGACCATTGACTTCGAATGGACATTACAGGAGATCCGACCGTCGGATTCTCCTAAAACAGAAATGTTGGGTTCGTATTGAAAAGAGATTTCTAACGAATGGGAGATTTGAAATCCAATGGTTGGATTTGGAATTATATCCAAATCAAATTTGGAAAAGGTCGCTGTAAGTGCAGTTCGATGGCCGTTTATGGAAATCGATTGTACGAGCCTTGATAATATTATTAAAAATATCAATAATTGGTGTAAAATCATAATAAATGATTTGGAAAGAATTGGGATGAAAAATTCCCTATTTGAAAAGATAAAAATAGATTTTTATCGAAATGAACTAGTTATGAACTAGAATTATGAAATCCAATATTTTTAAATAAATAAATTAGGTTTGAAATGGTTTTTAAAATAACCAGAATTTCCAATATATGAATTGGAATGGATTTGAATCGGAATTATCTTCGAAATATTTCGATATTGGATTCCGTGATTATACGTATATTATGGAGGAATTTGGATGATATATATATCATTATTCCAATATGGTATTTGTTGATTCCAGAATTTGATATTGAATATAAGTCGATATATTTTCTATTCAGAGCCTTGTATTTAATATCAATTGTGATTATGGATTTGTCGTGAATGATGTCTTCATTAACACTGTTCTTGAACCCAGTTGAGAAATGATTTCTTTTTAATTAGATTTAATGAAGTATACCAATCAATTAATACTTAATTGGAATTGAATTGATATTGTTTTTTGGGCTTATCGTGAACGGTGTTTTAAATAACACTTGTTATTGAACCTAATTAAAAATGGAATGAGATTTATGGTTGTCGTGAATTGTATCGTTAATAATACTGTTCTTAGACCCAATGGAGTTAAGAAAATCAGAAATTAACTAGAGATTAGTTAAGTTGAATGGTTTTCTTGGTATTGATCTAATGTTGGTTTCAGCCTTCGGGGTTAATACTTAGGGAATTTTTGACTTGCTAATTTACGGTTAGAGGCTGATGGAATGGAAAGTGATTTTAGTTTTATCATGAACTGTGTTTTAAATGACATTGGTTCTTTAACCCAGTTAAAGACAGGATATGATTTCCCAAGTTAAGTAATCATTAATATTGATTTTTGGGAAGATTAAAACCAAGTGGAGTTTTAATGAATCTTTAAATAGATTGAAAATGGTAACTGATAATTTGAATTATCAAATTCGGGAAATGATCGAGAATGGAATACCATCAGTTTTACTCTAGGCGATAGTTAAATTTTTAATTAGATTTGAACGTGAAATGGTAATTTATTTTACTGATAACACTGTGGTGTTAGATATTAAGCATTACCAGTTTTGCTTCATGGGATGAATAGATTGGGAAATTTAACAAATGATTAGTTCGGTAAGGTTTACTAACCCCGACTAGTTTAGATGTACCATAATTTGATTTGAATTAATATCCAAAGGAAGATTAAAGAATAAATTTAAAGAATTATCTTTGATAAAATTAATGGGAACCTTTCCCAAAGTTTATGAATATTTGGATAATGAAATATTCTGGATTGGATTGAGGCATATGTTGTGTTTTAATAGCACTTGTTTATTACAAACACGAGTTATTAAGAAAGACTGGGTTTATCCCATTCCGAATAACTGGTTCGACGATGTGTCGAGGATGTAGATGGTGTTTGAAGACCGGAGGTCTTCATGTCGTTAGGACGATTACTAGTGTCTTGATTGGGCTGTACACCCAAGACAAGGTAATAAGTGGTGGTCGTCTAGACATACTCGGATATCGAATGGATATGCAAGGGCCTCTCTCCTGTATCTGACATCAGATTTCATTCTGTGTGATTGATAGACATCGGTTGCATAGCATAATTTCCTGTGTGGCATGCTGAAATGCAAATGATCAAGGCTTCTGTTGAAAAGCAAAGTCTTGTGGTTGATGATCAAAGCATGGCTTTGATATAGTGTAGCTTTATGTAGCATTGATTCGTGAGCCTCACACCCTGGTATGAACCAGAAATGGGAGAGGGCTTCAGGGAGGGCACGTGTTTCCTTCTAGCTAGGAGTGGTTTTAGGGTTTTGCAAGCCCTAATGTTTTACTTATGTGGACGATGGATAGCGAGGTGCCTCGGTTATATCGGTCGTTCCGGGGCCAATAGTTTGGTCGGGATATGACCAGTTTACGACCCATAGGGCGGGGAAACGCAGTGTTCAGGCATTTTAATACACATCGAGTGGACCTGCACTGACGATCCAAGGTTCGATGCGTTCTGATCCTGAGACACGGGCTAGAGCGTCTCGAAGCGATAAGGAAGATCCCTCGGTTCACAATTGGAAATCCAACTTCCAATATGTGACTTTGCAGTTTTGATTGTAGAGCTTCGTATGACGACATAGTGGGATGGGGCAATCATGCCGCCTATGATTGATACATTTATATTTGAAATTGTTTTGACACTATACACTTATTACAATAATAAAATATGAAATTTCACGTATCATGCATTTTTGGCTATTATAAGGTAAAAAATCTATCCACCGGCTTGCGTTGCATTGTGTGATGGGACCTGAGTCTTATAATACCTTCATTGTTCTTTATTTAGCACTGCGCTGTTGTTTTTATGCACTGGTATTCTTGGGAGGAAACACATTCCGTGTTATACGGCGTGGTCCCTTGATTTACCTTACTTTAAAACCAGATAATAACTGTTTTAGTTCTCACACCAGTCATATGACTGACCTGGAGTTTATTGTTTTAACCTAAACTCGGGGTGTCCCTATTTTCCACACGGGCAGCTAGTAGTTTTGGTTTTGCAGATTTATATTCTTAGGATCCTGGTTTATAGCTGGAATGATATTCGGAAAGCTCTGTATCCGTACATTCTTTTCAGTTGTGTTTTGTTTTATTTTCCGTTGTAGTTATGTATTTAAATCTCTGATATTTTCGGATGTATAATATTCATTTGTACTCTGTATATTCTTGTATTCTGATGTAAATTGTTGTAATAAGCAATGAAATGTTCTTCTGTTTGTGTTCTGAGTCGTCTTGCCTTTATACAATCCGTGATTTCCCATAAGGGGGATTTCGGGTCATTATTGTTTGGCATCTGAAACACCCCACCTCCATTAAGGTCACTCACAAAGGGAAAGCCTTAACTTCGGTGGAGGTTTATAAGTAAAAGTCACAGATAAAACACAAGACATATATAAACACACACACACACACACACACACACATATGTATATATATATAAGCAGCGGAAACCAAACAGACTTTCATTTCATAAATATGTGTTCGTACAAAACATTTCCATAATTGTCTCACAATAACTTCCAAAACATTACATCATCATTTCTGTCTTGATTATTAAATAAAGAAGCATAAAACATAATTAAAGCTGCATAAATCCCCATAGAACGTGTCCAAAAGCCATAGCCAAGGAAAGAGAGTCCAAACCATACATCTACTATCTTGAAGCTTGCAAAGAGTCTGAGTAAGTTGGGTTGTTTCCTCCCTGTGGACTAGGGGGAAACGGAAGAAAAGAAGACGAAAGAAAAATGCAGTCAGACATAAAGCCTCGTAAGTCTAGTGACTCTTCGGTATGAGAATAAGAAAAAGGGCATGGTACGTATAAACTGGAAACAGGAATGTATCATAAACTAAGATAAAGCAATTTTGAACGGAATATACTATTGCACCCCATACTATACCTCTGCACCTACTTGTATTTGTTCCGAATAGCGCCCCATGATCGGGATGAAGTGATCCCCTTTCTAAAGATCGGCTCCTACTCGCAAAATCATATGTGTCATACGGCTCCCAATGAGGTAGATACCTATGATGGTCCCACCATGGGTGTATCAAGTCCCATGGTGGTGGCCCGACACAATTCTAGAAGCATAGTGTATACTACTAGTGCCCAATGCCCTGTTTGTCTGCTCTGAAGTGTGTGCACGCCCGCACTCCATTAGAACCTACACTGCTGCACCACTCGCCGTTGCTTTTGACCGCTTACAATCAACACAGTAATCGTGCCCCACGCTGCCTAGTTTCAGGGTACCATGATACCTAATTGGGTTATTGCTGAATTGGGTCCCCATTACTAGGGTTTTCTAGTCAAACATTTTAAGTGGTTAAGTGTCTGTATTAACCTAACCCCACCCATCAGTTTAGTTAACATGTTGAATTGGTTAAGTGTTTTAGTTAACTTAACCCTACCATCCTCATTCTAGCTTTAATTTATTCATTAAAGCACCGACCACTCACATTAGACAGATATTATTGCGGTTACTGGGAAGCCGGTCGGTTCCGGGCAGGTTTACGCCGCAACTCAGTCTAACCTCGGGTCCTTATTGGGCTTAATTCCTTAACCTCCCACATTGGATAGGTATTGTTGTGATTACTGGACAGCCGGGCGGGTCCGGGCAGGTTTACATCACAACTCAATCCAACCCCGGGTTAAGCATATTCGTATTTTCTAAATTTACATATTTGTCTCTTTTACTTGTTATATGTAAATGTTATGGCCCATTTTCCAAGTTCGTTATTTTTTTAGGCATGGCAATTCATAGCATTTAAATGTCACCAATTATTGGCATGTTCCAAACATGCCAACACATATATTTTTCATGTTTAATCCCAATGATATTCCCCTGTTTGTACGTTCGCAGGATTATAATGAATGTTGGGCTAGATATTTCAGCCCAACTTATAAACATAGAAGGGAAAGCCAAGAACATGAAATATTCTAAATGACATAAAGGGTGTGTGACATATGAACTTGCAACTTTGCGATCTAATTAACATAAATCATGGGTTTCAACTTGTCATGTGAACTTGCACTCAAATAAGAATCAAATTAAATAGGTGTCATATGAAATGGCATAATTTAGACTTGCATAAAACATAAGCCTAAACATATTTTTGTCTAGGCATAACTTCAAACACAAACTAGCATGTGACAAAGTTATTACATGTCCACAAAAATGTCTATTTTTGACATTAACCCAAAAGCGTGAACTAGATCAAATCATGTATCCTATTATAACATGAAACTTGTAATAATCGTGTGAAACTAAATGGTACTTGGCAGGTACCCAATTAGAAACTTGCAAGAACATAAGGACATATACATGGGATTTAATCATGTAGCATAATTGTCTTAACATAGAACATGTGTATATAAGTCTTAACTTGGACTTATAAAAATGTATACAACCTATGTTAAACGTATAAACATATAGGTGTAAATTCTAACATTAACCATACACTAGTATATGATGTTGCTTTCATTCTAAATGTACAATAGGACCAACATCAAGTCAATTATACCACAAACATCCCAATACCATTCACAATACAATCATTGCAATACACAGATATGAATTAGCATCGTCGTTATACAATAGTAAAATTCCATTTCCACTTTACATCAAATCAAGTCTTAATTTTATTCTCATCGAAAAAATCACTATACTTACAACAAACGACGAACTTGATTTCTGGTTTCTGAGTTCTGAATTTGCTATGCTTTCCTTTGGGTAGATAAACATTGTTTGAATCTTGGTTTTACTTTAGTTTTGCTCGTATCTAAGCTTTCTCCAACTGACGGCCACTCTTATTTTCCTTACGGCAACATGACGGCTCTAGCTCTATTTTATTTGTGTGAATTGAGGTTGAGTGTTAGGTTGTATTTATAGAATTTCAGATTGATTTGAGCCGTCAAATGATCATAGAGTGAATCAAGACCATACACGCCAAGAGGAGCCAATCAGAAAGTGACAAATCAGCCCTAGTGACACATCAGAACTCAGAAAATCGTTCAGAACCCGACCAGGCTAGCCTAGACCTGACCTGGTCGACTGGGTAGGTTGACCCCTGGTTGACCTGGGTACCCAGGTCGACCCCCTGGTCGACCTGGGTCCTGGGCGGGAATTTTCCCGCCCAGCCCAATTTTGGCCTTTTTACGAATTTTGAACTGAATTTTAAATTGAATTCTGAAAATTCGGTAGGTCATAACTCCTTCATACGGAGTCCAATTTACGAAAACTCGGACTATATCTCAAGCAGAATTCCAAGACGAATGCAATGGCATAACTTGTTTCCCTTAATTCTTTATTTAGAATTAATTATACTTTAATTTATTAATTTAATGTTAACTAAAAATTCGGGGTGTTACATTCTCCCCTCCTTAAAGGATTTCGTCCCCGAAATCTTCAAGTCTGGAAGAACGTATATCATACCATCCAGTCATCCATCTACCCAACCAACAAACATAGGCGTCCGTTTCCTTAAAAGATTTCTAATGCTTCATGATCATATGAACAGTGTGTGTATATGTCCTTATCTAATGCAAAAATTAGGCGGTCTACTAATTCAGCTGACCTCCTTAATGCGAATCATGTAAGTGCCATGAATCCACTATGTATGCAAATTTTTCCCTACTCATAATTCTACATGAGTGCGCAACCACTCATACAAATGCGACATCCATATGACAACATATCAAGTTTCAACCACATACGAATATGAATTCATATATGCATATGCAATATGGAAGTGACTGAGCCGATCTAATACCTAGGGTGTGTGTATATGCATCCACGAGCAACCACTGGCAACCACTTGCAATCACTTGCAGCCATCAATCATAACATGTTTCAAGTACATGTTTACATCCATTAGTTTCTACCTAAGGAGTTAGGAGAAAAAAGGACCGAGAAGATACACTAAAAGGTAGATACAAGCATAAACTTATGGAAAAAGAGGGGTCAAAGATGTACCCTAAAAAAGAAAAGGGTAGGCAGCGCGTATTTTGTCCTTAGTTTCCCAAGTCGCGTCTTCCTCGGCATCGCTCCATTGAACTTTAACAAGCTTGACTTCACGGTTGCGTAGCTTTTTTATTTCAGTTCCTACGATTCGAGTTGGAACTCTCCTCATAGTTGTTTCTCGTTCTATTTCAACTTCTTCTAGAATGCTTGGCTCCACTACTTCCGTAGACTCATTTAACATTTTCGGAGATGAGAAACGTGAAAGACATTGTGAACTCCAGCCAACTTTTTGGGCATCTGTACTCTATAAGCCATCTTCACAATCTTCTCGATGATAGGTAACGTTCTATAAATCTTCGTGCTAGTTTTCCTGCGGATCCAAAGAGAACGATGTTCCTTAAACGAAATACCTTAAGGAAAACCCTATCCCCAACCTCAAACTCAAGGTCGGTCATTCTTTTGTGTGCGTAGGAATTCTGTTTATCTTGGGCAGTCTTCATTCTCCTTCGTATCAAGTCCACTTTTTCTGAAGTCTCTCTAATCACGTCCGGCCCAAGTATAAGCTTGTCTGTAGACTCCCACCAACAAGTTGGTGATCGGCACGGTCTTCCATACAATGCTTCGAAGGGCGCCATGCCGATTGTGGCTTGGTAGCTGTTGTTGTAGGCGAATTCCACTAAAGGAAGATGATCCTCCCATGTCCCTCCAAAGTCTAGAACGCATAGTCTCAGAAGATCTTCTAATACTCTGTTCGCCCGTTCCGTCTGACCATCAGTTTGGGGCTGATAGGCCGTGCTCAAGCATAACTGTGTGCCTACAGCTTCTTGCAGACTCTGCCAAAACTTGATTGTAAAGATAGGATCTCGGCCACTCACTATGCTGGAGGGTATTCCATGGAGTCGAACTATTTCCTTGAGATAAAGAGATGATAGCGATGAGGTAGTTCTTCTACTCTTGACACGTATAAAGTGGGCGCTTTTTGTGAGCCTCTCCACTATTACCCAAATGCTAGTACTGCCCCTTCTTGACATAGGCAACCGATCAATGAAGTCCATTGAAATGTTATCCCACTTCCATTGCAGGACTTCTAGAGTATGAAGCAGTCCTCCAGGCTTCTTTTGTTCCACCTTGACCTGTTGGCATATCATGCACTTAGAAACGGAATCTGCCACATCCTTCTTCATGCCACTCCAAAAGAAAACTCTCTTTACGTCCTTGTACATCTTGTCTCCACCTGGGTGTATTGTCATCTTGGAATGGTGTGCTTCCTCAAGAACCATCTTTACCAAATCCCTTGCTTGTGGGACGCATAATCTTCCATCTTGCCTCAGCTAACCCTTATCATCGATGGAGTACCTATTGAGGTGACTGGAAGTTTCACCCCTAATTAGCTTATCAATCACATCAACAAGCTGAGGGTCTTCGCGTTGTGCGGCCCCTATTGAGTCTAAACGAGTGAGCCCTACTTATAGTGATTCAAACAGACCAGGTATAAAATCCGAGGAGGGCCTAAAGTCAAAACTAGCTATATACTCCAAGCTTTACCTTTCTACAAAGAGAGGGCTTAAGGTCAGCTTCTTTCTACTCAAGGCGTCTACTACTACGTTGCCCTTGCCAGGAGTATAGGAAATCTGAAAATCATACGAGGCAAGAAACTCCATCCACCTTTGTTGTCTTAAGTTAAGATCTTTCTGCGAGAAAAGATACATCAACAATTTATGGTCAGTATATAACTCAAACTTCTCACCTAGGAGATAATGGCGCCAAAACTTAAGCGCAAAGACGATGGCGGCTAACTCAAGATCGTGGGTTGGGTAGTTCTTTTCATGAACTTTCAATTGTCTTCCACCATAAGCTACTACCTTCCCTTCTTGCACCAGAACAATGCCCAGTCCCGTACCACAAGCTTCCGTGTATACTGTAAACATCTTGCTTCCTTCAGGCAAAGTCAGAACTGAGGCTGTTGTAAGAGCCCTTTTCAAGCGTTGGAAAGCAATACCACAATCCAAATCCCGAGCGAACGCTAGATTCTTCTTTGTTAGCCTTGTGAGTGGAGCTGATATTTTCACGAAATCTCTAATGAACTTTCGATAAAAACCTTCTAGTCCGAGAAAACTTTGGACTTCGGTTGCATTTCTTAGTGCCTTCCAATCTTGCACCACCACCACTTTTGCGGGGTCCACAGCTAACCCCTCTTTGGACACTACAAGTCCAAGAAAACTTACTTCTTCTCTCCAAAAGTGGCACTTAGAGAATTTGTCTTTCAGCTGATGAACTCGAAGAGTCTCCATGATCTCCTTCAGATCCTGAGCATGTTCTTCCTCATTCTTTTAGAAGATCAGAATATCGTCTATGAAGACCACCACGAACTTATTGAGGAATTCTTTGAACACCCTGCTCATTAGGTCTACGAAATAAGCAGGTGCGTTTGTCAAGCCGATAGGCATGACAAGCCACTCGAAGAAATCGTCTGGGGTTCTGAATGTCGACTTATCAATGCTATCTTCAGCTACCCTTAGCTGATGGAACCCAGTAGCCAGATCAAGTTTGGAGAAAATGACGCACCTACAAGCTGATCAAACAAATCGTTTATTCTGGGAAGCGGGTGTCTGTTCTTCTTAGTCAGCTTCTTTAGCTCCCTATAGTCCACACAAAGACATAGTGACCCATCTGCTTTAGTGGAGAACACCACTGGAGCACCCCATTCCGAGATACTCTTCCTTATAAACCCCTTCTCGAGAAGCTCCTTAACTTTCTTACTGAGCTCCTTTCTCTCCTTTGGAGCCATGTGTCTAACAGGTAAAGCTAAGGGCTTTGCATTATCAACAAGATATATGCGGAAGTCTATTTCCCGCCTCGGAGGTAAGCCCTTCACCTCTTCCAAGACATCCGGATATTCACGGCCACTCTAACCGACTGCAAATTCTCAATAGAAGCATCAAGTGACTCTAAATAACTAAGCATAATAGCATTCATGGGATTACAGGAAATTTCTAGAGTGTTACCAAGCCGATTCAAGAGTCTAACCACTCTCTTCTCACTATCAAGAATGGCACCATTACTGGATAACTAGTCCAAGCCTGAGATCAATCCATATCCCGAGAAACCCAAAACAAAGGCACTAAATCTAAACTCAACACTTAGAATAGAGATTTTCAAATCCAAACAAACCATTGACAAATAAGCTGAGCCCCCAATTGGATTTGAAACAACCAAGGGATCTTCTACCATACTAGTGTCTAGGTGCAGAGATTCTACTAAAGCAGATGAAATAAAGGAGTGTGATGCACTAGAATCAAAGAGAGTGCGAACTGGATGATCATAGAGATAAACTAAGCTTTCTACAGAAATAATTCTACCTCGTTCCTGCAGAGGTGCCACCAACGCGTGAACCTGTCCCCCTGAAGTGGATCCATTCCTCTGTCCCTGCCCCTGCTTCTTTGGGTAGTCCTTAGCTATGTGTCCAGTCTCGCTGCAATGGAAACAACCACCATTCATCGTCGCCTTCTTCTTTCTGTAGTCTTTCATTATATGTCCAACAATGCCACAGAAATTACACTTTCTCTTTTCACGGGATTTGTTGTTCTTCTCGCCCTTCCATAAGTCTGTTTTCTTAGCCTGTAAACCCTCTTTCTTTTCTTGAGGCACTTCCACCTTTGCCTCTTTCTTGCCTTTATCTTCCTCGTGTAGCAGCGCCATGTCCACCGAGCTTTTATAAGTTGCTCCCATGGGTATATGGGTCATAGCAAGGCTGTGTAGAGGCTCATTTAAACCTTTGACGAAGCGAAGGGCCTTTGGGTGTTTACTAAATCCAGCCCAAATCTGGCCAGCTGATTAAATTGATTGACGTACTCCTTGATTGTCATACTTCCTTGTTTAAGAGTTAGGAACTTCTCCATCTGCAGGCTTCTTTCAGCTTGGGAGGGGAATTTCATCTCAAACCTCATCCTGAAATCTTCCCAAGTTTTCACTGGCCTCTCAGCATGGGTAACATCCCACCAATAAGAAGCTTCGTCTTTAAGCAACCACACTGCTAGTTGTATCTTTTGCCTGTCGTCAACTTTGAAGATGACGAACAAATCTTCGGTCTCCTTCCGCCGATTTCTCGCTACCACAAAGGATCCAGTTCCATAAAAGTCCTTTCCACCCATAGCCTTGAAGTCTCTACACGTCTTAGCGAAAGCATTTCCACGAGGAGGAGGAGGAGGAACCGTTGCCACTGTGGGAGGAGGAATGTCTGCTAGGCCCGCATCATTGGCCTTAACCTCTAGGTACCTTCGGAACCAGCCAGGTATCGGTACTCCTTCTGGAAGGTTAAGATCTCCAGGCACGCTGAAATAAAAAGGAAAGATTCAAGACAAAAGGATAGAGAGATAGTGCATATGGCTTTGGGGAATTATGCTTTTTCAAAACAATGCTTTTTCTTGAAAAAAAATGCTTCTTTAAACTTGTTTTTGAAAATAGTTTCAAAAACCTTTATCTAATTTGGTAAACCTATGCTCTGATACCAAGTGAAACACCCAACTTCCATTAAGGTCACCCACAAAGGGAATGCCTTAACTTCGGTGGAGGTTTATAAGTAAAAGTCACAGATATAAACACACACACACACACACACACACATATATATATATATATATATATATATATATATATATATATATATATATATATATATATAAGTAGCGGAAAACAAACGGACTTTCATTTCATAAATACGTGTTCATATAAAACATTTCCATAATTCTCTCACAATAACTTCCAAAACATCATCATTTCTATCTTGATTATTAAATAAAGCATCATAAAACATAATTAAAGCTAGATAAATCCCCATAGAACGTGTCCAAAAGCCATAGCTAAGGAAAGAGAGTCCAAACCATACATCTACTATCTTGAAGCTTGCAAAGAGTCTAACTAAGCTGGGTTGTTTCCTCCTTATGGACCTGGGGGGGGGAGGGGGCAGAAGAAAAGAAGACGAAAGAAAATTAGAGTCAGACATAAAGCCTGGTAAGTCTAGTGACTCTTCAGTATGAGAATAAGAAAAAGGGCATGGTGGGTATAAACTAGAAACAGGTAAGTGTCATAAACTAAGATAAAGCAGTTTTGAACCGAATATACTATCGCACCCCACACTATATCTCTACACCTACTTGTGTTTGTTCCGATTGGCGCCCCATAATCGGGGTGAAGTGATCCCCTTTCTAAAGATCGACTCCTACTCGCAAAATCATATGTGTCATACGGCCTCCAATGATTGTAGATACCTATTTTTGTCCCACCATGGGGTGTATCAAGTCCCATGGTGGCGGCCCGACACAATTCTAGAATGCATAGTGTATACTACTAGTGCCCTGTTTGTCTGCTCCGAAGTGTGTGCACGCTTGCACTCCGTTAGAACCTACACTGCTGCATCACTCGCAGTCGCTTTTGACTGCTTACAATCAGCCCAGTAATCGTGCCCACCCTGCCTAGTTTCAGGGTACCATGATACCTAATTGGGTTACTGATGAAATGGGTCCCCGTTACTAGGGTTTTCTAGTCAAACATGTTAAGTGGATAAGTGTTTGTATTACCTAACCCCACCCATTAGTTTAGTTAACATGTTGAATTGGTTTAGTGTTTTAGTTAACTCAACCCTACCATCCTTATTCTAGCTTTAATTTATTCATTAAAGCGCCGACCATTCACATTAGATAGGTATTGTTGCGGTTACTGGACAGCCGATCAGTTCCAGGCAGGTTTACACCGCAACTCAGTGTAACCTCAGGTGCTTATTGGGTTTAATGCCTTAACCTTCCACATTGGATAGGTATTGTTGTGATTACTGGACAGCCGGGCGGGTCCAGGAAGGTTTACATCACAACTCAATCCAACCTCGGGTTAAGCATATTCGTATTTTCTAAATTTACATATTTGTCTCTTTTACTTGTTATATGTAAATATTATGGCCCATTTTCCAAGTTCGTTATTTTTTTAGGCATGGCAATTCATACCATTTAAATGTCACCCATTATTGGCATGCGCCAAACATGCCAACACATATATTTTTCATGTTTAATCCCAACGATATTCCCTCATTTGTACGTTCGCAAGATTATAATGAATGCTGGGCTAGATATTTCAGCCCAACTTATAAACATAGAAGGGAAAGCCAAGAACATGAAATATTCTAAATGACATAAAGGGTGTGTAACATATGAACTTGCAACTTTGCGATCTAATTAACATAAATCATTGGTTTCAACTTGTCATGTGAAGTTGCATTCAAATAAGAATCTAATTAAATAGGTGTCACATGAAATGGAATAATTTAGACTTGCATAAAACATAAGCCTAAACATATTTTTATCTAGGCATAACTTCAAACACAAACTAGCATGTGACAAAGTTATTACATGTCCATAAAAATGTCTATTTTTGACATTAACCCAAAAGCGTGAACTAGATCAAATCATGTTTCCTATTATAACATGAAACTTGTAATAATCGTGTGAAACTAAATGGTACTTGGCATGTAACCAATTACAAAACTGCAAGAACATAAGGACATATACATGGGATTTAATCATGTAGGCATAATGGTCTTAAAATTGAACATGTGTATGTAAGTCTTAACTTGGACTTAGAAAAACGTATACAACCTATGTTAAACATATAAACATATAGGTTTACATTCTAACATTAACCATATACTTGTATGTGATGTTGCTTTCATTCTAAATGTACAATAGGACCAACATCAAGTCAATTATACCACAAACATCCCAATACCATTCACAATAAAATCATTGCAATACACAAATATGAATTAACATCGTCGTTATACAATAGTAAAATTCCATTTCCACTTTACATCAAATCAAGTCTTAATTTTATTCTCATCGGAAATATCACTATACTTACAACAAACGACGAACTTGAGTTCTGGTTTCTAAGTTCTGAATTTGCAATGCTTTCGTTTGGGTAGATAAGCATTGTTTGAATCTTGTTTTTACTTTATTTTTGCTTGTCTCTAAGCTTTCTCCAACTGACGGCTACTCTTAGTTTCCTCCCGGCAGCATGACGACTCTAGTCTATTTTATTTGTGTGAATTTAGGTTGAGTGTTGGGTTGTATTTATAGAATTTCAGATTGATTTGAGCCGTCAGATGATCATAGAGTGAATCCAGACCATACACACCAAGAGGAGCCAATCAGAAAGTGACAAATCAGCCCTAGTGACACACCAGAACTCAGAAAACTACTCAGAACCCGACCAGGCCAGCCAAGACCTGACCAGGTCGACTGGGTAGGTCGACCCCCAGGTCGACTCCCTGGTCGACCTGGGTACCCAGGTCGACCCCCAGGCCGACCCCTTGGTCGACCTGGGTCCTGGGCGAGAATTTTCCCGCTGGTCCAATTTGGGTCTGTTTTCGAATTTTGAACTGAATTTTAAATTGAATTCTGAAACTTCAGAAGGTCATAACTTCTTCATACGGAGTGTGATTTACGCAAACTCGGACTCTATCTCAAGCAGAATTCCGAGACAAACGCTATGGCGTAACCCGTTTCTGTTAATTCTTTCATTTAGAATTAATTATACTTTAATTTATTAATTTAATGTTAACTGAAAATTTGGGGTGTTACAGTATCAGAGCTTTGGTTTACAGAGCTCGGAGAACAAGACACGTTAGAACCAAACGAAAGAATTCATCAGAGATTGGGTTAGTAATAACAATTGAAAATGACTCGTTAGAGATAGGATCAGCAGTATCCTAGAACGAGTGTGAAGTGTGTATTTTTAAAAATAAAAATGAAAACAAATTTTGTTTTGAAAATTAAATCCAATATACGTATGTGAATATTTATTTTAAATTGATTTGGACAATCAAGTATATAAAGATTTTGCATGTACGTCTGATTCACGTGTGTACAAAGTCTTAATATACTGGATAGATGTGGAATCACACTCTAGTCGTCCGGGGAGGATATTGATGATAGTGTACGCATCATCAGTGTTTTATGTTCGAGTTTCGAAAGTGGGATGTCTATATATTTCCAATTGACTGGTGTGAGAACCAAAACTAGATAGGGTTATTGTTGTGAATTGGCATCAAAACATGATTTTCTAAATATGTATCAAAATTATGAATTTGAAACGTTAATTCACTAATTGATTGATGGCTGTGTTGTATGATTAGTTGTTATCTAATAAAACCATTTTGTGAACGAAAGGTAAACTTAGCCAAATTGTACCAAATATTGAGTTGTATTGGAAATTGATAGAAATTGCATGCATATACATGTATATACATTGAACATGTCATAGCAGGGAAGCTAAGCAGAGGAATAAGATTGTTTTCCCGACAAATAGGTGCATGTTTATTGTATTTCTTTGGGTTTTTTGATGATTTTATGAGCCGATTGGCTAGCCGCTTGGCTAGCTGCTTGGCTGTTTCCTTTTCTTTTCGATTGGAGATGCAAGTGTGGCAGTTTGGGGATTTTCCCGGTGCTCCCGTTCAAAGGAGGATATGGAGAAATTTTAGGGTATTAGCCAAATTATAAAAGAATTGGAAAATTCTTAGAAACCGAAAATTCTTAGAAACTTTCAGCTCCGTTCCTTTTTTAGGACGAAAAGATTTTAAGTGGGGGAGATTGTAACAACCAGGAAAATCAAAACCAATTTAAAATTTTTATTTTGGCAATTTTAAGGGATTTTGAGTATTTAAAATGATTTATTTTAAATAATAACGACGAGAAATTTATTTTGAGTAGAATTAGAACATATATATTTATTTGAATCGACCTTAGAATATTAATATTTATTTTAATTATAAAATGAATTGGAAATAGCACGGTAGTTTGGAAATTCGATTTCAAATTTCAAATAAATGTACAGGATTCAAAATAAACTAGATTTTAGCAAAACCAAAAATATTAGAATATATTTGGATATATCTTTCCAAAGAATCCAAAAATTTGAAATTTCATAGCGGGATTAAAAAGTTACGCCTAGTTGAAAATTCAGAATAGTCGCTACGGAATTTTAGCCCTTAAAAATAGCCATTTTGCAAACGACCTTCGTTTTCAACGAAACCACTTTTATTGGATCCGGGATATCGAACTATTGCTAGATTCCAAAATTCATAGTTTTTGGAATCAATATGTGGGCGTGGCGAAGGAAAACGTGTTTTGACATTTTCAGTCAAATTGGATCGACCAGAAAATAGTCATTTTTCAAACGGTCTCAAAATTTGACGAAATTAGTTTTGTTAGGACCATATCGTCAATACGAAGCTAGAAATATATTTTTTGGAATTTTCAGAGTCAGTATGTGTGTCCGGTAAATTAAAATGTGTTTCAAATTGAATATAAATTGATTTAAATGTTAATTTAAATGAAAACTGATTGAAACGGCCGAATCAGCTTGAGGGACATACCCCATTGTGTTCGGAATGGGGGTAATTAGCTGGGGACGACAATTGGTGGGTTCGATTTGGAGTTCAAATGGAAAGTCAACTTTACGGAATTTAAAAAGGAATTAAATTAAAAATTATAAAACCCTAAAAATCTAAATCCCTAAATCATTCGGTCAGCCACCTCCAAAAACAAAAAAAACCCGATACTTTGAGAATTGTGCCCCGAAAACCCGTCGCCCCTCACCTATTACGCCACCGCGCCTCGACGGAGCCGGCGCCCTTCCCCCTCCAGTCGCCAGCGACCTCCCCTCCTTTCTCTGCAATGTTAAAGCCCCACAGCCTTGGAAACCCATCGCGCAATCCCCACATCCGCTTGCGCCAGCTAGCAACCACCACACCCCACCTCCAGCGAACTCACCTCGGCCATCCACCTCTCCGCCGACTTTAGGCCCTCACCAGGCTGTTGTCTGTCTAGTTTTACAAGAAAATGGTGATTTTTATTTACTTTTACATAAAGTTGCTTAAATTTATGGTTTTAATTATATAATACATTGAAATAAAAATATAATTTGTATATATTAAAATGTATACAAACATATGATGTGTATATAAATAACTTTGGATTAAAAGGTTAGATTTTTATAATAGAAAAAGATTTGATTTTTAAAAGTAAAAAGGTATGATTTTTAATCGAATAAAAATGTGATCTTTGATGTATATATAATGATGAATAAAAATATGATCTTTCTTTGATGAAAATATGATTTTATATATAGAACGAATTTGTAAAAATATGATTTTTATTAAAATGTTTTTAGAATAAAAATATGGTTTTTATGTGGAGGGAACGATATAAAAATATAATCTTTTTATATGAAATGTAGATAAAAATATAATTTTTATTTTGTAGGAAGAAATTTAAAAATGTGATTTTTATAGATAAAAATATGATTTTTATAATGTTTTCATTATGATAAAGATACGATCTTTATATGGATATTATTAAAATAAAAATTAATTTTTTATTATATATGAAGTGAAATAAAAATTCGATCTTTATATAACAAGTAGAAATATAAAAATATAATTTTTATGTAGAAAGAAATGTTGTAAAAATATGTGAAGTAGAAATAAACATATGATTTTTGTTTACTGGAATGAAGCGATAAAATTATGATTTTTATATATGAACAGCGTGAAAAGGATGCATTGGAATTTCGAACAAATCCAAACAATTCAGAAAGAAAGACTGACAAAGTGGAACCCAATGGTGAGAACTTCTCACTTTTATTTAATTTTCTAGTTAAAATATATACTAGGATGAAGATGGTGCTTAGCAGCACCCAACACCCATCGTCCACAGACCATGGACGACTTGTTTGTTTGTTTAATTGTGTTGTGAAAGTTGATTGTGCGATGTGGAATGGAATAAAATATTTTATAGTTAAAAATATAATTTTTAATGTGTAGAGGAATAAAATAAATATTCATAAACAAATCAGACGATTTGTTTATGTACAAACATTTGACTGATATTGACTGGGACAATTTATTTTACACATCACCCAACTGCACAAATAAATCTGTGTTTGTGTTTGGAAACCCCACACGGGTATTAGGATGATATTGGACATATACTAATCCCAATATTTAGTTATATGTCAATCGATTGGTTGACAGACTGTTATAAGAGTTAAATATTTATATTTGATGCTTATGTAGTGTAGAATGCACTCTGGATGATGGTTGATTGTGTTTGATTGTTATTGTGTACATGTGTTGTACGAAATCCATATAATCACGTTATATGGTATTTGATTGTGTTTGACTCCAGTTCAGAAATAATGAATATTTTAAAATAACTAATATTTTAAAATAATGAATATTTTAAAATAATATTCAATAAAAGATCAAAATATGATTTTGATGTCCGATTTGGGATGGATACGAATATATTTAAATATATAAAGCCATGTTGATTAGATTAATGCCATTTGGAGGTGAACGATATTTATATCGATTTTATTCAGTTTTATAATGTATATTTAAAAGGAAATGATTTCGAAATATAATGTTTTGAAAAAACTATCATTTATATATCGATGATATTGAATATTCGGTTTTGATTTGAAATTGAATATGAAGTTGAAATCGTTTTGGAAACGAATTTAAAACGGTTTATAAAATACGTTTTAAAAGGAAATCGACGATTAACTAAAAAAACTATAATTTATATATCGACAATTGAATATCGATGATATGGCCTGAATAGAACGCGCCGCATTGCGGTAGTTCACGAATTTCGACCATTGACTTCGAACGGACATTAAGGGAGATCCAACCGTCGGATTCTCCGAAATCCAGAACCGTTGGGTTCGTATCGAAAAGAGCTTTCAAAGAATATGGGAGATTTGAAATCTAATGGTTGGATTTGGAATTATGTCCAAATCAAATTTGGAAAAGGTCGTTGTAAGTGCAGTTCGATGGCCGTTTATGGAAATCAACTGTATGGGCCTTGATAAAATTATTAAAAATATCTATAATTTGTTTAAAATCATAATAAATGATTTGGAAAGAATTGGGATGAAAAACTCCCTATTTGAAAAGATAAAAATAGATTTTTGTCGAAACGAACTAGTTATGAACCAGAATTATGAAATCCAATATTTTTAAAATAAATAAATTGGGTTTGAAATGGTTTCAAAAATAACTAGAATTTCCAATATATGAATTGGAATGGATTTGAATTAGAATTATCTTCAGAATATTTCGATATTCGATTCCTTGACTATACACATATTGTGGAGGAATTTGGAAGATATATATATCGTTATTCCAATACGGTATTTATTAATTCCAGAATTAGATATTGAATATAAGCCGATATATTTTTGACTTAGAGCCTTATATTTAATATCAAATGTGATTATGGGTTTGTCGTGAATGGTGTCTTCATTAACACTAGTCTTGAACCCAGTTGAGAAAAGATTAAATCTTTTTATTCAGATTTAATGAAGTATACCAATTAATTAATATTCGATGGAATTGAATTGAAATTGGTTTTTGCGTTTATCATGAATGGTGTCTTAAATAACACTTGTTCTTGAACTTGATTAACAATGGAATGAGATTTTGGGTCGTCGTGAATGGTGTCTTTAATAATACTGTTTTTAGACCCAATGGATTTAAAAAAATATTAGAAACTAACTGGAGATTAGTTAAGTTGAAAGGGTTCCTAGGTATTGACGCGATGTTGGTTTTGGCCTTCGGGGTTAATACTTAGGGAATTGTTCACTTGCTAATTTAAAGTTAGAGGCTGATGGAATGGAATGTGATTTGGGTTTATCATGAACCGTGTTTAAAATGACGTTAGTTCTTTAACCCAGTTAAAGACAGGATATGATTTCCCAAGTTCAATGATCATTAATATTGATTTTTGGGAAGATTAAAACCAAGTGGAGTTTTAATGAATCATTAAATAGATTGAAAATGGGAATTGAAATTTTAAATTATCAAGTTCAGGAAATGATCGAGAATGGAGTACCGCCAGTTTTACTTCAGGCGATAGTTAAGTCTTTAATTAGATTTGAATGTGAAATGGTAATTAATTTTACCGATAACACCGTGGTGTTAGATATGAATTATTACCAGTTTTGCTTCTGGGATGAATAGGTTTGGATTGCGAAATTTAACAAATGATTACTTCGGTAAGGTTTGCTAATCCCGACTAGTTTGGATAAACCATAATTTGGTTTGAATTAATATCTAAAGGAAGATTAAAGAATAAATTTAAAGAATTTATCTTTGATAAAATTTGTGGGAACCTTTCCCAAAGTATATGAATATTTAGATAACAAAATATTCTGGATTGGAATGAGGCATATGTTGTGTTTTTATAGCACTTGTTTATTACATACGCTAGTTATTCAGGAAGACCGGGTTTATCCTATTCTGAATAACTGATTCAACGATGTGTCGAGGATGAAGACGGTGGTTGAAGACCGGAGGTCTTCACATCGTTTGGACGATTACTTATATCTTGATTGGGCTGTACACCCAAGACAAGGTAAAAAGTAGTGATTTTCCAGACATACTTGGAGATCGACTGGATTTGCGAGGGCCTCTCTCCTGTATTGGACATATGGGATGAGGAACAAGGTTCCTCCGGTTTCGTTCAGACCCAGAACGAACTTGTAAATGGACGTATGTCTGACATCGGATTTCATTCTGTGTGATTGATAGACTTCGGTTGCATAGTGTGAGTTGCATATGTGTCATGCTGAGATGCAAATGATCAAGGCTTCTGTTAAAAAGCAGAGTCTTTTGGTTGATGATCAAAGCACAGCTTTGATATAGCGTAGCTTTGCGTAGCGTTGATCGTGAGCCTCACACCCCTGTGTGAACCAGAAACTGGAGCGGACTTCAGGGAGGGCATGCATTTCCTTCTAGGTAGAAGTGGTGTCAGCGTTTTGCAAGCCCTGACGTTTTACTTTTGTGGATGATGGATAGCGAGGCCCCTCGGTTATATTGATCATTCTGAGGATGATAGTTTGATCGGGATATGACCAGTTTATGCCCCATAGGTTGGGGAAATGCAGTGTTCAGGCATTTTAATCGGCATCGAGTGGACCGACCCTGACAATCCAAGGGTCGATGTGTTATGATGCTGTGAAACGGGCTAAAGCGTCTCGAAGCGGTAAGGACGATCCCTTGCCTTGGTTCACAGATGGAAATCCAAATTCCAATACATGACTTTGCGGTTTTAATTACAGAGCCTTGTATGGCGACATAGTGGGATGGGGCACTCATGCCGTCTATGATTGATACATTTATATTTGAAATTATTTTGACACTATACACTTATAGTAGTAATAAAATATGAAATTTCACGTATTAAGCATTTTTGGCTATTATAAGGTAAAAACTCTATCCTCCGGCTTGGGTTGTATTGTGTGATGGGACCCGAGTCTTATAATAGCTTCATTGTTCTTTATTTAGCATTGCGTTGTTGTTTTTATGCACTAGTATTCTTGGGAGGAAACCCATTCTGTGTTATACGGTGTGGTCCCTTGATTTACCTTACTTTAAAACCAAGATAATAGCTGTTTTAGTTCTCACACCAGTTACATGATTGACCTGGAGTTTATTGTTTTAACCTAAACTCTAGATGCCCCTATTTTCCAAATGGGCATCTAATAGTTTTGGTTTTGCAGATTTATATTCTCAAGATCCTGGTTTACAACTGGAATGATATTCTGAAAGCTCTATATCCGTATATTCTTTTCAGTTGGGTTTTGTATTATTTTCCGCTGCAGTAATGTATTCAAATCTTTGATATTTTCGGATGTATAATATTCATTCATACTCTGTATATTCTTATATTCTGATGTAAATTGTTGTAGTAAGCAATGAAATGTTCTTTTGTTTGTGTTCTGATTCGTCTTGTCCTCAATACAATCCATGATTTCCTGTAAGGGGGATTTCAGGTCGTTATAATTTGTATTTGTACAAACATTTGACTGATATGGATTGGGACGATATATTTTACCCATCGCCCAACTGCACAAATAATAATCTGTGTTAGTTGTTTGAAAACCCCACATGGGTAATGGGATGATATTGAACATACACTAATCCCGATGTTTAGTTGTATGTCAATCGATTAGTTGAAAGACTGTTGTAAGCATTAAATATTTATATTTAATGGTCATGCAGTGTAGAATGCACTCTGGATGATGGTTGATTGTCTATCATTGTTGTTTTATATATGTGTTGTATGAAATCCATATAAATAACATTATATGTTAATTGACTGTGTTTGATTCCAATTCAGAATGAATGAATATTTTATAATACTGAATATTTAAAAATAATATTCAGTAAAAGATCAAAATGTGATTTTGATGTCCGATTTGGGATGGACACGAAAATGTTTAAATATATAAAGCCGTGTTGATTAGATTAACGCCATTTTGACGTGAATGATATTTATATCAATTTTATTCATTTTTATAATGAATATCGAAAAGGAAGTGATTTCAAAAATCTAATGCTTTGAAAATATAATCATTTATATATTAATGATCCGGAATATTCAATTTTGATTTAAAATCAAATATAAAGTTGAAATCGTTTTGAAAACAAATTTGAAACGATTTACAAAATACGTTTTAAACTCAAATCGATGAAATATATATAACATACATATGTGTGTGTATATATATATATATATATATATATATATATATATATATATAATGGCCTGAATAGAACGCGCCACTCCGCGGCAGTTCGCAAATTTCGACCATTGACTTCGAACGGACATTACGGGATATCCGACTGTTGGATTCTCCTAAAACCAGAACTGTTGGGTTCGTATCGAAAAGAGCTTTCTAAGAATATGGGAGAATTGAAATCTAATGTTTGGATTTGGAATTATGTCCAAATCAAATTTGGAAAAGCTCATTGTAAGTGCAGTTCGATGGCCGTTTATGGAAATCGACTGTTCGGGCCTTGATAAAATTATTAAAAATATCTATAATTTGTGTAAAATCATAATAAATGATTTGGAAAGAATTTTGATGAAAAACTCCCTATTTGAAAAGATAAAAATAGATTTTTATTGAAATGAACCAGTTATGAACTAGAATTATGAAATCCAATATTTTTAAATAAATAAATTGGGCTTGAAATGGTTTCAAAAATAACTAGAATTTCCAATATATGATTCGGAATGGATTTGAATCGGAATTATCTTTGGAATATTTCGATATTGGATTCCGTGAATATACGGATATTGTGGAGGAATTTGGAAGATATATGTATATCGTTGTTCCAATACGGTATTTATTAATTCCAGAATTTGATATTGAATATAAGCTGATATATTTTCGACTCAGAGCCTTGTATTTAATATCAAATTTGATTGTGGGTTTGTCGTGAATGGTGTCTTCATTAACACTATTCTTGAACACAACTGAGAAAAGATTAAAAAAATTATTTAGATTTAATGAAGTATACCAATTAATTAATATTTGATTGGAATTGAATTGAAATTGGTTTTTGGGTTTATCATGAACGGTGTTTTAAATAACACTTGTTCTTGAACCTGATTAATAATGGGAAGAGATTTTGGGTTGTCATGAATGGTATCTTTAGTAATACTGTTCTTAGACCCAACGGAGTTAAGAAAATAAGAAACTAACTAGAGATTAGATAAGTTGAATGGTTTCCTAGGTATTGATCCGATGTTGATTTCGGCCTTCGGTGTTAATACTTAGGGAACTGTTCACTTGCTAATTTACGGTTAGAGGCTGATGGAATGGAATGTGATTTTGGGTTTATCATAAACCGTGTTTAAAATGACATTGGTTCTTTAACCCAGTTAAAAGCAGGATATGATTTCCCAATTTCAGTGATCATTAATATTGATTTTTAGGAAGATTAAAACCAAGTGGAGTTTTAATGAATCTTTAAATAGACTGAAAATGGGATTTGAAAATTTAAATTATCAAATTCAGGAAATGATCGAGAACGGAGTACTAATGTCTTGATTCGACAATGTGTTGAGGATGAAGACGGTGGTTGAAGACCGGAGGTCTTCACATCGTTTGGATGATTACTAATGTCTTGATACACCTAAGACAAGGTAATAAGTGGTGATTGTCCAGACAAACTTGGAGATCGACCGGATATGCGAGGGCCTCTCTCCTGTATTGGACATATGGAATGAGGAATAAGGTGCCTTCAGTTTCGTTCAGACACAGAACAAACTTGTAAATGGACGTATGTCTGACATCGAATTTCATTCTGTGTGATTGATAGACATAGGTTGCATAGCGTGAATTGCCTATGTGGCATGCTGAGATGCAAATGATCAAGGCTTCTGTTGAAAAGCAGAGTCTTTTGGTTGATGATCAAAGCACGATTTTGATATAGCGTAGCTTTGTGTAGCATTGATTCGCGAGCCTCACACCCCTGTGCGAACCATAAATGGGAGAGGACTTCAGGGAGGGCATGCGTTTCCTTCTAGCTAGAAGTGATGTCAGCGTTTTGCAAGCCCTGACGTTTTACTTATGTGGATGATGGATAGCGAGGCGCCTCGGTTATATCGGTCGTTCTGAGGCCGATAATTTGGTCGGGATATGACCAGTTTATGCCCCATAGGGTGGGGAAACGCAGTGTTTAGGCATTTTAATCTACATCGAGTGGATCGGCCCTGACGATCTAAGGGTCGATGCATTATGATCCTGAGATATGGGCTAGAGCGTCTCGAAGCGGTAAGGACGATCCCTTACCCTGGTTCATAGATGGAAATCCAACTTCCAATACGTGACTTTGCGGTTTTGATTGCAGAGCCTAGTATGGCGACATAGTAGGACTGGGCACTCATGCCGTCTATGATTTGTACATTTATATTTGAAACTATTTTGGAATTATACACTTATAGTAATAATAAAATATGAAATTTCACATATCAAGCATTTTTGGCTATTATAAGGTAAAAACTCTAATGTAACACCCCACGTCCGTTAGTGTCACTCACAAAGGGAATGCACTAAGTTCTGTGGAGCATTTTGGGTAAAAGATGCAGATAAATTACAAGACAGACAAATTATTAAACAGTGGAAAATAGAACTTTGCTTTATTGATAAAATAGTCTGTACAAGATTCTTTTACAATATCAGAGTATCATCTGTCTTTATAAAATAAAGAAGCATGAAAATACATTTATATATTCCCCAATGTAGCAAGAGCCAGCCATAGCATCTGGAAGAGAATCCAAAGACAACTTCGTCAAATCTTCAAGCTGGGAAAGAGCAACGGTCCAGTCTAATCCTGAGTTATACTATTCCCTCCTCAACTACCTGGGAGGGGGGGAACGGAAGAAAAGAAGACGAAAGAAAAACAGAGTCAGACATAAAGCCTGAGTAAGTTCAATAACTTCTAGCATGTGAACATGGAAAAACAAAACGACATGAATTAACTGAATACAAGATTACACCATGACGATAAGGTCAACAAGATTAGACAAGGTAGTCACAAGATATGCTAAGATGACTGGATACGCTCTAATACTTTCGCAGCTTCGCTATTTCCTTGTTATACTGGTTTCTATATCTCTGCACCACCTAACTAGTGTTCAACTAGTAACGATAACGTGATCCCCACCCCTGTAGTTTCCATTGCCTTTAGGCATACATTTATTATTTATTACCTAGATCTAGTCTAGGGTTTTCTATCAAGTGCTTTCTAGATTTAACTATAGTTTTACGCTATCTGCTGAACGCTTTTCGAGTTCAGGGTTTATGCCACCTAGTCCAACTAGGGATTACGCTACCTGTCGAACAATGCCCCCAAGTCTAGGACACACTACCTAGAGTGGTATATGTTCCTAGGCTTCCCCACGCATGTATCGCGAATCGTTATCGCTTGTCTAGATGCACATGTCGTGTAATGTGCGATCCGAGTCCTGTGACAGGGCAAATCAAGGAATACAGAACTCGGTCGGGAGCTTTCAGATATCTGCCGATGCAGATGCTAAGGTCTGTTTTTATTCCAGTGGCTATGGTCCCACTTGACCCCTCCCTCAGCTAATGAAAGGCACACCTTGTAAAATGAGAACTATACACCGGCCCCCGGTGCCCCACTATCCTATGGCCATCCGCAACCATAACTAGATAGCAAGTATATGGTCTTTTGGAGTTCTCCGCCTTTCCGCTTCACGTATCTCGATTGACTCAAGATGGATGGTAGACGACGAGTTGCTATCACAGGGCTACCGTCTTCTCGTCGAATCACGCTGGTCCATCCTAGTCTTTAGGTTGCCACATATATATTGCAACCAAGGCATACCCTCGGTTCTTCTAACGCAGACCTTAACCTCTATGAGCCCAGGATGATCATCTGCAGCCTCACAGAGGGATACCATGAGTACCCTCACGTCCCCTCGAAGCCTTGGGCTTCGTAACCCAATTCGTTGGAGCCTTCTTAAAACCAGATGGATGTCCGCTCCTTCGTGTTATACTAAGAATTACTACTTAGTTCTACTAACTAAGGTTTACCACTTAGTTTCCAAATTCCTTGTTTTCTTAACTAAGTTTTACTACTTAGTCCCTTTTTCAACTGAGGTTTACTACTTAGTTTTCTTTCTCACCAGGTTGGGTTGGTTAAGTGTCTTTAGTCGATTCAAGCTATCTTAACCCTCTTCCCTTATCCTATTACACTGGTTAAGTGTTATCCCTTTATGCTTTTTACTTAACCCTATTCATTTATCATATTCTGATGGTTAAGCGTTCAAGTTTACTTAACCCTATGGTCTAGTCCAGCTAACATATTAATTTGGCTAAGTGTATTACTTAACCCCAACCTCTAGTCTAATTAACATGTTAAATTGGCTAAGTGTATTAACTTTACTTAACCCCACCTTCTAGTCTAGTCAACATGTTAATTTGGCTAAGTATTCCCATGGACTTAACCCTCCCATTCTAGCTTTAACTGTGCTAAGTTGGTTAAGTGTTCCTTAACCTTCCCATTCTAGCTTAACCGTGTTAGGTTGGTTAAGTGTTCCTATGGACTTAACCTTCCCATTCTAGCTTAACTTTGTTAAGTCGGTTAAGTGTTCCTATGGACTTAACCCACCCATTCTTGCTTAACTGTGTTAAATTGGTTAAGTGTTTCTATGGACTTAACTCTCCCATTCTTGTTCTAGCTTTAAATAATAAATTAAAGCCGCAACCTCTCACATTAGACAGATATTGTTGCGGTTACTGGATGTGCCGGTCGGTTCCGGGCAGGTTTACACCGCAACTCAGTCTAACCTCGGGTTAGGCATATTCATGTTTTCTAAGTTCAAAGGGTTTTTGATTAATTTCCAAATCTGGTTTTGAAAACAACCATCCCGTCCTTCGGATCAGTTAGGGATAGCCAGGGAGGGCAGGAAACTTGTATTTTCCAAACCCAAGCCTAGACACTATCCTCTCTGTCACCCTAGAACCTTCTGGTCTATGTGTTATAAAAAGGGATGTTATCAAAATACTTTTCTTTTGTTTATAAATTGTTAACAATTTATTCCAAAAGCCCATTTCCCCTTTTTAGACAAATTTGGCCTATATTTGTTTGTCAAGCCTACTAGTATACTTATATTCTAGGCCCAAGTCCTAACCCAACATGCAGTTTAGGCCATTTCCTATTTCATTGCCGAAACTAGATTAAATATCCTAGTTTATAATTTATGGCCAAAACTTAACCAAGTTACATATTTTGTGGTAAATGAACAATTTAACATTTATGACGAATTCTATAAGTAAATTACTCCTAATTTACTTATTTCATTACTACTCTTTTAATGTACATTGTCACATTTATTATTATAGCCCATTATCTCTTATTTATCATATTTATACTTTTTGGTATGTAAATTATACCAAATTTAGTGTCGCTAACCATAATTTATTCTAAACATGACAATTGCTCACAATTATGAATAAATTCAAAATTGTGCTAATATACTTATTCCAAATCAACATTAATTAACCCAATCTTGGTTTAACATCCTAATTCACAATTTATGGCAAAACTAGAATTATTTTTCTAGTTTACATTTTATGCCTAAAATTTAGCTTACTTACTAACGCTAAATTTAATATGTCAAAATCACATATTCCCTAATCCATGTCAAATTTCCCCGTTTTCATTTTAATATGCATGTCATAATACATATTCCAAATTATGCCAATTTCCAAGTTTACAATTACGTTCATATTCATTTCCATGTTTTTCCCCAAATCGCATTCCCACCGTTCGAATAATCGTGATTCAACCTAGATTATAAATAAATCTAGATTCGTAGATAAAAAGGGAATGAATCAAAATGACAAGAAGGAATAATTGGCACAAAACGGTTTGGATAACAATGCAGGTTCAAGAAGATGGGTAGACCTAACTAAATAGGTAAATTCCCACTGTCTTAAAACCAAAGAATGGGCAAAATAGGTTCAAGAACGTGGGTAGACCTAACATAATAGGTAAATTCCCACTGTCTTAAAACCAAAGAAAAACCAAGGAACAGGTAGAATAAAAAAATTGGGTTTAGACCCAACTTCTCAATCACAAAACTAAAGCAATATTTTCCTAATCATAAATCATGGGTGTCAAAATCACAGTTGTCCTCATTATGTCATAAGTAATAATTTATGTCCAAATCAAAGGTATAGGCCTAGTCAAGGAAATAATCCTTGTAGTCACAGTCACAGTCATAGGAAATGTCCATAGTCATATGCGATGTTCATAGTCCAAAAGGGAAAATAATTCCCATAGTCATAAGTCATTGTCATAGGCAATGTTTATATGTCCCAAAATCAAAGGCTTATGTCATAGTCCAAAGGCATATGCTTTCAAAGGCCACAGTTCTATAGTCATAGTCACGGTTACAGTCTTATTTGTCCTCGAATCATAACAGTTCTTAATTTAGTCCAAGAGTATAAACACATATTCGAAGAGAGAGAGAGAGAGATTTTGCATATTCCTTTATTCCTTTAATTTCATGTCACAAATAAAACAAAATATTCAGATCTAGAAATAACCAACTTACAGAAAATAGATCTAGAAAAGAAGGAAAGCGTGGCTATGATTCGTGCGTCGTTGCTTGAAACTTGTTTGAGCTAGCCTTTGAATTCTTCACTTGAAACTTTGATTTGAATCCCTCCTTAAAAGTCTTTTAGCAGCTTCTCCTCGTCTTGAATCATATTTTATTTTATTTATTAATTTAATTAAAGAGGAGAGGAAGAGGCCATGAATCTAAGCAGCATAAGGATAGAAGAGAGAGGTGCAAAGAGGAATGGAGACTAGGGCTGTTTATATAGCTGCTCAAGACCTTATCGTACACGCAGCGCTGAGTCAGCATTGAACCCAGTTAAGAAAATAGTCCAGGTACGTAGATGAATCTAGCCAAACCTTATCATACACGCAGCGCTGAGTCAGCATTGGGTCCCACAAGCTATTTTGGCGTAGAAATTTGAATTTCGAATGAATTGTTTTGGCGTAGAAGTTTGATTTTCGAACTTTTGAATTTCTGGAATTTATTTAACTGTTTTATTCACATGAAATATTCTTATATGCATACAATTCCTCTAACCACCATGTATACGCACAACTTTCATTTTATTTTCAAAATTCAAATGATGTTGCCATATTTCATTGACTGTAGCCTTATCTTAAATTTTATCTTTTGCATATATATATATATATTTATATTCTCATATGTATATATATATTTTCTTTATTTCCTTATATGTACGTTCTTATCCTTTCAAATTTTGAATTTGTATACGTACATATATTTGCATGTTCAGTTGGCCCTTTCTAAAACAAAGATAAAAAAATTATGCCGCCGCCGAGGTTCGAACCCCCGACCTCCATGCTACAAATCCAATGCCTTAACCAACTGAGCTACAGAGGCTTTTGTTAATATGTCTTAGAACAATAATAATTATTGTTCTCTCCTTACTTCTCTTTTTTCATGTTAGTTACAATACTTAAATTAAACAACTACATGGATCTTTTTCTTTTAATTTTTCTTTTAAAAATTAATTATACTTTAATTTGAGAATCTTAATGTCACAGAATTACGGGGTGTTACATTCTCCCCCACTTAAAAGGATTTCGTCCCCGAAATCTTCAAGTTAGGAAGAATGTGTCCTACCATCGAATCACCCATCTACTCAACCATTCAATCACAGGCATTCATTGTCCTTAAAAGATTTCTAATGCTTTCATGTTCATATGCATAGTGTGTGTATCTGTCTCTATCTAATGCAAAATCAGGCGGTCTACTGATTCAGTTGACCTCCTTAATGCAAATCATGTTAGTGCCATGCGTCCAATCATGCATGCAAACATCCCTAGTCATGTAAATACTACATGCGTACACAGCCATTCAACCATATGCAACGCCCATATGATATCATATCAAGTTCAACTTATAAACAAATGCATATATGTAAATGCAATATGAGAGCGTCCGAACTTGATCTAGTGCCTAATACGTATGCATATGCATCCACGAGCAACCATTTGCAACCACTTGCAACCATTCAACCATAACATGTTTCAAATACATGTTTACATCCATTGGCTTCTACCTAAGGATCGCAGATACGACCTAGAGGATATACTTTGGAAAGAGAGAAACAACTACGCGTAAAGCTCCTAAACAGAGAAATCAAGGATGCACCCTTAAGGAAAAAGGCCATGTTGCTAATATCTAGCCTTCTTGAGCTTTACTCCACTATATCTTAACCAATTTATCTTCACGATTGTGAAGTTCCTAACCTCCATTTCCAAAATAAACAGATGTCAATCACGGTACCAAGTGTATGATTAGAGGTCTCTCCCTTATCCACCATGCCATAACTATAAGGGTTAAAAGATCACTACGCGCTTTTTAGAGCGCCTGTCACAACTATTCATCTCTCACGCAAACCATCCTAGTCGAACTCGACATTCCTCAAGTACAAGCCCCAAAGGCCTAAACCAATATAAGACAAGCATCCAAGGAATATCTCCTCCGAATTTAGACGATCTACGTGATATGATATAAACAAACTCGATGACTATTCTCAAACCCCTACTATCCAAAAATAAACTGGTCGAACCACCCACTGGGTTTGAGACTGATTGGGATCTTCTTACTATACAAGTACTAAGGTGCAGAGACTTAACTATGGAAGCAAATATGAACAGATGCGAAGCGCTAAAACCGAATGAAAGAGTATGAACAGAAAACTAGATTCTTTCCAACAGAAACTTTTACCACCTATCTCCTAGGTATGCTTAGCATGTACTTGTCCTTCTAAAAATCTTGTCCCTCGTCCTTGCCCTTGTCTTTAATTATATGCCCTATCATACTCTAGTAAGGATACTTCCTCTTTTATAATTTCTTCCTCCTTCGTGAGCTAACCTATCTCCATGCATTCCTCATCCTAGGGTTTTGTCCCTTTTGCCAAACTCCTCATCCCTTTCCATGTATTGCTATGTTGGCAAATCTCTCGAAAACTGCTTCCATCATACAGAAAAACCTTATAAAGTTGAAAGAAGACTGGCCATAAGTGGAACAAATACGGCTATAGATGGAGGACGGGCACTACTTTGCCCTTCGATGAGGTTACCTCCCAGAAAGCCAGGAGTCCCAGATACTAAAGAAAGAAGGAGACAAGAATTCAAACAGAGGATGAGAAGACAGTGCATATGGCTTTGGGGAATATTCCTTTAAAACAAAACCTTTCTTTTGAAAATGCTTCTTTAAAAACCATTTTGAAAAATAATTTTTCAAATCCTTTATCTGATCCGGTAACCTTCAGCTCTGATACCACGTGTAACACCCCACGTCCGTTAGTGTCACTCACAAAGGGAATGCACTAAGTTCTGTGGAGCATTTTGGGTAAAAGATGCAGATAAATTACAAGAAAGACAAATTATTAAACAGTGGAAAATAGAACTTTGCTTTATTGATAAAATAGTCTGTACAAGATTCTTTTACAGTATCAGAGTATCATCTGTCTTTATAAAATAAAGAAGCATGAAAATACATTTATGTATTCCCCAATGTAGCAAGAGCCAGCCATAGCATCCGGAAGAGAATCCAAAGACAACTTCGTCAAATCTTCAAGCTGGGAAAGAGCAACGGTCCAGTCTAATCCTGAGTTATACTATTCCCTCCTCAACTACCTGGGGGGGGGGGGGGGGACGGAAGAAAAGAAGACGAAAGAAAAACAGAGTCAGACATAAAGCCTGAGTAAGTTCAGTAACTTCTAGCATGTGAACATGGAAAAACAAAACGACATGAATTAACTGAATACAAGATTACACCATGACGATAAGGTCAACAAGATTAGACAAGGTAGTCACAAGATATGCTAAGATGACTGGATACGCTCTAATACTTTCGCAGCTTCGCTATTTCCTTGTTATACTGGTTTCTATATCTCTGCACCACCTAACTAGTGTTCAACTAGTAACGATAACGTGATCCCAACCCCTGTAGTTTCCATTGCCTTCAGGCATACATTTATTATTTATTACCTAGATCTAGTCTAGGGTTTTCTATCAAGTGCTTTCTAGATTTAACTATAGTTTTACGCTATCTGCTGAACGCTTTTCGAGTTCAGGGTTTATGCCACCTAGTCCAACTAGGGATTACGCTACCTGTCGAACAATGCCCCCAAGTCTAGGACACACTACCTAGAGTGGTATATGTTCCTAGGCTTCCCCACGCATGTATCGCGAATCGTTATCGCTTGTCTAGATTCACATGTCCTGTAATGTGCGATCCGAGTCCTATGACAGGGCAAATCAAGGAATACAGAACTCGGTCGGGAGCTTTCAGATATCTGCCGATGCAGATGCTAAGGTCTGTTTTTATTCCAGTGGCTATGGTCCCACTTGACCCCTCCCTCAGCTAATGAAAGGCACACCTTGTAAAATGAGAACTATACGCCGGCCCCCGGTGCCCCACTATCCTATGGCTATCCACAACCATAACTAGATAGCAAGTATATGGTCTTTTGGAGTTCTCCGCCTTTCCGCTTCACGTATCTCGATTGACTCAAGATGGATGGTAGACGACGAGTTGCAATCACAGGGCTACCGTCTTCTCGCCGAATCACGCTGGTCCATCCTAGTCTTTAGGTTGCCACATATATATTGCAACCAAGGCATACCCTCGGTTCTTCTAACGCAGACCTTAACCTCTATGAGCCCAGGATGATCATCTGCAGCCTCACAGAGGGATACCATGAGTACCCTCACGTCCCCTCGAAGCCTTGGGCTTCGTAACCCAATTCGTTGGAGCCTTCTTAAAACCAGATGGATGTCCGCTCCTTCGTGTTATACTAAGAATTACTACTTAGTTCTACTAACTAAGGTTTACCACTTAGTTTCCAAATTCCTTGTTTTCTTAACTAAGTTTTACTACTTAGTCCCTTTTTCAACTGAGGTTTACTACTTAGTTTTCTTTCTCGCCAGGTTGGGTTGGTTAAGTGTCTTTAGTCGATTCAATCTATCTTAACCCTCTTCCCTTATCCTATTACACTGGTTAAGTGTTATCCCTTTATGCTTTTTACTTAACCCTATTCATTTATCATATTCTGATGGTTAAGCGTTCAAGTTTACTTAACCCTATGGTCTAGTCCAGCTAACATATTAATTTGGCTAAGTGTATTACTTAACCCCAACCTCTAGTCTAATTAACATGTTAAATTGGCTAAGTGTATTAACTTTACTTAACCCCACCTTCTAGTCTAGTCAACATGTTAACTTGGCTAAGTATTCCCATGGACTTAACCCTCCCATTCTAGCTTTAACTGTGCTAAGTTGGTTAAGTGTTCCTTAACCTTCCCATTCTAGCTTAACCGTGTTAGGTTGGTTAAGTGTTCCTATGGACTTAACCTTCCCATTCTAGCTTAACTTTGTTAAGTCGGTTAAGTGTTCCTATGGACTTAACCCACCCATTCTTGCTTAACTGTGTTAAATTGGTTAAGTGTTTCTATGGACTTAACTCTCCCATTCTTGTTCTAGCTTTAATTAATAAATTAAAGCCGCAACCTCTCACATTAGATAGATATTGCTGCGGTTACTGGATGTGCCGGTCGGTTCCGGGCAGGTTTACACCGCAACTCAGTCTAACCTCGGGTTAGGCATATTCATGTTTTCTAAGTTCAAAGGGTTTTTGATTAATTTCCAAATCTGGTTTTGAAAACAACCATCTCGTCCTTCGGATCAGTTAGGGATAGCCAGGGAGGGCAGGAAACTTGTATTTTCCAAATCCAAGCCTAGACACTATCCTCTCTGTCACCCTAGAACCTTCTGGTCTATGTGTTATAAAAAGGGATGTTATCAAAATACTTTTCTTTTGTTTATAAATTGTTAACAATTTATTCCAAAAGCCCATTTCCCCTTTTTAGACAAATTTGGCCTATATTTGTTTGTCAAGCCTACTAGTATACTTATATTCTAGGCCCAAGTCCTAACCCAACATGCAGTTTAGGCCATTTCCTATTTCATTGCCGAAACTAGATTAAATATCCTAGTTTATAATTTATGGCCAAAACTTAACCAAGTTACATATTTTGTGGTAAATGAACAATTTAACATTTATGACGAATTCTATAAGTAAATTACTCCTAATTTACTTATTTCATTACTACTCTTTTAATGTACATTGTCACATTTATTATTATAGCCCATTCTCTCTTATTTATCATATTTATACTTTTTGGTATGTAAATTATACCAAATTTAGTGTCGCTAACCATAATTTATTCTAAACATGACAATTGCTCACAATTATGAATAAATTCAAAATTGTGCTAATATACTTATTCCAAATCAACCTTAATTAACCCAATCTTGGTTTAACATCCTAATTCACAATTTATGGCAAAACTAGAATTATTTTTCTAGTTTACATTTTATGCCTAAAATTTAGCTTACTTACTAACGCTAAATTTAATATGTCAAAATCACATATTCCCTAATCCATGTCAAATTTCCCCGTTTTCATTTTAATATGCATGTCATAATACATATTCCAAATTATGCCAATTTCCAAGTTTACAATTACGTTCATATTCATTTCCATGTTTTTCCCCAAATCGCATTCCCACCATTCGAATAATCGTGATTCAACCTAGATTATAAATAAATCTAGATTCGTAGATAAAAAGGGAATGAATCAAAATGACAAGAAGGAATAATTGGCATAAAAAGGTTTGGATAACAATGCAGGTTCAAGAAGATGGGTAGACCTAACTAAATAGGTAAATTCCCACTGTCTTAAAACCAAAGAATGGGCAAAATAGGTTCAAGAACGTGGGTAGACCTAACTTAATAGGTAAATTCCCACTGTCTTAAAACCAAAGAAAAACCAAGGAACATGTAGAATAAAAAAATTGGGTTTAGACCCAACTTCTCAATCACAAAACTAAAGCAATATTTTCCTAATCATAAATCATGGGTGTCAAAATCACAGTTGTCCTCATTATGTCATAAATAATAATTTATTTCCAAATCAAAGGTATAGGCCTAGTCAAGGAAATAATCCTTGTAGTCACAGTCATAGGAAATGTCCATAGTCATATGCGATGTTCATAGTCCAAAAGGGAAAATAATTCCCATAGTCATAAGTCATTGTCATAGGCAATGTTTATATGTCCCAAAATCAAAGGCTTATGTCATAGTCCAAAGGCATATGCTTTCAAAGGCCACAGTTCTATAGTCATAGTCACGGTTACAGTCTTATTTGTCCTCGAATCATAACAGTTCTTAATTCAGTCCAAGAGTATAAACACAGATTCGAAGAGAGAGAGAGATTTGGCATATTCCTTTATTCCTTTAATTTCATGTCACAAATAAAACAAAATATTCAGATCTAGAAATAACCAACTTACAGAAAATAGATCTAGAAAAGAAGGAAAGCGTGGCTATGATTCGTGCGTCGTTGCTTGAAACTTGTTTGAGCTAGCCTTTGAATTCTTCACTTGAAACTTTGATTTGAATCCCTCCTTAAAAGTCTTTTAGCAGCATCTCCTCGTCTTGAATCATATTTTATTTTATTTATTTATTTAATTAAAGAGGAGAGGAAGAGGCCATGAATCTAAGCAGCATAAGGATAGAAGAGAGAGGTGCAAAGAGGAATGGAGACTAGGGCTGTTTATATAGCTGCTCAAGACCTTATCGTACACGCAGCGCTGAGTCAGCATTGAACCCAGTTAAGAAAATAGTCCAGGTACGTAGATGAATCTAGCCAAACCTTATCATACACGCAGCGCTGAGTCAGCATTGGGTCCCACAAGCTATTTTGGCGTAGAAATTTGAATTTCGAATGAATTGTTTTGGCGTAGAAGTTTGATTTTCGAACTTTTGAATTTCTGGAATTTATTTAACTGTTTTATTCACATGAAATATTCTTATATGTATACAATTCCTCTAACGACCATATATACGCACAACTTTCATTTTATTTTCAAAATTCAAATGACGTTGCCATATTTCATTGACTGTAGCCTTATCTTAAATTTTATCTTTTGCATATATATATATATATATTTATATTCTCATATGTATATATATATTTTCTTTATTTCCTTATATGTACGTTCTTATCCTTTCAAATTTTGAATTTGTATACGTACATATATTTGCATGTTCAGTTGGCCCTCTCTAAAATAAAGATAAAAAAATTATGCCGCCGCCGGGGTTCGAACCCCCGACCTCCATGCTACAAATCCAATGCCTTAACCAACTGAGCTACAGAGGCTTTTGTTAATAAGTCTTAGAACAATAATAATTATTGTTCTCTCCTTACTTCTCTTTTTTCATGTTAGTTACAATACTTAAATTAAACAACTACATGGATCCTTTTCTTTTAATTTTTCTTTTAAAATTAATTATACTTTAATTTGAGAATCTTAATGTCACAGAATTATGGGGTGTTACGTCTATCCACCGGCTTGCGTTGCATTGTGTGATGGGACCTGAGTCTTATAATAGCTTCATTGTTCTTTATTTAGCATTGCGCTGTTGTTTTATGCATTGGTATTCTTGGGAGGAAACCCATTCCGTGTTGTACGGCGTGATCCCTTGATTTACCTTACTTTAAAACCAAGATAATAACTGTTTTAGTTCTTACACCAGTCACATGATTGACTTGGAGTTTATTGTTTTAGCCTAAACTCTGGGTGCCCCTATTTTCCACATGAGCATCTAGTAGTTTTGGTTTTGCAGATTTATATACTTAAGATCCTGGTTTACAGCTGGAATGATATTCAGTAAGCTCTGTATCCGTATATTCTTTTCAATTGGGTTTTGTATTATTTTCCGCTGCAGTAATGTATTTAAATCTCTGATATTTTCAGATGTATAATATTCATTCATACTCTGTATATTCTAGTATTCTGATGTAAATTGTTGTAATATACAATGAAATGTTCTTCTGTTTGTGTTTTGATTCGTCTTGTCCTCAATACAATCTGTGATTTCCTATAAGGGGGATTTCGGGTCGTTATAATTTGTATTTGTACAAACATTTGATTGATATGGATTGGGACGATATATTTTACACATCGGCCAACTGCACAAACAATAATCTGTGTTAGCTGTTTGAAAATCCCAAACGGGGAATGGGATGATATTGGACATACACTAATCCCGATGTTTAGTTGTATGTCAATGATTAGTTGAAAGACTGTTGTAAGCATTAAATATTTATATTTAATGTTCATGCAGTGTAGAATGCACTCTGGATGATGGTTGATTGTCTATCATTGTTGTTTTATACATGTGTTGTATAAAATCCATATAAATAACATTATATGGTAATTGATTGTGTTTGATTCCAATTCAGAACGAATGAATATTTTAAAATAATGAATATTTAAAAACAATATTCAGTAAAAGATCAAAATGTGTTTTTGTTGTCCGATTTGGGATGGACACGAAAATATTTAAATATATAAAGCCGTGTTGATTAGATTAACGCCATTTTGACGTATACGATATTTATATCAATTTTATTCATTTTTATAATGAATATCGAAAAGGAAGTGATTTCAAAATCTAATTTTTGAAAATATTATCATTTACATATTAGTGATATGGAATATTCAATTTTGATTTGAAATTGAATATGAAGTTGAAATCGTTTTGAAAACGAATTTGAAACGATTTACAAAATAAGTTTTAAATGGAAATCGATGAAATATATATTATATATTATATATATAATGGCCTATGTAGAACGCACCGCACCGCTGCAGTTCGCGAATTTCGACCATTGACTTCAAATGGACATTACGGAGATCCGACCGTCGGATTCTCCCAAAACTGGAACCGTTGGATTCGTATCGAAAAGAGATTTCTAAGATTACGAGTAATTAGAATTATAATAGTTGGATTTGGAATTATGTCCAAATCAAATTTTGAAAAGGATGCTGTAAGTGCAGTTCGATGGCTATTTATGGAAATCGATTGCATGGGCCCTGATAAAATTATTAAAAATATTAAGAATTTGTGTAAAATCATTATAAATGATTTGGAAAGAATTGGAATGAAGAATTCCATAATTTATGAAATTGGATTTTGGGTTTGTCATGAACGGTGTCTCCATTAACACAGTTCTTAAACCCAAATGAGAAAAGTATAAATCTTTAAATAAGATTTAAAGGAATTTACCAATTAATCTATATTTAATTGGAATTGAATTGAAATTGGTTTTGGGTTTATCGTGAACGGTGTTTTAAATAACACTTGTTTTTTAACCCAACTAACAATGGAATGAGATTTTGTGCTTGTCGTGAATGTTATCTTTAATAACACCGTTCTTAAACCCAATGGAGGTAAGAAAATTAGAAACTAAATGGAGATTGGCTAAGTTGAATGGTTTCCTGGGTATTAATCAGATGTTGGTCTCCGCGTTCGGGATTAATACTTAGGAAATTGTTCTCTTACTAATTTACGGTTAGAGACTGATGGGATGGGGTCTTCAGTAACACTGTTCTTAAACCCCGTGTGAAAAGAATAAATCTTTTGATTAAGATGTAAAGAAGAATTACCAATTAATTAACATTAATTGGAATTGAAATGGAATGTGAATTGGATTTATTGTGAATTGTGTTTTTAATGACATTCGTTCTTTAACCTGATTTACAATGAAATGAGATTTGGAATTTATAAATCTTTTTATTAAAGATTTAGGGGAGATTTTCCAAAGTAAGGTTTTCCAATTTAATATATTGGAATGGAATGGAATTCAATTTGATAATAATCGATGTGAGTTTCTATGGAGGAAGACTGTTAATATATAGGGAGTTTAAAAGGCTTTGTAGTTATTCCATTTGTATAATTAGTCGGATACGGAATTTGGCATCGATTATATATTTACATGTTCTCCGTGAAAATTCATAATTAATTTAGTGGGATTTTTGGTTTATCGTGAGCTGTGTTGTAAATGACATTAGTTCTTTAACCCAGTTAAAGATAAGATTAATTTCTTAACTTTGATTAATCATTAAGTAATGATTTTTGGAAATTAAAACTGAATTAGAGTTTTAATGATTCTTTGAATAGATTTAAAGGTAAATTTGAGAACTAAAATTATCAAATTCAAGAAATTGTCGAGAATGGAGTATCACCAAATTTGCTTCAAGCGGTAGTTAAATCTTTAATTAGATTTAAACGTGAAATGGTAATTAATTTTACCAATAACACCGCGGTGTTAAATATGAAGTATTACCAGTTTTACTTCATGGGATGAATAGGTAGGAATTGGAAAATTAAACAAATGATTACTTCGGTAAGGTTCGCTAATCCCGACTAGTTTGGATGAACGATAATTTGGTTTGAATTGATATCCAAAGGAAGATTAAAGAATAAACTTAAAGAATTTATCTTTGATAAAATTAATGGGAACCTTTCCCAAAGTATAACAATATTTGAATAATGGAATATTATGGATTGGAATGAGGTGTATGTTTTGTTTTTATAGCATTTGTTTACTATATACGCGAGTTATTCAGAAAGACAGGGTTTAACCCATTCTGAAAAACTGATTCAACGATATGTCGAGAATGAAGACATTGGTTGAAGACTGGAGGTCTTCACATCATTTGGATGATTACTGATGTCTTGATTGGGATTTACGCCAAAGACAAGGTAATAAGTGGTGATCGTTCCAGACGTACTTGGAGATTGACCGGATATGCAAGGACCTCTCTCCTGTATTGGACATATGGGACGAGGAATAAGGTGCCTCCGATTTCGTTCAGATCCAGAATGAACTTTTAAATGGACTGTGTATCTAACACAGGATTTTGCTTTGTGTTGATTGATCTCTGTTAAATACACATCAGCCTAGTGAAGGAGAATTTATTCTCTTACTTCACCCTTCTCTGTGACGTATGGGATCAAAGGTTGTATATTGACAGGCATCAGTCGCATGGAGTGGATTGCCTGTGTGGCATGCCTAAGTGGCAAATGATTAGGGCTTCTATTGAAAAGCAGAGTCTTGTGGCTAATGATGTAAGCATAGCTTTAATATAGCGCTACTTTGTGTAGCTTTAATTCGCGAGCCTCACACCCCGGTGTGAACCAGGAACGGGAGAGGACCTCAGGGAGGACATGCGTTTCTTTCTTGCTAAGAGTGGTGTCAACGTTTACAAGCCCTGACATTTTACTTGTATGGATGATGGAAAGCGAGGCGCCTCAGTTATATCAGTCACTGCGGTGCCGATGGATGGTTTGGTCGAGATATGACCAGTTTACGCCCCATAGGGTGGGGAAGCACATTGTTCAGGCATTTTAATCCACTCCGTGTGGACCGGCCCTGACGCTCCATGGTGCAATTGCGACTGTTCTTGAGACTCTAGCTAGACAGTCTCGAAGCTATAAGGATCCCTTGCCTTGCTTCACAGATGGAAGTCCAACTTGCTATGTGGTTTTAGTTGTAATCCTATATATGGCGACATAGTAGCATGGGATGTTATGTCATCTATAATTGATACATTTATATTTTAAGTTGTTTTCTTCACTTATAGTAATAATAAAATATTAAACTTCAAGTATCAAGCATTATTTGGCTATTATAAGGTAAAACCCTATCCTTTGGCTTGCGTTGCATTGTGTGATGGGACCTAGCTCTTATAATAGACTCATTGTTCTTTATTTTGCATTGCGATGTTTGTTACATGTAATGGTATTCTTGGGAGGAAACCCGTTACGTGTTATACGGCGTGGTCCCTTGATTTACCTAACTTTAGAAATAAAGATTAGTAACTATTTTAGTTCTCACACCAGTCACATGACTGATCTGCAGTTTATTGTTTTAACCTAAAATCTGGGTTCCCCTATTTTCCACACGGGCAGCTAGTAGTTGGGTTTTTTGTAGATTTATATCCACAGGATCCTGTTTACAACTGGAATGATATCTGGAAAGCTCTGTATCTGTGTATCTCTTTCAGTTTTGTTTTGTATTATTTTCTGCTGCATTGTAATTTGTAAATCTCTGATATTTTCCTCATGTATAATATTTATTCATACTCTGTATGTTCTTGTACTCTGATGTAAATTGTTGTAATAAGAAATGAATGTTCTTTTGTTTGTGTTCTGATTTATCCTGTTCTCAACTCAATCCGGGCTTTCCTTCATAGTTAAGTTTGGGTTGTTTCAAATATTCCACGCGCATAGCACGTGCCTTCACCACACGCGGAGCGTGTGCCACGATGCTTATATTATATATATTTAATGGCCTAAATAAAACGCGTCGCACAGCTACCGTTCTCGAATTTCGACCATTGAATTCGAGTTGACATTACGAGAGATCTGACCGTCGGGTTCTCTAAAACCGGAACCATTGGGTTCATATTGAAAAGAGCTTTCCAATGAATACAAGAGATTTGAAATCTAACGGTTGGATTTGGAAATATGTCCAAATCAATTTTGGAAAAGGTCGCTATAAATGCAGTTCGGTGACCGTCACTGGAAACCGACTGTAAGGGCCCTGTAACACCCCATGTCCATTAATGTCACTCACAATGGGAATGCATTAACTTGTATGGAGTGTTTTAAGTATGTATAGAATATAAACTTAACAACAAGACAAGTATAAAACAGTACTTGAAAATTTAAAACTTCATTTCATTGCAGCGGTAAATACATAATTTTGTTTACATCATCAAAAACTAAAGACTAGAGTCAAGTGCATAATATCCATCTTGACTAAATCAGAGTACATAAAATGAAAGACATAACCTCAACATAAAATAGCCATAAATGAGATAGGCAGAACTTTTACTTCAGCGATCCAAGCAACTTCTAAAAGCAAGAGATAATGTTGTCCAAGTCAAGCTCCACTAGTGCTAGTCCCACCCTGAGCACCTGGGGGGAAAGGACGAAAAGAGGTGGAAAGAAAAGGGGGTCAGACATAAAGTCCGGTGAGTGCGATTACTTTAACAATATAATTATCAAAATAACTAGGCTAAGGCATAAGCTGGAAAATAAGGAAATGAACGTGAACAATTGGGTATGACTGAGCAAACAAGGAAATAAGATGAACAAAGATAACGTTAAAGCGCACCTAAACCACTATAAGATAATTACTATACTACACAACCACTAGTTACCCTAAAGGTTGATCCCGCCTACAGAACTTAATAGTGATAATGGCAGTTCGTATACCCCTAGCTGCCATCATAGGTGTCGTCTGCCCCTATCTCCACTAGGTTTACCCACTACCCTCCCCATTCTAATATTTATTCATAATATGGTAGTTATACTCCTAGCTGCCTTCATAGGTGCCATCTGCTCCTATCTCCAATAGGTGTACCCACTACCCTCCCCATTCTAATATTTATTCATAATATGGTAGTTATACTCCTAGCTGTCTTCATAAGTGCCACCGGCTCCTATCTCCACTAGGTGTACCCACTACCCTCCCCATTCGATCGGCTCCCTAACTCGTAGATACACGTGCTGGCCCCATAGTGGGGTGTATCACTCCCCAAAGTAGCAACCCGATACCACAAATAATGCACGGCTTATACCTACACGATGCAACAACGTCTTACCTACAAGCCCGGGCCCACACACGCATATGAACCCGTTGGACTTGCGTTACCACCGCTAACCCATTTTGGCCTCTTACAGTCAAGCCCAGTATGCGTGTCCCGTCCTCGACTTGGGTCGAGCCCGCAAAGATACATATGGGTTACTAGTTGAAACTGGCCCCCATTACTTGACACAAGCTATCCACCTAAGCTTGGTCCCCTCTAGTTTATCTCACTTAACCCTCTTCTTATTCATGTTCACTTACATGTTTCAATTTTGGTTAAGTGATCCTAATCGTATTTCAAATGCCACCCAAGGCACCCACTAAATTCCACATGCCACCCAAGGCACCCACTTAACCCCCTCATGTCCAACTACATGTTTATCTAGTTAAGTGTTTCTTAATTCATTAACACCGTAACCTTGTAAAGACCTCCCACATTAGACTGGCATTTGTGGTAGCTAGATTTGCCGAGCGGGTCCGGGCAGTCTTACACCATAAAAGACGCTAACCTCGTATCTTTACAACTGTCACGCATTTAATATATGCCTAAGATCTACCACATTAGACTGGCATTTGTTGCAGCTGGATTTGTCGGGCGGGTCCGGGCAGTCTTACACCACAAAAGAGCCTAACCTCGTGTCTTTAGCGATTAATTACACAAAATTAATTATCCCCCAATTTGAATTAATTTCCCTATTCGAATTATCAATCAATTCCAAATTTAACTATGGCCATAATTGACTCAATTACGTCCATCTATTTATGGTATGCAAAATCATACCAATTTCATCACAAAATTATTTTATGCCATTTAAGGCATTTATGCCAATTCTCAATATTAAATCTTTTAATATTATCCCATTAACCCACGTTGTACATTCGTTCGTTTAACGTAAAATATAGTTAGACTCGAATAGTCTAACTCATGTAATAAAGAGAAAACATCACAACATACGTATAGATAAAACTAGATCTAAACATAAGGGGTGAACTTGCATGTGTGGATGAGGTTCTACATCTAAAACTTTCATAGGACAAAGTCACAAACTTGCATAAAACTACATATGTCATAGATCTAAATCTAAAGGTGTAGACTTGTTTAGGTGATAGTCACAAACTTGCATAAACTATGTATGTCACAGATCTAATCATAAGGTGTAAACTTGCATAGGCAATAACAACAAACTTACATTACATGATTCATACTCCAAACATATATATACATATACTTGCATATGTGATTTATGAAACATAATGATGGTGTGAACTTGCATCTAAACATGTAAACTAGCATATATAATTTAACATATAACTCACACATGTCATAGCCTAACTTTAGATCTAATTTACACACATAAAATAGGGGTCATGAAACATGTAAAGTTGTTCATAATTTCATTAACTTGCATAAGATCCAGATCTGAATTAACATCTAGACTTGCATACATACATATGATTTAACATATGAATTAGTTCCAACAACATAACCAAACTAGCATATGAAACATCATTATGAATTTATTTTACATAAGCCAATCATAAAATTACAACGTAGATGATAACATCGCAACTTTACAACATACATCATAGAATTTACAACATAAATAATAACATGCTGTCAATAATTCACAACATAGCCATATAATCCACATCATATCTCAATCCAATTAAATTGTTAATTATTTTATTAAAGAAATCAAACTCATAAGAAGAAGGTCTTGCATTCTGAAATCTGATTTCTGAAATTGATTAAGCTCGCCTTTGTAGTAGATTCGTTGTTGTTTAGATTAATGTTGAATAGAACTGAATTGATTAGCTTTGATTTCCCTCTAGTTGGTGGCGTCTACTCTAGGTTACAAGATGACAGCATGACGGCTATAGTTTCAGTTTTTATTTTGATTTAGGTTTTGAGTCTACCCATGTTTATATAGAATTTTAATTTAATTATAGTAGTCGGATGATCTTAGGGTTAATCAAAGCCATTCAGTCGGGATAGCGTGACACCTCAGCCCTAATGACTCAGCAAGGAATCAGAAAGGACATAGTAATGAGTCACAACATGGATCAGACTGAACCAGAAAGCTGTGCAGACCTGCTGCTCGGCCTGGGCGCACTTGGCAGGTGCGCAGTGCAAATTTGTACTGGCGTACTTCCCAAGTGCGCCAATGTAATATTTTTTTCTATTTTTCCCGCCTGACTTTGTTCGTCCATATCTCCTTCATCCGATATCTGTTTTACGCAAACTCGGACTCTATCTCGACCAGAATTCCGAGACGAACACAATGGCTCAACCCATTTCCCTTAATTTTCACATTTGAGAAAAAATATTCTTTAATTGAATTAATTTGATTATTTAAAAAATCCGGGGTGTTACATTCTCCCCTACTTAAAGGATTTCGTCCTCGAGATCTCTAAGTCAAGAAGAACGTATCCTACCATCCAATCATCCATCTACTCAACCATCAACCACTAGCAACCATGGTCCTTAAAAGATTTCTAATGCTTTTCATGTAAATATGCACAGTGTGGGAATATGTCCACATACTAATGCAAAATCAGGCGGTCTACTTATTCAGTCAACCTCCTTAATGCAAATAATGACAGTGCCATGTATCCATCATGTATGCAAGGAACCCTATACATATCATTACTACATGTGTGCACAACCATTCATTCAAATGCAATATCCATATGATACACACATTTAATGTACATTCATTCTACTAAATACATCCATTTATATGCAATACGAAGTATGAGAGTGACTGAGCCGATCAAGTGCCTAAAGTGTGTGTATATGCATCCATGAGCAACCACTAGCAAACACTTGCATCCACATGAATCCATCATACATAACATGTCTCAAACACATGTTTCAACCATAAGACTACCCTATCTAAAGATCAAAGATACTAGCGAGAGGACATACTAAAGATAAAACAAGTACAAGCTAAGCGATAAAGGAGAAATTAAAAGTCATACCCTCGAAAAGAAAAGGGTACAATGAACGCATCTTCTCTTCCGTCTCCCAAGTAGCGTTGCTTTCATCATCTCCCCATTGCACTTTGACTAGCCTGACCTCTCGATTCCTCAACTTCTTAATCTCCGACCCAAGAATGCACGTAGGAGCTCGTCGAATCGTCGCATCACGCTTTATCTCCACCTCTCTAAGCAAGCTCGACTCTACCACATCTGCGGTCTCATGCAAGCACTTCCTCAAATGTGATACATGGAATACATCGTGTACACCACTAAGTCTCTCGGGCAACTCCACTCTATACGCCATATGTCCAATTCTCTCCTTAATAGGAAACGACCCTACGAACCTTGGTGCTAACTTCCCAACAGACCCAAAGCGAACCACATTCCGTAATGGAGACCCCTTGACAAAGACCATGTCCCCAATATCAAACTCAAGATCTGTCCTCCTCATGTCTGCATAAGATTTCTGCCTATCTTGCGCCATCATCATCCTCCTTCGAATCAAATCGATCTTTTCTGAAGTCTCTCTAATCATATCAGGCCCAAGCAAGATCTTATCTGTAGATTCCCACTAACATGTAGGCGAACGATACGGCCGTCCATAAAGAGCCCCGAATGGTGCCATGCCAATACTAGACTGAAAGCTATTATTATATGCAAACTCCACCAACGGAAGATGTTCCTCCGAAGTCTAGGACACAAAACCTCAATAGCTCCTCTAGAATATGATTCACCCTCTCGGTCTGGCCGTCCGTCTGAGGATGATATGCGGTGCTCAAACATAACTGAGTCCCTACTGCCTCTTGCAAGCTCTTCCAAACCTCGCTAGTGAAGATAGGATCGCGGTCGCTCACTATGATAGAAGGAACACTGTGCAAACGAACTATCTCTCGAATGTATAGGGAGGCTAACCATGGAGCAATACTCTTACTCTTCACGGGAATGAAATGGGTGCTCTTAGTAAGTTTTTCTACCACGACCCAAATCCCCGTATTACCCTTCCTCGATCTTGGTAAACCATCAATAAAGTCCATCGAGACACTTTCCCACTTCCATTATAGGACCTCCAATGGGTGAAGCAACCCACTGGGCTTCTTTTTCTCTGCTTTTACTTGTTGGCATACCAAGCATCTAGCGACAAACTGGGCCACATCCCTCTTCATGCCGGCCCAAAAGTAAACTCGTCTCATGTCCATGTACATCTTGTCCCCGCCGGGATGGATGGTCATCTTCGGACGATGTGCATCATCAAGAATGGTCTTCCTCAAATTCTCGTCCCGTGGTACACAAAGTCTACCGTCCCTACGTAACCAACCCTTTTCATCTAGGTTATACCTACTGAGATGGCTCGATGACTCCCCCCTTTTGATCTTCTCTACTAACTCAACCAATTGTGGGTCATATCGCTATGCCTCACCAATCCGTCCCAAAAGCGTAGGTCTGACCTCTAAGGATGCTAGCAAACTGGGTACGAAGTCAATGGAAGGTTTAAAGTCAAACGTAGAGATGAACTCTAAGCTTCGCCGCTCAACAAACAACGGACTCAATGACAACCTTTTCCTACTTAAGGCATCTGCCACCATGTTACCCTTGCCAGGGGTATATGCTATCTCGAAATCGTATGACGCTAAGAATTCCATCCGCCTCTACTGCCTTAAGTTCATGTCCTTCTGAGAGAACAAGTATTTTAGTGATTTGTGGTCAGTGAACAATTCGAATTTCTCGCCAAGAAGATAATGGCGCCACGACTTAAGCGCGAAAACAATAGCGGCCAAATCTAGGTCATGTGTAGGGTAATTTTTCTCATGCACTCTCAACTGCCTTCCACCATAGCCTATTACCCTTCCCTCTTGCATTAAGACTGCGCCTAGTCCTGTCCCACAAGCATCGGTATAAATGGTAAATGGCTTACTCCCATCTAGCAACACTAAGACTGGGGCTCTGGTCAAACCTCTCTTTAAACTTTGGAACGCATCATCACAATCTACGTCCCATGTGAAGACTAGGTTCTTCTTCGTCAAGCGTGTTAATGGGGCTGATATTTTTGCGAAGTCTTTGATAAACTTCCTATAGTAGCCAGCCAACCCTAAGAAACTCCTCGCCTTGGTAGCATTTTTAGGGACTTTCCGATCTTGGATGGCCACTACCTTCGCGTGATCCACAGCTATCCCTTCTTTGGAAACCATGTGCCCTAAGAATCGCACTTCCTTCGTCCAAAAGTGACATTTAGAAAATTTTTCTTTAAGGCTATGCGCTCGAAGGTTCTCCAACACTTCCCTAAGGTGAAGGGCATGTTCTTCCTCGCTTTTTGAAAAGATCAAGATGTCCTCCACAAAGACTACCACGAATTTATTAAGGTACTCCCTAAACACCCTACTCATTAAGTCAACAAAGTATGCGGGGATATTTGTCAAACCAAAGGGCATCACAAGCCATTCGAAGAAGCCGTCTGGAGTCCTAAAGGTAGTCTTGTTTATGCTATCCTCATCCATTCTCAACTGATGGAAACCCGAGGCTAAGTCCAGCTGCGAAAACACTAAGGCTCTAACTAACTGATCGAAGAGATCGTAAATCCTCAGCAATGGGTGCCTATTCTTCTTAGTAAGCTTATCTTTATAGTCCACATAAAGTATAAGGGACCCATCTGCCTTCGTGGTAAATACTACTGGAGCACCCCACTCCGATGTACTACTTCTGATGAACCCCTTCTCGAGCAATTCTTTCACTAGCTTACTAAGTTCTCTTCTCTCTTTTGGAGCCATATGGCGCACTGGCAATGAAACTGGATTTGCATTATCTACTAGATATATTCGAAAGTCTATCTCATGTTTTGGAGGTGGACCCCTCACCTCATCAAAGACATTGACATATTGAAGAACTATACGAACAGAATGTAAATCATCATCGGATGCGTCAAGGGATTCTAGGTAGCTGAGCATTACTGGACCTATAGGGTCACAAGAAATATCAAGGGTCTTTCCACAACGATTCAACCATCTAACTACCCTTCATTCACAATCTAGGATGGCCCAGTATCTAGTTAGCCAATCCATACCTAGAATCAAACCGTAGCCCATAAAGCCAAGAACAAAGGCGTTGGATTCAAACCCAATGCCCAAGATAAACACTCTCAAATCCCGACAAATCATAGAGAGATGAGCCGAACCACCAATAGGATTTGGGACTACTAAGGGATCCGTAACTAGACTAGTATTTAGGTGCATCGTTTCAACTAATGATGTAGAGATAAACGAATGTGATGTGCCAGAATCGAATAAAGTATGGATAGGAAGATCAAACAGAAAAACTTAACTTTCAACGGAAATTGCTCTACCTCGTTCTTGCATTGGTAGGACCACGAGAGCCTGAACTTGCCCTCTTGCCTGCCCTGGTGCCATAAGAGCCTGCACCTGTCCTCCCGTGGTAGACTATAACAACCCGCATTCTACGCATCGGAGGATCGTAAAATATTTATTTCTTTCTCATATGAAGTCGTATGGTCTTGTAACTTTGGGAAACAACTATTAGAGTCATTTCCCATGTTCTTGATTTTTGCCGATTTTTAAATGACCATTTTGCCCCTAGCTGATCTTGTTTCGGACATAACTTTTTATTGGAAAGGAATTTTGACTTGAAACCACTTCCATTAGATTCGTTTGATGGTTTACCTTTCTATACAGTGTTCACATGTGAGAAACGGACTTACCGTTTAGGAGATATGGCTGAAATAAGATTTGGAAGGTGAAAAACAGCTTAACCGGGCCAAATGAGGTGATTAGCTAATGGGCCCATAACCCATTTCGGGATTAGGGTTATGGGGAGGCTGAATTGAGTTAGCGTTTCATTTCATTTCAGTTTTCTAGCCTCCACTTACCTCTAAGAAACCCTAAAAATGGCTTCCAACCCCTAAATCACCTCCAAATCACTTTCTACTTGACGATTGGGCTTAGCAACATCAAATCAAGAGAGATCCACACCAAATCAAGATTAGAGCTTCTGTTTAGCATTGGGATTCGCACCAAATCAGAGATTTATTTCAGATTTCAGTTTTATTTGTGGCTAAGGTGAGTGATTTGCATAGTTCCTCACTAATTATGGTCGATTAAGGGTAATTAGTGATGATTAGAGAATTTATACATTAATAAATTCTGGAAAAATACTTATAAATTCTTAAATAATGTTTTAGACCCCTGATATGAATTTGGGTTAATTTGGTTAAGTTTTGCTAATCCTATCATTAGTTATGCCTAAACAACCTTAAGGGAAAATATGGGGTTTTGGCTATGTTTGATCCATTTTAACCTATAATATTGATGTTTTGGTGTTTGAGGTCACTTCTACTTGTTGCTATGACTTTGTGGTATGCTTTGTGATTGATTAGTATACTTAGAATGGTCGAAAACGTCGTCGAGAGGCGTATAAAATGTTCGCTGGAAAGTTGCGGAAAAACAGTGTAGGCTTTCGGATCGGATCGGGTGGATGGGCGCAGACCGGGCAAAGGATCACCAAACCGAACCGTAGCTTAGCACAAGAGAAAATATGGAAAAAAGGAAGGCGACAAAGGTTGAACTGGGATCGGATCGGGCTAAGGAAGGGGGATCGGATCGGAGCGGATAGGAATAAGGAAGGGGATCGGATCGGACCAGAAGGCCAAGCCAGGAGCTAAGAGAGTGGAGGACACGAATCGAACCGATGAAGCAAACTGATGGAGCAAAAAGGGAACCCGAACCAATACTACTTAAAGGACCCGAACCGAACCGAGATGCATATACATGACTGAACCGATGGCAAGGAGGAATCCGAACCGATCCAGTATTGATTAATAACCGAGATACAAAGGTAGTCCAAGTTGGAAGTTAGAGCTCAGGATCCAGTTGGGAACCAATGAGTTCACTTCGTGATTGGACTTTGCTGAGGGACGTGTGCTAAGGAGTTGTCGACGTTCATAACTTCGATTCACCACTGAAATGAATGATAGGCTACATTGTCAGTGCAATAGAGTCACTATGACTCGAGGGGAAAAGTGATCGTAGCAAGACTATGTTATCAGTGCAGTATAGTCACTATGACTCGAGGGGCAAAGTGATCATAGTAGGACTATGAGCAAGTGCAGATGGGGTGAACTACTCCATGGGTCAAAGTGGACATAGTAAAGGATTAGTAAGGCTATGAGCCAGCGCAAATGGGGTGAACAACTCCATGGGGCAAAGTGGACATAGCGAAGGATTAGTGGCTATGGATCAGTGCAGATGAAGCCATTATGACTTCATGGAGCAAAGTGATCGTAGCAAAGTATTGGGTGATCGAAGTGGTGAATATCGTATGCTTTACGCACTAAGTGAGAGATGTGAGGATGGTTTCTATGCTTGATTGTCTGCCATCATTATGACATGCACACCCCCACCCCCGTATCTATACACCATATGTTAGTGGCACCTTAGAGTGTTGTACAATATGTAGTACTAACTCTTTGGTTGCAGGTCCAGGTTCAGGTATGGTTTAGTATACCTGTTATTGTTCTGTTTAGCTGCTTATCGCTCATACCAGACTTTTATCTGACCCAGATTTTTAAGTCTCTTCTTATTACTCTGGGTGCTCACACGAGCAGACTAGAGACAGATTAGCTGGTGATGCGCGAGTAGCTGATTCGGAGGCGAGCAGGAGGCTTCCACGTATGATATATAGTTATTCCCCCTGTGTCGTTGGTGGTCGCTACTTGGGCATTAGTAGTGTACCTCCCTTATCTTGCTTTTGCCTTTTGAGATAGTTTGAAAAGTTGTAATAATGTTGGCTTTGGATTATAAGCTGTACTTGGATTTACCGCTGCTATGTTAGTTTGTTTTCAGCTTATGCACTGTCTCACCTGTTTTATGTCAAGTATGTTGTTATTATATTTTGTTCCATGCGCTGTGAGACATTCTACAGGTTCCTTGTTAGTTCATTTCCTTCTTCCCTTTCCTTCTGATGACCATCCCGCGCTAACTGGACATGTGTACAGCGCACTTTTGGTGGAAATGTCGGTTGGTGTGGGGCGAGCTGTCATATTTGGTATCAGAGCTCTAGGTTGTGTAGTTAACCTAGGGAAAGACACTAGGGAGAGATAGTACGTATATGAGAGCGCGTATTTGTGATTACTTTGGTTTTCAAAAGCTATATATATACTATTAGTAGTATAAGGATGAAGTCGTATTACACTAGCACCACTATGAGGTTGTTAATCGTTTTCTCTTTACAGATTGAACGATGAGTCGAGACACGAGGGGTGCTGGTAGAGGGACCAATAATGGAAATGCTGCTGACATGAGGACGATGTTCACTAACTTCATTAGGGAGATGCTTAGGGATGTTCAGGGAGCAGTTCCCAATCCTCGAAATGGTGGTGGTCTAGTAGTGCAGGCGCCTAGGGCAGATTTTGCCAAGTTGTGCAAGGATTACACTAACCTTGGTGGGAAGCTGTTCAACGGAACGGAGTCGGCTACAGATGTTCAGGATTAGTTGGATAGCAGTGATCGTATCTTCGACGACTTGGGTATTGAGGATGCGATGAAGAGAAGGCTAGCGTCTCGTCAGCTGCAAGGGCGAGCGATGAATTGGTGGAATGCCATTAGAACAGCTACCCCAGAAGACCAGGTTACGTAGGATTCGTTCAAGGCTCGCTTTAGCGAGAAGTTCATTCCAGCTGCCCAGAAGTCAGCGTTGTTTAAGAGATTCTTGGAACTCAAGCAGAATGGTAGGGCAATCTCTGACTATATTGCTGAATTCGACACTTTGTCTAAGTATGGATTATCCCTTATCGATACTCCTGAGAAGAAGAATGAGAAGTTCAGTACTAGTTCGGATGGATACTTGGGGGAAAGGCTTATCAACCACATCGATGAGACTTTTGAATTGATTGTGGGGAAAGCTTTGAGATCAGAGAATCTTTACCTAAGTCAAAGACTGAGGTTGCATCTGCAGAAGGGCCAAAACCGCAAGCGAGCGGTGGACGCAAGAACAACTCTTAGAACAAGAGAAAGCAGAACCAATCTAAGGATGGGCAGAGAAAGAGCAAGAAAGATGTTGAGTGCTTCAGCTATGGTAAGAAGGGCCATTATGCCAAAGATTGTCGGGCCAAGTCAGTGGATAAGTAGTGCTTCAATTGTGGCAAGTGGGACATTTCAAGGATAAGTGTCCACAACCTCTTAAGGAGAAGCAGATTGTGAAATCGTATGCTATTAATGTTTTTCCTTCTTCGTCGAATGCCCCAACTGCGGCGGAGAAAGGAAAGAATGTCGTCATTCAGGGTATGCTTTCTATTTATGATGTACCAGTTCGAGTTTTGTTTGATACTGGGGCTTCCCGTTCCTTCATATCTAGTGACCTGGTAGATAGGTTGGGACTGGAACCCGAGATAGACGATAGACTGTTGGTTGTGACGAAGCCGATTAGTGGTTCGACTAACCTTAGTATGATTTGCCGAAATTTGGTCTTATCGAGTCATCGATGTATGTTTGTTTGTGATTGCTTTGTTTTGGGCTTTACTAGGTATGGCATTATATTGGGGGTCGATTGGCTCCAAAGATACGGGGTGGTGGTAGACTGTGAGGGCTTTTTGGTGACAGTTAGAGCGAATGATGGGCAGAGGGTAGTGTTTGGTAGTCTACCTAGTGATGGGGTAATGTCTAGTTTTATAAATTCCCTCGACATCCTGCATGATGAGTTGTCAAATGTGCCCGTGGTTGGCCAGTATCCGGACGTCTTCGAGGAAGTGACCGGACTTCCACCACACCGAGAGATTGAGTTCCGTATTGATTTAGTGAAAGATGCCAGACCTATAGTAATGCCGCTTCGTCATATGGCACCAAGGGAGCAGCGAGAGCTCGGGGTGCAAGTAAGAGATCTTTTGAAGAAGGGGTTTATTAGAAGAAGTGTCTCCAAGTGGGAGCACCAGTTGTGTTTGCCACTAAGGCGGATGGTTCCCTTTGTTTGTGTGTAGACTATCGCGAGTTGAATAAGGTGACAAGGAAGAATAAGTATCCTCTACCAAGGATAGATGATTTGTTTGAACAACTGGAAGGAGCAAGAGTGTTCTCCCAGTTGGACCTCGCGACAGGATTTCATCATCTTCGAGTAGCGGCTGAGAGTGTTCCGAAAACAGCATTTAGGATGCCGTCTGGATTTTATGAGTGGTTGGTCATTCCATTTGGGTTGACCAATGCACCAGCATACTTCATGGATCTTATGAATCGAGTATTCAGAGATCAGCTGAATAAGTTTGTTCTTGTGTTCGTAGACGACATCCTTGTTTACTCGAGGACAGTGGATGAACACAAGAGACATTTGAGGATAGTGATGGAGGTGTTGAGAAAACACCAATTAAAAGCGAAGTTTTCTAAGTGTCACTTCTGGAGGAGGGAAGTGAGATTCTTTGGCCACGTTGTTTCGGAAAATGGTATTGCCGTGGACCCTGCGAAGGCGGCTACGGTACAGGATTGGTCTACGCCGAAGAATGCAACAGACGTAAGAAGCTTATTGGGGTTAGCTGGATATTATCGTAAGTTTATCCAGGACTTCTCCAAGATAGCAGTGCCGTTGACTCAGTTGAATAAGAAGAATCATCACTTCGTCTGGGATGGAGAGTGTGAGAATGCATTCAAGAGTCTAAAAGAAAAGTTGACGCATGCGCCAGTATTAGCCATTCCTAAAGGGAATGAAGAGATAACGGTATACACGGATGCTTGTGGTACCGGACTAGGTGCTGTATTGATGCAAGGAGGTAGGGTTGTAGCTTATGTTAGTCGGCAATTAAAGCCGCATGAGAAAAGGTATCCTACCCATGATTTGGAACTAGCAGCGATCGTGTTCGCATTGAAGATGTGGAGACGTTATCTCTTAGGAGAAAGATTTCAATTGTTTACCGATCATAAATCGTTAAAGTATCTCTTCTCTCAGAAGGATCTAAATCTCCGACAGTAGAGATGGTTAGAGTTCTTGGCCTCGTATGATTTTGATATCGCAAATACACCTAGGAAAGGCAATGCGGTAGCCGATGCCTTGAGTAGGAGACATGCCAGTTTAGGGGCTATGTTTCTTGAATGGAAGCAACTGGAGTATATCGCAGGGTCTGATTTCAGACCAAAGTGTGAATTAGATCCAGAGATGTTAGCTAGATTGACGATCAGACCCACCTTGATTGAGAGGATTGGTTCCAGTCAGAGGGGCGATCCTAATTTATTGGAAATCATCTCCAAGTTAGAGATGGACATCGATGGTGAGGAGATGAATTTGTATGGGCTTGATCGAGAAGGATGGCTTAGAAAGAATGGAAGACTAGTTGTACCCAACGTGAACGGTTTGAGAGATGAAGTGCTTAGAGAATGTCATCACTCAAAACTGACTATACACCCCAGTTGTGATAAGATGTATCGAGACATGAGACAGACTTACTACTGGGAAGGGATGAAAAGAGACGTTGGGAAGTTTATATCCAAATGCATGAATTGCCAGCTAGTTAAAGCCGAGCAAAAGAAGCCTAGTGGGTTGTTGCAACCATTAGAAATTCCCGAATGGAAATGGGAACAAGTCTCGATTGATTTTATTGATTGTTTACCAAGGACTAGATCGGGACATGATAGCATTTGGGTAATTGTGGATCGATTGACTAAGAGTGCAAGATTTGTACCAATCAAATCGACCAGAACGGCAGCTAAGTTAGCAGAATTGTATATGAAGTGGGTAGTGAGATTTCATGGAATATCTAAAAGCATTGTGAGTGACCGAGACCCGTTGTTTACTAGTGGGTTCTGGAAGAGCTTACAAGAGGCTCTGGGGTCGAAACTATATCTCAGTATCGCGTATCATCCTCAAACTGATGGTCAGACAGAGAGGGTGAATCATATATTGGAAGATCTCTTGAGAGCTTGTATATTGGATTTTGGTGGATCATGGGATTACCATTTGCATCTAGTAGGTTTGCATATAATAATAGGTACCAATCTAGTATCGGTATGGCTCCATATGAAGCTTTGTACGGAAGGCCGTGCAACTCACCATCATGTTGGATAGAGACCGGTGAGAAGTTTATGCTTGGACCAGATGTGGTAAGAGAAACCTCGGACAAGATTAAGATCATCCAACAACGAATGAAGGCTGCCTAAGATAGGCAGAAGAGTTATGCTGATAAGAGGAGAAGAGACTTAAAATTCTCCGTGGGTGACTTGGTGTTCTCAAGGTTTCTCCATTGAAGAGTGTGATACGATTTGGTAGGAGAGGCAAGTTGGCACCAAGATTTGTTGGCCCATTTCCATTTCTCGAGCATGTTGAGAATTTGGCGTATAGAGTTGACTTACCAGAGAAGATGGCGGGAGTTCTCAACGTATTTCATGTTTCCCAGTTAAGGAAGTTCGTGCACGATCCAGATATGACTATTTCACCTGATCAGTTAGAGGACTTCGAAGTGGAACCCGAGGCGGTTGGGAACCGCAAACCGATTCGTATTGTCGAGCACGATACGAGCAACTTCGAAGGAAGGCGGTGAAGCTAGTCAAGGTTCACTGGGGCGAGAACGAGAATGACTGTACTTGGGAGACAAAAGAGAGCATTAAGAAGACGTATCCAGAACTCTTTGCCTGGTAAGATTTACTTTACAATTTAGTTATTCTACATGCTAGGATAGACATGTTTTGCTTGTTTTTCTTGTAGTTTCATAATTGATAAGCATGCGGGACCTTTTGTGTGTTATGATTAGGGAATTTTGAGGGCAAAATTTCTTAAGGGACGGAGATTGTAACAACCTACATTCTATGCATCGGAGGATCATTGAATATTTATTTCTTTCCCATATGAAGTCGTATGGTCATGTAACTTTGGGAAACAACCGTTAGAGTCATTTCCCATGTTCATGATTTTTGCCAATTTTTAAATGACCGTTTTGCCCCTAGCTGATCTTGTTTTGGCCATAAATTTTGATTGTTAAGGAATTTTTACATGAAACCACTTCCATTAGATTCGTTAGATGGTTTATCTTTCCGTAGAGTGGTCACATGTGAGAAACGGACTTACCGTTTAGGAGATATGGCTGAAATAAGGTTTGGAAGGTGAAAAGCAGCTTAACCGGGCCAAATGAGGTGATTAGCAAATGGGCCCACAACCCATTTTGGGATTAGGGTTATGGGGAGGCTAAAATGAATTAGGGTTTCATTTCATTTCAGTTTTCTAGCCTCCACTTACCTCTAAGAAACCCTAAAAATGGCCTCCAACCTCTAAATCACCTCCAAATCACTTTCTACTTGAAGATTGGGCTTAACAACATCAAATCAAGAGAGATCAACACCAAATCAAGAATAGAGCTGTTGTTTAGTATTGGGATTCGCACCAAATCAGAGATTTATTTCAGATTTAAGTTGTATTTGTGGCTAAGGTGAGTGATTTGCATAGTTACTCACTAATTATGGTTGATTAAGGGTAATTTGTGAAGATTAGCGAATTTATACATTAATAAATTCTGGAAAAATACTTATAAATTCTTAAATAATGTTTTAGACCTCTGATATGAATTTGAGTTAGTTTGGTTAAGTTTTACTAATCATATCATTAGTTATGCCTAAACATGCTTAAGGGAAATTATGGGGTTTTGGCTATGTTTGATCCATTTTAACCTATCATATTGATGTTTTGGTGTTTGAGGTCACTTCTACTTATTGCTATGACTTTGTGGTATGCTCTGTGGTTGATTAGAATACTTAGAATGGTCGAAAACGTCGTCGAGAGGCGTATAAAATGTTCACTGGAAAAGTTGCAGAAAAACAGTGCAGGCTTTTGGATCGGATCGGGTTGATGGGCTCGGACCGGGCAAAGGATCACCGAACCGAACCGTTGCTTAGCACAAGAGAAAGTATGGCAAAAAGGAAGGCCACAAAGGTGGAACTGGGATCAGATCGGGCTAAGGAAGGGGGATCGGATCGGAGTGGATGGGAATAAGGAAGGAGATCAGATCGGACCAGAAGGCCAAGCCAGGAGCTAAGAGAGTGGAGGACCCGAACCGAACCGATGAAGCAAACTAATGGAGCAAAAAGGGAACCTGAACCGAACCAATACGACGTGAAGGACCCGAACCGAACCGAGATGCATATACTTGACCGAACCAAACTGATGGCAAGGTGTAATCCGAACCGATCCAGTATTGACTAATAACCCGAGATGCAAAGGTAGTCCAAGTTGGAAGTTAGAGCTCAGGATCCAGTTGTGAACCAATGAGTTCACTTCGTGATTGGACTTTGCTGAGGGACGTGTGCTAAGGAGTTGTCGACGTTCATAACTTCGATTCACCACTGAAATGAATGATGGGCTACATTGTCAGTGCAATAGAGTCACTATGACTCGAGTGGCAAAGTGATCGTAGGAAGACTACGTTATCAGTGCAGTATAGTCACTATGACTCGAGGGGCAAAGTGATCGTAGTAGGACTATGAGCCAGTGCAGATGGGGTGAACAACTCCATGGGTCAAAGTGGACATAGTAAAGGATTAGTAAGGCTATGAGCCAGCGCAGATGGAGTGAACAACTCCATGGGGCAAAGTGGACGTAGCGAAGGATTAGTGGCTATGGATCAGTGCAGATGAAGCCAATATGACTTCATGGGGCAAGGTGATCGTAGCAAAGTATTGGGTGATCGAAGTGGTGAATATCGTACGCTTTACGCACTGTTTGCGAACAAATTATACAATTGTAAACAATTGTAAAATCCGTTCGGCTTTCCTAAACAACAAGTATTGTTGTAGAGGGTGTCGAACTCTGGGACCAAAAATATTTTAATTAATAAATCCAATCAAGTTATTCCGGGATTTTTGATTGATTGAAAACACAGAAAATAACAACAATTAAATAAAAAGAGAGATTTATATAATAGGAGAAATCAATTAGGGGATAATGACATAGATTAGATTCACACTCATCAATAGCCAACAAATAAATATAGATCTAATTCATGTTTCTGTCACAAACACGAATCAACGATAAATAGATTCTTAGAAACAAATAAGTAAATAGCGACAAGCATAGCCTATGCAGGAGCTGAGCTCTTAAACAACCATAGACTATCAGGACAGATTCACAAATTAATTTCTAAACCCCTAAAATTAGATCTAATTCTGATAATTGTTAGATCGAACACGAATATACCTTGTGAAGTAGCATAGCTCTTAAACGACACAGAATATGAAGGTTCAGATATAACCCTTTATTCAGATCCAGATCTACATGTATACAGTCCTCATCTATTGGCTATGTGATTCATGTTGAATCATATCTGTTAGCGTCATCACCCCCTAATCAAAGAGGATTAGCTAGACATAGCTAAAGAAGAAGAGAAAAGGAAAATAACAGACATGAACATAAATAAAACTTAAAATAAAATAACAACTGAGAGAAAGGTGAAGAAGAGTTTTATTCCAAGAAGAGAATTACATAATAAAACTAAGTGTGTTTTTACATGAATGAGATACAAGGTATTTATAGCTGATATGACAAAGACTACTTGCCAAATTCCACAATGTAGGACTAAAGAATTAGCCCAAATAACACATAAGCTAGTGTGAATGGGGTTGTAGAGTAAGAGGCCTTGTAAGTGAGCCAGTGTGAACGCGTGCAGTGCATGAATGAGAAGCCTTGCAAAGGAGCTAATGTGAACGCTACATGAGTGAAATGGTCTGCAATTGAGCCAACGTGAACACAATATGAGTCTTTAGTGATCCAAATCTACCCAACTGAACTCTATTTGCAACCGTTCTTCAAGCTTTAAACTCTTCAAGCTTTAGCAATTTTAACTTCACTCTTTTTCAGCAAATTCTTCATGCTTCATTCATCAAATGCTCTAAACCATGATTCTTGTCAACAATCTGAAAACACAGCTATAAATACACAATATCAATTATTTAAAAGATAAAATAAAATAAATATGCGGATAAAATATACACATTTACGTGTATATCAAATACACCCACACTTATCTTTTTATTCGTCCTCGAATAAACTAAACTCAGATATGTCACACTTTCGTTGGAAACACGATTGCATTTAGCATATGCAACAAGCCGTTAAACCTCTGGGTGTCCCCAGTAGGACGAGTGTTGTCTCGTGAGGGTGTTCAGCGGATACTACCCACAAAATCCAAAACGTCTTATGTACGCGGATTAATCAAACAATATATTTAAGGTTTTTCACATTCCAAGGATTTCGCCTAACTTCAATAATAACGGTTTAGCCCCAAATTGTCCATCCCATAATTAGTGAAAAAATGAACAAAACTTTTCAAGCTGAATCGTAATTCCTTGATAACACTGTAATTGTCTTGAAGGTTAAGAGCGTCGTGTCAACCAAAGTTCTACACATCGACAATGTGCACCCAATCATTTATTCAACCTTTTTTTTTCTGAATAATTTTGCACCAGTGTAACTGTAATGTATTGGATATGAGTTATGCATAGATGAAGGAAAAATTTGTAAGTTCTAAAAATATTCTAGATAAGAGGGTAAGTTTATTAGTTGAACTTCAGGCTACAAAAGATAAAGTAATACTAAGGCACATATGGACATTTTGTTTCCTTTCATCTCCTCAACTACAATCCTTGCTTCTAAGTACGGTATGATGGATGCGGATGGAATAAATGGATGCTTTATAGTCAAGAATGATGAATGACTATTTTATTCAGAGAGACTCTCTCTTTATTTCAATTTTTTTTCTTTTCTCTTCTTTTTTTTTCTTTCTTTCGTTTTTTTTTTTGCATGATGAATGATAAATGGAGATGGAATGGAATGGTGCCGTACATTATTTCATTTGATTCCTCCTCTACTAAACCAATACTTCTTGAAAGGAAAGTTTTGTGCCCTAGTTACTCTACTTCTATAACCTTAATTCAATACACAAGTCTGGATTGATGTTATACAAAAGGCCGAAAGGAATGATAAGCAAAGTTTCGTAAGATAGATAACCCATATAAAATAAGATGTGGTATATGGTTATCCTACCTTAAAACAAGTACGGAGTGGGTGGTGTAATATTGGTATAAAAAGTGAAGTTTTTAACCTTTGAAAATAATTCAGTGAAAAGGTTTTTGAGTATACCAATATAAGAGAAAAACTTGTCGAAACATGGATGTAAATCGACTACAACTTGGGTTTGAATAATGTGGTGTATTGAAGAATAACGCTACAATGAGTCATTTCTCCTTTAACCGGGCCAAGTGGAATTTAGAACTTACAAGTGTGAAAATTTGAGTGAGAAAAAATATTATGCATGAAAACGAACTTAGAAAATCCAACAAATGTAAGTGCAAAATCATTATTATTTATTTATTTATTTTTTATTTTGATTATTTTTACTTGCACATTCTAACATGTATAACAAAGATTGACACGCTTACTCCAGAACACGACTAACGTCTGCACAGTCTCAAACTAGCATCTTAAAAAGACACATTACGACTCAATGAATAAATAATGTTCATTCCCATCACCCAACAATTCAACTTATCAAACAAGAACCAAGGTGTTATTTATGAATTTCAGTTAATCCTTGTTCAATGAATGACCTAGATCATAAAATTTGATTGCTAATGAAATGTGAATTCCCCCCACACTTGAGTGTGACTGTGTCCTCATAGTCTTAATCAGACATATCTTAGTGAAAGGGAAAAACAAATAAGAGAATATTTACATATGTACAAAAGAGGGTTAGTGCGTCTTACCGAATGTAATGTGGCTCATGGAGGACCATGAGCTCTTCCTCTTGGTTGGGTATTGGTTCCAAGTAAGGTTTAAGGCGTTGACCATTGACCTTAAAGGATGATCCATCAGTTGGATTCTAAATTTCTACCGCACCATACCGAAAAACAGTCCGTACAGTGTAAGGTCCTGTCCATCTAGATTTTAGCTTACTCGGAAATAGATGCAGTTTTGAGTCATACAAGAGAACTTCTTGTCCTGGCATGAAAGTTTTACGTAAAATCGATTTATCATGAAAAACTTTTGTTCTGTCCTTGTAAATTCGTTCATTTTCATAGGCATCATTTCTAATTTCATCAAGTTCATTAAGTTGAAGCTTCCTATGTTCACCTGCTTGCTCTAAATCAAGATTCAAAGTTTTTATTGCCCATAACGCCTTATGTTCTAGTTCAACTGGCAAGTGACATGGCTTACCAAAAATCAACTGATAAGGGGACATACCCAAGTTGGTTTTGAAAGCGGTGTGGTAAGCCCAAAGCGCTTCGGTTAACTTTTGGGACCAATCTTTACGATTTCGATTCACAGTTTTCTCAAGAATTTGTTTAATCTGCCTATTCGATACTTCAACTTGCCCACAAGTTTGAGGATGGTAAGGAGTAGATAACTTGTGGGTTATCGAATACTTTCTCATGAGAGCTTCAAAAGAACGATTACAGAAGTATGTACCATTATCACTGATTATTGTGCGAGGTGTGCCAAACCTAGAAAAGATGTTTTCTTTCAAGAAGCGCACAACAACCTTGTTATCATTTGTTTTGCATGGAACAGCTTCGACCCATTTGGAAACATAATCAACAGCTAAGAGAATGTAAAGGTTCCCAAAAGAATTAGGGAAGGGTCCAATGAAATCTATACCCCACACATCAAAAATTTCTACCTCTAGAATGGGGTTCAGGGGCATCATATTCCGTATAGAAATTTTCCCTAAGAATTGACATCGATCACAAGTTTTGCAAAATTCGTATGCGTCTTTGAAAAGGGTGGGCCAGTGGAAACCCGATCGGAGAACCTTTTCGGCTGTCTTTTTGGGACCGAAGTGACCACCACAGGCTTGGTCATGACAGAAAGAGAGGACACTGTGAGTTTCAGTGTCTGGAACACACCTTCGAATGATTTGATCGGGACAATACTTGAAAAGATAGGGGTCGTCCCAATAAAAATGTTTCACTTAGGAAAAGAATTTGTGTTTATCCTGCTTAGACCAAAAAGAAGAGGTCTGCTTAGTGACTAAGTTGTTGACAATGTCAGCAAACCAAGGATCAGTGGATAGAGAAAACAGCTGTTCATCAGGGAAATTCTCGTTGATCGGAAGAGAAGAAGACGGGGCATTTGGAAGACGAGACAAGTGGTCCGCAATAACGTTGTCAGATCCTTTTTTATCCTTAATGGTAGGGTCAAATTCTTGAAGTAGAAGGATCCAACGAATGAGACGAGCCTTAGCATCCTTTTTAGAGAAAAGATACCTAAGTGCGGAATGATCAGTATAAATCGTGATGTGTGAGCCAACTATATAAGGCCTGAATTTTTCTAGAGCAAAAAAAACTGCCAAAAGTTCTTTTTTAGTGGTCGTATAATTGATTTGGGCATCGTTCAAAGTCTTACTCGCATAGTAAATGACGTGAAGAATCTTATCGATACGTTGTCCTAGGACAGCGCCAACAGCGAAATTCGAGGCATCACACATGATTTCAAAAGGCAGCTTCCAGTTGGGAGAGCAGATGATCGGAGCAGAGACAAGTTCATTTTTAAGATGCTCAAAAGATGAAATGCAATCAGAATTGAAATCGAAAGGAGCATCCTTACCAAGATGATTGGTCAAAGGTCGAGTGATTTTGCTAAAATCTTTTATAAAGCGACGGTAAAAACCAGCATGACCTAAAAAGGATCGGATATCCTTAACGGATTTGGGAATGGGAGGATTCGAGATAACTTCGATTTTGGCTTTGTCTACTTCAATTCCTTTGTTAGAGATGACATGTCCCAAAACAATGCCATGTTTAACCATGAAGTGACACTTTTCCCAATTAGGCGTTAAGTGCTTATCTTCGCAACGGTTAAGAACAAGATCCAGGTGATGTAAACATTCAGTGTAGGAATCCCCGAAGATGGAAAAATCATCCATGAACACTTCCAAAAATCGCTCGATCATATCAGAAAAAATGCTAATCATGCACCTCTGAAAGGTTGCAGGTGCATTACAGAGACCAAAAGGCATACGTCGGTATGCAAATGTACCAAATGGACAAGTGAAAGTGGTTTTCTCTTGGTCCTCAGGAGCGATAGGTATTTGATTATAGCCCGAGTACCCGTCAAGGAAACAATAGTACTTGTGAATAGCTAGTCTTTCTAACATTTGATCGATAAATGGAAAAGGGAAATGATCCTTTCGTGTTGCAGCATTAAGTTTCCTATAGTCAATGCAAACACGCCAACCGGTCTGGGTGCGGGTTGGGATAAGCTCGTTAGCTTCATTTTGGATCACGGTGATCCCTGATTTCTTAGGTACGACATGAATTAGACTAACCCATTGACTATCAGAAATCGGGTAGATGATTCCATTGTCAGGGCATTTAAGGATTTCATCACGAACTGCTTCTTTCATGATGGGGTTTAGTCGACACTGGGGATCCCGAGTGGGTTTGGCATCATCTATAAGATGGATTCGATGTTGGACTATCGAAGGACTAATCCCCTAAATATCAGCCATGGACCAACCAATTGCTTCCTTATTTTTCTTAAGGATGGGAAGGAGCAATTGTTCCTGCTCTAAAGTATGGTCAGAAGTGATAATGATAGGAAAATTTCATTGTCTCCTAAGTAAGCGTACTTAAGATGACTGGGAAGCACTTTGAGTTCAGATTTTGGGGACGACTCAACCGAAGAAATTGGTTGAGGGATAGACTCATTTGTGAGAGGCTCGACAGGAATCGAATCAGAGACATTTTCGGGAATATCTTGAAATAATGTTTCATAATTTGATTCAATTTCATTGCTCAGATGGTCAAGATCAGATTCATTATCGTGGACAGCATGGATTTCAGAAAACTGGTCCACAAAAGAGTTAGGAGAGTTTTCAGTTCTGAAGATGTTTAGCTCAACAGTCATGTTACCGAAAGAAAGTTTAATAGACCCATTTCTACAGTTGATGAGAGCATTAGAGGTTGCTAAGAAGGGTCGTCCTAGAATCAAAGTGATCTGGTTTGCAGGATTGCTAACCTGTTGAGTTTCTAAGACAATGAAATCAACTGGAAAGATGAATTCACCAATTTTGATCAACACATCCTCGATTTCGCCCGAAGGTTTCTTAATTGAACGGTCAGCAAGCTGAAGGGTAACCTTGGTGGGTTTCAGTTCTCCTAGCCCTAATTGGCGATAGACGTAATATGGAAGCAAGTTAACACTAGCACCTAAGTCTAGTTTATCGATTTTCTTGTCCCCAATAGTACATGATATTGTGGGGGCAGCCAGGATCTTTGTATTTCACTGGCATTGATTGGGACAAGACTTCGCTTAGAGTTGCTGCTAGAAACACTTTCTTAGGTACTTGTGTATGACGTTTTTGAGTGCACAAATCTTTTAGAAATTTCGCGTACTGTGGAACTTGTTGTATAATATCTAAAAGAGGAATGTTCACTTTAACTTGCTTAAATATTTCAAGGATTTTTTCTAGCTGGTCCGTCTTTTTCCTAGGTCGGAGTCTATGAGAAAATGGAGCAGACAACTCAGTAGGTTGGGCTACTTGAGTTTGAGGATGGTCCTTATAAGAAATTGGCTCGATGTTTTGATCTGAGTTGGTCGAATTTTCGATAGGGTTTGGAAGATCATCCGGTAAAGCATTTGTGTTGACCACATGGTTGTCAATCTTTTTGCCAGATCTAAGAGTCGTGACCGCATTCAAGTGACTAATATTTGAATCTTAAATTATGTGAATTTGGTTAGAGTTGGGATTTTGACGGTTGGGGTTTGGAATGGGTTGACTCGGGAAGGTGTCTCTTTCCCGTTCGCTTACCGAAGTGGCTAACTGACTCATTTGCATTGCAAGTTTAGCGATCGATTGACTCGTGTTTTGCATGTGCGAAGTCAATAAATTTTGAAGATTGGTATTTGATTGGAGATTTTGAGTCGTCGCTTTAGTCAATTCTTCGAGAGTTTTCTCCAGTGATGTCAATCGTTTATTGTCTTGGGGAACAAAAGATTGTTGCGCTTGGTTTTGAGAAGGTGGCATAGGATGTTGGAATTGAGTTTGTTGAAAGGGAGGTTTCGAAGGATTATTCGAAAATGATTGAAAAGGAGGTCGAACCACACTAAAATTTGCATTGTTTTGGGTCCAAGAGAAGTTTGGATGGTTTCTCCAACCTGGATTGTACGTTGCGGAGAATGGGTCATTCCTAGCTTTGTTAAATGCGTTGAGTTGTTCCAATGAATGTAGGCATTGATCAGCTATGTGGTTAGGATCGTTACATTTGTAACATGAGGTCTGAGACGCTTGAGCTTGATTTATTTGAGTTGATGAAAGGACATTATCAAATTTCGATATCATTGCGTCTATTTTTGCTTCTAAGGCTACTGATGATCCTACCGAATGAGCGTTAGATCGGGAATAAATTGATTTCTCGTTAGATCTTTCCCATTGAGCTGATTTTTCAGCCAAATTTTCGAGAAATTGCCAAGCGGCATTGTTCTCTTGGGCTAGAAAATTTCCTTGGCACATCGATTCGAGCATGGTTCGAGAGTTATTTTCAAGTCCATCGTATAAAATTTGACAAAGAGTCCATTTTTCGAAATTGTGATGTGGACATTTGACTAGAAGCTCTTTAAATCTTTCAAAATATTTTGCAAAGGATTCACCCCCAAATTGATGAAAATTGACGATTTCGTTTCGAATTTTGGATGTTTTTTCCAGAGGGTAAAATTTCTTTAGAAAAATGTTCACAAATTCACCCCAAGTTCCAATTGTATTTGAAGGCAAGCTATACAACCATTTCTCAGCATAATCGATAAGTGCAAATGGAATTAACCTAAGTTTGATTCCATCGTCACTTAATTGATGAAATTTCATGTTTGCACAAACTTGTTCAAATTTGGTCAGGAAAATATAAGGATCATCACATTCTAGATTGCCGAACTTTGGAAGAGTATTTATGTGATTCGAATGAATTTCAAAGTGGTTACCCGTTGGGGCGGGCAATATGATGCAGGAAGTAATAGAAACCCGATCGAGGAAATATCTATCCATAAGAGATCGAGGGGGATTGTCTTCGGCCATGGTTAAAGGAAGGTTTGTTCGAACTAAACGATTATCTGAAGGATCACGATTCCAATGACGCATGCACTAGCGAGAAGAATAAGGGAAGAGGAGAAAAAACAAATTTGAGAAGCGATTTTTTTATTTTTATTTTACAAAACGAGAATTTTTTTGAATTTTTTTTTTTAGAGAAAAAGAATTAGACACAAAAGATTTTTTTTAATGAACCTAATGCAATTTACAATTTCTAGAATTATATAATGACGGTTTAATTTATTTCAACAAAAGACTTCTCAGCCAGTTAATAGACAGGAGTTATCGGTGCACCAGGAATCACCCTAGCAATGCAGCCGAAGGTTTAAGTACCTTCATAGGAACAACCGATATAATATTTACGAATCACCGTAATATTTATAAACAGTTATTACTCTGCCGTAGTCTAGACACTGAGAAAAAATCCGTTAGAACTAAACCAATTTTTCAAAATATAATGAAGTCCCTAGAAAATAAAAACATAACTAAGATGAATGCAATTTTTTTTTTAATCAGTCACGGAATGAACAGTGTCAGGACAGTCACAGAACAGTCAATTGCAGAAATAACTAAAAAAAACAAAAAAAATATTTACAAGCAAGCCGATGCCCTGCAGAAGATTTTTACAAGCAATGTCTATAAATTTTTTTTATTTGCAGCAGCGGTCCCTGTAGAGATAGAAAATACTCACCTTGATCGGCAGTCCGTCCAGTGCAGTTGAGTCGCGCTAGCGCGTTCACACCCCACTTGGTGTGCAACCGCTCGAACACTGAATAGTCCTCTGCTTTTTGTTGTTGTCGCCTCCTATTATTTGCCTAACTTCGCTGCAGTTAAGACCTTTTTCTAATTTCCACTGTACCTGTTTTCGAAAAATTTCTCCTTTTTTTTAAAGAAAAGAAAATAAAAAAAATGAAAAGAAAACAAAACAAAAGGGAATGTACACCACAAAGATTACTAACAACTCAATTAAGAAAACAAAAGGAAATTTTTTTATTTAAGAAAAGGCAAAAAATAAACAAGAGAAACAAACACAAAAATAAAACCTAAAAGCCTAATAAAATTAAAACTAAGTCGGCCCACAAACCCACTAACCCACTAGTCCCTACGCAGCTCAAGAAGAAAGGCACAGTCTAAATTAATTTCGAGAACACCGTTGTCAAGCGCTCAAAACAAACAATTTTCGCAATAATTCTCTGCTAAAATAAAAAGGGCAAAACCAAAACTCCAAAATAAAAATCAAATTGTTCGAGGCCCAATTTGCTTTCACAAGTCCAATACGCTCTGTTTGGTGGGTTGAATTATGGATTCGCGAATTTCGGTATTTGGATATTTGGTGGATTCAGGCGATATGGGGAGAAGTCTTGGGTTCGTAGATGTTCCGTAGCTGTGTGTGGTGTTGAATTTGTGGTGTAGTTTGGTTTGTTTGAGGAAGTGTAGGCTGAAGAGGAATGGTGTATGGAAGCTTTGTATGTTTGTTGAAGGGGGGATTACCAGTTTGATGCTAGCTGATTGGATGGGTTTGGTGGTCAGGAAGTGGGCTGTTTTACTACAGCTTGCAGGTGGAGGAATGAGGCTTGTAAACGTGATTTTTGAGTTTTGTGAAGTAGCCGTTCAATTTGGAATGATGGGGGGATTTTGTATGGGAAATGAATATTGAGGTGTTGATGTTGACTGCGGTACGGTGGTCTGGTGAATGAATGGATGGTGTGGACGGAATTGAATATGTGATGTGTGATATGGGGGTGAGTTTGTATGGGAAAGTTTTGTTTGTGAGGTATATGGCAGTGTTGGATGTAGGGGCAGTTGTATGGAGTTGCGCTGATGGTTATGAAGCGGGGATGCGCTACTTGTTTGAAAGTGGAGCAGGGTGGTCTGCTTTGTGTTGTGGAGGCTTGCGGTAAAGGGCTTGTGGTGTAGGTGTTGCTGAGTGCGATTTGGAGGAAGGTTGCTTGGCCGGTGGAGGGATGATTTTGGGGTTTTGAAGCTGAAAGCAGGTGGAGTGTTGTGAAGAGGTAAAAATGGACGTGAATGGTAGGCTTTTTGTGGACTGGAGGATTTGGTGACCTGTATGATTTGTGATATTTGATGGTTGTCTGAGAATTATGATGAAAACTGGCAAGGGAGAATTTGTGAAGTTGGTACTTGGTGATTTATTTGTAGGCGTGAGGAATAGAAGGAAACCGATATTATTATTATTATTATTTTTATTGAAAATGGTAAGGAATCTGAAAAGAGGGAAGATTGAAAACGAGCAAGACAAATGGAAAGAAATTGAATAAAATTTGGCAAGTTTTTTTTTAATAGAGATTATTAAGAAATGGAATACAGTGTAGTGGGAAAGAAATTAAAAGGCAATGAAAGGGGAAACAAATCAATCAAAAATTGCAATTTTTTTTCTCTTGGTAGGAAGATTATAGTATCAATGATCAAATACCTAATCAACCAACAAGATTTTTTTTCCTATTTATACAAGAAAATAAAAGGAAAAAAAATAAAATAATTTTTTTTATAAATAAAAAAAAATATATATAAAATAAGAAAACTATAACTCGAAGGATTTAAAAATAAAAATTATTTTGGTCCCCGGCAACGGCGACAAAATTTGTTTGCGAACAAATTATACAATTGTAAACAATTGTAAAATCCGTTCGGCTTTCCTAAACAACAAGGATTGTTGTAGAGGGTGTCGAACTCTGGGATCAAAAATATTTTAATTAATAAATCCAATCAAGTTATTCCAGGATTTTTGATTGATTGAAAACACAGAAAATAACAGCAATTAAATAAAAAGAGAGATTTATATAATAGGAGAAATCAATTAGGGGATAATGACATAGATTAGATTCACACTCATCAATAGCCAACAAATAAATATAGATCTAATTCATGTTTCTGTCACAAACACGAATCAACTATAAATAGATTCTTAGAAACAAATAAGTAAATAGCGACAAGCATAGCCTATGCAGGAGCTGAGCTCTTAAACAACCATAGACTATCAGGACAGATTCACAAATTAATTTCTAAAACCCTAAAATTAGATCAAAGTCTGATAATTGTTAGATCGAACACGAATATACCCTGTGAAGGAGCATAGCTCTTAAACGACACAGAATATGAAGGTTCAGATCTAACCCTTTATTCAGATCCAGATCTACATGTATACAGTCCTCATCTATTGGCTATGTGATTCATGTTGAATCATATCTGTTAGCGTCATCACCCCTTAATCAAAGGGGTTAGCTAGACATAGCTAAAGAAGAAGAGAAAAGGAAAATAACAGACATGAACATAAATAAAATATAAAATAATATAACAACTGAGAGAAATGTGAAGAAGAGTTTTATTCCAAGAAGAGAATTACAGAATAAAACTAAGTGTGTTTTTACATGAATGAGATACAAGGTATTTATAGCTGATATGACAAAGACTACTTGGCAAATTCCACAATGTGGGACTAAAGAATTAGCCCAAATAACACATAAGCTAGTGTGAACGGGGTTGTAGAGTAAGAGGCCTTGTAAGTGAGCCAGTGTGAACGCGTGCAGTGCATGAATGAGAAGCCTTGCAAAGGAGCTAATGTGAACACTACATGAGTGAAATGGTCTGCAACTGAGCCAATGTGAACACAATATGAGTATTTAGTGAGCCAAGTCTACCCAACTGAACTATATTTGCAATCGTTCTTCAAGCTTTAAACTCTTCAAGCTTTAGTAATTTTAACTTCACTCTTTTTCAGCAAATTCTTCATGCTTCATTCATTAAATGCTCTAAACCATGATTCTTGTCAACAATCTGAAAACACAGCTATAAATACACAATATCAATTATTTAAAAGATAAAATAAGATAAATATGCTGATAAAATATACACATTTACGTGTATATCACGCACTGAGTGAGAGATATGAGGATGGTTTCTATGCTTGACTGTCTGCCATCAGTATGACATCCACACCCCCAACCCCCGTATCTGTGCACCATATGTTAGTGGCACCTTAGAGTGTTGTACAGTATGTAGTACTAACTCTTTGGTTGCAGGTCCAGGTTCAGGTATGGTTTAGTATACCTGTTATTGTTCTGTTTAGCTGCTTATCGCTCATACCAGACTTTTGCCTGACCCAGAGTTTTATGTCTCTTCTTATTACTCTGGGTGCTCACACAAGCAGACTAGAGATAGGTTAGCTGGTGATGCGCGAGTAGCTGATTCGGAGGTGAGCATGAGGCTTCCGCATATGATATATAGATATTCTCCCTGTGTCGTTGGTGGTCGCTACTTGGGCATTAGTAGTGTACCTCCCTTATCTTGCTTTGGTTTTTGAGACAATTTGAAAAGTTGTAATAATGTTGGCTTGGATTATAAGCTGTACTTGGATTTTCCGCTGCTATGTTAGTTTATTTTCAACTTATGCACTATCTCACCTGTTTTATGCCAAGTATGTTGTTATTATATTTTTTTCCCATGCGCTGTGAGACATTCTACAGGTTCCTTGTTAGTTCATTTCCTTCTTCCCTTTCCTTCAGACGACCGTCCCGCGCTAACTGGACATGTGTACAACGCACTTTTGGAGTAAATGTCGGTTGGTGAGGGGCAGGCCGTCACATAGACCCTGCCCTTTGCCCTTTCCTTGGGCAGTCCTTAGTAAGATGTCCCGCTTCGCCACAGTGGAAACAACCAGTCTTCTTTTTCTTCCTACGGTCCTTTCTCAGATGGCCTGGTGCTCCACAATAAAGATATTTCCTCTTGTCACGGGGTTTATTATTCTTTGCACCCTTCTTATGTTCTACTTTCTTACCCTGTGCCCTATCCATGCCTCCATTATACGTTCTCCATTCGTGACCTCCGACCTACAAGAAACTTCGTCCTTCATCAACCAAGCAGCTAGTCGAAACTTCCTCCCTTCGTCTATCTCAAAGTTAACAAGTCCTCCACTTTCTTGAGCCAACTTCTAGCCCCGACAAACGTTTAAGTCCCATGAAGCGGTTTTCCGCCCATTGTACGGAAGTCCTCATATATCTTAGGAAAAAGCATCTATACGCGGAGGAAGAGATTCAATAAAGGAAAGAGGAAGAGATTCAAAACGGAGAATCGAAGGAAAGATATATGGCTCTTAGGGATTATGTTTTTAAAATAAACCTTTCTCTTGAAAATACTCTCCTTAAAACATATTTTTGAAAGTATTTCTTTATAAAATGCTTTTGAAAAATAGTTTTTTTTTTTTTTCAAAAATCTCATATCTGTTCTGGTAACCTTCAGCTCTGATACCACGTGTAACACCCCATGTCCATTAATGTCACTCACAAAGGGAATGCATTAACTTCTATGGAGTGTTTTAAGTATGTATAGAACAAAAACTTAACAACAAGACATGTATAAAATAGTACTTGAAAATTTAAAACTTCATTTCATTGCAGCGGTAGATACATAAGTTTGATTACATCATCAAAAACCAAAGACTAGAGTCAAGTACATAATATCCATCTTGACTAAATCAGAGTACATAAAATGAAAGACATAACCCCAACATAAAATAGACAAAAATGAGATAGGCTGAACTTTTACTTCAGCGATCCAAGCAACTTCTAAAAGCAAGAGATAAAGCTGTCCAAGTCAAGCCCCACTAGTGCTAGTCCCACCCTGAGCACCTGGGGGGGAAAGGAAAAAAAGAGGTGGAAAGAAAAGGGGGTCAGACATAAAGTCTGGCGAGTGCGATAACTTCAACAATATAATTATCAAAATAACTAGGCTAAGGCATAAGCTGGAAAATAAGGGACTGTGAACAATTGGGTATGACACAGCAAACAAGGATGTAAGATGAACAAAGATAACATTAAAGCGCACCTAAACCACTATAAGATAATTACTATACTGCACCACCACTAGTCACCCTAAAGGTTGATCCCACCTACAGAACTTAATAGTGATAATGGCAGTTCGTATACCCCTAGCTGCCTTCATAGGGGTCGTCTGCCCCTATCTCCACTAGGTGTACCCACTACCCTCCCCATTCTAATATTTATTCATAATATGGTAGTTATTATACTCCTGGCTGCCTTAATAGGTGTCGTCTGCACCTATCTCCACTAGGTGTACCCACTACCCTCCCCATTCTAATATTTATTCATAATATGGTAGTTATACTCCTAGCTGTCTTCATAGGTGCCGCCTGCTCCAATCTCCAATAGGTGTATCCACTACCCTCCCCATTTGATCAGCTCCCTAACTCGTAGATACCGTGCTGGCCCCACAGAGGGGTGTATCACTCCCCAAAGTGGCAACCCGATAGCACAAATAATGCATGGCTTATACCTACATGATGCAACAACATCTTACCTACCAGCCCGGGCCCACATACGCGTATGAACCTGTTGGACTTGCGTTGTAACCGCTAACCCGTTTTGGCCTCTTACAGTCAAGCCCAGTATGCGTGTCCCACCTCGACTTGGGTCGAGCCCACAAAGATATGTATGGGTTACTGGTTGAAATGGGCCCCCTTTACTTGACACAAGCTATCCACCTAAGCTTTGTCCCCTCTAGTTCATCCCGCTTAACCCTCTTCTAATTCATGTTCACTTACATGTTTCAATTTTGGTTAAATGTTTCTAATCGTATTTCAAAGACCACCCAAAGCACCCACTAAATTCCACACGCCACCCAAGGCACCCACTTAACCCCCTCATGTCCCACTACATGTTTATCTGGTTAAGTGTTTCTTAATTCATTAACGCCGTAACCTTGTAAATACCTCCCACATTAGACTGGCATTTGTGGCAGCTGGATTTGCCGGGCGGGTCCGGGTAGTCTTACACCACAAAAGAGCCAAACCTCATGTCTTTACAACTGTCACGCATTTAATTTATGCCTAAGAGCTCCCACATTAGGCTGGCATTTGTGGCAGCTGGATTTGTTGGGCGGGTCCGGCCAGTCTTACACCAAAAAAGAGCCTAAACTCGTGTCTTAGGCGATTAATTACACAAAATTAATTATCCCCCAATTTGAATTAGTTTTCCTATTCAAATTATCAATCAATTCCAAATTTTACTGTAGCCATAATTGACTCAATTATGTCCATCTACTTATGGTATGCAAAATCATACAAATTTCATTAAAAAATTATTTTATGCCATTTAAGGCATTTATGCCAATTCTCAATATTAAATCTTTTAATATTATCCCATTACCCCACATTGTACATTCGTTCGTTTAACGTAAAATATACGTTAGACTCGAATAGTCTAACTCATGGAATAAAGAGACAACATCACAACATACATATAGATAAAACTAGATCTAAACATTAGGGGTGAACTTGCATGTGTGAATAAGGTTCTACATCTAAAACTTTCATAGGCCAAAGTGACAAACCTTCATAAAATTACATATGTCATAGATCTAAATCTAAAGGTGTAGACTTGTTTAGGTGATAGTCACAAACATGCATAAACCATGTATGTCATAGATCTAATCATAAGGTGTAAACTTGCATAGGCAATAACCACAAACTTACATTACATGATTCATACTCCAAACATATATATACATATACTTGCATATGTGATTTATGCAACATAACGATGGTGTGAACTTGCATCTAAACATGTAAACTAGCATATAGAATTTAACATATAACTCACACATGTCATAGCCTAACTTTAGATCCAATTTACACACATAAAATAGGGGTCATCAAACATGTAAAATTGTTCATAATTTCATTAACTTGCATATAATCCAGATCTGAATTGACATCTTGACTTACATACATACATACATATGATTTAACATATGAATTATTTCCAATAACATAACCAAACTAGCATATGAAACATCATTATGAATTTATTTTACATAAGCCAATCATAAAATTACAACATAGACGATAACATCGCAACATTACAACATACATCACAGAATTTACAGCATAAATAAAAACATGCGGTCAATAATTCACAACATAGCCATATAATCCACATCATATCTCAATCCAATTAAATTGTTAATTATTTTATTAAAGAAATCGAACTCACAAGAAGAAGGTCTTGCGTTCTGAAATCTGAGTTCTGAAATTGATTAAGCTGACCTTTGTAGTAGACTCGTTGTTGTTTAGATTAATGTTGAATAGAACTGAATTAGTTAGCTTTGATTTCCCTCTAGTTGGTGGCGGCTACTCTAGGTTACAAGATGACAGCATGACGGCCATAGTTTCAGTTTTTATTTTGATTTAGAGTTTGAGTCTACCCATGTTTATATAGAATTTTAATTTAATTATAGCCGTCGGATGATCTGAGGGTTAATCAAAACCATTCAGTCGGGATAGGGTTAGAACTCAGCCCTAATGACTCAGCAAGGACTTAGAAAGGACTCAGTAATGAGTCACAACATGGATCAGACTGAACCAGCAAGCTGTGCAGACCTGCTGCTCGGCCAGGGCGCACTTGGCAGATGCGCCAGTGCAATAATTTTTTTTCTATTTTTCCCGCCTGACTTTGTTCATCCATATCTCCTTCATCCAATATCCGTTTTACGCAAACTGGACTCTATCTTGACCAGAATTCCGAGTGGAACACAATAGCGCAACCGATTTCCCTTAATTCTCACATTTGAGATTAATTATTCTTTAATTTAGTTAATTCGATTATTCAAAAAATCGAGGGTGTTACAGGCCCTATTAAAATTAATAAAAATATGGAAAAATTATGTAAAATCATAATAAATGATTTGAAAATATTTTGGATGAAAAATATCAGTTTTGAAAAGAGAAAAATATATTTTTATCAAAACGAACTACTTATTAACTAGAATAATAATCCAATGTTTTTTGATAAATAAATAAATTGGATTTGTAAATGTTTTTAACATAACTAGAATTTTCCAAAGTATGAATTGGAATGGAAATTATGTTCGAAATATATTGATATTAGATTCCATGATTATAGGATATTGTTAAGTAATTTGGAAAATATAAATGTCGTTATTCCCAATACGATATTTGTTGTTTTCAGAATTTGATATTAAATATAAGCCGATATAATTTCTATTCAGAACCTTATATTTAATGTCAATTTGGATTTTGGGTTTGTCGTGAACCACGTCTTATATAACACTGTCCTTAAACCTAGTTGAGAAAAAAAAGTCTTTAATTAAGATTTAGTGAAGTTTTCCAATTAATTAATATTTAATTGGAATTAAATAAAAGAATTAGATTTTGGGTTTGTCTTGAAAGGTGCCTTAAACAACACTGTTCTTAAATCCCGTATGAAAAGAATAAGTCTTTTAATTAAGATTATTAGAGTTTCAATTATCTTTATTAACTGGAATAAAATGAAATTTGAATTGGGTTTATTGTGAACTGTGTTTTTAACGACATTCGTTTTTTAACCCGATTAATAGTGAAAATATAATTTGAAATTTATAAATCTTTTATTAAGATTTAAATGGAAAATTTCTAAAGTAAAGTTTTCCAATTTAATAAAATAAATCGGAATTGAATGGAATTCGTTTTGGTAACAATCGAGATGAGCTTCTACGGATGAAGACCGTTACTATATATGGAATTTGAAAGGCTTTGCCGCTATTCCATTATACTATTAGTCTGATACGGAAATTTATATCGATTATATATTGATCTATTTTCCGTGTAGATTCCATTTTTATGGAAAATGATTTGGGTTTCTCTTGAACTGTGTTTTTAAGGACATTGGTTCTTTAATCCAAGTAAGAATAGGATTTATTTCCTAAGCTTGAATAATCATTAAATAATGATTTTTGAGATTAAAACTGAATTTAAGATTTAATGAATCTTTAATTAGATTAAAATGAGAAAGAAATAACTAAATTTATCGAATTCATGAAATGATCGAGAATGGAGTACCACCAGTTTTACACCAGGCGATAGTTAAATTTTTAATTTGATTTGAACGTGAAATGGTAATTAATTTTATAGATAACACAGTGGGTGTTAGATATGGAGTACTGCCAGTTTTGCTCCATGGGATGAACAGGTTGGGAGTGGGATAATAAATAATAAATGATTACTTCAGTAAGGCTCGTTAATCCTGACTAGTTTTATAAACCATAGTTTGGTTTGGAAGTATTAAAAGATAAAATAAAATCTTTTGAAATTGATATCCAAAGGAAGATTAAAGAATAAATATAAAAGAATTTATCTTTGATAAAATTAATGGGAACCTTTCGCTAATCATGTGAATATTTCAATAAAAGGATATTCTAAATAGGAATGAGGCGTATGATGTGTTTTTATAGCACTTGATTATAAAATACGCGAGTTATTCGGAAACACTGGGTTTAACCCATTCTGAATTATTACTACGACGATTAAAAGTTGACGATGAAGACGGTGGTTGAAGACCGGAGATCTTCACATCGTTTGGATGATTACTGTTGTCTTAATCAGGCTGTACACCCAAGACAAGGTAATAAGTGGTGATTGTGCAGACGTACTTGGAGATCGACCAGATATGCGAGGGCCTCACTCCTGTATGGGAAATATGTGACGAGGAATGTAACAACTCGAAATTTTGGAACTAATTTAATAATTTTATTTTTAAAATTTTAATGGATTTTTAATATTTAAAATAATTTATTTTAAATAATAACGATTAAAATTTATTTTAATTGATGTGAGAATGAATATATTTATTTTAATTATAAAAGGAGTTATAAATAGCACGATAGTTTGAAATTTTGAATTTGAACTTTAACTGAATGTACAGGATTAAAAATAAATCAGATTTGAGTAAAACCAAAAATATTTAAATTTGTATAAAAATATCTTACCAACAAATCTGAAAAATTGAAATTTCATAGCGGGAATAAAAATTAATGGCCAGTCAAATATTCAAAATAGTCGATGTAGAATTTTTATATATATTTTGATATAATATATATCCATTTTACAAACGACCTCCATTTTCGATGAAACCACTTTGGTTGGATCCGGAATGTAAAATTATTGCAAGATTCCAATTTTCGTAATTTTTGGAATTAATATGTGAGCGTGGCAAATCAAAATGTGTTTTATCAATTTCAGTCAATTTGGATCGACCAGAAAATGACCATTTTTCAAACGATCTCCAAATTCAACGAAATTACTTTTGTAAGGACCGTATCGTCAAAACATAGCTAGATTTATTTTTCTGGAATTTTTGGAGTCGGTATGTGGCCCCAGTAAATTAAAATTTACAATCAAATTAAATGATTTACATTTTAAATTAAAGAAAAGTTGGCTGAGATGATCAAACGGGCTGACAGGACCTAGTCCACTGTGTCCGAACGGGGGTATTTGCCTAGGGACTACTCTGGTTGGGCTGAAATTGGAGCTACTGTGAATTAACGGGTTTATTTGCAAAACTAGAAATTAAATATTATTTTATAAATATGTAATTAACAAACCCCTAACCCTAATTCATCTATAGCCGCCGTCTCCCTTTATCTAATGGCCGATGTAATAACCAAGAAATCTGAGCCAATTTAAAATTTTTATTTTGGCGATTGTGGAGAATTTTGATTATTTAAAATGAATTATTTTAAATAATAACGACGAAAAATTTATTTTGAATAGAATTAGAATGTATATATTTATAAAGTTCATCGTTAGAATATAAATAATTATTCATAATTATAAAAGGAATTGAAAATGGCGTGGTAGTTCGATAATTCGATTTCAAATTTCAAATGAATGTACCGGGTGCAAAATAAACCGGATTTTAGCGAAACCAAAAATATTTTAATCTAATTGAGAATATCTTTCCAACGAATCTGAAAAATCAAAATTTCATACAAGGAATCAAAAGATATGCCCAGTTGAAAATTCAGAATAGTCGCTATGGAATTCTGGCCCTTAAAAATGGGTATTTTGCAAACGACCCCGGTTTTCGATGAAACCACTTTTGTTGGATCCGTGATGTCAAGTTATTGCTAGATTCCAAAATTCGTAATTTTTCAAATCAATATGTGGGCATGGCAAGGGAAAACGCTTCGACCAGTTTCAGTTGATTTTAATCGACTGGAAAATGGCCATTTTTCAAACGGCCTCAGAATTTGATGAAATTAGTTTTGTTAGGACCGTATCGTCAATATGAAGCTAGAAAATATTTTTTGGGAATTTTTCTAGTTAGTATGTGGCCCCGATAAAATAAAATGCGTGTTCAAATTCAATATATATAGTCATATTTTGATTTTGACAGAAACTGATCGAAACGATCGAATCAACCTACGATACATTTCACTTGATTCCTCCTCTACTAAACCAATACTTCATAAAAGGAAAGTTTTATGCCCTAGTTACTCTACTTCTATAACCTTAATTCAACACACAAGTCTGGATTGATGTTATACAAAAGGCCGAAAGGAATGATAAGCAAAGTTTCGCAAGATAGATAACCCATATAAAATAAGATGTGGTATATGGTTATCCTACCTTAAAACAAGTACGGAGTGGGTGGTGTAATATTGGTATAAAAAGTGAAGTTTTTAACCTTTGAAAATAATTCAGTGAAAAGGTTTTTGATTATACCAATATAAGAGAAAAACTTGTCGAAACATGGATGTAAATCGACTACAACTTGGGTTTGAATAATGTGGTGTATTGAAGAATAACGCTATAATGAGTCATTTCTCCTTTAATTGGGCCAAGTGGAATTTAGAACTTACAAGTGTGAAAATTTGAATGAGAAAAAATATTATGCATGAAAACGAACTTAGAAAATCCAACAAATGTAAGTGCAAAATCATTAATATTTAATTTTTTTTTTGATTATTTTTACTTGCACGTTCTAACATGTATAACAAAGATTGACACGCTTACTCCAGAACACGACTAACGTCTGCACAGTCTCAAGCTAGCATCTTAAAAAGACACATTACGACTCAATGAATAAATAATGTTCATTCCCATCACCCAACAATTCAACTTATCAAACAAGAACCAAGGTGTTATTTATGAATTTCAGTTAATCCTTGTTCAATGAATGACCTAGATCATAAAATTTGATTGCTGATGAAATGTGAATTCCCCCCACACTTGAGTGTGACTGTGTCCTCACAGTCTTAATCAGACATATCTTAGTGAAAGGGAAAAACAAATAAGAGAATATTTACATATGTACAAAAGAGGGTTAGTGCGTCTTACCGAATGTAATGTCGCTCATGGAGGACCATGAGCTCTTCCTCTTGGTTGGGTATTGGTTCCAAGTAAGGTTTAAGGCGTTGACCATTGACCTTAAAGGATGATCCATCAGTTGGATTCTAAATTTCTACCACACCATACGGAAAAACAGTCCGTACAGTGTAAGGTCCTGTCCATCTAGATTTTAGCTTACCCGGAAATAGATGCAGTTTTGAGTCATACAAGAGAACTTTTTGTCCTGGCATGAAAGTTTTACGTAAAATCGATTTATCATGAAAAACTTTTGTTCTGTCCTTGTAAATTCGTTCATTTTCATAGGCATCATTTCTAATTTCATCAAGTTCATTAAGTTGAAGCTTCCTATGTTCACCTGCTTGCTCTAAATCAAGATTCAAAGTTTTTATTGCCCATAACGCCTTATGTTCTAGTTCAACTGGCAAGTGACATGGCTTACCAAAAATCAACTGATAAGGGGACATACCCAAGTTGGTTTTGAAAGCGGTGTGGTAAGCCCAAAGCGCTTCGGTTAACTTTTGGGACCAATCTTTATGATTTCGATTCACAGTTTTCTCAAGAATTTGTTTAATCTGCCTATTCGATACTTCAACTTGCCCACAAGTTTGAGGATGGTAAGGAGTAGATAACTTGTGGGTTATCGAATACTTTCTCATGAGAGCTTCAAAAGAACGATTACAGAAGTATGTACCATTATCACTGATTATTGTGCGAGGTGTGCCAAACCTAGAAAAGATGTTTTCTTTCAAGAAGCGCACAACAACCTTGTTATCGTTTGTTTTGCATGGTACAGCTTCGACCCATTTGGAAACATAATCAACAGCTAAGAGAATGTAAAGGTTCCCAAAAGAATTAGGGAAGGGTCCCATGAAGTCTATACCCCACACATCAAAAATTTCAACCTCTAGAATGGGGTTTAGGGGCATCATATTCCGTTTATAAATTTTCCCTAAGAATTGACATCGATCACAAGTTTTACAAAATTCGTACGCGTCTTTGAAAAGGGTGGGCCAGTAGAAACCCGATTGGAGAACCTTTTCGGCTGTCTTTTTGGGACCGAAGTGACCACCACAGGCTTGGTCATGACAGAAAGAGAGGACACTGTGAGTTTCAGTGTCGGGAACACACCTTCGAATGATTTGATCGGGACAATACTTGAAAAGATAGGGGTCGTCCCAATAAAAATGTTTCACTTAGGAAAAGAATTTGTGTTTATCCTGCTTAGAACAAAAAGAAGAGGTCTGTTTAGTGACTAAGTAGTTGACAATGTCAGCAAACCAAGGATCAGTGGATAGAGAAAACAGCTGTTCATCAGGGAAATTCTCGTTGATCGGAAGAGAATAAGACGGGGCATTTGGAAGACGAGACAAGTGGTCCGCAATAACGTTGTCAGATCCTTTTTTATCCTTAATGGTAAGGTCAAATTCTTGAAGTAGAAGGATCCAACGAATGATACGAGCCTTAGCATCCTTTTTAGAGAAAAGATACCTAAGTGCGGAATGATCAGTATAAATCGTGATGTGTGAGCCAACTAGATAAGGCCTGAATTTTTCTAGAGCAAAAACAACTGCCAAAAGTTCTTTTTCAGTGGTCGTATAATTGATTTGGGCATCGTTCAAAGTCTTACGCGCATAGTAAATGACGTGAAGAATCTTATTGATAAGTTGTCCTAGGACAGCGCCAACAGCGAAATTCGAGGCATCACACATGATTCCAAAAGGCAGCTTCCAGTTGGGAGAGCAGATGATCGGAGCAGAGACAAGTTCATTTTTAAGATGCGCAAAAGATGAAATGCAATCAGAATTGAAATCGAAAGGAACATCCTTACCAAGAAGATTGGTCAAAGGTCGAGTGATTTTGCTAAAATCTTTTATAAAGCGACGGTAAAAACCAGCATGACCTAAAAAGGATCGGATGTCCTTAACGGATTTGGGAATGGGAGGATTCGAGATAACTTCGATTTTGGCTTTGTCTACTTCAATTCCTTTGTTAGAGATGACATGTCCCAAAACAATGCCATGTTTAACCATGAAGTGACACTTTTCCCAGTTAGGCGTTAAGTGCTTATCTTTGCAACGGTTAAGAACAAGATCCAGGTGATGTAAACATTAAGTGTAGGAATCCCCGAAGATGGAAAAATCATCCATGAACACTTCCAAAAATCGCTCGATCACATCAGAAAAAATGCTAATCATGCACCTCTGAAAGGTTGCAGGTGCATTACAGAGACCAAAAGGCATACGTCGGTACGCAAATGTACCAAATGGACAAGTGAAAGTGGTTTTCTCTAGGTCCTCGGGAGCGATAGGGATTTGATTATAGCCCGAGTACCCGTCAAGGGAAAAATAGTACTTGTGACCAGCTAGTCTTTCTAACATTTGATCGATAAATGGAAGAGGGAAATGATCCTTTAGTGTTGCAGCATTAAGTTTCCTATAGTCAATGCAAACACGCCAACCGGTCTGGGTGCGGGTTGGGATAAGCTCGTTAGCTTCATTTTGGATCACGGTGATCCCTGATTTCTTAGGTACGACATGAATCGGACTAACCCATTGACTATCAGAAATCGGGTAGATGATTCCATTGTCCAGGCATTTAAGGATTTCAGCACGAACTGCTTCTTTCATGATGGGGTTTAGTCGACACTGGGGATCCCGAGTGGGTTTGGCATCATCTATAAGATGGATTCGATGTTGGACTATCGAAGGACTAATCCCCTTAATATCAGCCATGGACCAACCAATTGCTTCCTTATTTTTCTTAAGGATGGGAAAGAGTAATTGTTCCTGCTCTAAAGTAAGGTCAGAAGTGATAATGATAGGAAAATTTCATTGTCTCCTAAGTAAGCGTACTTAAGATGACTGGGCAGCACTTTGAGTTCAGATTTTGGGGACGACTCAACCGAAGAAATTGGTTGAGGGATAGACTCATTTGTGAGAGGCTCGACAGGAATCGAATCAGAGACATTTTCGGGAATATCTTGAAATAATGTTTCATAATTTGATTCAATTTCATTACTCAGAGGGTCAAGCTCAGATTCATTATCGTGGACAGCATGGATTTCAGAAAACTGGTCCATATAAGAGTTAGGAGAGTTTTCAGTTCTGAAGATGTTTAGCTCGATAGTCATGTTACCGAAAGAAAGTTTCATAGACCCATTTCTACAGTTGATGAGAGCATTAGAGGTTGCTAAGAAGGGTCGTCCTAGAATCAAAGTGATCTGGTTTGCAGCATTGCTAACCTGTTGAGTTTCTAAGACAATGAAATCAACTGGAAAGATGAATTCGCCAATTTTGATCAACACATCCTCGATTTCGCCCAAAGGTTTCTTAATTGAACGGTCAGCAAGCTGAAGGGTAACCTTGGTGGGTTTCAGTTCTCCTAGCCCTAATTGGCGATAGACGTAATATGGAAGCAAGTTAGCACTAGCACCTAAGTCTAGCAGGCATCTATCGATTTTCTTGTCCCCAATAGTACATGATATTGTGGGGCAGCCAGGATCTTTGTATTTCACTGGCATTGATTGGGACAAGACTTCGCTTAGAGTTGCTGCTAGAAACACTTTCTTAGGTACTTGTGTATGACGTTTTTGAGTGCACAAATCTTTTAGAAATTTCGCGTACTGTGGAACTTGTTGTATAATATCTAAAAGAGGAATGTTCACTTTAACTTGCTTAAATATTTCAAGGATTTTTTCTAGCTGGTCCGTCTTTTTCCTAGGTCGGAGTCTATGAGAAAATGGAGCAGACAGCTCAGTAGGTTGGGCTACTTGAGTTTGAGGATGGTCCTTATAAGAAATTGGCTCGATGTTTTGATCTGAGTTGGTCGAATTTTCGATAGGGTTTGGAAGATCATCCGGTAAAGCATTTGTGTTGACCACATGGTTGTCAATCTTTTTGCCAGATCTAAGAGTCATGACCGCATTCAAGTGACTAATATTCGAATCTTGAATTATGTGAATTTGGTTAGAGTTGGGATTTTGACGGTTGGGGTTTGGAATGGGTTGACTCGGGAAGGTGTCTCTTTCCCGTTCGCTTACCGAAGTGGCTAACTGACTCATTTGCATTGCAAGTTTAGCGATCGATTGACTCGTGTTTTGCATGTGCGAAGTCAATAAATTTTGAAGATTGGTATTTGATTGGAGATTTTGAGTCGTCGCTTTAGTCAATTCTTCGAGAGTTTTCTCCAGTGATGTCAATCGTTTATTGTCTTGGGGAACAAAAGATTGTTGCGCTTGGTTTTGAGAAGGTGGCATAGGATGTTGGAATTGAGTTTGTTGAAAGGGAGGTTTCGAAGGATTATTCGAAAATGATTGAAAAGGAGGTCGAACCACACTAAAATTTGCATTGTTTTGGGTCCAGAGAAGTTTGGATGGTTTCTCCAACCTGGATTGTACGTTGCGGAGAATGGGTCATTCCTAGCTTTGTTAAATGCGTTGAGTTGTTCCAATGAATGTAGGCATTGATCAGCTATGTGGTTAGGATCGTTACATTTGTAACATGAGGTCTGAGACGCTTGAGCTTGATTTATTTGAGTTGATGAAAGGACATTATCAAATTTCGATATCATTGCGTCTATTTTTGCTTCTAAGGCTACTGATGATCCTACCGAATGAGCGATAGATCGGGAATAAATTGATTTCTCGTTAGATCTTTCCCATTGAGCTGATTTTTCAGCCAAATTTTCGAGAAATTGCCAAGCGGCATTGTTCTCTTGGGCTAGAAAATTTCCTTGGCACATCGATTCGAGCATGGTTCGAGAGTTATTTTCAAGTCCATCGTATAAAATTTGACAAAGAGTCCATTTTTCGAAATTGTGATGTGGACATTTGACTAGAAGCTCTTTAAATCTTTCAAAATATTTTGCAAAGGACTCACCCCCAAATTGATGAAAATTGACGATTTCGTTTCGAATTTTGGATGTTTTTTCCAGAGGGTAAAATTTCTTTAGAAAAATGTTCACAAATTCACCCTAAGTTCCAATTGTATTTGAAGGCAAGCTATACAACCATTTCTCAGCATAATCGATAAGTGCAAATGGAATTAACCTAAGTTTGATTCCATCGTCACTTAATTGTTGAAATTTCATGGTTGCACAAACTTGTTCAAATTTGGTCAGGAAAATATAAGGATCATTACATTCTAGATTGCCGAACTTTGGAAGAGTATTTATGTGATTCGAATGAATTTCAAAGTGGTTACCCGTTGGGGCGGGCAATATGATCCAGGAAGGAATAGAAACCCGATCGAGGAAGTATCTATCCATAAGAGATTGAGGGGGATTTTCTTCGGTCATGGTTAAAGGAAGGTTTGTTCGAACTAAACGATTATCTGAAGGATCACGAGTCCAATGACGCATGCACTAGCGAGAAGAATAAGGGAAGAGGAGAAAAAACAAATTTGAGAAGCGATTTTTTTTTTTTTTTACAAAACGAGAACTATTTTGAATTTTTTTTTTAGAGAAAAAGAATTAGACACAAAAGATTTTTTTTAATGAACCTAATGCAATTTACAATTTCTAGAATTATATAATGACGGTTTAATTTATTTCAACAAAAGACTTCTCAGCCAGCTAACGGACAGGAGTTATCGGTGCACCAGGAATCACCCTAGCAATGCAGCCGAAGGTTTAAGTACCTTCATAGGAACAACCGATATAATATTTACGAATCACCGTAATATTTATAAACAGTTATTGCTCTGCCGTAGTCTAGACACCGAGAAAAAATCCGTTAGAACTAAACCAATTTTTCAAAATATAATGAAGTCCCTAGAAAATAAAAACATAACTAAGATGAATTGAATTTTTTTTTTTAATCAGTCACAGAATGAACAGTCTCAGGACAGTAACAGAACAGTCAATTGCAGAAATAACTAAAAAAAACAAAAAAAAAATTTACAAGCAAGCTGATGCACTGCAGAAGATTTTTACAAGCAATGTCTATAAAAAAATTTTATTTGCAGCAGCGGTCCCTGTAGAGATAGAAAATACTCACCTTGATCGGCAGTCCGTCCAGTGCAGTTGAGTCGCGCTAGCGCATTCACACCCCACTTGGTGTGCAACCGCTCGAACACTGAATAGTCCGCTGCTTTTTGTTGTTGTCGCCTCCTATTATTTGCCTGACTTCGCTGCAGTTAAGACGTTTTTCTAATTTCCACTGTACCTGTTTTCGAAAAATTTCTCCTTTTTTTTTAAAGAAAAGAAAATAAAAAAAATGAAAAGAAAACAAAACAAAAGGGAATGTACACCACAAAGATTACTAACAACTCAATTAAGAAAACAAAAGGAAATTTTTTTATTTAAGAAAAGGAAAAAAATAAACAAGAGAAACAAACACAAAAATAAAACCTAAAAGCCTAATAAAATTAAAACTAAGTCGGCCCACAAACCCACTAACCCACTAGTCCCTACGCAGCTCAAGAAGAAAGGCACAGTCTAAATTAATTTCGAGAACACCGTTGTCAAGCGCTCAGAACAAACAATTTTCGCAATAATTCTCTGCTAAAATAAAAAGGGCGAAACCAAAACTCCAAAATAAAAATCAAATTGTTCGAGGCCCAATTTGCTTTCACAAGTCCAATACGCTCTGTTTGGTGGGTTGAATTATGGATTCGTGAATTTCGGTATTTGGATATTTGGTGGATTCAGGCGATATGGGGAGAATTCTTGGGTTCGTGGATGTTCCGTAGCTGTGTGTGGTGTTGAATTTGTGGTGTAGTTTGGTTTGTTTGAGGAAGTGTAGGCTGAAGAGGAATGGTGTATGGAAGCTTTGTATGTTTGTTGAAGGGGGGATTACCAGTTTGATGCTAGCTGATTGGATGGGTTTGGTGATCAGGAAGAGGGCTGTTTTACTGCAGCTTGCAGGTGGAGGAATGAGGCTTGTAAACGTGATTTTTGGGTTTTGTGAAGTAGCCGTTCAATTTGGAATGATGGGGGGATTTTGTATGGGAAATGAATATTGAGGTGTTGATGTTGACTGCGGTACGGTGGTCTGGTGAATCAATGGATGGTGTGGACGGAATTGAATATGTGATGTGTGATATGGGGGTGAGTTTGTATGGGAAAGTTTTGTTTGTGAGGTATATGGCAGCATTGGATGTAGGGGCAGTTGTATGGAGTTGCGCTGATGGTTATGAAGCGGGGATGCGCTGCTTGTTTGAAAGTGGAGCAGGGTGGTCTGCTTTGTGTTGTGGAGGCTTGCGGTAAAGGGCTTGTGGTGTAGGTGTTGCTGAGTGCGATTTGGGGGAAGGTTGCTTGGCCGGTGGAGGGATGATTTTGGGGTTTCGAAGCTGAAAGCAGGTGGAGTGTTGTGAAGAGGTAAAGATGGACGTGAAAGGTAGGCTTTTTGTGGACTGGAGGATTCGGTGACCTGTATGATTTGTGATATTTGATGGTTGTCTGAGAATTATGATGAAAACTGGCAAGGGAGAATTTGTGAAGTTGGTACTTGGTGATTTGGTGATTTATTTGTAGGCGTGAGGAATAGAAGGAAACCAATATTATTATTATTATTGAAAATGGTAAGAAATCTGAAAAGAGGGAAGATTGAAAACGAGCAAGACAAATGGAAAGAAATTGAATAAAATTTGGCAAGTATTTTTTTTAATAGAGATTATTAAGAAATGGAATACAGTGTAATGGGAAAGAAATTAAAAGGCAATGAAAGGGGAAACAAATCAATCAAAAATTGCAATTTTATTTCTCTTGGTAGGAAGATTATAGTATCAATGATCAAATACCAAATCAACCAACAAGATTTTTTTTCCTATTTATACAAGAAAATAAAAGGAAAAAAATAAAATAATTTTTTTTATAAATAAAAAAAAACAAAAAATATAAAATAAGAAAACTATAACTCGAAGGATTTAAAAATAAAAATTATTTTGGTCCCCGGCAACGGCGCCAAAATTTGTTTGCGAACAAATTATACAATTGTAAACAATTGTAAAATCCGTTCGGCTTTCCTAAACAACAAGGATTGTTGTAGAGGGTGTCGAACTCTGGGACCAAAAATATTTTAATTAATAAATCCAATCAAGTTATTCCAGGATTTTTGATTGATTGAAAACACAGAAAATAACAGCAATTAAATAAAAAGAGAGATTTATATAATAGGAGAAATCAATTAGGGGATAATGACATAGATTAGATTCACACTCATCAATAGCCAACAAATAAATATAGATCTAATTCATGTTTCTGTCACAAACACGAATCAACGATAAATAGATTCTTAGAAACAAATAAGTAAATAGCAACAAGCATAGCCTATTCAGGAGCTGAGCTCTTAAACAACCATAGACTATCAGGACAGATTCACAAATTAATTTCTAAAACCCTAAAATTAGATCTAAGTCTGATAATTGTTAGATCGAACACGAATATACCCTGTGAAGGAGCATAGCTCTTAAACGACATAGAATATGAAGGTTCAGATCTAACCCTTTATTCAGATCCAGATCTACATGTATACAGTCCTCATCTATTGGCTATGTGATTCATGTTGAATCATATCTGTTAGCGTCATCACCCCTTAATCAAAGGGGGCTAGCTAGACATAGATAAAGAAGAAGAGAAAAGGAAAATAACAGACATGAACATAAATAAAATATAAAATAATATAACAACTGAGAGAAAGGTGAAGAAGAGTTTTATTCCAAGAAGAGAATTACAGAATAAAACTAAGTGTGTTTTTACATGAATGAGATACCTTATAGCTGATATGACAAAGACTATTTGGCAAATTCCACAATGTGGGACTAAAGAGTTAGCCAAAATAACACATAAGCTAGTGTGAACGGGGTTGTAGAGTAAGAGGCCTTGTAAGTGAGCCAGTGTGAACGCGTGCAGTGCATGAATGAGAAGCCTTGCAAAGGAGCTAATGTGAACACTACATGAGTGAAATGGTCTGCAACTGAGCCAATGTGAACACAATATGAGTATTTAGTGAGCCAAATCTACCCAACTGAACTATATTTGCAACCGTTCTTCAAGCTTTAAACTCTTCAAGCTTTAGTAATTTTAACTTCACTCTTTTTCAGCAAATTCTTCATGCTTCATTCATCAAATGCTCTAAACCATGATTCTTGTCAACAATCTGAAAACACAGCTATAAATACACAATATCAATTATTTAAAAGATAAAATAAGATAAATATGCGGATAAAATATACACATTTACGTGTATACCACGCACTGAGTGAGAGATGTGAGGATGGTTTCTATGCTTGACTGTCTGCCATCATTATGACATGCACACCCCCACCCCCGTATCTGTACACCATATGTTAGTGGCACCTTAGAGTGTTGTACAGTATGTAGTACTAACTCTTTGGTTGCAGGTCTAGGTTCAGGCATGGTTTAGTATATCTGTTATTGTTCTGTTTAGCTGCTTATCTCTCATACCAGACTTTTTCCTGACCCAGAGTTTTATGTCTCTTCTTATTACTCTGGGTGCTCACACAAGCAGACTAGAGACAGGTTGGCTGGTGATGCGCGAGTAGCTGATTCGGAGGCGAGCATGAGGCTTCCCCGTATGATATATAGATATTCTCCCTGTGTCGTTGGTGGTCGCTACTTGGGCATTAGTAGTGTACTTCCCTTATCTTGCTTTGGTATTTGAGACAATTTGAAAAGTTGTAATAATGTTGGCTTGGATTATAAGCTGTACTTGGATTTTCCGCTACTATCTTAGTTTATTTTCAACTTATGCACTGTCTTACCTGTTTTATGTCAAGTATGTTGTTATTATACTTTTTTCCCATGCGCTGTGAGACATTCTACAGGTTCCTTGTTAGTTCATTTCCTTCTTCCCTTTCCTTCAGACGATCGTCCCGCGCTAACTGGACATGTGTACAACGCACTTTTGTAGTAAATGTCAGTTGGTGAGGGGCAGGCCGTCACATAGACCCTGCCCTTTGCCCTTTCCTTGGGCAGTCCTTAATCAGATGTCCCGCTTCGCCATAGTGGAAACAACCAGTCTTCTTTTTCTTCCTACGGTCCTTGCTCAGATGGACTGGTGCTCCACAATAAAGATATTTCCTCTTGTCACGGGGTTTATTATTCTTTGCACCCTTCTTAAGTTCTACTTTCTTACCCTGTGCCCTATCCATGCCTCCATTATACGTTCTCCATTCGTGACCTCCGACCTACAAGAAACTTCGTCCTTCATCAACCAAGCAGCTAGTCGAAACTTCCTCCCTTCGTCTATCTCAAAGTTAACAAGTCCTCCACTTTCTTGAGCCAACTTCTAGCCCCGACAAACGTTTAAGTCCCATGAAGCGGTTTTCCGCCCATTGTACGGAAGTCCTCATATATCTTAGGAAAAAGCATCTATACGCGGAGGAAGTGATTCAATAAAGGAAAGAGGAAGAGATTCAAAACGGAGAATCGAAGGAAAGATATATGGCTCTTAGGGATTATGTTTTTAAAATAAACCTTTCTCTTGAAAATACTCTCCTTAAAACATATTTTTGAAAGTATTTCTTTATAAAATTCTTTTGAAAAATAGTTTTTTTTTTTCAAAAATCTCATATCTATTCTGGTAACCTTCAGCTCTGATACCACGTGTAACACCCCATGTCCATTAATGTCACTCACAAAGGGAATGCATTAACTTCTATGGAGTGTTTTAAGTATGTATAGAACAAAAACTTAACAACAAGACATGTATAAAATAGTACTTGAAAATTTAAAACTTCATTTCATTGCAGCGGTAGATACATAAGTTTGATTACATCATCAAAAACCAAATACTAGAGTCAAGTACATAATATCCATCTTGACTAAATCAGAGTACATAAAATGAAAGAGATAACCCCAACATAAAATAGACAAAAATGAGATAGGCTGAACTTTTACTTCAGCGATCCAAGAAACTTCTAAAAGCAAGAGATAAAGCTGTCCAAGTCAAGCCCCACTAGTGCTAGTGCCACCCTGAGCACCTGGGGGGGAAAGGAAAAAAAGAGGTGGAAAGAAAAGGGGGTCAGACATAAAGTCTGGCGAGCGCGATAACTTCAACAATATAATTATCAAAATAACTAGGCTAAGGCATAAGCTGGAAAATAAGGGACTGTGAACAATTGGGTATGACACAGCAAACAAGGATGTAAGATGAACAAAGATAACATTAAAGCGCACCTAAACCACTATAAGATAATTACTATACTGCACCACCACTAGTCACCCTAAAGGTTGATCCCACCTACAGAACTTAATAGTGATAATGGCAGTTCGTATACCTCTAGCTGCCTTCATAGGTGTCGTCTGCCCCTATCTCCACTAGGTGTACCCACTACCCTCCCCAATCTAATATTTATTCATAATATGGTAGTTATACTCCTGGCTGCCTTAATAGGTGTCGTCTGCACCTATCTCCACTAGGTGTACCCACTACCCTCCCCATTCTAATATTTATTCATAATATGGTAGTTATACTCCTAGCTGTCTTCATAGGTGCCGCCTGCTCCAATCTCCAATAGGTGTACCCACTACCCTCCCCATTTGATCAGCTCCCTCACTCGTAGATACCGTGCTGGCCCCACAGAGGGGTGTATCACTCCCCAAAGTGGCAACCCGATACCACAAATAATGCATGGCTTATACCTACATGATGCAACAACATCTTACCTACCAGCCCGGGCCCACATACGCGTATGAACCTGTTGGACTTGCGTTGTAACCGCTAACCCGTTTTGGCCTCTTACAGTCAAGCCCAGTATGCGTGTCCCACCTCGACTTGGGTCGAGCCCACAAAGATATGTATGGGTTACTGGTTGAAACGGGCCCCCTTTACTTGACACAAGCTATCCACCTAAGCTTGGTCCCCTCTAGTTCATCCCGCTTAACCCTCTTCTAATTCATGTTCACTTACATGTTTCAATTTTGGTTAAATGTTTCTAATCGTATTTCAAAGACCACCCAAGGCACCCACTAAATTCCACATGCCACCCAAGGCACCCACTTAACCCCCTCATGTCCCACTACATGTTTATCTGGTTAAGTGTTTCTTAATTCATTAACACCGTAACCTTATAAAGACCTCCCACATTAGACTGGCATTTGTGGCAGCTGGATTTGCCGGGCGGGTCCGGGCAGTCTTACACCACAAAAGAGCCTAACCTCGTGTCTTTACAACTGTCACGCATTTAATTTATGCCTAAGAGCTCCCACATTATACTGCATTTGTGGGAGCTGGATTTGTCGGGCGGGTCCGGCCAGTCTTACACCAAAAAAGAGCCTAAACTCGTGTCTTAGGCGATTAATTACACAAAATTAATTATCCCCCAATTTGAATTAGTTTCCCTATTCAAATTATCAATCAATTCCAAATTTAACTATAGCCATAAATGACTCAATTATGTCCATCTATTTATGGTATGCAAAATCATACAAATTTCATCACAAAATTATTTTATGCCATTTAAGGCATTTATGCCAATTCTCAATATTAAATCTTTTAATATTATCCCATTACCCCACATTGTACATTCGTTCGTTTAACGTAAAATATACGTTAGACACGAATAGTCTAACTCATGGAATAAAGAGAAAACATCACAACATACATATAGATAAAACTAGATCTAAACATTAGGGGTGAACTTGCATGTGTGAATAAGGTTCTACATCTAAAACTTTCATAGGCCAAAGTGACCTTCATAAAACTACATATGTCATAGATCTAAATCTAAAGGTGTAGACTTGTTTAGGTGATAGTCACAAACATGCATAAACCATGTATGCCATAGATCTAATCATAAGGTGTAAACTTGCATAGGCAATAACCACAAACTTACATTACATGATTCATACTCCAAACATATATATACATATACTTGCATATGTGATTTATGCAACATAACGATGGTGTGAACTTGCATCTAAACATGTAAACTAGCATATAGAATTTAACATATAACTCACACATGTCATAGCCTAACTTTAGATCCAATTTACACACATAAAATAGGGGTCATCAAACATGTAAAATTGTTCATAATTTCATTAACTTGCATATGATCCAGATCTGAATTGACATCCAGACTTACATACATACATACATATGATTTAACATATGAATTATTTCCAATAACATAACCAAACTAGCATATGAAACATCATTATGAATTTATTTTACATAAGCCAATCATAAAATTACAACATAGACGATAACATCGCAACTTTACAACATACATCACAGAATTTACAGCATAAATAAAAACATGCGGTCAATAATTCACAACATAGCCATATAATCCACATCATATCTCAATCCAATTAAATTGTTAATTATTTTATTAAAGAAATCGAACTCACAAGAACAAGGTCTTGCGTTCTGAAATCTGAGTTCTGAAATTGATTAAGCTGACCTTTGTAGTAGACTCGTTGTTGTTTAGATTAATGTTGAATAGAACTGAATTAGTTAGCTTTGATTTCCCTCTAGTTGGTGGGGGCTACTCTAGGTTACAAGATGACAGCATGACGGCCATAGTTTCAGTTTTTATTTTGATTTAGAGTTTGAGTCTACCCATGTTTATATAGAATTTTAATTTAATTATAGCCGTCGGATGATCTGAGGGTTAATCAAAACCATTCAGTCGGGATAGGGTTAGAACTCAGCCCTAATGACTCAGCAAGGACTCAGAAAGGACTCAGTAATGAGTCACAACATGGATCAGACTGAACCAGCAAGCTGTGCAGACCTGCTGCTCGGCCAGGGCGCACTTGGCAGATGCGCCAGTGCAATAATTTTTTTTCTATTTTTCCCGCCTGACTTTGTTCATCCATATCTCCTTCATCCAATATCCGTTTTACGCAAACTGGACTCTATCTCGACCAGAATTCCGATTTGAACACAATGGCGCAACCGATTTCCCTTAATTCTCACATTTGAGATTAATTATTCTTTAATTTAGTTAATTCGATTATTCAAAAAATCGAGGGTGTTACAGGCCCTATTAAATTAATAAAAATATGGAAAAATTATGTAAAATCATAATAAATGATTTGAAAACATTTTGGATGAAAAATATCAGTTTTGAAAAGAGAAAAATATATTTTTATCAAAACAAACTACTTATTAACTAGAATAATAATCCAATGTTTTTTGATAAATAAATAAATTGGATTTGTAAATGTTTTTAACATAACCAGAATTTTCCAAAGTATGAATTGGAATGGAAATTATGTTCGAAATATATTGATATTAGATACCATGATTATAGGATATTGTTGAGTAATTTGGAAGATATAAATATTGTTACTCCCAATACGATATTTGTTGATTTCAGAATTTGATATTAAATATAAGCCGATATAATTTCTATTCAGAACCTTATATTTAATGTCAATTTGGATTTTGGGTTTGTCGTGAACCATGTCTTATAAAACACTGTCCTTAAACCTAGTTGAGAAAAAAAGTCTTTAATTAAGATTTAGTGAAGTTTTCCAATTAATTAATATTTAATTGGAATTGAATAAAAGAATTAGATTTTGGGTTTGTCTTGAAAGGTGCCTTAAACAACACTGTTCTTAAATCCCGTATGAAAAGAATAAGTCTTTTAATTGAAATCATTAGAGTTTCAATTATCTTTATTAACTGGAATAAAATGAAATTTGAATTGGGTTTATTGTGAACTGTGGTTTTAACGACATTCGTTTTTTAACCCGATTAATAGTGGAAATATAATTTGAAATTTATAAATCTTTTATTAAGATGTAAATGGAAAATTTCTAAAGTAAAGTTTTCCAATTTAATAAAATAAATCGGAATTGAATGGAATTCGTTTTGGTAACAATCGAGATGAGCTTCTACGGATGAAGACCGTTACTATATATGGAATTTGAAAGGCTTTGCCGCTATTCCATTATACTATTAGTCTGATACGGAAATTTATATCGATTATATATTGATCTATTTTCCGTGTAGATTCCATTTTTATGGAAAATGATTTGGGTTTCTCTTGAACTGTGTTTTTAAGGACATTGGTTCTTTAATCCAAGTAAGAACAGGATTTATTTCCTAATCTTGAATAATCATTAAATAATGATTTTTGAGATTAAAACTGAATTTAAGATTTAATGAATCTTTAATTAGATTAAAATGAGAAAGAAATAACTAAATTTATCGAATTCATGAAATGATCGAGAATGGAGTACCACCAGTTTTACACCAGGCGATAGTTAAATCTTTAATTTGATTTGAACGTGAAATGGTAATTAATTTTATAGATAACACAGTGGGTGTTAGATATGGAGTACTGCCAGTTTTGCTCCATGGGATGAACAGGTTGGGAGTGGGATAATAAATAATAAATGATTACTTCAGTAAGGCTCGTTAATCCTGACTAGTTTTATAAACCATAGTTTGGTTTGGAAGTATTAAAAGATAAAATAAAATCTTTTGAAATTGATATCCAAAGGAAGATTAAAGAATAAATATAAAAGAATTTATCTTTGATAAAATTAATGGGAACCTTTCGCTAATCATGTGAATATTTCAATAAAAGGATATTCTAAATAGGAATGAGGCGTATGATGTGTTTTTATAGCACTTGATTATAAAATACGCGAGTTATTCGGAAACACCGGGTTTAACCCATTCTGAATTATTACTACGACGATTAAAAGTTGACGATGAAGACGGTGGTTGAAGACCGGAGATCTTCACATCGTTTGGATGATTACTGATGTCTTAATCGGGCTGTACACCCAAGACAAGGTAATAAGTGGTGATTGTGCAGACGTACTTGGAGATCGACCAGTTATGCGAGGGCCTCACTCCTGTATGGGAAATATGTGACGAGGAATGTAACAACACAAAATTTTGGAACCAATTTAATAATTTTATTTTTAAAATTTTAATGGATTTTTAATATTTAAAATAATTTATTTTAAATAATAACGATTAAAATTTATTTTAATTGAAGTGAGAATGAATATATTTATTTTAATTATAAAAGGAGTTAGAAATAGCACGATAGTTTGAAATTTTGAATTTGAACTTTGACTGAATGTACAGGATTAAAAATAAATCAGATTTCAGTAAAACCAAAAATATTTAAATTTGTATAAAAATATCTTACCAACAAACCTGAAAAATTGAAATTTCATAGCGGGAATAAAAATTAATGGCCAGTCAAATATTCAAAATAGCCGATGTAGAATTTGTATATATATTTTGATATAATATATATCCATTTTACAAACGACCTCCATTTTCGATGAAACCACTTTGGTTGGATCCGGAATGTAAAATTATTGCAAGATTCCAATTTTCATAATTTTTGGAATTAATATGTGAGCGTGGCAAATCAAAATGTGTTTTATCAATTTCAGTCAATTTGGATCGACCAAAAAATGACCATTTTTCAAACGATCTCCAAATTCAATGAAATTACTTTTATGAGGACTGTATCGTCAAAACATAGCTAGATTTATTTTTCTGGAATTTTTGGAGTCGGTATGTGGCCCCGGTAAATTAAAATTTACAATCAAATTAAATGATTTACAATTTAAATTAAAGAAAAGTGAGCTGAGACGATCAAACAGGCTGACAGGACCTAGTCCATTGTGTCCGAACGGGGGTATTTGCCTAGGGACTACTCTGGTTGGGCTGAAATTGGAGCTACTGTGAATTAACGGGTTTATTTGCGAAACTAGAAATTAAATATTATTTTATTATAAATATGTAATTAACAAACCCCTAACCCTAATTCATCTATAGCCGCCGTCTCCCTTTATCTAATGGCCGATGTAATAACCTAGAAATCTGAGCCAATTTAAAATTTTTATTTTGGCGATTTTGGAGAATTTTGATTATTTAAAATGAATTATTTTAAATAATAACGACAAAAAATTTATTTTGAATAGAATTAGAATGTATATATTTATAAAGTTCATCGTTAGAATATAAATAATTATTCATAATTATAAAAGGAATTGAAAATGGCGTGGTACTTCGATAATTCGATTTCAAATTTCAAATGAATGTACCGGGTGCAAAATAAACCGGATTTTAGCGAAACCAAAAATATTTTAATCTAATTGAGAATATCTTTCCAACGAATCTGAAAAATCAAAATTTCATACCAGGAATCAAAAGATATGCCCAGTTGAAAATTCAGAATAGTCGCTATGGAATTCTGGCCCTTAAAAATGGGTATTTTTCAAACGACCCCGGTTTTCGATGAAACCACTTTTGTTGGATCCGTGATGTCAAGTTATTGCTAGATTCCAAAATTCGTAATTTTTCAAATCAATATGTGGGCATGGCAAGGGAAAACGCTTCGACCAGTTTTAGTTGATTTTAATCGAATGGAAAATGGCCATTTTTCAAACGGCCTCAGAATTTGACGAAATTAGTTTTGTTAGGACCGTATCGTCAATATGAAGCTAGAAAATATTTTTTGGAAAATTTTCTAATTAGTATGTGGCCCCGATAAAATAAAAGCGTGTTCAAATTCAATATATATAGTCATATTTTGATTTTGACAGAAACTGATCGAAATGATCGAATCAACCTACGATACATTTCCCATTATGTTCGGAATGGGGGTAATTAGCTATGGACGGCAGTCGGTGGGTTCGATTTCGGGTTCGAAATAAAAAGTTGCTATTTGGAATTTTAAAATATTAAAATATATATATTTATAATAACCCCCCATCCTCCTTCTCTTTCTTCTACAGAGAAAAAGAAAAAAAAGAAAAAGAAAGAGGGCTCGACGATGAACCGCCGCCCCCCTTCGATTCAAGGCCGCCGCCCAGGTGGGGCACCGCACCCCCTCCTCTTCACGCCCGCCTCCTCCTCTTCTTCCTCCTCCGTTCTGGAAACCCCCAAACCGCCACAATGCCCCCACCATAAACCCTAATCTGCCGCCACCACAAGGAAGGCCGCCGCCCCCCACCACACCCGCGGCACTCCACTCCGACGAACTGCAGCCCCCCTCTCGCTCGTTGTAACACCCCACATCTATTAGTGTCACTCACAAAGGGAATGCACTAAGTTCTGTGGAGCATTTAGGTTAAAAGATGCAGATAAATTACAAGACAGATAGAAATTAAACAGCAGAAAATAAAACATTGCTTTATTGATAAAATAGTTTGTGCAATGATTTCTTTACAGTATCAGAGTATCATCTGTCTTACAAAATAAAGAAGCATAAAACAACATTTATATTTCCCAAAATTTAGCAAGAGCCAGCCATAGCATATGGAAAGAGAATCCAAGCAAACTTTGACAAATCTTCAAGCTGGGAAAGAGTGACAGTCCCACTTAACCTGAGCTATACTATTCCCTTCTTTACTACCTTGGGGGGGAACGGAAGAAAAGAAGACGAAAGAAAAACAGAGTCAGACATAAAGCCTGAGTAAGTTCAGTAACTTCTAGCATGTGAACATGGAAAAACAGAACGACATGAATTAACTGAATACAAGATAACACCAAGACACTAGGGTCAACAAGGTTGGACATGATAATCACAAGATATGCTAAGATAAGATAAACTGGATATGCTCTAATACTTTCGCCGCTTCGCTATTTCCTTGTTATACTGGTTTCTATATCTCTGCACCACCTAACTAGTGTTCGAACTAGTAATGATAACGTGATCCCAATCCCTGTATTTTCCATTTGCCTTCGGGCATCCATTTATTAGTTATTACCCAGATCTAATCTATGGTTTTCTATCAAGTGCTTTCTGGATTCAACTAGAGTTTACGCTATCTGCTGAACGCTTCTCGGATTTAGGATTTATGCCACCTAGTTCAACTAGGGATTATGCTACCTGTCGAAAGATGTCCCCCAAGTCTAGGACACACTACCTAGAGTGGTATATGTTCCTATACTTCCCCACGCATGTATCGCGAATCGTTATCGCTTGTCTAGATGCACATGTCCTGTAATGTGCGACCCGAGTCCTGTGACAGGGCAAACCAAGGAATACAGAACTCGGTCGGGAGCTTTCAGATATCTGCCGATGTAGATGCTAAGGTCTGTTTTTGTTCCAGTGGTTATGGTCCCACTTGACCCATCCCTCAACTAATGAAAGGCACACCTTGGAAAATGAGAACTATACGCAGGCCCCCTATGCCCCACTGTACTATGGCCATCCGCAACCATAACTAGATAGCAAGTATATGGTCTTTTGGAGTTCTCCGCCTTTCCGCTTCACTTATCTCGATTGACTGAAGATGGATGGTAGACGACGAGTTGCTATCACAGGGCTACCGGTTTCTCGCCGAATCACGCTGGTCCATCCGAGTCTTTAGGTTGCCATATTTTGCAACCAAGGCATACCCTTGGTTCTTCTACCGCAGACCTTAACCTCTGTGAGCCCAGGAGGATCATCTGCAGCCTCACAGAGGGATACCAAGAGTACCCTCACTTCCCCTCGAAGCCTCGGTCTTCGTAACCCAATTCGTTGGAGCCTTCGTTTTAATCAGATGGACGTTCGCTCCTTCCCGTGTTATACTAAGAATTACTACTTAGTTCTACTAACTAAGGTTTACCACTTATTTCCAGAATCGTTGTTTTCTTAACTAAGGTTTACTACTTAGCTCCTTTTAACTAAGGTTTCCTACTTAGTTCTCTTTCCCATCAATTTGGATTGGTTAAGTGTCATTAGTCAATTCAAGCTAACTTAACCCTCTTTATTTATCCTGTTAAACTGGTTAAGTGTTATCAGTAATTTATGTTGACTTAACCCTCCAAGTTATATTGGTTTATTATTTCTTATTACTTAACCCTACCTATTTATCCTGTATTGGTTAAGTGTCCCTTTTTAACTTAACCTTTCCCGTCTTTTTTAACTAACATGTTATTAATGGTTAAGTATTATCACTTCATGTTTTAGACTTAACCATATTCCTTTATCACAATCTGATGTTTAAGTGTTCAAGTTTACTTAACCCTACGGTCTGGCCCAGTTAACATATCAAATTAGCTAAGTATATTAGATTTTACTTAACCCCAACCTCTAGTCTAGTTAACATGTTAGTTTGGCTAAGTGTATTAACTTTACTTAACCCCACCTTCTAGTCTAGTTATCATGTTAATTTGGCTATGTGTTTTCTTAGTTACTTAACCCCTACAAATCTTGTCTTGTTACCATGAGTTTGGTTAAGTGTCCCTATGGACTGAGCCCTCCTGTTCTAGCTTGATTGTGCTAAGTTGGTTAAGTGTTCCTATGGACTTAACCCTCCGATTCTAGCTTAACTGTGTTAAGTGTCTGTATGAACCTAACCCCACCCACCGGTCTGGTTATCATGTTGAATTTGTTAAGTGTCTTAGTTAACTTAACCCAACCATTCTTGTTCTAGCTTTAACTAAATAAATTAAAGCCGCTACCACTCACATTTGACAGACATTGTTGCGATTACTGGATGTGCCGGTTGGTTCCGGGCAGGATTACATCGCCACTCAGTCTAACCTCGGGTTAGGCATATTCGTGTTTTCTAAGTTCAAAGGGTTTTGATTAATTTTCAAATCAGGTTTTGAAAGTAACCATCCCGTCTGTCGGATCAGTTAGGGATAGCCATGGAGAGCAGGAAACTTGTATTTTCCAAACCCAAGCCTAAACACTATCCTCTCTGTCACCCTAGAACTTTCCAGTGTGTCATTAAAAGAAATGTCGTTAATAAACCTTTAATTTGTCAAAATTCACATTTTCCTTATTTAGAACAAATTCTATAAGTAAATTATTCCTAATTTACTTATCTCCTAATTACTCTTTTAATGTAAATTGTCAACATTCATTCTTATGGCCCATTTCCCTCTCTAAATCATATTTATGCCCTTTGGGTATGTAAACTATACCAAATTAAGTGTCACTAATCATGATTTTGCTAAAAATGACAATTACTCCCTATTATGGCCAATTTCAAATTTATGCCAATATACTTCTTCTGCCAAATTAGCTAATCCAATTCTGATTTAACATTCTAATTACCGTTCATGTCAAACTAGACTTATTATTCTAGTTCACAATTCTTGTAAATGCTAGATTTACAAGTCAATACTAGATTCAAATTACACATCCTATAATTCATGTCAAATTTATCCAATTTGCATTTCTATGAACATGCCATAATACATGTTTCCAATTTATGCCAGTTTCCAAGTTTAAACTACGTTCTAGTAAATTTCATATTTTGCCCAAATCGTATTCCCACCGTTCCTATAATCGTGATTCAGTCTAGATTATAGATAAATCTAGATTCGTAGAAAATAGGGAATGAACCAAAGATGCTATGGAAAAGGATGGACATAATAACTGGCATAAAAAGGTTTGGATAACGACGTAGGTTCAAGAACATGGGTAGACCTAACTTAATATGTAAATTCCCAAGGTCTAAAACCAAGAATAGACAGAGTAGGTTCAAGAACATGGGTAGACCTAACTTAATAGGTAAATTCCCAAGGTCTAAACCAAAGAAAACCAAGAACAGACAGAATAGATAATCGGGTTTAGACCCAATTTCATAGTCACAAAACTTAAGCAACACTTTCCTAGTCATGAATCATAGGTGTTTAATCACAATTGTCCTTGTTATGTCATAGGCAATAGTTTATGTATTCTAATCAAAGGCATAGGCTTGTGTTCACAGTCAAGGGAATAATTCTTATGGTCACAATCACAGTCATAGGAAATGCTCATATTCGTAGGCAATGTTCATAGTCATAGGAAATGTTCATAGTCATAGGCAATGTTCATAGTCATAGGCAATGTTCAAAGTCATAGGCAAGGCCTAATTGGTCATCGAATCATAACAGTTCTTAATTAGGTCCAAAGATGTAGGCACAGATTCAAATAGAAAGATTTGGCATATTCTTTTATTCCTTTAATTCATGTCACGAACAGAGAGAAACGTTCAAATCTAAAAAGTAACTGACTTATAGAGATTAGATTAGAATAGAAATATGGCGTTGCTATGATTCGTAGAAAAATAGTCGTTGAAGTCGTTTGAACCTCCTCTTTAATCCTAGCTTGACTTGAACCTCTTCTTGAAAATCTTTAGCAGCATTTCCTCGTGTTGATTTATTTTATATATTATTTATTTATATATTTTCTCAGAGGCAGCATAAGGATAGAAAAGAATTGTGAATAGAGGAGAAGACCAGGGCTGTTTATATAGTGTTAGGCAGACGAACCTGGTCAGAAAACGTGACCAAATACATCAAAACGAACCAGGTTGAGAAAGCTAGAAAAAGCAGGTGGGGTCGACCCCCCCCCCCAGGTCGACTACCCAGTCGACCTGGGTGCCTTGGGCGGGAAAATTCCCGCCTAGCCCAACCTGGGTCTGTTTTCGAATTTGAACTCCTTTTCTGCCCTGTTTTGAAATTTGAACTTCGCTGAATATTCCGGAGGCCATATCTTCCTCATACGGACTCCGATTTATGCAAACTCGGACTCGTTTTCATGCAGAATTCCGAGACGAACGCAATGGCGTAGCCCATTTCCCTTGATTTTGATTTTAACTTTTAATTCTGCCTTGACTTGTGAATCCTAGTGTTACAGAATTATGGGGTGTTACATTCTCCCCCACTTAAAAGGATTTCATCCCCGAAATCTTCAAGTTAGGAAGAATATGTCCTACCATCCAATCACTCATCTACTCAAGCATTCAACCACAGGCATTCATAGTCCTTAAAAGATCTCTAACGCTTTCATGTTCATATGCACAGTGTGTGTATATGTCTTTATCTAATGCAAAATCAGGCGGTCTACTGATTCAGTTGACCTCCTAAATGCGAATCGTGTCAGTGCCATGCGTCCAATCATGTATGCAAGCATCCCTAGTTACGTAAATACTACATGCGTGCACAGCCATTCATCCATATGCAACATCCATATGATAACATATCAAGTTCAACTTACAGACAGATACATATCTGTAAATGCAATATGAAAGCGTCCGAACTGATCCAGTGTCTAATACGTATGCATATGCATTCACGAGCAACCATTAGCACCCACTTGCAACCATTCAACCATAACATGTTTCAAATACATGTTTACATCCATTGGCTTCTTCCTAAGGATCGAAGATACGACCTAGAGGATATACTTTGGAAAGAGAGAAACAATTATGCGTAAAGCTCCTACAAATGAAGAAATCAAGGATGCACCCTTAAGGAAAAAGGGTATGATGCTAGTATCTAGCCTTCTTGAGCTTTACTCCACTGTATCCTAACAAATTTTACTTCACGATTGTGAAGTTTCCGATCTCCATTTCCAAAATAAAAAGATGTTAACTATGGTACCAAGTGTACATACCAGGATGGTTTGAGGTCCCTCCTCTTAGCTTATCCATCATGCCATAACTATGAGGGTCAAAAGGTCACTACGTGCTTTTTAGAGTGCCTATTACAACTAATCATGTCTCACGCAAACCATCCTAGTTGAACTCGACATTCCTCAAGTACAAGCCCCAAAGGCCTAAACCAATATCAGACAAGCACCCAAGGAATATCTCCTCCGAATTTAGACGATCTACGTAAAATGATAAAAACAAACTCGATAGCTATTCTCAAATCCCTACTAACCCAAAAATAAACTGGTCGGACCACCAATTGGATTTGAGACTCTAGTGGGATCTTTCTACTATACAAGTACTATGGTGCAGAGACTCAACTATGGAAGTGGATATGGACAAATGCGAAGCGCTAAAACCAAAGGAAAGAGTACGAACAGAAAAACTAGACTCTTCCAACAGAACTTCACTACCTTTCTCCTAGGTATGCTTGGTGGTGAAAGTATGTACTTGCCTTTCTGAAAAACTTGTTCCTCGTTCTTGCCCTTGTCCTTAATTATATGCCCTATCATACACTAGTAAAATACTTCCCCTTGTCTTAGGTTTTATAATTTCTTCCTCCTTTATGAGCTAAATCTACATCTATGAATTCCTCATCCTAGGGTTGTGCTCCTTAGCCAAACTCCTCATCCTCTTTCGTGTGTAACCATGTTGACAAATCTCTTGGAAGCTGATTCCATCGTACAGAAAACCATGTAAGCTTGAATAAAAACTAGCCGTAGGTGAAACTACTACGATTATAGATGGAAGTCGGTCACTACTTTGCCCTTCGATGAGGTTACCTCCCAGAAAGCCAGGAGCCCTAGAGACTCAAGAAAGAAGGAGATAAGAATTCAAACAGAGGAAGAGAAAATAGTGCGTATGGCTTTGGGGAATATGCGTTTAAAACAAATCTTTTCTCTTGAAAATGCTTCTTTAAAAACCGTTTTGAAAATAATTTTTCAAATCCTTTATCTGATCTGGTAACCTTCAGCTCTTATACCACGTGTAACACCCCACATCTGTTAGTGTCACTTACAAAGGGAATGCACTAAGTTCTGTGGAGCATTTAGGGCAAAAGATGCAGATAAATTACAAGACAGACAGAAATTAAACAGCGGAAAATAAAACTTTGCTATATTGATAAAATTGTTTGTACAATGATTTCTTTACAATATCAGATTATCATCTGTCTTACAAAATAAAGAAGCATAAAACAACATTTATATTCCCCAAAATTTAGCAAGAGCCAGCCATAGCATCTGGAAAGAGAATCCAAGCAAACTTCGACAAATCTTCAAGCTGGGAAAGAGTGACAGTCCCACTTAACCTAAGCTATACTATTCCCTTCTTTACTACCTGGGGGGGGAACGGAAGAAAAGAAGACGAAAGAAAAACAGAGTCAGACATAAAGCCTGAGTAAGTTCAGTAACTTCTAGCATGTGAACATGGAAAAATAAAACGACATGAATTAACTGAATACAAGATAACACCATGACACTAGGGTCAACAAGGTTGGACACGATAATCACAAGATATGCTAAGATAAGATAAACTGGATATGCTCTAATACTTTCGCCGCTTCGCTATTTCCTTGTTATACTGGTTTCTATATCTCTGCACCACCTAACTAGTGTTCCAACTAGTAACGATAACGTGATCCCAATCCTTGTATTTTCCATTTGCCTTCGGGCATCCATTTATTAGTTATTACCCAGATCTAATCTATGGTTTTCGATCAAGTGCTTTCTGGATTCAACTAGAGTTTACGCTATCTGCTGAACGCTTCTCGGATTCAGGATTTATGCCACCTAGTTCAACTACGGATTATGCTACCTGTCGAAAGATGCCCCCAAGTCTAGGACACACAACTTAGAGTGGTATATGTTCCTATACTTCCCCACGCATGTATCGCGAATCGTTATCGCTTGTCTAGATGCACATGTCCTGTAATGTGCGACCCGAGTCTTGTGACAGGGCAAACCAAGGAATACAGAACTCGGTCGGGAGCTTTCAGATATCTGCCGATGAAGATGCTAAGGTCTGTTTTCGTTCCAGTGTCTATGGTCCCACTTGACCCCTCCCTCAACTAATGAAAGGCACACCTTGGAAAATGAGAACTATACGCAGGCCCCCTACGCCCCACTGTACTATGGCCATCCGCAACCATAACTAGATAGCAAGTATATGGTCTTTTGGAGTTCTCTGCCTTTCCGCTTCACGTATCTCGATTGACTGAAGATGGATGGTAGACGACGAGTTGCTATCACAGGGCTACCGGTTTCTCGCCGAATCACGCTGGTCCATCAGAGTCTTTAGGTTGCCATATTTTGCAACCAAGGCATACCCTTGGTTCTTCTACCGCAGACCTTAACCTCTGTGAGCCCAGGAGGATCATCTGCAGCCTCACAGAGGGATAATAAGAATACCCTCACGTCCCCTCGAAGCCTCGGGCTTCGTAACCCAATTCGTTGGAGCCTTCGTTTTAATTAGACGGACGTTCGCTCCTTCCCGTGTTATACTAAGAATTACTACTTAGTTCTACTAACTAAGGTTTACCACTTAGTTTCCAGAAGCGTTGTTTTTTTAACTAAGGTTTACTACTTAGCTCCTTTTAACTAAGGTTTACTACATAGTTCTCTTTCCCATCAATTTGGATTGGTTAAGTGTCATTAGTCAATTCAAGCTAACTTAACCCTCTTTATTTATCCTGTTAAACTGGTTAAGTGTTATCAGTAATTCATGTTGACTTAACCCTCCAAGTTATGTTGGTTAAGTATTTCTTATTACTTAACCCTACTTATTTATCCTGTATTGGTTAAGTGTTCCTTTTTAACTTAACCTTGCCCGTCTTTTTTAACTAACACGGTATTAATGGTTAAGTATTATCACTTCATGTTTTAGACTTAACCCTATTCCTTTATCACAATCTGATGGTTAAGTGTTCAAGTTTACTTAACCCTACGGTCTAGCCCAGTTAACATATCAAATTGGCTAAGTATATTAGATTTTACTTAACCCCAACCTCTAGTCTAGTTAACATGTTAGTTTGGCTAAGTGTATTAACTTTACTTAACCCCACCTTCTATTCTAGTTATCATGTTAATTTGGATAAGTGTTTTCTTAGTTACTTAACCCCTACAAATCTTGTCTTGTTACCATGAGTTTGGTTAAGTGTCCCTATGGACTTAGCCCTCCCATTCTAGCTTGACTGTGCTAAGTTGGTTAAGTGTTCCTATGGACTTAACCCTCCCATTCTAGCTTAACTGTGTTAAGTGTCTATATGAACCTAACTCCACCCACCGGTCTGGTTATCGTGTTGAATTGGTTAAGTGTCTTAGTTAATTTAACCCTACTGTAACGAGTCGGATTTTGCCCGGCCTTAATCGATCGCAAAATCGATCAAAACCGTTCAAATCCCGCCTACGTTAACTTTGGGAATACAATACATCAGAACAACAACAGCAGACTTTTATAACATCAATAATAAATGGTACATCAGAGTACAGAATATCAGAGTATATTGATTAATAATACAACGGAAGGTAAATTGCAATATTATAATACATTGTAGCGGAAACAAAATAACTAAGGCAGCGGAAGGCTTCCAATGTTCTGGACACAGCTTTAAGCTTCAATCCGGGATCCTGCTAAAGAGATAAACCTGTAGACAATTGCTCGACTGCCCGTGTAGAAAGAGGGCACCCGAGTTTGCAAAAAGGTGGAAACAAACAACGGGTCAGTCGTGGGACTGGTGTGAGAATTCTAGTCTAATTAATCTCTATTAATAGGGCAAATCCAAAGACCACGCCGCTAATGAGGAACGGTTTTACTCTAATGGATTGCCATGCATAAAAGTGTAAAAAACATCTAATAAGTAAATCGTACAACAACGTTATGCTTTTTAGAAAAATAGAATTACCATAAGACCCAGGTCCCATCACACAATGCAATACAAACCAGAGGATAGGGTTTTACCTTATAGTGATTAAACATGCTAAATACGGCAAATACGAGTTTAATATTATTATTAGTATATATCAAAACATTTCAAACTAAATATATCAATCCTAGGAAGCATAGCTACCATATACTATTATGCCTCCATACTAGGAATACAATCAAATCCGAATGGGGTCGTATTGGAAATTGGGTTTGCATCATGAGTCAAGGATAGGGAGGAGCTCCTACCGATTCGAGACACTCTAGCTAATGTCTCAGGATCCCCCGCAGTGAACCCTTGGAAAGCTGCAGGGCCGGTCCGCCATACGAATTGTGGATTAGTTATTCCTGAACACACGTTTCCCAGTCCTATAGGACATATCATCCGAGGCGCCTCATTTCATCATCCACATAAGTAAAATGTCGGGCCGTGTTAAAACCCAAACACCACTTCTAGCTAGAAAGAAACGTGCTGCTCTCCCTGAGTTCCCTTCTCCCGTTTTAGACTCCGCCGGTGTGTGAGGCTCGCGAAGTCACGCTATACACAAAGCTATGTCTAGACAGGCTATGCTTTGATCATCCCACAAGGCCTGCTTTTCAACAAAGCCTTGATCATATGCATCTTAGCATGCCACATCATCACTCCATATCACACTACCAATCCTTTGCCGAAATATATGAATGGGTGTTAAGCAAGAGAATAAATTCTCCGCCACCAAAAATCCATACATTCGACAGAAGATTAATAACATGATATATAATGGAGTACAATGTCAGACACATAATCCATTTATAATCTTATGCTCTAGGTCTGAGCGAAAGCCAAACCTGTACAAATCAACACTACGTTCGGGCAACTCCTATTATTACCTTATCATGGTAGCGAGCCATTCTAAGGCAACAGTAATCATCGTCCATTCGATGTGAAGATTGACGATCTTCAATCGCCGTCTTCCAATCTTGGATTTTTAAACGTCGTTTAATTATTTGGAATGAGATAAACTCGGACTTTCCAAATAATCCTCGTATATATATATATATATATATAAAATCCTTCTTACACATTAATAATTATTTTTATTAACGATTCCTTCCTATTTTAATTATTCAAAATAATTAAATTTTTATATAACGACGCCTTAATTCCATAGACGACTATGGCGCTGCATTTCAACAATTTTTATTTTCACATTTCTCAGAATCTAACCGTTGGATCTTAATGTAATATATATCGTTGGAAAGATTTTTCCAAGACGGTCCTATAGGTTTTAGTTTCAAGAAAATCCGACGGTCGGATCTTCCTGTATAGTCGTTTAAAAGTACGATTTCAAAACACGAACTACCACGCCCTATCCATTTAATTTTAATTATATATATATAATCATTGAATCGTAATAACGTCGTTTGATTAAAACAACGCTCTACACAATTACCGATACTTACTAAATGTTAATTCATTTGAAAATGAAGATAATATTACCGCATCCTAAATTCATTCTTTTCTTACATTGAAAATGTAAATTCCATCCTTTTTATTTACATAAAAATGTAAGTTTAATTCCTATGCAAATTCCTATATTCTTTATTTACAAGTAAAACAAATGTAAAATTTGATACATTCAAAATCCTACTTTTAAACGTAGATTTCAACTTCAATTTACATTCTCATCTTAGTTACATTATAAAAATGTAACTTTTATTTGCAGTGAATCCTATTTTAAATTTACATATCAAATTGCAAGTTTTCTTTACAATGCAAACCCTACTCCCTACTTACATTGTAAAAATATGATTTTTAATTACAATGCAAACTCTACATCTAATTCATATTGTAAAAATATGATTTTTAATTACAATACAAACACTACATCTTATTCACATTGTAAAAAATATGATTTTTAATTACAATGCAAACATTACTTCTAATTCACATTGTAAAAATATGATTTTTAATTACAATGCAAACATTACTTCTAATTCACATTGTAAAAATATGATTTTTAATTACAATGCAAACATTACTTCTAATTTACATTGTAAAAATATGATTTTTAAATACAATGCAAACACTACTTCTAATTTACATTGTAAAAATATGATTTTTAATTATAATGCAAACATTACTTCTAATTTACATTGTAAAAATATGATTTTTAAATACAATGCAAACTCTACATCTAATTCACATTGTAAAAATATGATTTTTAATTACAATGCAAACTCTACATCTAATTCACATTGTAAAAATATGATTTTTAAATACAATGCAAACTCTACATCTAATTCACATTGTAAAAATATGAATTTTAATTACAATGCAAACTCTACATCTAATTCACATTGTAAAAATAAGATTTTTAATTACAATGCGAACACTACATCTAATTCACATTGTAAAAAATATGATTTTTAATTACAATGCAAACATTACTTCTAATTCACATTGTAAAAATATGATTTTTAATTACAATGCAAACATTACTTCTAATTTACATTGTAAAAATATGATTTTTAATTACAACGTCACATTTCTACATCTAAATTACATATAAAATAAATAAATTTTATTTCTTATGCTCATTCTCATTTTATATTACATATATATATAAGAAAAATGAAAATTCTATCATACAATGAAATTGCATCCTTTAATTGCATAGAAAAATGTAATTTTGTCATACGGTATACTTTCCTGTAGACATTACATATAAAAATGTAATATTTAACATGCAATGTAAATTCATGTTTTAATTACATATAAAAATGTAAATTTTATCCTACGGTGTAATTCCCTATATAGTGTACATATAAAAATGTAGATTTTAACATATGATGAAATTTCCATGTTAATTACAAAGAAAAATGTAATTTTTAACACACGACATTAATTCACTTTATAATTTACATATAGAAATGTAAATTTTGACATACGTTGAAATTCACTTGTTAATTACAAAGAAAAATACAATTTTCAACATACGACACTAATTCACTTTATAATTTACGTATAAAAATGTAAATTTTAACATAAGATGAAATTCACCTTTTAATTACAAAGAAAAATGTAATTTTTGACGTACGGTATAAATTCACTTTATAATTTACATATAAAAATGTAAATTTCGACATACAGTGGAATTTACATGTTAATTACAGAGAAAAATGTAATTTTTACAATACGGTGTATATTGCTATATAATTTACATGTAAAAATGTAAATTTTATCATACGATGAAATTCACCTTTTAATTACAAAGAAAAATGTAATTTTCAGCATACAATATCATTCACTTTACATATGGTGAAATTCCTATATATTTACATTAATAAAAATGTAAACTTTATTTCAACGATCTTCTTTACATTAAAATAATCATATAAAAATGTCATCTTTATTCATCGTTCAATTTTACATTAAAATAATCATATAAAAAAATGTCATCTTTAATTCCATGAGACCTTTATTTTATATTTACATTATAAGTCCTACTTTTATATTCAAAGTAAATCCTACTTAATAATTTAATGAAAAATCTATTCTTTAATGATTCATTGAAAAATTCATTCTTTAATAATTCATTGCAAAAATTCATTCCTTTATAATTCATTGCAAAAATTCATTCCTTAATGATTCATTGCAAAAATTCATTCCTTAATGATTCATTGCAAAAATTCATTCCTTAATAAGTCATTGCAAAAATTCATTCCTTAATGATTCATTGCAAAAATTCATTCCTTTCATAGACAATGAAAAATCATATCTGTTATTATTTATAATGAAACATATCTTTTGATTTTTAATCTAAAAATTTCATCTTTATTTACAATGTAAAATTTATTCATAAATTACAATGTAAATTTTATTCTTAAATTACAATGTAAAATTTTATTCTTAAATTACAATGTAAAATTTTCCATCCTTTGATTACAATGTAATAATTCATCATTTAATATTTACATGAAAAATTTCATCTTTTAATATTTTCATGAAAATTTTCATCTTTAATATTTCAATTAAAAAATCAGTCTTTAATAATTTCAATCAAAAATTCAATATATAAAAGTTAGTATTTCTATTTACAATGTAAAAATTAAGCCTTTACCATTTACCACATCGTATTTCATGTCACATCCAAACAACAACAACATTCAAATAAACCAACATGACTAAATCTAACAATTCACATCAACGTAATATACAGGGTGATGTTTATATTGGCATATGACAAATCAATGAGCCATGATTCAGTAAAATTAACAAATAATTAATTCTAATTAATCAATAAATTCAGATCTAATATTTAGATTTGCAGATCTAACATCATACGGTATAAACAATTCAGATCCATATTTAAAATATCACGACATAGCAGATCTATCAATAAATATTTTTAATAACTAAGAATTAATAATTAAATAAATTAAATTAAATTAAAAATAAATTCTCACCTTGATTAAAGCGAATGGAAAAATCCAAACAATTTCAAAAATAGCCCCAATCAGTTCCAACACGATCTACTCGATGATACGGTTCCACAGGATCTGAAATTTTCAGATTCCGATGTCATATGAGTGAATTATCAATTTTTGAATAAAATTTACTTTTAACAACTGCAGATGCCACGGCCAAAAGCGTGGCAAATTCTGAAATGAATTTCATACCTTTTTGTTCAAAACTTTGATTTCAATTTTCTCTCTCTGTAGTTGATGGTTTTGCGAACGGTTTGCGGCAAAACGACCGGCTACGAGAAGGCTTTGGGCGCCCCAAATGGTGTAGGGTGCGGCGGCCTATGTGGGGTGCGGTTTGGGTGCAAAGGCAGCGGGTTGGCGGTGCTCGTTCTTCGCCTACGGTCGATGAAAAGGGATGAAACTTGTTGGAGATTAAAGAGAGTGAGAAGAGCTTCAAAAAGTTTAACTACGGCTAGGTCTAATTTTCTACGGATTGATGGGAAAAGAGGAGAGATGGTGGAAGGCAAATGGCGGCTGATGGGTTCAGGTGCGTGAGTGTTTGATCGGGAAGAAGGAGCGGCATCCATACCTTAAATAATAAAATAATGGTATTAAATAATTAATTAGCCCAATAAAGGTCCGTTTGGCCACTAACTAGGAATTTGGCCTGCTTACTGTCGTTCGTAAGGTTTTGACACCTTCTGAGCGCAATGGGATAGGTCTCGGGACCCAATTCCAAAGTTTGTATATATTTTATTTAAAATTCCATTAAAAATTAATTAATTAAATATTGATCGTTCATCAAAATATGCCGGGGCCACATACGACCTCAGAAAATTATAAAAAATAATATTTTTAGCTTTCTTACGACGATACAAATCCAACAAAATTATTTTCGTCGAATTCTGAGATTGTTTGAAAAATGGCTATTTTTAAGGCGTTTAAATTTAACTGAAATAGTCAAAACACATTTTCTTCTGCCACACTCACATATTAATTCGAAAAATTCTGAAAATTGAAATCTAGCAATAATTTGACATTCCGGTTCCAAGAAAAAAGTGGTTCCATCGAAAACCGAGGTCGTTTGAAAAATGACTATTTTTAAGGCTAATATATTTAATATTGAAAATACATTTTTAAACAAATAATTTCTGAAACTCGAAATATATAAGTGTTTATTGTTTTTCAATGCAAAAACGTCATTCCGAACTCAATGGAAGTGGTTTCGAGTTCAAATTCCTTCGTATGCAAAAAGTAGCATTTTCGTCCTTCGTAAATTTCCTAGCGACCTTCTAAAAATTGAATTGGCCATAACTTTTGATTTCTGCTATGAAATTTTGATTTTTCGGATTCGTTGGAAAGATATTTTAAATAGATTCTAATATTTTTGGTTTCACTAAAATCCGTTAAATTTTGCATCCTGTATGGTCAGTCAAAGTTCAAGTTTGACTTTTCAAACTACCGCGCTATTTCTAACTCTTTTTATAATTAAAATTAAATCATTCATTCTAACTTCGATTTAAATCAACTTTCAATCATTTTTATTTTAAATAAATTATTTTAAATATCGAAAACTCATTAAAATCACTTAAAATAAATTTTTAAATTGGCCCCAAAAATCAGGGTTGTTACACCTACCATTCTTGTTCTAGCTTTAACTAAATAAATTAAAGCCGCTACCACTCACATTAGACAGATATTGTTGTGATTACTGGATGTGCCAGTTGGTTCCGGGCAGGTTTACATCGCAACTCAGTTTAATCTCAGGTTAGGCATATTCGTGTTTTCTAAGTTCAGAGGGTTTTGATTATTTATCAAATCAGGTATTGAAAGTAACCATCTCGTCCGTCGGATCAGTTAGGGATAGCCAGGGAGAGCAGGAAACTTGTATTTTCCAAACCCAAGCCTAGACACTATCCTCTCTGTCACCCTAGAACTTTCTGGTGTGTCATTAAAAGAGATGTCGTTAATAAACCTTTAATTTGTCAAAATTCACATTTTCCTTATTTAGAACAAATTCTATAAGCAAATTATTCCTAATTTACTTATCTCCTAATTACTCTTTTAATGTAAATTGTCAACATTCATTCTTATGGCCCATTTCCCTCTCTAAATCATATTTATGCCCTTTTGTTATGTAAACTATACCAAATTAAGTGTCACTAATCATGATTTTGCTAAACATGACAATTACTCCCTATTATGGCCAATTTCAAATTTATGCCAATATACTTCTTATGCCAAATTAGCGAATCCAATTCTGATTTAACATTCTAATTACCGTTCATGTCAAACTAGACTTATTATTCTAGTTCACAATTCTTGTAAATGCTAGATTTACAAGTCAATACTAGATTCAAATTACACATCCTATAATTCATGTCAAATTTATCCAATTTGCATTTCTATGAACATGCCATAATACATGTTTCCAATTTATGCCAATTTCCAAGTTTAAACTACGTTCTAGTAAATTTCATATTTTGCCCAAATCGTATTCCCACCGTTCCTATAATCGCGATTCAGTCTAGATTATAGATAAATCTAGATTCGTAGAAAATAGGGAATGAACCAAAGATGCTATGGAAAAGGATGGACATAATAACTGGCATAAAAAGGTTTGGATAACGACGTAGGTTCAAGAACATGGGTAGACCTAACTTAATAGGTAAATTCCCAAGGTCTAAAACCAAGAATAGACAGAGTAGGTTCAAGAACATGGGTAGACCTAACTTAATAGGTAAATTCACAAGGTCTAAAACCAAAGAAAAAATAGAACAGACATAATAGATAATCGGGTTTAGACCCAATTTCATAGTCACAAAACTTAAGCAACACTTTCCTAGTCATGAATCATAGGTGTTTAATCACAGTTGTCCTTGTTATGTCATAGGCAATAGTTTATGTATTCTAATCAAAGGCATAGGCTTGTGTTCATAGTCAAGGGAATAATTCTTATGTTCACAATCACAGTCATAGGCAATGCTCATAGTCATAGGCAATGTTCATAGTCATAGGAAATGTTCATAGTCATAGGCAATGTTCATAGTCATAGGCAATGTTCAAAGTCATAGGCAATGCCTAATTGGTCGTCGAATCATAACAGTTCTTAATTAGGTCCAAAGATGTAGGCACAGATTCGAATAGAAAGATTTGGCATATTCTTTTATTCCTATAATTCATGTCACGAACAGAGAGAAATGTTCAAATCTAAAAAGTAACTGACTTACAGAGATTAGATTAGAATAGAAAGATGGCGTTGCTATGATTCGTAGAAAAACAGTCGTTGAAGGCGTTTGAACCTCCTCTTGAATCCTAGCTTGACTTGAACCTCTTCTTGAAAATCTTTAGCAGCATTTCCTCATCTTGATTTATTTTATATATTATTTATTTATATATTTTCTCAGAGGCAGCATAAGGATAGAAAAGAATTGTGAATAGAGGAGAAGACCAGGACTGTTTATATAGTGTTAGGCGGGCGAACCTGGTCAGAAAACGTGACCAAATACATCAGAACGAACCGGGTTCAGAAAGCTGGAAAAAGCAGGGGGGTCGACCCCCAGGTCGACTACCCAGTCGACCTAGGTGCCTTGGGCAGGAAAATTCCCGCCCAGCCCAACCTGGGTCTGTTTTCGAATTTGAACTCCTTTTCTGCCCTGTTTTGAAATTTGAACTTTGCTGAATCTTTCGGAGGCCATATCTTCCTCATACGTACTCCGATTTATGAAAACTCGGACTCGTTTTCATGCAGAATTCCGAGTCGAACGCAATGGCACAGCCCGTTTCCCTTGATTTTTATTTTAACTTTTAATTCTGCCTTGATTTGTGAATCCTAGTGTTACAGAATTACAGGGTGTTACACTCGCTGTAAGCTTTCACTTTATTCGTTGATCTTATTTTAAAAAAAAAACTGAAAATCGATTTGTTTTAAAACTAAAATTTGATTTATTTTAAAACCGAAAACATATGAATTTTAAAACTGATAACTTATTTATTTTAATTTGAAAAGAAATGATTTTTATATTTGAAAGGATATGGGTTTTATATATATGATTTTTTATATTATAGGAAGAATAAAAATATGATTTTTCTTCATGTAGAGTAATAAAAATATAATTTTTATTATATTACTAGCAAGGTAAAAGTGAATTTTTATCTATATAGTAGCGGTATAAAAATGTGATTTTTATCCATATAGAGTGATTATAAAAATGTGATTTTTATATATATAGCAACAATATAAAAATGTGATTTTTATATATGTAGTGGCTATGGACAATGAAATTGAAAAAAAGGGCGAGTACGACGAAGATTTCTACATATGAAGAGTCGTGGTGTTTGGTTTAGCTAGTCAGTGAGAACTCCTCACTTTTATTTCTATTTCTAGTTTGAAATATATACTAGGATGCAGACGGTGCTTAGCAGCACCTGAAACCCGTCGTCCACAGACCATGGATGACTTGTTTGTTTGATTGTCGTGTAGTGAAATTTGATTGTGTGATGGTGAATGAAATAAAATATTTTATAGTGGAAAATATTTTATAGTTGAAAATATGATTTTTAACGTATATATAAAATAAATATTTATAAACAAATCGGACGATTTGTTTATATACACAGATTTGACTGATATTGATTGCGACGATAAATTTTACACATCGCCCAGCCACACAAATAAAATATGTGTTTGTTGATTTGAAACGCCACACGGGTATTGGGATGATATTTGACGTACATTAATCCTGATTGTTTAGTTGTATGTCAATCGATGGGTTGACAGACTGTGTAAGGGTTAATTATTTATATTTAATGCTTATGCAGTTGTGTGGTGCACTCTGGATGATGGTTGATTATTTATCGTTGCTATTATACATATGTGTTGTGTGGAAATCCAAATAATAAATTTATATGGTAATTGATTGGGCCTCATTACAATTCCGAAAATAGAAAAATAAATTAATGTGTCAAATTGAAAATAAATTCATGTGTTGAATTGAAAATAAATTCATGTGTTGAATAGAAAATAAATTCATGTGTGAATAAAAGCCGTGTTGATTAGATTGACGGCATTTTGACGTGAACGATATTTATATCGATTTTATTCATTTTTATAATGAATATAGAAAAGAAAGTGATTTCAAAATTTAACGTTTTGAAAATACTATCATTTGTATATCGATGATGTGGAATATTCAATTTTGATTCAAAATTGAATATGAAGTTGAAATCTTTTTGAAAATAAATTTAAAACGATTTATAAAATATGTTTTAAAAGGAAATCAACGAAGTATATATTATATATATAATATAATGGCCAGAATAGAACGCGCCGCGCTGCGGTAGTTCGCGAATTTCGACCATTGACTTTGAATTGACGTTGCGGGAGATCCGGCTGTCGGATTCTCCTAAAACAGGAACCGTTAGGTTCGTATCGAAAAGTGCTTTCTAATGAATATTGGAAATTTTAAATCTAATGGTTGGATTTGGAATTATGTCCAAATCAAATTTGGAAATGGTCCTTGTAAGTGAAGTTCGATGGCCGTTGGTGGAAATCGACTGTACGGACCTTGATAAAATTATTAAAAATAGTAATAATTTGTGTAAAATCATAAGAAACTATTTGTGAAGAATTGGGATGAAAATTTCCATATTTAAAAAGGTAAAAATAGATTTTTATCGAAATGAACTAGTTTTGAACTAGAATTATAATTCTATTTATTTTTAAAATAAATAAAGTGGATTTGAAATGGTTTTAAAAGTAACCAGAATTTCCAATAATTGAATTGGAAGGGATGTGAATCGAAATTTTCTTTGGAATATTTCGATGTTGGATTTCGTGATTATATAGATATTGTTATGGGAATTTGAAAGATATATTTATATCGTTATTTCCAATACGATATTCCTTGATCGTAGAATTTGATATTGAATATAAGCCGATATATTTTCTATTTAGAGCCTTGTATTTAATATCTAATGGGATTTGGGTTTGTCGTGAATGTTGTCCTTATTAACACTATTCCTAAGCCTAGTTGAGAAAAAGATTAAATCTTTTTATTTAGATTTAATGAAGTGTACCGATTAAATGGTATTTAACTGGAATTGAATTGGAATTGATTTTCGAGTTTATCGTGAACGGTGTTTTAAATAACACTTGTTCTTTAACCCGATAATTAATACAATGTGATTTTGGGTTTATCTTGGACCGTGTTTTAAAAGACATTGGTTCTTTAACCCAGTTAAAGACAAGATATTGATTTCTGTGAAGATTAAAACTAATTGGGGTTTTAATGAATCTTTAATTAGATTGAAATTGTTGAAAACGGAGTATCACCAGTTTTGCTCCAAACGATAGTTAAATATTTAATTAGATTTGAATGTGAAATGGTAATTGAATTTACCGATAACACTGTGGTGTTAGATATGAAGTATTATAAGTTTTACATCATGGGATGAATAGGTTGGGATTGGGAAATAGAATAAACGATTACTTCGGTGTGGTTCACTAATCCCGACTAGTTTGAATTGATATTCAAAAGAAGATTAAAGAATAAATTTAGAAGAATTTATCTTTGATAAATTTAATGGGAACCTTTTCCTAAGAATATGAAATTTAGGAACTAACTGTAGGTTAGCTAAGAAGGATGGTTTTTGGGTATTGATCTGATGTTGGTTTCGAACTTCGGGGTTAATATTTGGGGAATTGTTCTCTTGCTAATGTACGGTTAGTGACTGATGAATTGGAATGAGGCGTATGTTGTGTTTGTGTAACACTTGTTTATTATATACACGAGTTATTCAGAAAGACTGGGTTTATCCCATTCTGAATAACTGATTCAATGTAGTGTCGAAGATGAAGACGGTGGTCGAAGACCGGAGGTCTTCACGTCGGTTGGGTGATTACTGATGATTTTGATTGGGCTGTACACCCAAGAGGAGGAAATCAGTTGGTGATCGTCCAGACGTACTTGGAGATCGATGGATATGCGAGGCACAAGGTGCCTCCGATTTCGTTCAGACCCAGAACGAACTTGTAAATGGACTGTGTGTCTGACATTGGATTTTATTTGTGTGATTGATTTCTATAAAATATGTATCTGTTTGGTGGCATAGAATTTATTCTCTTGCTTAAGGCCCTTCTCTGAGACGTACGAGCTCAGAGGTTATATATTGATGGATATCAATCGCATAGAGTGAATTGCCTGTGTGGCGTGCCTAAGTGGCAAATGATCAAGGCTTTTGTTGAAAAGCAAAGTCTTGTGGTTGATGATCAAAGCACAGCCTGTGTGGCATAGCTTTGTGTAGCGTTGATTCGCGAGCCTTACACCCCTGTTGTGAACCAAAAACGGGAGAGGACCTCAGTGGGGACATGCATTTCTTTCTAGTTAGAGGTGTCAATGCTTAAACTGGCTGACATTTACATTATTTTCACCTGTGTGGTTGTTGTTGTTGTGAGGCGCCTCGCTTATATCGGTCGATCCGGGACGGATAGAGTCATTCGTTGGCTCGTTTACGCCCCAAAGTGCGGGGAAACATAGTGTTCAGGCATTTTAATCCACATCGGTGGACCGACCCTATCGCTCTAAGGGCCACCTGAGTCTGGGTCCTGAGGCTCTGGGTAGACAGTCTCGAATCGGGGAGGATTATCTTTTGCCTTGGTTCACAGATGGAAATCCAACTTCCAATATGTGACTTTGCGGTTTTGATTGTAGAGCCTAGTATGGCGACATGATATACGATACCCATGCCGTCTATGATTGATATTTATGATTGAAATTGTTTTGACACTATACACTTATAGTAATAATAAAAAATGAAATTTAGCGTATCAAGCATGCTTTGGCTATTATAAGGTAAAACCCTATCTTCCGGCTTGTGTTGCATTGTGTGGTGGGGCCTGGGTCTTATAATAGCTTCATTGTTCTTTATTTAGCATTGCGTTGTTGTTTTATGTGCTTGTATTCTTGGGAGGAAACCCGTTCTGTGTTATACGGCGTGGTCCCTTGATTTACCGAACTTTAAAATAAATATTAATAACTGTTTTAGTTCTCACAGCAGTCACATGACTGACCTGGAGTTTATTGTTTTAACCTAAACTCTGGGTGCCCTTATTTCGACACGGGCAGCTAGTAGTTTTGGTTTTGCTGATTTATATTCACAGGATCCTGATTTACAGCTGGAACGATACTCGGAAAGCTCTGTATCCGTGTATTACTTCTAGTTGTGCTTTGTATTATTTTCCGCTGCTATGTAATGTATTGTAATCTCTGATATTTATTGAATGTGTAATATTTACTCATACTCTTTATATTCTTGTATTATGATGGAATTGTTGTAATATATAATGAAATGTTCTTCTGTCTGAGTTCTGATTTGTCTTGTTCTCAACTCAATCTGTGCTTTCCTTACCGGGGAAGTTCGGGTCGTTTCAGTTGGTATCAGAGCTTTGGTTTACAAAGCTCGAGAACAAGACTCATTAGAACCAAACGAAAGAATTCATCAGATATTGGATTAGTAATATCCGATGAGAATGACTGGTTAGAGATGGGATCAGTAGTATCCTAGAACGAGTGTGAAGAGTATATTTTTAAAATGAAAATAATTTATGTTTTGAGAATTTAAATCTATTATTTGTATTTGATTATTTATTTTGTATTGAATTTGGACAATCCAATATATAAAGATTTTGCATATACGTCTGATCCACGTGTATTCGAAGTTTTAATATACTGGATAGATATAGAATCGCATTCTAGTCGCCCGGAGATGGTTCTGATGATGGCATGTCATCATCAGCACTTGTGTTCGAGTTTCGAAAGTGGGATGTCTATATATTTCCAATTGACTGGTGTGAAAACCAAAATATAGTTAGAATATATTGTTGTGATTTGGCACCAAAAATGTGATTTTTGACTATATATCAAAGTTATGAATTTGAAATGATAATCAACAAATTGATTGCTGATTGTGTTGTTTGATTAATTTAAATGTTGAACCTTTAGCCAAATTGAACCCAATAGTGGATTGTATTAAAATTTGTTTGGAATTGCATGCATATACATGTGTATACATTGAATATGTCATAGCAAAGAGGCTAGAGCAGAAGAATAAAATTGTTAGCCCGACAAATAGTTACATGTTTTACAAATTTATTGGGATTTGATGATTTTATGAGTCGAATGGCTAGCCGCTTAGCTGTTTCTTTTTCTTTTTGGATCGATGAGGGCCATGGGAGGCTATTTGAAATATCCCCAAGCTCCCGGGGCAGGGGAGGTAAGGGCGAAATTTTTCGAAAATTTAGGGTGTTAGCCAAATTTTTGAAAATTTGAAAAGTTTTTAGAAACTGAAAAGTTGAAGAACTTAAGCCGTAATAAAAAAAGGAAGTTGAGTTGATTTATTAAACAACTTCAGCTTCATTCCTTTTCGGGGACGAAAAGTTTTAAGTGGGGGAGATTGTAATAACCCGGAAATCTGAGCCAATTTAAAATTTTTATTTTGGCGATTTTAGAGAATTATGATTATTTAAAATGAATTATTTTAAATAATAACGACGAGAAGTTTATTTTGAATAGAATTAGAACGTATATATTTATATAGATCGTCGTTAGAATATAAATAATTATAATTATAAAAGGAATTGAAAATTGCGCGGTAGTTCGATAATTCGATTTCAAATTTCGAATGAATGTACCGGGTGCAAAATAAGCCGTATTTTAGCAAAACCAAAAATATTTGAATCTAATTGACAATATCTTTCCAATGAATCCGAAAAATCAAAATTTCATAGCGGGAATCAAAAGATATGCCTAGTTGAAAATTCAGAATCGTCGCTATGGAATTCTGGCCCTTAAAAATGGAAATTTTGCAAACGACCTTAGTTTTCGACGAAACCACTTTTGTTGGATCCGTGATGTCAAGTTATTGCTATATTCCAAAATTGGTAATTTTTCGAATCAATATGTGGGCGTGGCAAAGGAAACGCGTTTGACCAGTTTTAGTTGATTTTAATCGACTCGAAAATGGCCATTTTTCAAACGGTCTCAGAATTTGACGAAATTAATTTTGTTAGGATCGTATCGTCAATACAAAGCTATAAAATATTTTTTGGTAATTTTTCTAGTTAGTATATGGCTGTGGTAAAATAAAATACGCGTTCAAATTCAATATATAGAGTTATATTTTGATTTTGACGGAAACTGATCGAAACGATCGAATCAGCCTACGATACATTTCCAACTGTGTTCAAAATGGGGGTAATTAGCTATGTATGACTGTCGGTGGGCTCGATTTCGAAATAAAAAGTTGCTTTTTGGAATTTTAAAATATATAAATTTATATTAACCCCCATCCTCCTTCTCTTTCTTCTACAGAGAAAACGAAAAAAAGAGGGCTTAATGATGAACTACCGCTCCCCCCTTCGATTTAGCACCGCCGCCCAGGTGGGCCACCGCACCGCCTCCTCTTCACGCCCTCCTCCTCCTCTTCTCCCCTCCTCCGTTCTGAAAACCCCCAAACCGCCACAACGCCCCCCACCGTAAACCCTAATCCGTCGCCACCACAGGGAAGGCTGCCGCCTCCCTCCACACCCGCGCCACTCCACTCTGACGAACTGCGCCCCCCTCTCGCTCACTATAAGCTTTCACTTTATTCATTGATCTTATTTTTAAAAATAATCTGAAAATTGATTTATTTTAAAACTGAAAATTGATTTATTTTAAAACTGAAAACATATGAATTTTAAAACTGAAAACTTATTTATTTTAATTTGAAAAGAAATGATTTTTATATTTGAAAGGATATGGGTTTTATATATATGATTTTTTATATTATAGGAAGAATAAAAATTTGATTTTTATTCATGTAAAGTAATACAAATATAAATTTTATTATATTACTTGCAAGGTAAACGTGGAATTTTTATCTATATAGTAGCGGTACAAAAATGTGATTTTTATCCATATAAAGTGATTATAAAAATGTGATTTCTATATACATAGCAACAATATAAAAATTTGATTTGTGTATATGTAGTGGCTACGGACAATGAAATTGACAAAAGGTCGAGCACAACGAAGATTTCTACATATGAAGAGTCATGGCGTTTGGTTTAGCTAGTCGGTGAGAATTCCTCACTTTTATTTCTATTTCTAGTTTGAAATATATACTAGGATGCAGACGGTGCTTAGCAGCACCTGACACCCGTCGTCTACAGACCATGGATGACTTGTTTCTTTGATTGTCGTGTAGTGAAATTTGATTGTGTGATGGTGAATGAAATAAAATATTTTATAGTGGAAAATATTTTATAGTTAAAAATATGATTTTTAATGTATATATAAAATAAATATTTATAAATAAATCGGATGATTTATTTATATACACTGATTTGACTGATATTGATTGGAACGATAAATTTTACACATCGCCCAACCGCACAAATAAAATATGTGTTTGTTGATTTGAAAGCCCACACGGGTATTGGGATGATATTTGGCGTACACTAATCCTGATTGTTTGGTTATATGTCAATCGATGGGTTGACAGACTGTGTAAGCATTAATTATTTATATTTAATGCTTACGCAGTTGTGTGGTGCACTCTGGACGATCGTTGATTATTTATCGTTGCTATTATATACATGTGTTGTATGGAAATCCATATAATAAAATTATATGGGCCTCATTCCAGTTCGGAAAATAGAAAAATAAATTCATGTGTTGAATTGAAAATAAATTCATGCTTTGAATTGAAAATAAATTCATGTGTTGAATAGAAAATAAATTCATGTGTGGAATAGAAAATAAATTCATGTGTTGAATAAAAGGCGTGTTGATTAGATTGACGCCATTTTGACGCGAACGATATTTATATCGATTTTATTCATTTTTATAATAAATATAGAAAAGAAAGTGATTTCAAAATTTAACGTTTTGAAAATATTATCATTTGTATATCGATGATGTGGAATATTCAATTTTGATACGAAATTGAATATGAAGTTGAAATCGTTTTGGAAACGAATTTAAAACGATTTACAAAATACGTTTTAAAAGGAAATCGATGAAGTATATATTATATAAATTATATATATATATAATATAATGGCCTGAATAGAACGCGCCGCTCTGCGGCAGTTCGCGAATTTCGGCCATTGACTTTGAATTGACGTTGCGAGAGATCCGACCATCGGATTCTCCTAAATCCTAAACCGTTGGGTTCGTATCGAAAAGATCTTTCTAACAAATATTGGAAATTTGAAATCTAACAGTTAGATTTGGAATTATGTCCAAATCAAATTTGGAAAAGGTCGCTGGAAGTGCAGTTCGATGGCCGTTGGTGGAAATCGACTGTACGGGCCTTGATAAAATTAATAAAAATAGTAATAATTTGTGTTAAATCATAAGAAACGATTTGTGAATAATTGGGATGAAAATTTCCATATTTGAAAAGGCAAAAATAGTTTTTTTCGAAATGAACTAGTTTTGAACTAGAATTATAATTCTATTTATTTTTAAAATAAATAAAGTGGATTTGAAATGGTTTTAAAAGTAACTAGAATTTCCAATAATTGAATTGGAAGGGATGTGAATTGAAATTGTCTTTGGAATATTTCGATGTTGGATTTCGTGATTATACATATATTGTTATGGGAATTTGAAAGATATATTTATATCGTTATTTCCAATACGATATTTGTTGGTCGTAGAATTTGATATTGAATATAAGCCGGTATATTTTCTATTCAGAGCCTTGTATTTAATATCAAATGGGATTTGGGTTTGTCGTGAATGGTGTCTTCATTAACATTGTTCTTAAACCCAGTTGAGAAAAAGATTAAATCTTTTTATTTAGATTTAATGAAGTGTGCCAATTAAATGGTATTTAATTGGAATTGAATTGAAATTGATTTTCAGGTTTATCGTGAACGGTGTTTTAAATAACACTTGTTCTTTAACCCGATAATTAATAGAATGTGATTTTGGGTTTATCGTGGACCGTATTTTAAAAGACGTTGGTTCTTTAACCCAGTTAAAGAGGATATTGATTTCTGTGTAGATTAAAACTAAGTGGGGTTTTAATGGATCTTTAATTAGATTGAAATGGTCGAGAATGGAGTATCACCTGTTTTGCTGTAGACGATAGTTAAATCTTTAATTAGATTTGAATGTGAAATGGTAATTGAATTTATCGATAACACTGTGGTGTTAGATATGAAGTATTACCAGTTTTACTTCATGGGATGAATAGGTTGGGATTGGGAAATAGAATAAATGATTACTTCGGTGTGGTTTGCTAATCTCGACTAGTTTGAATTAATATTCAAAAGAAGATTAAATAATAAATTTAGAAGAATTTATCTTTGATAAAATTAATGGGAACCTTTCCCTAAGAATGTGAAATTTAGAAACTAACTATAGGTTAGCTAAGAAGGATGATTTCTGGGAATTGATCTGATGTTGGTATCGGCCTTCGGGGTTAATATTTGGTGAATTGTTCTCTTGCTAATGTACGGTTAGTGACTGATGAATTGGAATGAGGCGTATGTTGAGTTTATGTAACACTTGTTTATTATATATGCGAGTTTTTTAGAAAGACCGGGTTTATCCCATTCTGAATAACTGATTCGATGTGGTGTCGAAGATGAAGACGGTGGTCGAAGACCGGAGGTCTTCACATCGGTTGGGTGATTACTGATGATCTTGATTGGCCTGTACACCCAAGAGGAGGGAATTAATTGGTGATTGTCCAGACGTACTTGGAGATCGATGGAATTGTAACAACCCGGAAATGCGAGCCAATTTAAAAATTTTATTGTGGCAATTTTAGTGAATTTTGAATATTTAAAATGAATTATTTTTAATAATATCAACGAGAAATTAATTTTGAATAGAATTCGAACATATATATATTTATATAGATCGTCGTTAGAATATAAATATTTATTTTAAATTATAAAAGGAATTGAAAATGGCGCGGTAGTTCGATAATTTGATTTCAAAGTTCAAATGAATGTAACAGTTGGAAAATAAACCAGATTTTAGTGAAACCAAAAATATTTGAATCTAATTGAGAATATCTTTCCAACAAATCCGAAAAATTGAAATTTCATAGCGGGAATCAAAAGATACGCCCAATTGAAAATTCAGATTTGTCGCTATGGAATTCTGGCCCTTAAAAATGGAAATTTTGCAAACGACCTCGGATTTCGACGAAACCACTTTTGTTGGGTCCGTGATGTCAAGTTACTGCTAGATTCCAATTTTCATAATTTTTCGAATCAATATGTGAGCATGGCAAAGGAAAACGTGTTTGACCAGTTTCAGTTGATTTTAATCGACTGGAAAATCGCCATTTTTCAAACGGTCTCAGAATTCGACGAAACTAGTTTTGTTAGGACCGTATAGTCAATACGAAGCTAGAAAATATTTTTCATGAATTTTTCGAGTTAGTATGTGACCCCAATAAATTGAAATGCGCGTTCAAATTTAATATATAGAGTTACATGTTGATTTTGCCGAAAACTGTTCGAAACGATCGAATCAGCCTACGATACATATCCCATTGTGTTCGGAATGGGGGTAATTGGCTATGGACACCAGTCGGTGGGTTCGATTTCGAGTTCGAAAACAAAAGTTGCTTTTCGAAATTAATTAATTAAATAAATAAAATAAAATCTCTCTCTTCCCTCCTCCTATAACCTTCAGCCCCCCCCCCCCCCCCCCCCGATTTCATATTTCAACCAAAAAGAAAGAAAGGGGCGACGGAGGGTTGGGATCGCCGCCACACTCCATCGCCCCCCCCCAGGTGGCGCGCCGCCCACGACAAGCCCCCTCAGCTTTCCTTCTCCTTCTCCCTCTTCCCTCCCTCTCCTCCTTAAAACCGCCGCACCCCACTGAGCTTCGCCGCTGACTCCCCCCTTCTACTCCTCCTTCCTCCGCTTCTACAACACCTCGAGCCACCTCCGACTCCACGCCAGTCCCGGCTGTAAGTGTTAAGGTTTAAATCACTTTGAATATTCAGTTTTAGTTAATTAAAAATCATTGTTTTAAATTTATAAAACAAAATGGTTTAACGATATAAAAATCAGATTTTTATATATGTAAATAGTAGGTAAAAATTTGATTTTACTTAGAAAAAAAAAGAAATGATTTTTGCTTTGTAAAAGAATTGATTTTTATTGTTTGAAATGTAATATAAAATACAATTTTTATATATTTAAAGGAAGTATAAAAATATAATTTTTATCATATAAGGAAAGGTATAGGATTTTTATACATATGGAAGTGAAGTAAAAATTGGATCTTTCATATGTAGGAGGCGAAGAAAGTTTGAAATGAGATTTTTATTTGTTCAAATAAATAGTAAAAATATGATTTTTACTTAAGTAGAATAGTAAAAGTTTGATTTTTATTTATATAAAGGCGAGATTTTTATTTATTTAAAGGCGAGATTTTTATAATGTAGAAGTATTAAAAATATGATTTTCATATAATGTAGATAATAAAAATACGATTTTTATATTATATAGATAGTAAAAAATTTGATCTTTATATATGTAGCGGAATAAAAATCTGATCTTTATTATATATATGTTGTAAAAATGTGATTTTTATAGACGTGATATAAAAATACGATCTTTATATATATAAAAATATAATTTTTATATAGAGAATAGCGTGATAAAAATATAATCTTTACTATATGAACAGCAGTGTAAAAATAGAACTTTTATCTATATAGTAGCAGTGTAAAAATAGAATTTTTATCTATATAGTAACAATATAAAAATATGATTTTTATATATGTAGTGGCTACGGGCAACGAATTTGACAAAAGGCGAGCACGACGAAGATTTCTACACAAGAAGAGTCGTGGCATTGGATTAGCTAGTCGGTGAGAACTTCTCACTTTAAATTTTCTTTTCTAGTTTAAATTATATACTAGGATGCAGACGGTGCTTAGTAGCACCCGACACCCGTCGTCCACAGACCATGGATGGCTTGTATTCTTGTTTGATGTGTTGTGAAGTTTGTTTGTGATGTTGATGTGGAGTAGACAATAAAATATTCTTGTGTTGAAATGAAATAAAATATTTATATAGTTAAAAATATTTTATCGTTAAAAATATAATTTTTAACGGGTATGTGAATAAATAAAAATCTGTGTTTGTTGATTTGAAACCCCACACGGGTATTGGGATAAAATACGGCATACACTAATCCCAATAATTAGTTGTAAGTCGATCGATTGATTGACAAGCTGTTATAAGCGTTAGATATCTATATTTGATGCTTATACAGAGTAGTGCACGTTGGATGATGGTTGATTATTTGTCAGTGCCATTATATACATGTGTTGGGTGGAGTCCATATAATTAACATTATATGGTAATTGGTTGGGCCTCATTCCAATTGGGAAAATAAAGAATATTAGAATATAAAAATAGTCATGTGTTGACGATGCTCATGTGTTGAGAATATTCATGTGTTGAAACTATTCATGTGTTGAGTAAAATATTTTAACAATAAAATTTACATCTTTATCATATTTAAGATTAGAAACTACTTTACAGTTGGAGTCTGATTAAAAATCAAATGATAGATACCATAATTTTATAAAATATATTACATAACAAAAATAGTCATGTGTTGAGATTAGTTATGTTGAAAGAAATATAGATTCATGTATTGAATAGAATATATATTCGTTTGTTGAATAGAATAACGAATTTATTGAAATATATAAAGCCGTGTTGATTAGAGATGAGCTATTTTGACGCGAGCGGTATTTATATCGATTATATTCATTTTTATAATAATTATAAAAAAGGTAGTGATTTCAAATTATAACGTTTTGAAAATATTATCATTTATAGGGTAATGATATGAAATATTCAATTTTAATTTGAAATTGAATATAGAGTTGAAATGGTTTTGAAAACGAATTTAAAACGATTTATAAAATACCTTTTAAAAGGAAATCGACGAAATATATAATATATATATATTATATATATAATGGCCTGAATTGAACGCGCCGCGCCGTGGCAGTTCGTGAATTTCGACCATTGACTTCGAATTGACGTTGTGGGAGATCCTACCGTCGGATTCTCCTAAAACCCGAACCGTTGGGTCCGCATCGAAAAGAGCTTTCCAATGAATATTAGAAATTTGAAATCTAACGGTTGGATTTGGAATTATGTCCAAATCAAATTTGGAAAAGGTCGTTGCAAGTGCAGTTCGATGGCCGTTGATGGAAATCGACTGTACGGACCTTGATAAAATTATTAAAAATACCAATAATTAGTGTAAAGTCATAAGAAATTATTTGAAAAGAACTGGGATGAAAAACTCCATATTTGAAAAGATAAAAATAGATTTTTATTGAAATGAACTTGTTTTGAACTAGAATTAAAATCAATTCATTTTTGAAATAAAGAAATTGAATTTGAATTGGTTTTGAAAGTAACCAGAATTTCCAATATATATAAAGTGGAAGTGGATTTGAATTGAAATTGTCTTTGAAATATTTCGATGTTGGATTTCGTGATTATACAGATATTGTTATGGGAATTTGAAAGATATATTTATATCGTTATTTCCAATACGATATTTGTTGGTTTCAGAATTTGATATTGAATATAAGCCGATATATTTTCTATTCAGAGCCTTGTATTTAATATCAAATGTGATTTGGGTTTGTCGTGAATCGTGTTTTAGGTGACATTGGTTCTTTAACCCAGTTAAAGACAGGATATTGATTTTTGAGAAGATTAAAACTAAGTGGAGTTTTAATTAATCTTTAATTAGATTGAAAGTGAATTGATAATTTAAATTATCAAATCTGAAAAGTGATCGAGAATGGAGTATCACTAGTTTTGCTCCAAGCCGATAGTTAAACCTTTAATTAGATTTGAACGTGAAATGGTAATTAATTTTACCGATAACACCATGGTATTAGATATGGAGTATTACCAGTTTTGCTTTATGGGATGAATAGGTTGGGATTGGGAAATAAAATAAATAATTACTTCGGTGTGGTTTGTTAATCCCGACTAGTTTGGAAAACCATAATATGGTTTGTAATGATATCCAAAGGAAGATTAAAGAATAAATTTAGAAGATTTTATCTTTGATAAAATTTATGGGAACCTTTCCCTAGGAATGTGAAAATTTGAATAAAAGAATATTCTGAATTGGAATGAGGCGTATGTTGTGTTTGTGTAACATTTGTTTATTATATACGCGGGTTATTCGGAAAGGCCGGGTTCATACCCATTCTGAATAACTGATCCGACGATAAGTCGAAGATGAAGACGTTGGTTGAAGACCGAAAGTCTTCACATCGTTTGGGTGATTACTGATGATCTTGATTAGGCTGTACACCCAAGAAGAGGGAATCCGTTGGTGATCGTCCAGACGTACTTGGATATCGATGGGTATGCGAGGAAAGTGTCTCCGGTTTCGTTCAGACACAGAACGAACTTTTAAATGGACCGTGTGTCTGACATTGGACTTTATTCTGTGTTGATTGATCTCTATTAAATATACATCTGTTTGGCGGCGGAGAATTTATTCTCTTGCTTAACGCCCTTCTCTGAGACGTACGAGTTCAGAGGTTGTATATCGATGGACATCAGTCGCATGGCATGAATTGCCTGTGTGGCACTCCTTAGTGGCAGATGATCATGGCTTCTGTTGAAAAGCAAAGTCTTGTGGTTGATGATCAAAGCACGGCCTGTGTGGAGCAGCTTTGTGTATAGCGTGAATTCGCGAGCCTCACATCCCGGTATGAGTCAAAAACGGGATACGGACCGTTGGGAAAACATGATGTTTCTTTCTAGCTAGTGGTGGTGTCAGTGCTTAAACTGGATGACATTTATATATACTTTTCACCTAAGTGGTTGTTGAAATGCGAGGCGCCTCGGATATAGGTCTATTAAGACCGGGAAACGTGTGTTTAGGAATAACTAATCCTCAAAAATAAGAGAGGACCTGCCCAACCGATTCCAAGGATCATAGTGGGGTCCTGAGACATTTGCTAGAGTGTCTCGAACGGAGAGGAGCTTGCCCCTTGCCTTGACTCGTGACGGAAATCCAATTTCCAATACGTGATATTGTGGTTTTATTTGTAGAACCTAGTATGGCGACATTGTGGTATGGGTCATTAATGTCGTCTATGATTGATATTTATGATTGAAATTGTTTTGACACTATACCTTTATTATAGTATCAAATAATGTGTTTTAATGTATCAAGCATGCTTTGGCTATTATAAGGTAAAAACCCTATCATCCGGCTTGCGTTGCATTGTCTGATGGGACCTGGGTCTTATAATAGCTTCATTTTTCTTTATTTAGCACTGCACTGTCTGTTTTATGCATTGGTATTCTTGGGAGGAAACCCGTTCCGTGTTATACGGCATGGTCCCTTGATTTACCAAACTTTAAAATAAAGATTAATAACTATTTTAGTTCTCACACCAGTCACATGACTGACCTAGAGTTTATTGTTTTAACCTAAACTCTGGGTGCCCTTATTTTCCACTCGGGCAGCTAGTAGTTGGGATTTTTTGCAGATTTATATTCACAGGATCCTGATTTACAGATGGAACGATATCCGGAAAGCTCTGTATCCGCGTATTACTTCTAGTTGTGTTTTGTATTATTTTTCCGCTGCGATGTATGTAAATGTAATTTAAATCTCTGGTAGTTGTGAAATGTGTAATATTTATTTATACTCTGTATATTCTTGTAATCTGATGCAATTGTTGTAATAAACAACGAAATGTTCTTCTGTTTGCGTTTAAATTTGTCCTGTTCTCAAAACAATTAGGGGTTTCGAACGGTCTTGGTCAGTTTAACGATCGATTCAGATCGAGTGAAATTCCTTATCGTTACATTTGGTATCAGAGCTTTGGTTTACAGAGCTCGAGAACAAGAAACATTAGAACCAACGAAAGAATCCATCAGATATTGGGTTAGTAATATCCAATTAGAATAACTCGTTAGAGATAGGATCGGTAGTATCCTAGAACGAGTATGAAGAGCATATTTTTGAAATAAAAATTGAAAACAAATTTTGTTTTGAAAATTTAAACCATTTTATACGTATTTGAATATTCTATTTATTTTGGATCCAATATATAAAGATTTTGCATATACGCATCATGAACGTATATTTGAAGTTTTAATATACTGGATAGATATAGAATCACACTGTAGTTTCCCGGGGATGATTCTGATAAGGCTACAGCGTTACCAGTATTTATATTCGAGTGACGAGGGTGTGATTTCTATATATTTCCATTAGACTGTTGTGAGAACCAATATTTATATAGGATTATTTGTTGTGAATTGGCATCAAATGCATGATATTTTTTTTCTATGTATATGTATCAAAATTATGAATTTGAAACGATAATTCACTAATTGATTGATGGTTGTGTTGTTTGTTTATTTGTTTGATAATTTTGAAACATTTAGTCTAATGGAACCGATTATTGAACTATATTGAAAAATGATTACCATTGCATGCATAAGCATGTACTTACATTGAACAGGTCATAGTAAGGAGGCTAAAGCAGAGAATAAAATTGTTTGCCCGACAAATAGGTACATGTTTGCCATAATTTACTGTTTTGTTTGGGTGATGATGATTTTATGAGCCGATTGGCTAGCCGCTTGGCTTTTTATTTTTCTTTTAGATTGAAGAAGGCCATGGAAGGCTATATGAAATATCCCGAAGTCCCCGGTGCAGGGGAGGCTATGGCGAATTTTTTCGAAAATTTAAGGTGTTAGCCAAATTTTTTAAAAATTTGAAAAGTTCTTAGAAACTGAAAAGTTGAAGAACTTAAGCCATAATGAAAATAATGAAAGTTGGGTTGATTAGTTAAACAACTTTCGGGTTCGTTCCTTTTCAGGGACGTAAGTGGGGGAGATTGTAATTATCCGGAAATGTGAGCCAATTTAAAATTTTTATTGTGGCAATTTTAGTGAATTTTGAATATTTAAAATGAATTATTTTAAATAATATCGACGAGAAATTTATTTTGAAAAGAATTCGAATGTATATATTTATATAGATCGTCGTTAGAATATAAATATTTATTTTAAATTATAAAAGGTATTGAAAATGGCGCGGTTGTTCGATAATTCGATTTCAAAGTTCAAATGAATGTACCGGTTGGAAAATAAACCGGATTTTAGTGAAACCAAAAATATTTGAATCTAATTGAGAATATCTTTCCAATTAATCTGAAAAATTGAAATTTCATAGCGGGAATCAAAATATATGCCCAGTTGAAAATTCAGAATAGTCGCTATGGAATTCTGGCCCTTAAAAATGGAAATTTTGCAAACGACCTCGGATTTCAACAAAACCACTTTTGTTGGGTCCGTGATGTCAAGTTATTGCTGGATTCTAATTTTCATAATTTTTCGAATCAATATGTGAGCGTGGCAAAGGAAAACGCGTTTGTCCAGTTTCAGTGGATTTTAATCAACTGGAAAATGGCCATTTTTCAAACGGTATCAGGATTTGACGTAACTAGTTTTGTTAGGACCGTACCGTCAATACGAAGCTAGAAAATATTTTTTTGGAATTTTTCGAGTTAGTATGTGACCCCAGTAAATTGAAATGCGCGTTCAAATTCAATATATAGAGTTACATGTTGATTTTGAGCAAACTGTTCGAAACGATCAAATCGGCCTATGATACATATCCCATTGTGTTCGGAATGGGGGTAATTGGCTATGGACGACAGTCGGTGGGTTCGATTTCGAGTTCGAAAATAAAAGTTGCTTTTTGAAATTAATTAAATAAATAAATAAAATAAAATCTCTCTCTTGCCTCCTCCTATAACCTTCAGCCCTCCCCCCATTTCAGTTTTCAACCAAAATAAAAAAGAAAGAAAGGTGCGAAGGAGGGGTGGGTGATCGCCGCCGCACTCCATCGCGCCCCCTAGGTGGCGCGCCGCCCACGACAAGCCCCTTCAGCTCTCCTCTCCTTCTCATTCTCCCTCTTCCTCCCTCTCCTCCTTAAAACCGCCGCACCCCATTGAGCTTCGCCGCTGACTCCCCCTCCTGCTCCTCCTTCCTCCGCTTCTACAACACCTCGAGCCACCTCCGACTCTACGCCAATCCCGACTGTAAGTGTTAAGGTTTAAATCACTTTGAATATTCAGTTTTAGTTAATTAAAAATCGTTGTTTTAAATTTATAAAACTAGAATTGTGTAACGATATAAAAATCAGATTTTTATATATGTAAATAGTAGGTAAAAATTTGATTTTACTTAGAAAAAAAAAAGAAATGATTTTTGCTTTGCAAAAGAATTGATTTTTATTGTTTGAAATGTAATATAAAATACAATTTTTATATATGTAAAGGAAGTATAAAAATCGAATTTTTATCATATAAGGAAAGGTATAGGATTTTTATACATATGGAAGTGAAGTAAAAATTGGATCTTTCATATGTAGGAGGCGAAGAAAGTTTGAAATGATATTTTTATTTGTTCGAATAAATAGTAAAAATATGATTTTTACTTAAGTATAATAGTAAAAGTTTGATTTTTATTTATATAAAGGCGAGATTTTTATTTATATAAAGGCGAGATTTTTATAAAGTAGAAGTATTAAAAATATGATTTTCATATAATGTAGATAATAAAAATACGATTTTTATATTATATAGATAGTAAAAATTTGATCTTTATATATGTAACGGAATAAAAATCTGATCCTTATTATATATATGTTGTAAAAATGTGATTTTTATAGCCGTGATTTAAAATACGATCTTTATATATATAAAAATATAATTTTTATATAGAGAATAGCGTGATAAAAATATAATCTTTACTATATGAACAACAGTGTAAAAATAGAATTTTTTTCTATATAGTAGCAGTGTAAAAATAGAATTTTTATCTATATAGTAACAATTTAAAAATATGATTTTTATATATGTAGTGGCTACGGGCGACGAATTTGACAAAATGCGAGCACGACGAAGATTTCTACACAAGAAGAGTCGTGGTATTGGATTAGCTAGTCGGTGAGAACTTCTCACTTTAAATTTTCTTTTCTAGTTTAAATTATATACTAGGATGCAGACGGCGCTTAGTAGCACCCGACACCCGTCGTCCACAGACCATGGATGACTTGTATGCTTGTTTGATGTGTTGTGAAGTTTTTTTGTGATGTTGATGTGGAGTAGACAATAAAATATTCTTGTGTTAAAATGAAATAAAATATTTATATAGTTAAAAATATTGTATCATTAAAAATATAATTTTTAATGGGTATGTGAATAAATAAAAATCTGTGTTTGTTGATTTGAAACCCCACACGGCTATTGGGATAAAATACGGCATACACTAATCCCAATAATTAGTTGTATGTCGGTCGATTGATTGACAAGCTGTTATAAGCATTAGATATATATATTTGATGCTTATACATAGTAGTGCACTTTGGATGATGGTTGATTAATTTTCAGTGCCATTATATACATGTGTTGGGTGGAGTCCATATAATTAACATTATATAGTAATTGATTGGGCCTCATTCCAATTGGGAAAATAAAGAATATTAGAATATAACAATAGTCATGTGTTGACGATGCTCATGTGTTGAGAATATTCATGAGTTGAAAATATTCATGTGTTAAGTAAAATATTTTAACAATAAAATTTACATCTTTATCATATTTAAGATTAGAAACTACTTTACGGTTGGAGTCTGATTAAAAATCAAATGATAGATACCATAATTTTATAAAATATATTACATAACAAAAATAGTCATCTGTTGACAGTACTCATGTGCTGAGATTAGTCATGTGTTGAAAGAAATATAGATTCATGTGTTGAATAGAATAAATATTCATTTGTTGAAAAGAATAACGAATTTACTGAAATATATAAAGCGGTGTTGATTAGAGATGTGCTATTTTGACGCGAGCGATAATTATATCGATTATATTCATTTTTATAATAATTATAGAAAAGGTAGTGATTTCAAAATATAATGTTTTGAAAATATTATCATTTATAGGGTAATGATATGAAATATTCAATTTTGATTTGAAATTGAATATAGAGTTGAAATGGTTTTGAAAACGAATTTAAAACAATTTATAAAATACGTTTTAAAAGGAAATCGATGAAATATATAACATATATATATTATATATATAATGGCCTGAATAGAACGCACCGCGCCGCGGAAGTTCGTGTATTTCGACCATTGACTTCGAATTGACGTTGCGGGAGATCCGACCGTCGGATTCTCCTAAAACCAGAACCGTTGGGTTCGTATCGAATAGAGCTTTCCAATGAATATTATAAATTTGAAATCCAACGGTTGGATTTGGAATTATGTCCAAATCAAATTTGGAAAAGGTCGCTGCAAGTGCAGTTCGATGGCCGTTGATGGAAATCGACTGTACGGACTTTGATAAAATTATTAAAAATATCAATAATTAGTGTAAAATCATAAGAAATGATTTGAAAAGAACTGGGATGAAAAACTCCATATTTGAAAAGATAAAAATAGATTTTTATTGAGATGAACTAGTTTTGAACTAGAATTAAAATCAATTCATTTTTGAAATAAATAAATTGAATTTGAATTGGTTTTGAAAGTAACCAGAATTTCCAATATATATAAAGTGGAAGTGGATTTGAATCGAAATTGTCTTTGAAATATTTCCATGTTGGATTCCGTGATTATACAGATATTGTTATGGGAATTTTAAAGATATATTTATATCGTTATTTCCAATACGATATTTGTTGGTTTCAGAATTTGATATTGAATATAAGTCGATATATTTTCTATTCAGAGCCTTGTATTTAATATCAAATGTGTTTTGGGTTTGTCGTGAATCGTGTTTTAGGTGACATTGGTTCTTTAACCTAGTTAAAGACAGGATATTGATTTTTGAGAAGATTAATACTAAGTGGAGTTTTAATGAATCTTTAATTAGATTGAAAGTGAATTGATAATTTAAATTATCAAATCTGAAAAGTGATCGAGAATGGAGTATCACCTGTTTTGCTCCAAGGTGATAGTTAAACCTTTAATTAGATTTGAACGTGAAATGGTAATTAATTTTACCGATAACACCGTGGTGTTAGATATGGAGTATTACCAGTTTTGCTTCATGGGATGAATAGGTTGGGTTTGGAAAATAAAATAAATAATTACTTCCGTGTGGTTCGCTAATCCCGACTAGTTTGGAAAACCATAATATGGTTTGAAATGATATCCAAGGGAAGATTAAAGAATAAATTTCGAAGAATTTATCTTTGATAAAATTTATGGGAACCTTTCCCTAGGAATGTGAAAATTTGAATAAAAGAATATTCTGAATTGGAATGAGGCGTATGTTGTGTTTGTGTAACATTTGTTTATTATATACGCGGGTTATCGGAAAGGCCGGGTTCATACCCATTCTGAATAACGGATTCGACGATAAGTCGAAGATGAAGACGGTGGTTGAATACCGGAAGTCTTCACATCGTTTGGGTGATTACTAATGATCTTGATTGGTCTGTACACCCAAGATGAGGGAATCAGTTGGTGATCGTCCAGACGTACCTGGAGATCGATGGATATGCGAGGAAAGTGCCTCCGGTTTCGTTCAGACCCAGAACGAACTTGTAAATGGACTGTGTGTATGACATTGGATTTTATTCTGTGTTGATTGATCTCTATTAAATATACATCTGTTTGGCGGCGGAGAATTTATTCTCTTGCTTAACGCCCTTCTCTGAGACGTACGAGCTCAGAGGTTGTATATCGATGGACATCAGTCGCATGGCATGAATTGCCTGTATGGCACGCCTAAGTGGCAGATGATCAAGGCTTCTTTTGAAAAGCAAAGTCTTGTGGTTGATGATCAAAGCACGGCCTGTGGGGCGCAACTTTGTGTATAGCGTGAATTCGCGATCCTCACACCTCGGTATTAGTTAAAAACGGGATACAGACCTTTGGGAGAACACGACGTTTCTTTCTAGCTAGTGGTCGTGTCAGTGTTTAAATTGGCTGACATTTATATATACTTTACACCTGTGTGGTTGTTGGAATGCGAGGCGCCTCGGATATAGGTCTGTTAGGACCAGGAAACGTGTTATCAGGAATAACAAATCCTCAAAAGTAAGAGAGGACTGGCCCAACCGATTCCAAGGATCATAGTGGGGTCCTGAGACATTTGCTAGAGTGTTTCGAACGGAGAGGAGCTTGCCCCTTGCCTCGACTCATGACCGAAATCCAATTTCCAATACATGTTATTGCGGTTTTATTTGTAGAACCTAGTATGGCGACATAGTGGTATGGGTCATTAATGCCGTCTATGATTGATATTTATGATTGGAATTGTTTTGACACTATACATTTATTGTAGTATCAAATAATGTGTTTCACGTATCAAGCATGCTTTGACTATTATAAGGTAAAAACCCTATCCTCCGGCTTGCATTGCATTGTGTGATGGGACCTGAGTCTTATAATAGCTTCATTTTTCTTTATTTAGTACTGCGTTGTTTGTTTTATGCACTGGTATTCTTGGGAGGAAACCCGTTCCATGTTATACGGCGTGGTTTCTTAATTTACCGAACTTTAAAATAAAGATTAATAACTATTTTAGTTCTCGATTAACCTGGAATTTATTGTTTTAACCTAAACTCCGGGTGCCCTTATTTTCGACACGGGCAGCTAGTAGTTTGGTTTTTGCAGATTTATATTCACAGGATCTTGATTTACAGCTGGAACGATATCCGGAAAGCTCTGTATCCGCGTATTACTTCTTGTTGTGTTTTGTATTATTTTTCCACTGCGATGTATGTAAATGTAATTTAAATCTCTGATAGTTGTGAAATGTGTAATATTTATTTATACTCTGTATATTCTTGTAATCTGATGGAATTTTTGTAATAAACAATTAAATGTTCTTCTGCTTGCGTTCCAATTTGACCTATTCTCAAAACGATAAGGGGTTTCGAACGGTCTTGGTCGGTTTAACGATCGATTCGGATCGAGTGAAATTCTTTACCGTTACAGGATCTGCGAGGTACAAAGTGCCTCAGGTTTCGTTTAGACCCAGAACGAACTTGTAAATGGACTGTGTGATTGATTTCTATTAAATATATATCTTTTTGGCGGCGGAGAATTTGTTCTCTTGCTTAACGCCCTTCTCTGAGTCGTACGAGCTCAGAGGTTATATATTGATGGATGTCAATCACATAGAGTGAATTGCTTATGTGGCATGCCTAAGTGGCAAATGATCAAGGCTTCTGTTGAAAAGCAAAATCTTGTGGTTGATGATCAAAGCACAGCCTGTGTGGCATAGCTTTGTGTAGCGTGGATTCGCGAGCCTCACACCCCGGTTGTGAACCAGAAACGGGAGACGACCTTAGGGAGGACATGCGTTTCTTTCTAGCTAGAGGTGGTGTCAGTGATTAAACTGGCTAACATTTATATTATTTTCACCTGTGTGGTTGTTGCTATTACGAGGAGCCTCAATTATATCGGTCGATCCGGGACCGATGGAGTCATTCATTGGCTCGTTTACGCCCCAAAGGGCGGGGAAACGTAGTGTTCAGGCATTTTAATCGACATCCGTGGACCGGCCCTGTCGCTCCAAGTGCCCACCTAAGTCTGGGTCCTGAGGCTCGGGCTAGACAGTCTCGAATCGGGGAGGACTATCTGTTGCCTCGGTTCACAGATGGAAATCCAACTTCCAATACGTGACTTTGCGGTTTTGATTGTAGAGCCTAGTACGGCGACATGATATATGTTACCCATGCCGTCTATGATTGATATTTATGATTGAAATTGTTTTGACACTATACACTTATAGTAATAATAAAAAATGAAATTTAGCGTATCAAGCATGCTTTGGCTATTATAAGGTAAACCCTATCCTCCGGCTTGTGTTGCATTGTGTGATTGGACCTGGGTCTTATAATAGCTTCATTGTTCTTTATTTATCATTATGCTATTGTTTTATGCACTGGTATTCTTGGGAGGAAACCTGTTCCGTGTTATACGGCGTGGTCCCTTGATTTACCGAACTTTAAAAAAAAGATTAATAACTGCTTTAGTTCTCAACCAGTCACATGACTGACCTGGAGTTTATTGTTTAACCTAAACTTTGGGTGCCCTTATTTCGACCCGAGCAACTAGTAGTTTTGGTTTTGTCGATTTATATTCACAGGATCATGATTTACAGCTTGAACGATACTCGGAAAGCTCTGTATCCGTGTATTACTTCTAGTTGTGTATTGTATTATTTTCTACTGCTATGTAATGTATTGTAATGTAATAACCCGGAAAATCTGGGCCAGTTTAAATTTTTTATTTTGGCAATTTTAGCGAAATTTTGAATATTTAAAATGAATTATCTTAAATAATATCGACGAGAAAATTTATTTTGAATATAATTCGAACGTATATATTATATACGCCGTTGTTAGAATATAAATATTTATATATAATTATAAATAGAATTGAAAATGGCGCGGTAGTTCGATAATTCGATTTCAAACTTCAATTGAATGTACCGGGTGCAAAACAATCCAGATTTTAGTGAAACCAAAAATAATAGGATCTAATTGATAATATCTTGCCAACAAATCCAAAAAATCAAAATTTCATAGCGGGAATCAAAAGATATGTCCAGTTGAAAATTCTGAATAGTCGCTATCGAATCCAAGCCCTTAAAAATGGGAATTTTGCAAATGACCTCGGATTTCGACGAAACCACTTTTGTTGGGTCCGTGATGTCGAATTATTGCTAGGTTTCAAATTTCATAATTTTTTGAATCAATATGTGAGCGTGGCAAAGGAAAACGCGTTTGACCAGTTTCAGTTGATTTTAATCGACTGGAAATTGGCCATTTTTCTAACGATCTCAGAATTCGACGAAACTAGTTTTGTTAGGACCGTATTGTCAATACGAAGCTAGAAAATATTTTTCAGGAATTTTTAGAATTAGTATGTGACCCCGGTAATTTGAAATGTACGTTTAAAATTCAATATAGTGATTTAAATGTAAATTTAACGGAAACTGATTGTAACGATCAAATCAACCTACGATACATATCCCATTGTGTTCGGAATGAGGGTAAAACGCTATGGACGACAGGCGGTGGGCCTCGTTTAGAGGTCGAAAATAAAGGTTGCTTTTTGGTGAAAAATAAATTAACTTAATAATAAAAATAAAAAAATATAACCCTTATCTCTTTAACCCCCCCACCCCCCCCCCCACCCCGTTTATTTTCTTCAAATCGATTCAGTAAAAAAAAGGAGAGAACGGGGGGCACGATTCGCCACCGCCGCCCACCAGAGGCGTCGCGCCTCTGGCGCAACCTCCCCAGGCCAGACCCCCCCTCGCGACGCCCCTCTTCCTCCACCTCCCCTTCTCCTCCTCTAACTTCTCCATTCCCGTCCAAGCACGAAACCCCCACGCGCGCCACCCTGCTGGACCGCCAGCCACCCTCCGACCAACTCGCAGGCCCCCCTATCTGACCTCGCGCTCCTTCTCCCCTCTTCTGTCCCAGGCCGCAAGCCCCCCCAACCAACCCGACGCGACGAACCCCCTCTTCCTTTGATCATCGTGAGTATTTCCTTTCCTTTCTTCCCTTTTTCTGATTTTGATTCTAGGCGAGAAAAAAACTAGGATTTAGCCGAATAAAGATTTGATTTTTTATCTATTTAAAGGTTATATTTTTATTTATAAAAATACGGTTTTTATATAGGGTAATGATTCATAAAGATTCGATTTTTATTCATTTGAAAACCAGAAGAGACGTGATTTTTAAAATAGAAAAGACGATATTTTGAGAGGAGTAGTGAAGTAAAAATATGATTTTTATATTTTTAAAGAATTAAAAATTGGATTTTTATATTTTTAAAGTAGTAAAAATATAATCTTTTATATTGTAGAAAGATAAAAATATAATCTTTGCATAGTAGGAACTATAAAAATATAATCTTTATGAGATATAGAATGTAAAAATATCATCTTTGTATATGTAGCGAAATAAAAATCTGATTTTTATTTTATATATGTTGAAATAAAGAGGTAATTTTTATAGTGATGAAATGAAAATATAATCTATATTTTCATAAAGGCAAAATCTATATTTTCATAAAGGCAAAATCTATATTTTCATAAAGGCAAAATCTATATTTTCATAAAGGCAAAATCTATATTTTCATAAAGGCAAAATCTATATTTTTATAAAGGCGAAATCTTTAAAGGTGAAAAGGCGAAATCTTTATGTGATAGAGAATATAAAAATATCATCTTTGTATGTGTAAAGAAATAAAAATTCGATTTTTATATATTGAATAGCATAGTAAAAATTCGATTTTCATATATTGAATAGCATAGTAAAAATTCGATTTTTATATATTGAATAGCATAGTAAAAATTCGATTTTTATATATTGAATAGCATAGTAAAAATTCGATTTTTATATATATAGTGGCTACGGGCGACGAAAGCGACAAAAGGCGAGAATGGCGATGATTTCTCTAAATGAAGAGTCGTGGTATTGGATAGCTTTTGGTGAGAACTTCTCGCTCTTCAACTTCTTTTTCTAGTTATATATATATAAACTAGGATGCAGACTGTGCTTAGTAGCACCCGACATAATCGTCCACAAACCATGGACTTGTTTGTTTGGTTGCATAAATTAGTTAGATGATTTGGGCTGAATTGAATTGTTTGGTGAATTGAAATGGATTTGATTGATGTGTGAATGGCGTGGGCCTTCACTAGACCGGGGATAAGGCTAGGCCTCGTCCCGTTTCTAGTATGGTGCCGTTATGCCGCCGAAATTTTCTAAAATATGTTAGAAAAATAAAAATATCATTTTATTGAATAAATCAACTCAATAGAAATTCATGTGTTAAAATAAAATGTCTATCGTTAAAAATATAATTTTTAACGTGAAAGTGGATAAATGAATATTTATAAACAAATCGGCCGATTTGTTTATATACACTGATTTGACTGATATCGATTGGGTCGATAAATTTTACACGTCGCCCAACTGCACAACTAAAATCTGTATTTGATTGTTTGAAACCCCACACGGGTGTTGGGATGAAATTTGAAGTTCACTCATCCTGATGGATTAAATATGTCGATCGGTCGATTGACAGGCTGTTATAAGCGTCAGATATCTATATTTGATGCTTATACAGTGTAGTGCACTTTGGTTGATGGTTGATTATTTTTCAATGCTATTATATACGTGTGATGTCTGAAAATACATATAATTAACATTATATGGTGATTGATTGGGCCTCATTCCAATCGGGAAAATAATGAATATTATAAAAGAAAATTCATGTGTTGAATATAAAAATAGTCATGTGTTGACGATGATTATGGGTTGAAACTATTCATGTGTTGAGTGAAATATTTTAAATAATAAAAATTACATCTTTATCATATTTACGATTAGAATCTACTTTACGGTGGAGTCTAATTAAAATCAAACGATAGATACCATAGTTTTATAAAACATTTTACATAACAAAAATAGTGATGTGTTGACAGTACTCATGTGTTGAGATTAGTCGTGTGTTGAAAGAAATATAGATTCATGTGTTGAATGGGATAAATATTCATTGGTTGGATAGAATAAAGAAGTCTTGAAAAATATAAAGCCATGTTGATTAGAGATGCGTTATTTTGACGCGAACGATATTTATATCGATTTTATTCGTTGTATAATGAATATTGAAAAGTGATTTCAAAATTAAATATTTTGAAATGAAATTCAAATTGAATTAGATTAAAATTCGAATTGAATAGAAAGCGAATTTGAATTCGAATAAAATAGAAATGAATTCAAATTGAATTAAATTGAAATTAAAATTGGAAACGAACTGAAATTGAATTGAAATCAATTTGAAACGAATTCAAATTGAATCAAATAGAAGGTAAATTCGAATTGAATTGAATTGAAACGAATTTGAATTTGAATTGAATTGAAATGAACTCGAATTGAATTGAAATCAAATCGATTTGAAATTGAAGATGAAGTTGAAATTGTTTTGAAACGAATGTAGAACTATTTATAAAATTCGTTTTAAAAGGAAATCGACGAAATATATATAATATATATATTATATATATATATAATGGCCTGAATAGAACGCGCCGCGCCGCGGCAGTTCGTGAATTTCGACCATTTATTTCAAACGGACATTACGGGAGATCCGACCGTCGGATTCTCCTAAAACCGGAACCGTTGGGTTCGTACCGAAAAGAGATTTCCAATGAATATTAGAAATTTGAAATCTAACGGTTGGATTTGGAATTATGTCCAAATCAATTTCAGAAAAGGTCGCTGTAAGTGCAGTTCGAGGGCCGTAGATGGAAATCGACTGTACGGGCCTTGATAAAATTATTAAAAATATGTATAATTTGTGTAAAATCATAATATATGATTTGGGAAAAGTTGAGCTGAAGAATTCCACATTTGAAAGGATAAAAATAGATTTTTATCAAAATGAACTAGTTTTGAACTAGAATTAAAATCAATTTATTTTTAAATAAGTAAATTGAATTTGAAGTGATTTTAAAAGTAATCAATATTCCCAATACGTGGATTGGACTGGAGTTGAATCGAAATTATCTTCGGAATATTTCGATTTTGGATTTCGTGACTATACAAATATTGCTATGGGGATTTGAAAGATATATTTTATATCGTTATTTCCAATACGATATTTGTTAGTTTCATAATTTGATATTGAATATAAGCCGATATATTTTCTATTCAGAGCCTTGTATTTAACATCAAATGTGATTTGGGTTTATCGTGAATCGTGTTTTAGATGACATTGGTTCTTTAACCCAGTTAAAGGGAAGATGTTGATTTTTGAAAGAATTAAGACTAAGTGTAGTTTTAATGAATATTTAATTAGATTAAATTGTGAATTGATAATTTAAATTATCAAATCTGAAAAGTGATCGAGAGTGGAGTATCACCAGTTTTGCTCCAAAGCGACAATTAAATCTTTAATTAGATTTGAACGTGAAATGGTAATTAATTTTACCGATAACACCGTGGTGTTAGGAATGGAGTATCACCAGTTTTGCTCCATGGGATATATAGGTTGGGATTGGGAAATAAAATAAATAATTACTTCGGTGTGGTTCGCTAATCCCGACTAGTTTGGAAAACCATAATATGGTTTGAAATGATATCCAAAGGAAGATTAAAGAATAAATTTAGAAGAATTTATCTTGGATAAAATTAATGGGAACATTTCCCTAAGAATGTGATTTTGTGAATAAAAGAATATTCTGAATTGGAATGAGGCGTTCATTGTGTTTGTGTAACATTTGTTTATTATATACGTGGGTTATTCAGAAAGGCCGGGTCTGTACCCATTCTGAATAACCGATTCGACGAGATGTCGAAGATGAAGACGGTGGTTGAAGACCGGAAGTCTTCACATCGTTTGGGTGATTACTGATGATCTTGATTGGGCTGTACACCCGAGATGAGAGAATCAGTTGGTGATCGTCCAGACGTACTTGGAGATGGATGGATATGCGAGGAAAGTGCCTCCGGTTTCGTTCAGACCCAGAACGAACTTGTAAATGGATTGTGTGTATGACATTGGATTTTATTCTGTGTTGATTGATCTCTATTAAATATACATCTGTTTGGCGGTAGAGAATTTATTCTCTTGCTTAACGCCCTTCTCTGAGACGTACGAGCTCAGAGGTTGTATATCGATGGACATCAGTCGCATGGAGTGAATTGCCAGTGTGGCACGCGTAAGTGGCAATTGATCAAGGCTTCTGTTGAAAAGCAAAGTCTTGTGGTTGATGATCAAAGCACGGCCTGTGTGGCGTAGCTTAGTGTGTATAACGTGAATTTGCGAGCCTCACACCTCGGTATGAGTCAAAAACGGGATAGTGACTGCAGGGAGAGCATGACGTTTCTTTCTAGCTAAGGTGGTGTCAGTGACCTACCAGCCCTGACATTTATATACTTTTCACCGGTGTGGTTGTTGGATACGAGGCGCCTCAGATATAGGTCTGTAAAGAACGGGAAACGTGTGTTCAGGAATTGCCAATCCTCAAAAGTAAGAGAGGACCGACCCTGAAGATCCAAGGATCATAGTGGGGTCCTGAGACATTTGCTAGAGTGTCTCGAATCGGAGAGGAGCTTGCCCCTTGCCTCGGCTCATGACGGAATCCAATTTCCAATACGTGTGGTGCGGTTTTAATTGTAGAACTAGTATGGCGACATAGTAGATGGTAGCTATGCCGCCTATGATTGATACTTATGATTGAAATTGTTTTGACACTATACACTTATAATAGTATCAAATAATGTGTTTTAAACGTATCAAGCATGCTTTGGCTGTTATAAGGTAAAAACCCTATCCTCCGGCTTGCGTTGCATTGTGTGATGGGACATGGGTCTTATAACAGCTTCATTTTTCTTTATTTAGCATTGCGCTGTTTTTTTTTCTATGCACCAGTATTCTTGGGAGGAAACCCTTTCCGTGTTATACGGCGTGGTCCCTTGAATTACTCTCTTTTAAAGTAAAACTTTAAATAACTGTTTTAGTTCTCACACCAGTCACATGACTGACCTGGAGTTTATTGTTTTAACCTAAACTCTGGGTGCCCCTATTTTCCGCATGGGTAGCTAGTAGTTTTGGTTTTGCAGATTTATATTCATAGGGTCCTGATTAACAGCTGGAACGATGCTCGGAAAGCTCTGTATCCGTGTATCACTTCTAGTTGTGTTTTGTATATTTTTCCGTTGCTATGTAATTTATTGTAATCTCTGATATTTGTTGAATGTAATTTATTCATTTATACTCTGTATATTCTTGTATCTGATGGAATTGTTGTAATAACAATGAAATGTTCTTCCGTCTGCGTTCTATTTTGTGTTGTTCTCAATTCTATCCGTGCTTTCCTTAACGGGGAAGTTCGGGTCGTCTCATGTAATCTCTGATATTTATCGAATGTGTAATATTTATTCATACTCTGTATATTCTTGTATTCTGATGGAATTGTTGTAATATACAATGAAATGTTCTTATGTCTGAGTTATGATTTTTCTTGTTCTCAACTCAATCCGTGCTTTTCTTACCGGGGAAGTTCAGGTCGTTTTAGCCGATTTCTTCTAGTCTTCTTCCTCGGTTTTCTTCTAATATAAACAATGGTATTTGAATCTCCCTACACAAAATTAAAGAGCTCTTTGAGCTCCACAGTTTCAACGGTCGTGATCGGGTCTGGTGTTGTAACACCCCGTATTTATATTAAAACTAAAGTAACAAATTAAAGAATAACTAATCTCAGACTTGAGAATTAAGGGAAACGGGTTGTGCCATTGTGTTCGACTCGGAATTCTGGTTGAGATAGAGTCCGAATTTGCATGAATTGGACTTCGTATGAAGAAGTTATGGCCATCGAAAGTTTCAGAAAATTCAAAATAGAATTCAAAATTCAAATTTCAGAGTCAGACAGGCTGGGCAGGAAAATTCCCGCCAGGGCCAGGTCGACCATAGGGTCGACCTGCCCCTCCCCCCCCCCCCCCCCACGGGTTAGATTTTTTTTAATGACTTGTTGATGACTAGATGCTGACTCATTAGGGTTTCTGATGTGCTCTGATTGGCTGGGATTAATTCTGGGTTGATCGGACGGCTTAAATTAATCCTAAACTAAAAAAAACACATCTAGACTCAAACCCTAAAATCAAAAATTAGATTCATGGCCTCCATGCCGTCACCTAGCAACTCAGCATAGCCGCCACCAATTAGAGAGGAAGAAAGCTAATCTAATTCAATTCTTTTCAACTTAAACAACGAATCTTCTTCAAGGGAAAGCTATTACAACTTCAGAATTCAAAATTCAGAACTCATGACCTTCTTTGAATTGTGAGTTCGATAATTTTACTAAAATAATTAGCAAATTAATTGGATTGAGTTATGATGTGGAATATTTGGATATATGTGAATTGTTGACCGCATGCTATTATTCATGTAGTAAAATTGTGATGTTTATGTTGTAAATTCTATGATGCTATCTTGTAAAGTTGGGATCATCTATGTTATAATTTTATGATTGGCTTATGTATAATCAAATCACCATGTTGTTCATATGCTAGTTTAGGTATTTTTATTCATATGATAAATCATAAGTATCTATGCAAGTTTAGATTTTTATTAAGACATGAATCATATGCAAGTTGGGGAAAACTATATGTGAACCTTACATGCTTCATGACATCTATTTTAGATCTAAAGTTAGGCTATGACATGTGTGAGTTATTGCCAAATTCAACATGCTAGTTTACATGTTTAGATGTAAGTTTATACCATTGTTATGTTGCATAAATCACATAGGCAAGTTCATATGAAAATATGAGTTTGGAATATGAATCATGTTATGCAAGTTTGTGGTCATTGCCTACGCAAGTTTACACCTTTAGATGTAGATCTATGACATACATGATTTATGCAAGTTTGTGACCATTATCCCAACAAGTTCACATCTTTAGATTTCGGTCTATGACATATGTAGTTTTATGCAAGTTGTAACTTTGGCCTATGCATGTTTTAGATGTAGAACATAATCCATACATGCAAGTTCACCCCTTATGTTTAGATCTATTTTTAATTATATGTATGTTGTGATGTTTTCTCTTTATTCCATTAGTTAGACTATTTGAGTCTAACATATATTTTACGTTAAACGAACGAACGTACAACGTGGTATAAAGGGGATAATATTAAAAGATGTAATTGGCATAAATGCCTTAAAAAGGCATAAAATAAATTTGTGATAAAAATTGGTATGATTTTACATACAATAAATAGATGGACATAATTGAGTCAATTATGGCCATAGTTTGATTTGGAATTAATTGATAATTTGAATAGGGTAAGTAATTCAAATTGGGGAATGATTAATTAGGAGTAATTAATCGTCTAAGACACGAGGTTAGGCTCTTTTGTGGTGTAAGACTGCCCGGACCCGCCCGGCAAATCCAGCTACCACAAATGCCAGTCTAATGTGGGAGGTCTTAGGCATAAATTAAATACGTAACAATTGTAAAGACACGAGGTTAGGTTCTTTTTTGGTGTAAGACTGCCCGGACCCGCCCGACAAATCCAGCTGCCACAAAAGCCAGTCTAATGTGAGAGGTCTTTATGAGGTTACGGTCTTAATGAATTAAGAAACACTTAACCAGATAAACATGTAGTGGGACATGAGGGGGTTAAGTGGGTGCCTTGGGTGGCATTTGAAATACGATTTGAAATACTTAACCAAAATTGAAACATGTAAGTGAAGATGAATAAGAAGTGGGTTAAGTGGGATGTACTAGAGGGGGCCAAGCTTAGGTGGATAGCTTGTCTCAAGTAATGGGGGCCCGTTTAAACCGGTAACCCATATATATCTTTGTGGGATCGACCCAAGTCGAGGACGGGACACGCATACTGGGCTTGACTGTAAGAGGCCAAACCGAATTAGCGGTGGCAATGCAAGTCCAACGGGTTCATATGTGTATGTGGACCTGGGCTGGTAGGTAAGACATTGTTGCATCGTGTAGGTACAAGCCGTGCATTATTTGTGGTATCCGGTTGCCACTTTGGGGAGTGATACACCCCACTGTTGGGCCAACATGGGTATCTACGAGTTACGTAGCCGATCGCTTGGGGGTAGTGGGCACAGCTAGTGGAGACAGGGGAAGGCGACACCTATGAAGGCAGCTAGGTGTGTACGAAACTACCATTATCATTATTTAAGTCTGTAGGCGGGATCAACCTTAGGGTGACTAGTGGTGGTGCAGTATAGAAATTATCCTACAGTGTTGGAGTAGTTTAGTAATTATCTTATAGTGGTTAAGGTGTGCTTTAACGATATCGTTGTTCATCTTGTTTCCTTGTTTACTCTGCCATACTCAACGGTTCATGGTCATTTCCCGATTTTCCAACTTATGCCTTAGCATAGTTACTTTGGTGATTATATTGTTAAAGTTATCACACTCGCCAGACTTTATGTCTGATCCCCTTTATTTCCTCCTTTTTTCTTCCTTCCCCCCTACCAGGTGCTCAAGTTGGAACTAGCACCAGTGGAGCTTGATTTTGGACAGCTGTGCTTCTTGCTTTTAGAAGACTGCTTGGATCACTGAAGTAAAGTTCAGCCTCTGGTTTATTTATGGCTATTATGTATTGGGGATTATGTCTTTCAATTTATGTACTTTGATTTAGTCAAGATGGATATTATGTACTTGGCTCTGGTTTTGATTAATTAAACATATGTACTTTCCGCTGCAATGAAATAAAGATTTTAATTATTCAAGTAATGTTTATATCTGTCTTGTTGTTAAGTTTCTGTTCAATACTCACTTAAAACGCTCCATAGAAGTTAATGCATTCCCTTTGTGAGTGACATTAATGGACGTGGGGTGTTACACATGGTATCAGAGCTGAAGGTTACCATAACAGATATGAATCTTGAAAATTTTTTTTTCAAAAACAATTTTTATAAAGAAGTACCTTCAAAAGTATGTTTTAAGGAAAGTAATTTCAAGAGAAAAGCTTATTTTAGAAAGCATAACCCCAAGAGCCATATATCTTTCCTTTGATTCTCCGTTTTGAACCTCTTCCTCTTTCCCTTTTTGAATCTCTTCCTCCGTGTTTAGATGCTTTTTTTCCTAAGATATATGAGGACTTCCGTACAATGGGCGGAAAATCGCTTCATGGGACTTAGACGTTTGTCGGGGCTAGAAGTTGGCTCAAGGAAGTGGAGGACTTGTCGGTATCTTTGAGATAGACGAAGGGAGGAAGGCTCGACTAGCTGCTTGGTTAATGAAGGACGAAGTTTCTTGTAGGTTGGAGGTCACAAATGGAGAACGTATAGTGGAGGCATGGATAAGGCACCTGAGAAGAAAGGGGATCAAAAGAAACCGCAGCAACAACAGAACAAGAAAGGTGGCAAAGGTAACAATGATAAGGGAAAGAAAAGATGATTAACTGTGGGACACCCGGCCATCTAAGCAAAGATTGTAGGAAGAAAAAGAAGACTGGTTGTTTCCACTGTGGCGAAGCGGGACATTTGATTAAGGACTGCCCAAAGAAAGGGCAGAGGGTAGGGTCTACCTCAGGAGGACATGTGCAGGCTCTTATGGCACCAGGGCGGACAAGGGGAGAAGTTCAGGCTCTCGTAGTCCCACCACTGCAAGAACGAGGTAGAGTAATTTCCGTTGAAAGTTCAGTTTTTCTATTTGATCATCCTATCCATACTTTATTCGATTCTGGCGCATCACATTCGTTTAGCTGTACATCATTAGTTGAAACACTGCACCTAGATACTAGTCTAGTTACAGATCCTTTAGTAGTCTCAAATCCTATTGGTGGTTTGGCTCATCTTTCTATGATTTGTCGGGATTTGGGAGTGTTTATCTTGGGTGTTGAGTTTGAATGCAACGCCTTTGTTCTTGGCTTCATGGGCTACGGTTTAATTCTAGGTATGGATTGGCTAACTAGACATGGGGCCATCCTAGATTGTGAAAGAAGGGTAGTTAGGTTGTTGACTCGTTTTGGAAAGACCCTTGATATTTCTTGTGACCCTAGAGGTCCAGTAATGCTTAGCTTCCTAGAATCCCTTGAAGCATCCGATGATGATTTACATTTTGTTCCCATAGTCCATGAATATGTTGATGTCTTCGATGAGGTGAGGGGTTTACCCCCAAAACGTAAGATAGACTTTCGAATATATCTAGTAGATAATGCAAAGCCAGTTGCATTACCAGTGCGCCACATGGCTCCAAGAGAGAGAAGAGAACTCAGTAAGCAGGTGAAGGAGTTGCTTGAGAAGGGGTTCATCAGACATAGTATATCGGAGTGGGGTGCTCCAGTAGTATTTGCCACGAAGGCAGATGGGTCCCTTAGACTTTGTGTGGACTATAGAGAACTTAATAAGCTTACTAAGAAGAATAGACACCCACTGCCGATGATTGACAATCTCTTCGATCAGTTAATTGGCGCCTCAATGTTTTCGCAGTTGGACTTAGCCACGGGTTTCCATCAGTTGAGAGTGGTTGAGGATAGCATAGACAAGACTACCTTTAGGACTCTAGACGGTTTCTTCGAGTGGCTTGTGGTGCCCTTCGGTTTGACAAACGCCCCCGCATACTTTGTTGACTTGATGAGTAGGGCGTTTAGGGAGTACCTTAATAAATTCGTGGTAGTCTTTGTGGACGACATCTGGTTCTTTTCTAAGAACGAGGAACAGCATGCCCTACATCTTAGTGAAGTGTTGGAGACTCTTCGAGCGCATAGCCTTAAAGCTATATTTTCTAAATGTCACTTTTTTGAGGAAGGTAGTGCGATTCTTAGGGCACGTGGTTTCCAAAGAAGGGATGGCCGTGGATCCCGCAAAGTTAGTAACCATCCAAGATTGGAAGGTCCCTAAAAATGCTACCAAGGTGAGAAGTTTCTTAGGGTTAGCTGGCTACTATAGGAAGTTTATCAAGGACTTCGCAAAAATATCAGCTCCATTAACACGCTTAACGAAGAAGAACCTAGTTTTCACATGGGACGTAGATTGTGATGATGCGTTCCAACGTTTAAAGAAAGCTTTGACCACTGCCCCAGTCTTAGTGTTGCCAGATGGGAGTAAGCCATTTAATGTTTATACCGATGCTTGTGGGACAGGACTAGGTGCACTCTTAATGCAAGAGGGAAGGGTAATAGCTTATGGTGGAAGGAAGTTGAGAGTGCATGAGAAGAATTACCCTACACATGACCTAGAGTTGGCTGCTATTGTTTTCGCACTTAAGTCTTAGCGTCATTATCTTCTTGGAGAGAAATTCGAATTATTCACTGACCACAAATCGCTAAAATACTTATTCTCTCAGAAGGACTTGAACTTAAGGCAGTAAAGGTGGATGGAATTCTTAGCATCATACGACATCGAGATAGCATATACCCCTGGCAAAGGTAATGTGGTGGCGGATGCCTTAAGTAGGAGGAGGTTATCCTTGAGTCCGTTGTTTGTTGAGCGGCGAAGCTTAGGGTTCATCTCTACGTTTGACATTAAACCTTCCATTGACTTCGTACCCGGTTTGCTAGCATCCTTAGAGGTCAGACCTACGCTTTTGGGACGGATTGGCGAGGCACAACGAGATGACCCACAGTTGGTTGAGTAAGTAGAGAAGCTCAAAAGAGGGGAGTCATCGAGCCATCTGAGTAGGTATATCCTAGATGATAAGGGTTGGTTGCGCAAGGACGGTAGACTTTGTGTACCAAAAGACGAGGACCTAAGAAAGACCATTCTTGATGATGCACATCATTCAAAGATGACCATCCATCCCGGCGGGGACAAGATGTACAGGGATATGAGACGAGTTTACTTTTGGGCCGGCATGAAGAAAGACGTGGCCGAGTATGTCGCTTGATGCTTGGTGTGAAAACAAGTAAAAGTAGAGAAAAAGAAGCCCGGTGGATTACTACACCCGTTGGAGGTCCCGCAATGGAAGTGGGATAGTGTCTCAATGGATTTTATTGATGGATTACCGATATCAAGGAAGGGTAATACGGGGATTTGGCTAGTGTTAGACACACTTACCAAGAGCGCCCATTTCATTCCCGTAAAGAGTAAGAGGACTGCTCCATGGTTAGCCTCCATATACATTTGAGAGATAGTTCATTTGCACGGTGTTCCTTCTAGCAAAGTGAGCGGCCGCAATCCTATCTTTACTAGCGAATTTTGGAAGAGCTTGAAAGAGGCGGTAGGCACTCAGTTATGTTTGAGTACCGCATATCATCCTCAGACGGATGGCCAGACAGAGTGAGTGAATCGTATTCTAGAGGACCTATTGAGGTTGTGTGTCTTAGACTTCGGAGGTACATGGGAGGAACATCTTCCATTGGTAGAGTTCGCATATAATAATAACTTTCAGTCTAGCATTGGCATGGCACCTTTCGAGGCTCTTTATTGACGGTCGTGTCATTCGCCTACATGTTGGTGGGATTCTACAGATAAGATCTTGCTTTGGCCCGATATGATTAGAGAGACTTCGGAGAAGATCGATCTGATTCGAAGGAGGATGAAGACGGTGCAAGATAGGCAGAAATCTTATGCAGACAAGAGGAGGACAGATCTTGAGTTTGATATTGGAGACATGGTCTTTGTCAAGGTGTCTCCATTACGGAACGTCGTTGGCTTTAGGTCCGTTGGGAAGTTAGCACCAAGGTTCGTATGGCCGTTTCCTATTAAGGACAGGATTGGGCAGATGGCGTATAGAGCGGAGTTGCCCAAGAGACTTAGTGGTGTACACGATGTATTCCATGTATCACATTTGAGGAAGTGCCTGCACGAGACCGCCGAAGTGGTGGAGCTGAGCTTGCTTAAAGAGGTGGAGATTGAGCATGATGCGACGATTCGACGAGCTCCTACGTGCATTCTTGGGTCGGAGGTTAAGAAGTTGAGGAATCGAGAGGTCAAGCTAGTCAAAGTGCAATGGGGAGATGATGAGAGCAACGCTAGTTGGGAGATGGAAGATAAGATGCGTTCGTTATACGCTTTTCTTTTCGAGGGTATGTCTTTTAATTTCTCCTTTATCGCTTACCTTGTACTTATCTTATCTTTAGTATATCCTCTCGCTAGTTCCTTTGACCTCTAGATAGGGTAGTCCTATGGTTGAAACATGCGTTTGAGACATGTTATGTATGATGGATGCATGTGGATGCAAGTGTTTGCTAGTGGCTGCTCGTGGATGCATTTACACATACTTTGGGCACTAGATCGGCACAGTCAGTTCATATTGCATATTACATATAAATGTGTGTGCATATTTAAGCTAATGGATGTATAATGGTTGTGCCATCATATGGATGCTGCATTTTGGTGAATGGTTGTGCACGCATGTAGAAGTAATATGTATCGATAGGATTCTTTCGCATACATAATGGATGCATGGCACTATCATGGTTTGCATTAAGGAGGTCAACTGAATCAGTAGACCGCCTGATTTTGCATTAGATATGGAGCATATACACACACTTCTTGCATATGTTCATACAACATTAGGAATTTTATAAGAACAATGGATGCCTGTGTTTGATGGTTGATTAGATGGTTGTTTGGATGGTAGGATATGCATTCTCATTAACTTGGAGATTTCGGGGGCGAAATCCTTTAAGGAAGGGAGAATGTAACACCCTGTATCTCTGTTAACACTAAAGTAACAAATTAAAGAATAACTAATCTCAGACGTGATAATTAAGGGAAACAGGTTGCGCCATTGTGTTCGTCTAGGAATTCTGGTTGACATAGAGTCCGAGTTTGCGTGAATTGGCCTTCGTACGACGAAGTTATGGCCATCGGAAGTTTCAGAAAATTCAAAACAGAATTCAAAATTCAAATTTCAGAGTAAGACAGGCTAGGCGGGAAAATTCCCGCCAGGGCCAGATCGACCATATGATCGACCTGGGGGTCGACCTGCCCTGACCAGGTCGACCATAGGGTCGACCTGCCCCCCCTCCGGGCAGATTTGTTTTATGAGCTGTTAATGACTAGATGCTGACTCATTAGGGTTTCTAATATGCTCTGATTGGCTGGGATTAATTCAGGGTTGATCGTACGACTTAAACTAATCCTAAACTCTATAAAAACAACTCTAGACTCAAACCCTAAAATCAAAACAAAAATTAGATGCATGGCCTCCATGCAGTCACCTAGCAACTCAGCATAGCCGCCACCAATTAGAGAGGAAGAAAGCTAATCTAATTCCATTCTTTTCAACTTAATCAACGAATCTTCTTCAAGGGAAAGAAATTACAACTTCAGAATTCAGAACTCAAGAGCTTCTTTGAGTTGTTGGTTCAATAATTTTAATAAAATAATTAGCAAATTAATTGGATTGAGTTATGATGTGTACTATTTGGATATGATGTGAATTATTGACCGCATGCTATTATTCATGTAGTAAAATTGTGATGTTTATGTTGTAAATTCTATGATGCTATCTTGTAAAGTTGAGATCATCTATGTTATAATTTTATGATTGGCTTATGTATAATTGAATCACCATGTTGTTCATATGCTAGTTTCGGTATATTGATTCATATGATAAATCATAAGTATGTATGCAAGTTTAGACTTTTATTAAGACATGAATCATATGCAAGTTGGGAAAATTATATGTGAACCTTACATGCTTCATGACATCTATTTTAGATCTAAAGTTAGGCTATTACATGTGTGAGTTATATGCCAAATTCTACATGCTAGTATACATGTTTAAGTTTATACCATTGTTATGTTGCATAAATCACATATGCAAGTTTATATGAAAATATGAGTTGGGAATATTAATCATGTTATGCAAGTTTGTGGTTATTGCCTATGCAATTTTACACCTTTATATGTAGATCTATGACACACATGATTTATGCAAATTTGTGACCATTATCCTAACAAGTTCACACCTTTAGATTTGGGCCTATGACATATGTAGTTTTATGCAAGTTGTAACTTTGTCCTATGCAAGTTTTAGATGTAGAACATAACTCACACATGCAAGTTCACCCCTTATGTTTAGATCTATTTTTAATTATATATATGTTGTGATGTTTTCTATTTATTCCATGAGTTAGATTATTCGAGTCTAACGTATGTTTTACGTTAAACGAACGAACGTACAACGTTGGGGTAAAGGGGATAATATTAAAAGATGTAATTGGCATAAATGCCTTAAAAAGGCATAAAATAAATTTGTGATAAAAATTGGTATGATTTTACATACCATAAATAGATGGACATAATTGAGTCAATTATGGCTATAGTTAAATTTGGAATTAATTGATAATTTGAATAGGGAAAGTAGTTCAAATTGGGGAATGATTAATTAGGAGTAATTAATCGTCTAAGACACGTGGTTAGGCTCTTTTGTGGTTTAAGACTGCTCGGACCCGCCCGACAAATCCAGATGCCACAAATGTCAGTCTAATGTGGGAGGTCTTAGGCATAAATTAAATACATAACAATTGTAAAGACACGAGGTTAGGCTCTTTTGTGGTGTAAGACTGCCCGGACCCGCCCGACAAATCCAGCTGCCACAAATGCTAGTCTAATGTGAGAGGTCTTTATGAGGTTACGGTCTTAATGAATTAAGAAACACTTAACCATATAAACATGTAGTGGGACATGAGGGGGTTAAGTGGGTGCCTTGGGTGGCATGTGGAATCTAGTGGGTTCCTTGGGTGGCATTTGAAATACGATTAGAAATACTTAACCAAAATTGAAACATGTAAGTGAATATGAATAAGAAGTGGTTTAAGTGGGATGTACTAGAGGGGATCAATCTTAGGTGGATAGCTTGTGTCATGTAATGGGGGCCCGTTTCAACCAGTAACCCATATGTATCTTTGTGGGCTCGACCCAAGTCGAGGACGGGACACGCATACTGGGCTTGACTGTAAGAGGCCAAATCGGGTTAGCGGTTGCAATCGCAAGTCCAACGGGTTCATATGCGTGTGTGGACCCGGGCTGGTAGGTAAGACGTTGTTGCATCATGTAGGTATAAGTCATGCATTATTTGTGGTATCGGGTTGCCACTTTGGGGAGTGATACGCCTCACTGTAGGGCCAGCATGGGTATCTACGAGTTAGGGAGCCGATCGCTTGGGGGTAGTGGGCACACCTAGCGGAGATAGGGGCAGGCGGCACCTATGAAGGCAGCTAGGGGTGCACGAAACTACCATTGTCATTATTTAAGTCTGTAGGCGGGATCAACCTTAGGGTGACTAGTGGTGGTGTAGTATAGCAATTATCCTATAGTTTTGGTGATGCGCTTTAATGATATCGTTGTTCATCTTGTTTCCTTGTTTACTCTGCCATACTCAATGGTTCATGGTCATTTCCTAATTTTCCAACTTATGCCTTAGCCTAGTTACTTTGGTGATTATATTGTTAAAGTTGTCGCACTTGCCAGACTTTATGTCTAACCCCCTTTGTTTCCTCCTCTTTTCTTCCTTCCCCCCCCCCCCCTCCCCCAAGTGCTCAAGTTGGAACTAACACCAGTGGAGCTTGATTTTGGACAGCTGTGCTTCTTGCTTTTAGAAGATTGCTTAGATCGCTGAGGTAAAGTTCGGCCTCACTTTTATTTATGGCTATTATGTATTGGGGATTATGTCTTTCAATTTATGTACTTTGATTTAGTCAAGATGGATATTATGTACTTGGCTCTGGTTTTGATGATGTAATCAAACATATGTATTTTCCGCTGCAATGAAATAAAGTTTTTAATTTTTCAAGTACTGTTTATATCTATCTTGTTGTTAAGTTTTGTTCTATACTCACTTAAAACGCTCCATAGAAGTTAATACATTCCCTTTGTGAGTGACATTAATGGACGTGGGATGTTACACGTGTCCTCAGGCGCACGAATTTCGGGCTTAAACTGGTGAACTTTGGAGCGGGTTTGTGGGCTCAGGCAGGCGTCAAATGCGGCGAGGTTAGGGGTGTGGGATGGCAGCAGCACGGCGGTGGATGATGGCATATCCGATTGGTCTCTGGAGCGGGTTTGTGGGCTCAAGGAGGCGTCAAATGCGGCGAGGTTACTTAAAACGCTCCATAGAAGTTAATACATTCCCTTTGTGAGTGACATTAATTGACGTGGGATGTTACACGTGTCCTCAGGCGCTCGAATTTTGGGCTTAAACTGGTGAACTTTGGAGCGGGTTTGTGGGCTCAAGGAGGCGTCAAATGCGGCGAGGTTAGTGGTGTGGGATGGCAGCAACACGGCGGTGGATGATGGCATATCCGATTGGTCTCTGGAGCGGGTTTGTGGGCTCAGGGAGGCATCAAATGCGGAGAGGATAGGGGTGTGGGATGGCAGCAGCACGGCGGTGGATGATGGCATATCCGATCGGTCTCTGGTGTTGTCGATGGGCGGCGATGGTGAGGGATTGAAGTCGAAGTATGGGTTTTACGATGTCTGGTTAATCCAAGAAGAAGGATTGTTTTTTTTAAGGGTAATGGAGAATTAATTAAAGTTAATTATTAAATTATATAATTAATATAATTAGATTTTAAACTATCATATCTTTTGCAAATGAAAACGGAATTCGTTGATTTCAGTTTCGATGGAATCTGGGGCGGGTTTGTGGGCTCAGGGAGGCATCAAATGCGGCGAGGTTAGGGGTGTGGAACGGCAGCAGCACGGCGGTAGATGATGGCATATCCGATCGGTCTCTGGTGTTGTCGATGGGCGGCGATGGTGAGGGATTGAAGTCGAAGTATGGGTTTTGCGATGTCTGGTTAATCCAAGAAGAAGGTTGGTTTTTTTTAAGGGTAATCGAGAATTAATTAAAGTTAATTATTAAATTATATAATTAATATAATTAGATTTTAAACTATCATATCTTTTGCAAATGAAATCGGAATTCGTTGATTTTAGTTTCGATGGAATCGTATCCGCGAGCACTACATTTTAAAACAGAACAGAAATTGAAGCTATGGGAATTTTTGATAGATTTAAACACTTTTTAATTTTATTGAAATCAATCCTTTTGCAAATGAAAACGGAATTCGTTGATTTCAGTTTCGATGGAATCGTATCCGCGAGCACTACATTTCAAAAAAGAACAGAAATTAAAGCTATGGGAATTTTTGATAGATTTAAACACTTTTTAATTTTATTGAAATCAATCGTTATATAAACGATTTCTGAATCCGATCAAGGTGAGAAATTCTATTTTTTTATATATATATAATTAAAATTAATTAATCATAATTGTGGTATTAATCATATGCTGGAATATTCTTTTGATTGTCATACGTGATTTGGTCTGTGATTGTTGTGTTATGTAGATCTGCTGACTTGTACATCTTAATAGAATTTGAGTTAAACAAAAATTATCATTTTTGTTTATTAGATTAGTTGAATCAAAAATTAACATCTTTGTTAATTTGAATTTGAGTTTAACAAAAAATATCATTTTTTTATTAGATTAGTTGAATCACAAATTATCATTATGGTTAATTAGAATTGAGTTAAACAAAAATTATCATTTTTGTCAAGTTAGAATAATTGGTTTAAAATTGGCATTATTGACAAATTAGAATAGTTGAATTAGAATTATCATTTTTGTTAAAATGGATTAATTGAATTAAAATATACATTTTTGTCAAATTAGATTAGTTGAAACCAAAATATACATTTTTGTCAAAATAGATTAATTTAATCAAAATATACATTTTTGTCAAATTAGATTAGTTGAAACAAAAATATACATTTTTGTCAAAATGAATTCGATAAATCAAAATATACATTTTTGTCAAAATTAGATTAGTTGAAACCAAAATATACATTTTTGTCAAAATGAATTAGTTAAATCAAAATATACAATTTTGTTAAATTAGATTAGTTGAAACAAAAATATACATTTTTGTCAAAATAGATTACTTAAAACAAAAGATATATTTTTGTCAAATTATAATAGTTGAAAAAAATGTTACATTGTGTCAAATTTGATGGTTGAAAACAAAAATTAGATTTTTGTTAAATAAAATTTGAGTTAAACAAAAATTGCATTTTGATAAATAAGGTTTGAGTTAAACAAAAATTACATTTTGATAAATAAGATCGGAGTTAAACAAAAATTACATTTTTGTTAAATAAATTTAGGGTAAAACAAAAATTGATATTTTAGTTAAATAGATTTGTGTTGGAGTAAAATTATTAATTTTGTTAAACTAGAATCGTCAACAAATGTGAAAATATCCTTTAAATCATTTTGTTGACAAATATCCTTTAAATCAATTTGTTGAAACAGAATTGTCAACAAAATGAATGAATCACTTTTGATCATTTTGTTGATCTAGAATTGTCAAAAAGAAAAAAAATGAAAATATCCTATTAATCATTTTGTTAAATAGAATTGTCAACAATTTGAATGATTCACATTTTTAATCATTTTGTTGAACTAGAATTGTCAACAAATATGAAAATACCATTTTAATCATTTTGTTAAAATAGAATTGTCAACAAAATGAATGAATCACATTTTAGTCATTTTGTTGAACTAGAATTGTCAACAAAAAATGAATGTATCACTTTTAGGCATTTTGTTGAAATAGGATTTGTATGTAAACATAAGAATCATTTTTATTATCAAACTATACAATAGAATTTGTATGTAAATTAAAGTGACATTTTTTATTGTTAAATTGTACAATAGAATTTGTATGCAAATCAAAGTGACATTTGTATTGTCAAATTATACATTAGAATTTATGTACAAAGTAAAGAGGCATTTTATATGTTATGTTATACATTGAAACTATATATAGAAATAAAATATTTCTTTTTATTTGTTAAAATTAAAAATAGAAATTGCATACAAATAAGAGAAATAAAAATTATCGTTTTATTTATCATTAGCAAAAATGTAATGAAATAAAATACATATTTATTTGACATTATAAACATGTAGATATGTGATGCGAAACATGTAGATGTGTGATGCCAATAAAACATTCTTTTATTTGTCGTGTTAAACACGATTAGGGGAGTCGTCGAATGGTTTATATTTATATATAATTTTATATATAAATTAAAATTAAATGAACAATGCGCGGTAGTCCACGTTACAGAATCGTAACTTTAAATGGTTATACCAAAAGATCCAACTATCGGATTTTCCCAAAACTGGAACCGTTAGGTCCGCTTTGGGAAGATCTTTCCAATGATATAAAATTTGTTAAAATACAATGGTTAGATTTCGAGAAATGCGTAAATCATATTTGGGAAAAACAGTGCCAGGGCCGCCTATAGACCCGAAAGGTCGTTAAATAAAATTAGGCTATTTATATATAAATAAAAATAGCAATTGATCGTTATAAAATAATATTAACGATATGAAATGGTTTAAAATTATATATATGCGAGAATTATTTGAAAAGATCGAGTTCAATCTCATTTCAAATAATTATACAACAATTTAAATCGAAGGTATTAAAGACGGTGATTGAACACCGGCGATCTTCACATCGAATGGACGGCTACTGATGCCCGACACTGGGTCGCTCCTAGGAAAAGGTTAAAGTGGTAGTTGTCTGGACATACTTGTTGATCGTTTGGATAAGCGAGCACCTGTTGGATCTAGATTAACCCTAGAGGGGCGGGGGGGGGGGGGGTGAATAGGGTTTATCACAGTTTTTAACTGAATTAAAAATCTAACGAGATATATAAAAATAAACAGATCACAGAATGCAGCAGATAACAGAAATGCAAAAAATAAATCACACACAGATATACCCAGCTTGGGCAAAACCCTTCCTACTGCTGCATTCCTAAGGTTTCTATAAGGTAAAAGAATAGATCCCGCTTACAAGACCATGTAAACTCGCGAACCCCTCGCTCCTATTCTAATCATACGCTCAAAACCCTAGACTGACCGATATCCCATCGATCAGATTTCCCCGAATTACAACCCTGTAATCCGTAACCCAGATTTTACAGACTCTGAAACTGGCAGTCAACACCCCGACTGATATCCTAGACTTTACAGATCTAGACACTGTTTGAATTCGGTTTACAAAACAAAAACAAAACACAATACCAAATTAAAAATAAAAAAAATCGAAACCCTTGTTTTAGAATAAACTAAAGGAGATTAAATAAGAGGGGTCATCCCCTTTTTCTTTTGAGTCATGGCTAAGTCAAATGGGAAAAAGCCGGCCCCTTTGTTTTGCGTTGGACCACTTTACTTTCTTTGTCCCGATCTATCTTCCTTTGATAATGGCGGTTGGGAAATGAAAATGGAAACTAGGGTTTTCCTCTCTGAATCTTCAATTCACGATGCTAGATAGATTTATCTCGAAATCTCTGATGTTCGAATGCTATGTTCTCCTTTCTCGATTGATTTGCAACACTGATAGCTCGCGATCAAAACCCTTGAAATTGTAAGCTCTCTGAATTTCACTCTTTTGTTGCTTGAATTGATTTGTATGGTTTTTTATGGATTCGATCTGAAATGTTGGGTTGGTTTTAGATGCACACTTGCTTGTGATGTAAAGGGTGTAAATATAGGGTAAAAATAGAAACCCTAAAACTCTGATTTCACTATATGACTTCGATCTAATTTGGCTTTGTTTCCTCTTTTGATAAATTACCTCGGCATTGATTTAAAACCGTGAATGATTTTAGCAAATCTGCAAAATGTCCATGCGTGATAGTTGCTTCCTTTTTTTTGCCTTGTGTAATTGTTTAATTGCTGCCTTGTTCGAATTTGCAAAATTAAAATAGGAAACTGAAAATTTGTTTCCAATAGTTCCTTGTGTGATTTCTGACATTTATAAATTGCCTTGAATTTCATTGAATATGGGGAAAAAATTGCCCATTTAAAACCAGATTTTCTGGAATTTTTTTTCCTTGCTAAACTCTCGCCTTTTCTGGAAATAGTTGTAGCCTTGAACCCTTACGAGCATTTCTGGAAACGTATTGAATTTCTCTGATTGATTACATGCTCAAAAAATTGATGTTTGCCAAAAATAACTCTTGTAAAAAAACATGCTGTTTAATTCTGTAAACTCCTTTATAACCTGAAAACTGTTGATATCCATTTGTGTGGACAATTACATTTCTGCATGAAAGTTCTTTGTTGCACCAATAAACTTTACACTGCCTCGACCACATTTATGTATTGAACTGCTGTGTCCACTGTGTTGCACCATTTGTGTAGCCTGAAAACATGAACATGCTTGTGTGCTTTTTGCTCGACCATCGTGATCTGCCTTTGAACAGCTATGTTGTTACTCTTGTTATAATTTCACAAGAGCATACATGAACATCGTGATCTGCCTTTGACCATCGTGATCTGCCTTTGAACATGAACATGCATGCTCCATTATACTTGTCTTTGCTGTGTTACCATTTTGCTGTGTATCACCATGCTGAACCATTTTGTGACTTGATTGGTATTGATACTTGCATTGTCCCATTTTAGTTTTGCCGTGAGCATGTTGGGTGTGCATCCATCATGATATTAGCATCTGCACTTGTGTTCATTTGAATATCAAACTAGCTCGACCACTTTAGCATGCATGTACACATTGTAGTTTAAATCCCGAGCCTTGCATTCCTGCATATATCTGTGAGCTTTGGCTCTCAACATGTTAGCCATTGCTTTGATACTTCCATTTTTGTCATGAACACCTTTCTTGTATTGCTGTACACAATCATATGCGTGTATATTTTCTAGTACATGTTCATAGCTTGCACATACATGCACTGTCCCTTGTGAACTGCTGCACCTTTGTTTTTTCTGAGCATGTTTGTGCTCACTTGCCATGTTATTGTGTTGCTTCCATGCTGCTGAAACTTTTGCATGCTACAGCCTCGACCATTTGTGTAATTCACTTGAACTTTGTCTGATTGAACAAGAAATCCACCATTGACTTGAGTAGTGATGAAACACATGTTTCCATGTGTATTTGTCTACCTGTGTTGCTCTTGACTTCATGTTGATACCATGTTATGATGCACTTGATCATTCATGTTTTGCTCGACCACATTGAAACTGCTTTTGTTTTGTTGCTTGAGTGTTGCGCTGAGTTGAGATGGTCCACGTGGCTACTCCTCAGTTGCTCACTGCATTTTGATTGGCGAGGTAGTGCACACGTGTATATATATACACGTGTGTATATGCAGCCATCAGAAAAATTTCCTTGTCCCTGTACAGTATATACATATTGTCTAGACACGGATGAATCAGATCAAGTTGTGAAAAATGATGAGAAACACACCTGAAAACCAAGGCAAATAAATTTTTAAAATAAAAAATTATATCTGCTAGAATTTAGAGATTATTTTTGTTCTAGATACTATGTGTGTGCTTCTATATATGATAGGTATGAAGTCGGGACTGACTGTGAAGTGAAGACGGGAGACAGAAGAAAAAAATAAAAAATAAAAAAACAAAATAAAAAAAACAGAGTCAGTGAAATGTATAAATGTCAAAGTGTATGTAAATGAGTCAATGTGAATTGAAAGTATATATGAGTTGTATAAACAAGTGTTGTAGTGAGGAGCTGTATATGAAAAAAAATGATTGTATTGATTATTTGTAATAAACAAAATCTATTTGAAATAAAATATTATTTCATTGTTGTCAAACAGACTTGTCTATTCTATTCTGTTGACTTACAAGTACAACAATTCTGTGAAGTGATTAAATAGTGGAGTTGATAAATTTGTACTGTTGTGATAAAATATTATATTTAAATAAAATACTATATGAATATCTGCATGTTTGTACAGCTATATTTTATTTAAATATAAATATTATATCTCTGTCTATGATGTATATATAGAACAGTATAGTAACAAACACATTTAAAATAAAATATATTTGGCTGTTATCATCAAACAAAAAATCATATAATTGTGTATACAACAATGTTATATACAATAGTCTTCCCCTTTTGATGATGACAAACAAATAAAAGATTTTGAAACCAATAAATGTGTTTGAAAGTGAATATTGAACTCCCCCTATTTATTAGCTCCCCTACAACGGACAACTCCCCCTATAACTGTGCATGAGTGAAATGAATAATAAATTTTCAAAATTAAAAATATTTATAAAATATTCAATCATATATCAAAATCTAAATCCATTCTCCCCCTTTTGTTATCATCAAAAGGATACAAACATTAAAATATAGATGAAAAAATGACCAACAATTATAATATCATCTTAAGAGAGAGAGAATGGTCATCATAAATCTCAATCAGTAAAACAAAAATCATAATATTCTGAGAACAGGTGGCATATTTCACATTGTAGAGAATGACGAATTTACGATGAAATTTATATAAAATGGGGAGAGTTACAAAAATATGATTTCCAATTATTTTCAAAAGAATTTTATAAAATTGAGCTCAAAAATAGTGATGGATTTGGACTATAATTAATAATTCAATTTAAGTGACAAAATCGAATATTCTCAAATCCAATAGCTATCAATCAACAAATCATAATACGTCATAAGATTTCAACACATTTCACAGATTAGAATATGGATTGATAGGCTGTTTTTTTTTAAACACCAAGAAGAATTTCATATTAATTTCAATTTATAGCATATTTTTTTCTTTTTATTTTATTTAAGAGCGCACTGACCACGCATAACCAGGGCTCCGATTTTTAAATGAGGTCAGTCGCAGCTTAAGTTATAAGTTGTCTCTTAACCATGCATGACCAGAGCTTGGATTTTTAAATGAGGTTAGAGACACACTTTTATATTTACCATTTTCGGTTTCAAAATATAAAACTCCTCAGTATATAAAACCAATATGGATGATAGAAATGTGATAGGTACAGAAAATGAACTGTGAAATAAATTTCTAAATTAATTATATTATGAAATATGACCAACTGTATCGAGATCATTAAAAACTTTCAATCATCACTAATTATGATTAATAATATAGTCCCATTTCTATCACAAATAATTCCACTGTTTATTCAAAAAGATTTTAAAAATTTATTAAACTCTCCACATTAATATAAACTCATAATGGATGACAAAAAATGATAGATAAAAGAGATGGTCATGAAATAATTGCCAGTTCAAAGATATTATAATCAATGTTCAACCATCATGAAAATATGAATAAAATCTCCTCTTGTTGTGAAATATACTGCAGTCACAATTCATCAAAAATTCAAAATCTGATAATAATTTTGATGAATTATAAATACAGTCCAATTTGGATATAGATTTCAATTTCTGAATGAATAATCAATAAATAATTTTAACATTGAAAATTAATTACAAGAGGATTATGAAAAGACCTATACAAAGCAAGAGGGGATAAAAATATATACAAAAATTCAGAACTTCTGATACCAATTGGTGTCCCTATTAATGGAGCTTGTAACAAGATACTGGAGACAAACCAAGATATTCCAGACAGCAAAAACCATACATTAAACCCAAGCTGACAATTAACAAATTAGGCACAATAATTTCATCTATCAGAGCAGTAGTCACAAACAATCAGTTATTTGAGAACATTTTTCAAAGGCAGTATCAGAGCAGCACAGAAATCAATATCACAACAGACTTGTCAGTCGATGTTTATGAAGGTCACAAATATATATTCCATGATCCATGATTATAAAATTTAGTTTGTTTTAAATTATTTGAAGAAAAGTAAAATACCAGAATTTAATGAATCAATCACACAGTATTATATTTCAGATTTAAGATATATGTGTGATTCAATAAATCAATAATTTCAAATGATTTCTAAACAAACATATATTCAAATCAAATAACCATGAAATAATAGAGAAATTTAAGACCATTTTTTCAAAAAAAAATTCAAAAAATTTCTGACAATCACAAGACAAATTTTAAATCATTTGCATCAAGATTGATTAATAATTCATGATCCAAAAATAGTGGTTTATTCAAAATCACTTGAACAAATGTAAATCTTGAGATACAATGAATCAATTACACAAGATAATAATTTTAGATCTGAGAGGTGTGTAAGACTCAAAATATCATAAATTTTCAAGTGATCTCAAAAAAACAAAAACAAACTAGATGATCATGAATAACGACAGATTTCAAAATGTAAGCAATGATTCAAGACCAAACAAAATATCCAAGCCAATCTGAAAATCAATGAAATTACCACAGTGGATAAGTAGCAGTGGGCTGTAATGAATATAAAATTTTAAGTTTTCCTAAAATGAATTAGAAGAAAACTCAAAACAACAGTGTTGTGTGAAATTCCATCAAACTTTCAGATCTTCAAAAAAAATTTAGAATTCAAAATTAACAGTGTTCAAGATATGACACAAATACATCAACACTATGTTATGAATAAATAAACTTCAAAACAATCGCAAATATTTACAAGATTATATTCAAGATCTGGAAATAATTATAACATCAGAGTTCTATTCAACTAAAGCGAATTTCCAGAAAAATATGAGTTCTACAATTGGAGGTTAATGAAGCCCAGAAGAAGTTACAATGATATGACAGTGACAAACCAAATAAAAGAAAACGAAGAAAAAGAAAAATAAATAAATGTAACACCCCACATCCATCAGAGTCACTCACAAAGGGAATGCACTAAGTTTTGTGGAGCATTATAGGTAAAAGATGCAGATAAATTACAAGAAAGACAAATTTAAAATAGCGGAAAATAAAACTTTACTTTATTGATAAAATAGTTTGTACAACAATTGTTTACCAATACCAAAGTATATGTCTTACATGAAATAAAGAAGCATAAAATAACATTTATATTCCCCAATGTAGCATAAGCCATCCATAGCAGCGGAAAAGAGAGTCTGAAGCGATATATCCAAGAGTCTTCAAGCTTGGAAAGAGTAACAATCCATACTAAGCAGAGCTCTTCCCTCCCTGACTACCGGGGGGGGGGAAGAAAAGAAGACGAAAGAAAAACAGAGTTGGACATAAAACCTGAGTAAGTCTAGTGGCTTTTGGCATGCGAACAGGATAAAGTTCATGATAGGAGTAAACTAGAAAATGGGACAGTACCAAAATAACAGACTAATATAAACCAAATCAAGATAGCTTAAACCAAATGTACTATCACACCCCATTCTATATCTCTGCACCGCCTAAATAGTATCCCAACTGGTAATCTGTATAAAGATGATAATGTGATCCCAATCCCTGTAATTGCGGTTACCTTTAGGTGTACATCTATTATTTATTACCTAGATCTAATCTAGGGTTTTCTTATCGAGCGCTTTGTAGACTTAACCAGGGTTTACACGACCTAGATCCAACTAGGGTTTATGTTACCTATTGAACGCTTCTCGGATTCAGGGTTTATGCCACATAAGTCCAACTAGGGATTATGCTACCTGTCGAACAATCCCTTTTTCTCACGTATGTATCGCGAATCGTTTTTCGATGTCTAGATGCACATGTTCACTATGTGTGCGGCCCGAGTCCCGTGACAGGGCTAAATCAAGAAATTACGGAACTCGGTCGGGAGCTTTAGGTTATCTGCCGATGCAGATGCTAAGGTCTGATTTCTACCAGTGGTTATGGTCCCACATGATCCCTCCCTCAACTAATGAAAGGCAATCCAAGAAAATCAAGCACGAGAACTATACTGCTGCCACCTATGCCCCACTTTCCTATTTGCCAGCCTCACCCATAACTAGATAGCAAGTATATGGTCTGTTGGGAGTTCTCTGCCTTTCCGCATGCGTACTACGATTGACTGAAGATGGTAGTTGGTCCACGACGTGCTATTACAGGGCTAAACTAGGTATCGCCGACCCACACTGACCCACCCTAGCCTTTAGGTTGCTCATACTGCAACCAAGGCATACACTTGGTTCTTCTACCGCAGACCTTAACCTCTGTGAGCCCAGGCGGATCATCTGCAACCTCACAGAGGGATACCAAGAGCACCCTCACATCCCGCTTCTAAACCCAGTCCGCTAGAGCCTTTTTCGAAATCAGATAAATGTTGCTCCTCCTCATGTACTTGTTAAGCGATGATCTACCATATCGGGTTATTCATCTATTATGGACCAGCTCAGTTTTCTTGACTAAGAATTATTACTTAGTTGTTCTCCACTAAGGTTTACCACTTAGTTTCTTTTCCCATAAATCTTGTTTATCACTTAGTTTCTTTAACTAGGGATTTCAACTTAGCTCCCGTTATCGATTGTTTCTTAACTAAGGTTTACTACTTAGCCCTCTTTCTCGTCAAGTTGGATTGGTTAAGTGTCATTAGTCAATTCAAGTTAGCTTAACCCATTCCTTTATCATATTAAACTGGCTAAGTTTTATCAGTAATCCATGTTGACTTAACCCTATCACAAACCAAGTTATATTGGTTAAGTATTTCTTATTACCTAACCCTACCCATTCATCTTGTATTGGTTAAGTGTCCCTTTTAACCTAACCTTGCCTATCTGTTTTAACTAACATGTTATAACGGTTAAGTGTTCCCTTTGTTAACTTAACCCTAACATCCGTTTAATTAACATGTTCTAATGGTTAAGTATTGTCCCTTCATGCTTTAACTTAACCCTATTGTAACAACCCGAAAATCTGGGCCAGTTTAAAATTTTTATTTTGGCAATTTTAGTGAATTTTGATTATTTAAAATGAATTATTTTAAATAATATCGACAAGAAATTTATTTTAAATAGAATTCGAACGTATATATTATACGCGTCGTCGTTAGAATATAAATATTTATATATAATTATAAATAGAATTGAAAATGGCGCGGTAGTTCGATAATTCGATTTCAAACTTCAAATGAATGTACCGGGTGCAAAACAATCCGGATTTTAGTGAAACCAAAAATATTAGAATCTAATTGATAATATCTTTCCAACGAATCCGAAGAATTGAGGTTTCATAGCGGGAATCAAAAGATATGTCCAGTTGAAAATTCTGAGTAGTCGCTATGGAATTCAGGCCCTTAAAAATGGACATTTTGCAAATGACCTCGGATCACGACGAAACCAGTTTTGTTGGGTCCGTGGTGTCAAGTTATTGCTAGGTTTCAAATTTCGTAATTTTTCGAATCAATATGTGAGCGTGGCAAAGGAAAACGCGTTTGACCAGTTTCCGTTGATTTTAATCGACTGGAAATTGGCCATTTTTCAAACGGTCTCAGAATTCGACGAAACTAGTTTTGTTAGGACCGTATCGCCAATACGAAGCTAGAGAATATTTTTATGGAATTTTTCTAGTTAGTATGTGACCCCGGTAATTTGAAATGTACGTTTAAAATTCAATATAGTGATTTAAATATAAATTCAACGGAAACTGATTGTAACAGCCGAATCAGCTGACGATACATATCCCATTGTGTTCGGAATGGGGGTTAAACGCTATGGACGACAGGTGGTGGGCCTCGTTTTGATGACGTATGTAAAAGTCAACTTTTAAAAATAATAAAATAATAAATAAAAATAAATAAAAAAAAAAAAGAAAACCCCCCTTCCTCCCTTAACCAGGCCCCCCCCCCCCGATATCTTCTCAGAAAAAAAAACGAAAAAAAAAAAAAAAAAATCCCGATCTCAAATCGATGGCGGCGGATGCCATCGCCACCAACGTCGCCGCGCTGCTCCATGTCGGAGCACCTCCGATCAATCCGCCCTCTCCCTTACCTTCTCCCCCATCTCCGATTGAAGAACCGCCATCACGAGGACCAGCCCCCCCTTTTGCGAGACCCGAAGTCAACGCCGCCGTGAGCCACCGCCCTGCGCACCCCCTTCGTCGACTGCGCCTCCATCTCCCCTCCTTCTTCTTGAAACCAGTGAGTATATTTATATTTATATTTTTATATAATTTAATTTTATTTTCTGATTTATTTAAAATGAAGGAACACGTATATTTTTGAGCAGTAAACTAATTACTGATTTTTAAAGAATTTATAAACTGATTTTATAAGATTTTAAAACTGATTTTAAAATAAAAGTAAAAACTGATTTTATAAGATTTTAAAACTGATTTTTGTTTAAAAGGAAAAAAAACTGATTTTAAGAAAAGTAAAAGATTTAAACTTTAAAAAGTAAAAGAAAAGATTTAATCTTTGAAATAAAAAATAGAATTTTTATATATTGAACTTCGATAGAAAAATAGAATTTTTATATATTGAATTTCCATCAAAAAATAGAATTTTTATATATTGAACTTCCATAGAAAAATAGGATTTTTATATATTGAACTTCGATAGAAAAATAGAATTTTTATATATTGAACTTCGATAGAAAAATAGAATTTTTATATATTGAACTTCCATCAAAAAATAGAATTTTTATATATTGAACTTCCATAGAAAAATAGGATTTTTATATATTGAACTTCCATAGAAAAATAGGATTTTTATATATTGAACTTCGATAGAAAAATAGAATTTTTATATATTGAACTTCGATAGAAAAATAGAATTTTTATATATTGAACTTCCATAGAAAAATAGGATTTTTATATATGGAACTTCGAAATAAAAATGCGATTTTTATATATTGAACATGGAAGTAAAAATTCGACTTTTACATATGTAGTGGCTACAGCAAAGAAGATGACGAAGATGCGGTAGCGACGAAGATTTCTATCAATGATGTGCCGTGGAGCTAGGATAGCTATATGTGAGAATTTCTCACCTTTCAATTTTATTTCTAGTTATATATATATACTAGGATGCAGACGGTGCTTAGTAGCACCCGACACAATCGTCCACAGACCATGGACTTGTTTGTTTGGTTGCATAGATTAGTTAGATTATTTGATTGAAATTGAATTGTGTGGTGAAATGAATTGATTTGATTGATGTGTGAATGGCGTGGGCCTTCACTAGACCGGGGATAAGGCTAGGCCTTGTCCCGTTTCTAGTATCGTGCCGTTATGCCGCCGAAATTTTCTAAAATATGTTAGAAAATAAAAATATCATTTTATTGTGTAAATGAATAATAGAAATTCATATGTTGGAATAAAATGTTTTATCGTTAAAAATATAATTTTTAACGTGAATATGAATATAGTGAATGTGAATAAATAAAATATTCATTTACAAACCGGACGGTTTGTTTATGTACACCTATTTGAATGACGTTGATTGGGTCGATAAATTTTACACATCGCCCAACTGCACAAATAAAGTATGTGTTTGATTGTTTGAAACCCCACACGGGTATTGGGATGAAATTTGGAGTTCACTCATCCTGATTGATTTAATATGTCGATCGATTGATTGACAGGCTGTTATAAGCGTTAGATATCTATATTTGATGCTTATACAGTATAGTGCACTTTGGTTGATGGTTGATTATTTTCAATGCTATTATATACATGTGTTGTATGAAAATCCATATAATTAACTTTATATGGTAATTGATTGGGCCTCATTCCAGTTTTGAAAAAGAAATATTTGAAAAAGAAATATTTGAAATAGAATATTTGAAAATAGGAATATATGAAGCCGTGTTGATTAGATTGACGCCATTTTGACGGGAACGATATTTATATCGATTTTAAACGATTTTGAAATGAATTGAATAGAAAACGATTTCGAAATGAATTGAAGTGAAAACGATTTCGAAATGAATTGAATTGAAAACGATTTCGAAATGAATTGATTTGAAAACGATTTCGAAATGAATTGAAGTGAAAACGATTTCGAAATGAATTGAATTGAAAACGATTTCGAAATGAATTGATTTGAAAACGATTTCGAAATGAATTGAATTGAAAACGATTTCGAAATGAATTGAAGTGAAAACGATTTCGAAATGAATTGAATTGAAAGTGATTTCGAAGTGAATTAAAAGTGATTTCGAAATGAATTGAATTGAAAGTGATTTTGAAATGAATTGAATTGAAAACGAATTCAAAATGAATTAAAAGCAAATTGAAATTAATTCAAAATGAATTGAAATTTGAATTGAATAGAAATGAATTTTAAAACGAATTTATAGAGAAGAATTCAATTTTGCTTTGAATTGAGATGGAAGTTGAAATAGATTTTGAAACGAATTTTAAAACTATTTATATAATTCGTTTTAAATAGAAATCGACGAAGTATATATTATATATATTATATATATAATATAATGGCCTGAATAGAACGCGCCGCGCCGCGGCAGTTCGCGAATTTCGACCATTGATTTCAAATGGACGTTACGGGAGATCCGACCGTCGGATTCTCCTAAAACCGGAACCGTTGGGTTCGTATCGAAAAGAGCTTTCTAGCGAATGTTAGAAATTTGAAATCTAACGGTTGGATTTGGAGATACGTCCAAATCAAATTTGAAAAAGGTCGCTGTAAGTGCAGTTCGATGGCCATTGATGGAAATCGACTGTACGGGCCTTGATAAAATTATTAAAAATAGTAATAATTTGTGTAAAATCATAAGAAATGATTTGTGAAGATTTGGGATGAAAAACTTCATGTTTGAAAAGATAAAAATAGATTTTTATCGAAATGAAATAGTTTTGAACTAGAATTATAATTCTATTTATTTTTAAATAAATAAATTGAATTTGAAAAGGGTTTTGAAAATAACCAAAATTTCCAATGATTGCATTGGAGTGGATTTGAATCGAAATTGTCTTCGGAATATTTCGATGTTGGAATTCGTGATTATATAGGTGTTGTTATGGAAATTTGAAAGATAAACTATTTATATCGTTATTTCCAATACGGCATTTGTTAGTCGTAGAATTCAATATTGAATATAAGCCGATATATTTTCTATTCAGAGCCTTGTATTGAATATCGAATGTGATTTGGGTTTGTCGTGAATGGTGTCTTCACTAACACTGTTCTTGAACCCAGTTGAGAAATGATTAAATCTTTTTATTTAGATTTAATGAAGTGTGCCAATTAAGTAATATTTAATTGGAATTGAATTGATATTGATTTTTGGGTTTATCGTGAACAGTGTTTTAAATAACACTCGTTCTTTAACCCGATAATTAATGAATGTGACTTTGGGTTTATCGTGAACTGTGTTTTAAATGACACAGATTCTGTAACCCAGTTAAAGATTAAAACTAAGTGGAGTTTTAATGAATCTTTAATTAGATTGAAAAGATCGAGAATGGAGTATCACCAGTTTTACTCCAGGCGATAGTTAAATCTTTAATTAGATTTAAACGTGAAATGGTAATTGAATTTACCGATAACACCGTGGTGTTAGATATGAAGTATGACCAGTTTTACTTCATGGGATGAATAGGTTGGGATTGGGGAATAAAATAAATGATTACTTCGGTGTGGTTCGCTAATCCCGACTAGTTTGAATTGATATTCAAAGGAGATTAAAGAATAAATTTAGAAGAATTTATCTTGGATAAAATTAATGGGAACATTTCCCTAAAAATGTACTTTTGTGAATAAAAGAATATTCTGAATTGGAATGAGGCGTATGTTGTGTTTGTGTAACACTTTTATAATATATACGCGAGTTATTCAGAAAGACCGGGTTTATCCCATTCTGAATAACTGATTCGACGTGGTGTCGAAGATGAAGACGGTGGTCGAAGACCAGAAGTCTTCACGTCGTTTGGGTGATTATTGATGATCTTGATTGGGCTGTACACCCAAGAAGATGGAAACAGTTGGTGATCGTCCAGACGTACATGGAGATCGATGGATATGCGGGGTACTAGGTGCCTCCGGTTTCGTTCAGGCCCAGAACGGACTTGTAAATGGACTGTGTGTCTGACATTGGATTTCATTCTGTGGGACTGATATCGGTTGCATAGAGTGGTTTGCCTGTGTGGCATGCTAAGATGCAAATGATCAAGGCTTCTGTTGAAAAGCAAAGTCTTGTGGTGATGATCAAAGCACAGCCTGTGTGGCACAGCTTTGTGTAACGTGAATTCGCGAGCCTCGCACCCCGGTTATGAACCCAAAACGGGAGAGGACATCAGGGAGGGCCTGCGTTTCTTCCTAGCTAGGGTGGTGTCAGTGACCTACCAGCCCTGACATTTATATATTTTTCACCTGTGTGGTTGTTGCTGTTGCGAGGCGCCTCGGTTTGATCGGACGATCCGGGTCCGATGGAGTCATTCGTTGGCTCATTTACGCCCCAAAGGGCGGGGAAACGCAGTGTTCAGGCATTTTAATCCACATCGGTGGACCGGCCCTGACGATCCAAGGGTCGATGCGCTCTGACCCTGAGGCTCGGGCTAGGCAGTCTCGAAGTCGGTGAGGACTATCTTTTGCCTCGGTTCATAGACGGAAATCCAATTTCCAAATACGTGACTTTGCGATTTTGATTGTATAATCTATATATGGCGACATAGTGGCATGGGACGCTCATGTCGCCTATGATTGATACTTATGATTTGAAGTTGTTTTATGAACTATGCACTTATAATAGTATCAAACGATTTGTTTTAAAACGTATCAAGCATTCTTTGGCTGTTATAAGGTAAAACCCTATCCTCGGCTGCGTTGCATTGTGTGATGGGACCTGGGTCTTATAACAGCTTCATTTTTCTTTATTTAGCATGGCGCTGTTGGTTTTATGCACCGGTATTCTTGGGAGGAAACCCGTTCCGTGTTATACGGCGTGGTCCCTTGATTTACCTAATGATTTAAAATAAAGATCAATAACTGTTTTAGTTCTCACACCAGTCACATGACTGACCTGGAGTTTATTGTTTTAACCTAAACTCTGGGTGCCCTTATTTTGACACGGGCAGCTAGTAGTTTCGGTTTTGCAGATTTATATTCACAGGATCCTGGTTTACAGCTGGAACGATATCCGGAAAGCTTTGTATCCGTATATCTACTTCTATTTGTGTATTGTATTATTTTTCCGCTGCGACGTATTTAAATGTAACTTAAATCTCTGATATTTCTGTGTAATATTTATTCATTTACTCTGTATATTCTTGTAATCTGATGCATTGTTGTAATAAGCAATGAAACGTTCTTCTGTATGCGTTCTGTTTTGTCCTGTTCTCAAACGATAGGGCGTTTCGAACGGTCTGGGTCGGTTTAGCGACTGGTTCGGACCGAGCGAAATTCCTTGCCGTCACAGTTGGTATCAGAGCTTTGGTTTACAAAGCTCAGAGAACAAGACACATTAGAACCGTACGAAAGAATTCATCAGATATTGGATTAGTAATATCCAATGAGAGTGACTCGTTAGAGATGGGATCAGTAGTGTCCTAGAACGAGTGTGAAGAGTATATTTTTCAAATGAAAACAATTTTGTTTTGAAATTTAAATCGTCTTACACGTATTTGAATATTTATTTATTTTGAATTTGGACAATCCAGTATATATAGATTTTGCGTATACGTCTGATCCGCGTGTATTCAAAGTTTTAATATACTGGATAGATATAGAATTACACTCTAGTCGCCCGGGGATGATGTTGATAATGACCATGGCATCATCAATAATTATGTTCGTGTTTCGAAGGTGTGATATCTATATATTTCCTATTGACTGGTGTGAGAACCAAAAGTAGATAGGGCCTATTGTTGTGATTTGGCATCAAGAATCTGATTTTTGACTATGTATCAAAAGTATCAATTTGAAACTCTAATCCACTAATTGGTTGATGTTTGTGTTGTTAGCCTATTTGTTTGCTAATTTTTAACCATTATGTCTAATTGAACCGCATATTGAATATTATTGAAAATTGGTCGCATATGCTTGCATATATGTACTTTCATTGAACAGGTCATAGCAAGGAGGCTAGAGCCAGAGAATAAAATTTGTTTGCCCGACAAATAGGTACATGTTTAGTACATAATTTACTGTTTTGTTTGGGTGATGATGATTTTATGAGCCTATTGGCTAGCCGCTTGGCTTTTTCTTTTTCTTTTTTGAGATCTGAAGGACCGGGGAAGCTATTTGAAATTCCCCGATGCTCCCGGTGCAGGGGAGGTTATGGCGAAATTTTTCAAAAATTTAGGGTGTTAGCCAAATTTTTGAAATTTTAGAAAATTCTCAGAAACTGAAAAGTTAGAGAATGGAAGCCAGATCGAACGTGGGGTTGATTAATCAAACCACTTTCGACTTTGTTCCTTTTCGGGGACGAAAAGTTTTAAGTGGGGGAGATTGTAACAACCCGAAAATCTGGGCCAGTTTAAAATTTTTATTTTGGCAATTTTAGTGAATTTTGATTATTTAAAATGAATTATTTTAAATAATATCGACGAGAAATTTATTTTAAATAGAATTCGAACGTATATATTATACGCGTCGTCGTTAGAATATAAATATTTATATATAATTATAAATAGAATTGAAAATGGCGCGGTAGTTCGATAATTCGATTTCAAACTTCAAATGAATGTACCGGGTGCAAAACAATCCGGATTTTAGTGAAACCAAAAATATTAGAATCTAATTGATAATATCTTTCCAACGAATCCGAAGAATTGAGGTTTCATAGCGGGAATCAAAAGATATGTCCAGTTGAAAATTCTGAGTAGTCGCTATGGAATTCAGGCCCTTAAAAATGGACATTTTGCAAATGACCTCGGATCACGACGAAACCAGTTTTGTTGGGTCCGTGGTGTCAAGTTATTGCTAGGTTTCAAATTTCGTAATTTTTCGAATCAATATGTGAGCGTGGCAAAGGAAAACGCGTTTGACCAGTTTCCGTTGATTTTAATCGACTGGAAATTGGCCATTTTTCAAACGGTCTCAGAATTCGACGAAACTAGTTTTGTTAGGACCGTATCGCCAATACGAAGCTAGAGAATATTTTTCTGGAATTTTTCTAGTTAGTATGTGACCCCGGTAATTTGAAATGTACGTTTAAAATTCAATATAGTGATTTAAATATAAATTCAACGGAAACTGATTGTAACAGCCGAATCAGCTGACGATACATATCCCATTGTGTTCGGAATGGGGGTTAAACGCTATGGACGACAGGTGGTGGGCCTCGTTTTGATGACGTATGTAAAAGTCAACTTTTAAAAATAATAAAATAATAAATAAAAATCAATAAAAAAAAGAAAACCCCCCTTCCTCCCTTAACCAGGCCCCCC